>OX123185.2:12695174-13895174 GCA_944739405.2 Euclidia mi
TCTCCGAATGTTGGTTAAAAGTTTCGGGCCCTATTCCCACACTGAATGGATTTACGTCACACTGCACGACAAATAATAAAACCCAGAATGACGGTATCGTTATTTATACAAAAAATTGTATACATTGTACAGTTAGCGAACCATCATTTATTGATGCTAACTGCCTTACGTGCATCGTTGCGGAAACAGCTGTTATTTGCGTCTATCGTTCTCCATCTAATAATGTTTTAGAACCTTTCTACCACTCGCTAGAAAACACATTTAGATCTCTTAGTGCCCATAAAAATGTAGTGCTAATTGGCGACCTTAATGTTGACATCAAACCACAAAATAATATTGATCGCCATGCCAATCAATATCTCACATTTCTTGCGGCTCTAGGTCTCTTTCCGGCACATACATACCCAACGAGACTAGAAAATTGTTTAGACCATATCTTTTTAAAAACAAATTTACCTTCCACTTCTGTTATTTTACAATCTTCGGTTACGGACCATCTACCTGTAACATTATTTCTTAATTTATCCAACAAATATTCCCAAACACTAGCACCAACTAAAACAATAACAAATTTTAAATCTATCAAAGATGAAATCGATAACACGGACTTTAAAAGTGTCTTAACTGAAACAGATCCCAACTCCGCTGCAAATAAATTCATATCCCTGTTAAGACCTATTGTACATAAACATAGCAAAATTATTAAAATTCCTCGTAAGAACCGTATCATAAAGCCTTGGATTACAACCGGTCTGCTGCGTTGCATTCAAAATAGAGATAAAATGCACGTGAACCTCAGAAAAGACCCTCAAAACCAAATTCGAAAAACCACATACACTAGATACCGAAATTTCTGCTGCAATTTACTGCGTAGTATAAAATTGGCTTACGAGAAAAATGAGTTCATCAAGGCAAAAAATAATTCTAGAGCTACTTGGGATGTTATTAAAAAAGTAACAAATACTCAACGTATCCAAAGTTCTGCTAGCGAACTCCTCAAACTTAAACCTGATAAAATGACGTCGATTAATGAAGTAAATCATTATTTCTCTAGCATTGGGAAAAAACTAGCTGACAACATAGCCTCTGATAGCAACTACGGCATAGGTACCCACCCAAGACACTATATTACTCAACAAAACTCGATGGTTATTCTTCCTGTGGATGATAAAAATTATTTTTAAATAAAAAAAAACCAACTTCAAAAAACACTAAGGAACTAAAAACAAAAAATAATTGGTTTTGGAGCAAACATTTTTGGAGTCGGTGCCAAGCAAAGTATTTCTGATCTGACTATAAAACCTCTACACATTTTTATATAACTTTCGTTGTTGATAGAATAGGTAGTTTGTAATTTAGTAACTTTTTGCGTAAGGGCTTGGCACCGAATTCAAAAATGTTTGTTCCAAAACCAATTATTTTTTGTTTTTAGTTCCTTAGTGTTTTTTGAAGTTGGTTTTTTTTTATTTAAAAATAATTTTTATTTTTTGCTTTTTAGTGGTATACTAATAAAAAATAGCAATAGGTGGTACATAGGATAGTGTAGGTGGTACATGATGGGGAGGCCTTCCTTACGTGCCTCAATTCTGAAATGTAGACCTGTACCTTTCTGGCAATTTCAAGTATTTTTTGTTTTCGACTAAATAGCCTAAACACGTTCGTTTCAGTTCCATCATCAGATCTCGGAAATCATCCAATACCAAAGACAAAACAAACGAGCCTAAACACGATGATATTGCGTTATTGTATTACAAAGATCCCATGGCCACCTTCCTGCTCCATCATCAGAGTTTGGTAAACATTCAGCACTAAAGTCCATGTAAAGACGAATCCAAAGAGCCCAAAGTCAATGGGATTGCGTCTTTGTATTACAAAAATGCCATGGTCACCTTCCTGCTCCATCGTCAGACCATGGAAATCATCCAGCATCAAAGTCTATGTAAAGACGACTCAAACGAGCCCAAACTCGATGGGATTGTGTAATTGTATTATAAATATCTCATGGCTACCTTCCTGCTCCATCATCAGAGTTTGGTGAACATTCAGCACTAAATTCAGCACTAAAGTCCATGTAAAGACGAATCAAACGAGCCCAAGCTCAATGGGATTGCGTCTTTGTATTACAAACATCTCATGGCTACCTTCCTGCTCCATCATCAGACCCTGCAAAACATCCAGTACCAAAGTCCATGTAAAGACGAATCAAACGATCCTAAACTTGATGAGATTGGGTTATTGTATCACAAAAATCTCATGGTTACCTTCCAACTCTATCATCATACCATGGAAATCATCTAGCATCAATGTCCATGTAAAAGATGACTCAAACGAGCCCAAACTCGACGGCATTGGGTTGTTACGGTGAAATCGCTTCAAGTGTGCTTATAAAATTTGAAGAGTTCCTTCGATTTCTCAAGATTCCATGATCAGATCCTGACCTGATGATCATGGGACCAACTAGGAGGTATACTCTTTCAATCAAAACAAGAATTTTCGAAATCGGTCCAGGCGTCTTAGAGTAATCGGGGAACATACATAAAAAAAAAAAGATTCCGATGAATTGTAAACCTCCTCCTTTTTTGAAGTCGGTTAAAAAAGAAATAGAAAATATTATTATTGGTCTCCGTTCTGACTGCGCCACTGGATGGGATGACATTAGTGCAAATATTATCAAACAATCCAAAAAGGCACTTATCCCGCCAATTACACATATCTGTAATCTCTCTATCGATTTGGGTGTATTTCCACTGGCATTTAAGAAAGCTCTAGTCCATCTAGTTTATAAGAGTGGTGATAGCACATGCGTCGAAAATTACAGACCTATCTCAGTTCTAACCACATTGTCGAAAATTTTGGAACGTGTTCTGAATAATGCCTTGTCGAAATATTTAAAAACGTACAATATTATCTCCCAAAACCAATACGGTTTTTGTAAGGGTCTTTCAACGGAAGATGCTGTTGCAAATCTTACGGAGACCGTCATACAAAAGTTAGACAGGAAGTTGAAATGCTATGGCGTCTTTTTGGATCTCTCCAAGGCCTTCGACACAGTGTCTATCCCGATTATTTTGTCAAAGCTAGAACGTATAGGCATCCGTGGCAATAGTCTAAATATTTTTAAGGATTACCTCTCTCATCGTACGCAGAGTGTCAAGATTGGCTCCTTAGTAAGTAACGAAGAAAGCATCTCTTTTGGAGTACCACAGGGAAGTATTTTAGGCCCTACGCTCTTTATCATTTATATTAATGACCTTTGCAGGCTTTCTATGCCGAATTGTAACATTTACACATATGCAGACGATACGGCTCTGGTGGTCTATGGTGAAAATTGGAAAAAAGCAAAACAACACACAGAAGCAGCTGTTACAGAAGTTATGCACTGGTGCTCAAAGCATCTTCTAACAATCAATTTTGAAAAAACTAAATGCATACGCTTTGACATTTCGAGAACTCAAAGACCACCAGACGAATCCTCCATCATAGTAGCTCACCATTGCGCCAAATCTGCCAGTCTATGCTCTTGCCCTTCTGTATCAATAGTTCCAAATATAAAATACCTTGGCGTCTACATTAACGAAAGACTGAATTGGCAAAATCATCTTGAAAGTCTCATACCGAGAGTCAGGCGATTAATATACATTTTTAGAAACTTAAGACAGGCAGCCGATTACGAAACACTACGTTTAGTATATACCAGCTTATGCCAATCTATTATTGCGTACTGTATACCCGTATGGGGTGGAACCTATAAGACTATTTTCTTGGAACTCGAGAGAGCTCAAAGAGCAGTCCTAAAAGTTATGACTTTTAAGCCCCGGCGGTTTTCAACGACTGATCTTTATAGAGAATGTAAAGTATTAACTGTTCGGCAATTATATATTCTCCGATTGACCTTACGCACACATAGGCTTATTACTAATGTGCAACAAGCCGTTACAAGACGAAGAGGCACGTCAGTAATACCTCCTATAAAGTGTCGTACTACCATTGCACAAAAACAACTACACTTCCTCGGTTGCAAATTATATAATACTCTAAATAAAAAGCTATCTTTGCTTAAACTAAACAAACATGACGCCAAAAACAAAATTCAATGCTGGTTAAGAAACTTAACTTACATGGAAACAGAAAATCTTCTCGCTTAAAGCAAGTCATAACAGCACACCTACTACTAGAAAACCTCAAAAACACACACATACACACAAACACACACACACACACACACACACACACACAAACACACACACACACACACACACACACATACATAAACACACATGCACACGCGCGCGCGCACACACACTCTCACATACACACATACACACACACACACACACAATCATGCACACATCGTTTTAAAACTGGCTGGTAATAGCACTTTGTTTATTTTTTTTTTATTTCTTTTTATGTAATTTATAATTATGTATAACTTTCACTTTTGGTTCATTATCACTTTCTTAACTGTCTTTTTGTTATCACGAAAGATCTATGTACGGTAGAAGCTACTGACTTCTAAAATACAGGTAATAACCTAGTTTAGGAGTCAGGGGTTCATGAAATATTTCTAAACGTATTATCAACAAAATGTAGTGTATGTTTTATATGGTATTCTGTAATGTAAATAACTTGTTGGTCAATAAAGATTATTATTATTATTAAAAAAAAAAAAAAAAAAATATGACCCTCCCGAGTTCAACATTTTGCGATTCCAAATTGATGCCGTGCCGCCATGAAAACGTCGTGCCGTGCCTTGGTTAGGAATTGCGACAGAGTAATGCCACTTCCCCTAAGTTTGGTTTTGGAGAACCAAACCCTTTCACGAACTGCAGTATGCTGGAATTCACTAAGATGGGTCTGGGCTTGTGAGCACCTGTCGGCCGACCCATCCTGTGATAGCGCTTCATGTCTTCCTTATTAACATCAGTTAGATGGAGATCTTTCATCACATCCATGACCGACTGAACCAGATCTTCATTTGAACGTTCAGCATTTCAATGCTGTCAACTCCGCGCGCCAACAGCTGTATCTGACGTTGGAAAGCTCCTATAGTCTCCATGACGAATGTCCGGAAAGATGGAAATTCCGCTGCGAGACTTGTTAAGCTGGGTGCACTGTTGGAGTTTTTGGCACTTTTTTGCAGCTCAGCCTCGAAATTGGCCACTCGCGCCTCAATGCCAGCCATAGTGTTGGTAAAAGAAGTCTTGATGTCCTCTACGCTGTCCATGATAATGATGTGTTTGTGCAATATAGTATATTATATTATGAAGCAGGAATTAACTCTGAACTGGTTGGTATTTTATATTAGCATATAAATAAAGGCATTTAATTAATAAAATAATACTGTTTACTATTTTTAAATTAATTTGATATGTGGAGCAAAAAATTTTGTTCTCTCTAGTCTAACTACCCACATGTACTCTTTGTACTCTACCTACGTAATCGTCATCATCATCCTGAAGATTTACTTATTGCATCCAAGACTTCGCCTTGGGGACCGGGTCCGCTGCCAGGTCTAACCATGCTGGTAAGATAGAATGTTAGCTTTTCCACAGCGCGACAGCCCTCTGACTTCCACAACTCAAGGTTAATAAATAATTCTGGATGTCGTTGTACAAATATGCATAATTCTTTAATGTACATACAAGGTAATGGCAAAATATTGTACTTTTTGAACAAGTGTTTACAACTGTCTGTATATCAGGCTCCACAGATTGCACGCACACATTTTTTTTTGCACTCTAAATGCTTTTATAATATCCACTGAATTTCCCCACAGTAAAAGACCATATGAGAGTACGGACGAAACGTATCCGTAATATGCACACAAAGCAGCTTCTGTGGATACCGTGACTCTTAATCTTTTATAGCATAAACAAAGCGGTCGAGTTTGTCACAAACGTAATCTACATGTGATTTCCAGTTGCAATTCTGATCCAACTTTATATCCAGAAATTTTGTACTTACAACTTCTTCAATTATTGTATTATTATATTTAATATTTAACGTCAATGGTTTTCTTTCATATGTCTGGAAATGGATCATTTTTGTCTTATCTATATTAATTTGTAAATTATTAGAATTTAACTAGTGTATTATGTTTTCTATTGCTTTATTTATGTCTGCATCATACGTGTTGGCGTTTTCATTTTGTATAATAAGAGTTGTGTCATCAGCAAACAAGATTGTAATGGCAAACGGTATTTGGGAGATCATAAATGTACATAAGGAACAAGAATGGTCCCAATATACTGCCTTGAGGAACTCCAAAATTATTTTGCTGATAGGCACTTCTATATGCTACTTTTTTGTAATTTTTATGGATTTTAGAGATTTCCACACATTGTTGTCTGTCATTTAGGTAGTCTCTCAACCAGTCGTTTGCTTTTCCTCTTATCCCATACCTTTCTAATTTATGCAGAAGCAATTTGTGGTCCACAAAATCGAATGCCTTGCTCATATTTAGGAAGATCGTCGCGACTGGTAAGCCGTCATTGATGGCTTGAGTGACAATTTTAATCAAATTGAAACATGCCAATGAAGTGCTACTATTCTGTCTAAACCCGAATTGCTCATCTTTAAGTAGACCATGATGTGTCGTGAATTCTTGAAGCCTTTTCAGCATGACTTTCTCAAAGATTTTTGACATAATTGGAATCAGCGTCACTGGCCTATAGTTATTCATGGCAATGCTGTCGCCTTTTTTATAAAGTGGCCTTACAGTTGATTTTTTCAGTATCTTTGGAAAGGTACCTTCCGCAAAAGATAAATTTATTAAATAACACAGCGGCTGACATATGTGTGGTGCACAAAATTTAATTACTTTGGTGGTTATGTCATCTACTCCTGCTGTGTTGGTGTTATTCAGATTTTTAATTATGCGGAATATTTCCATGGCATCTGTCGGTTGGAGAAATATTGTGTGTTCATAATTAATATCAATATTTTTGTTTATCTCATCAACATTATATTTAAAATTATTACTATTTGTCAATTGTATGTAAAAATTATTAAATATGTCACTTAATTCCTTAGGATCTTCATATGTCTGATTATTTATAACTATTTTGTGAATTTGGTTTCTAGCATTTTGGCCATCAATGTTTTCATTAATTACTGCCCATGTGGCTTTACATTTATTTTTATTATTTTCTATATATGTCTTATTTTGTATTTGTCTGGACTTATATATGCACTTTTTTAGTATACAGCTGTATGATTTATATTTTTTATTTAACATTTTTCTATTCGTTTTATTGTGTTGCTGGGTTAAGTATAGATATCTCTTTCTTATACATGACCTTCGTATACCCTTCGTTAACTATTTGTAGTTCCCTTTTTTAGTTGACCTTTTTACTGTATTTATTGGGAAGCACAGATCAAAAAATAATTTGAAGAGACTATGAAATTCAGTAAATGCTTCATGTAAGTTCTTTTTCTCATATACGTTGGAGAAAGTAAGAGATGACATGCAATTACAAAAAGTTTTCATATTTTCTCCATTAAAGTCCCTGACAGCCTCATACCAACTGGATATTTCGTACAATTTAGTAGTTTTCAGTGAGAGAGTTTGCCCTGTTTCATGGTCAGACAGTGCAAGGTGATGCACCTCCGCTTTAACTTGCTTAATGTTGCTAGCTAACCATAACGATTTCCTTGTTGGTGTTTTAATATGCATTTCAAGATGTCCAAGTTCCAGTCGCCACAAAGAATAATTTTTTTATGCTTTCTAGTAAGCCTTTCTAGTAGTTGTTCTAGTTTTCCAAGAAATATGTGTGGGTTACTATTAGGAGTTTTGTATAAGCAAATAATCATAATTTTATCAATTTCTACGCCATAACATTCAAAATTAAATTTACATATCAAGTCATAAATATCAGTCAACAATTTATACTGTATATTGCTATCTATCATTATGCATACCCCTCCTTTTTTAGTGTCACGTGAATATGATGCAGCTAGTTTAAAACCAGGGATTTTTAAAAGCATTTCTGTACCTTTTTTAATGAAAGTTTCCGTCAAAGAGACGACATCTATTGTTGGACCTGTTTGTGATAGCTCGCGGATTGCAAATGTTAACTCTTCAGTTTTGTTTATAGCACCAGCAATATTCTGGTGAAATATTTTAAAGTTATATTTTGAATTAAGGACGAAAACAATTTTTTCTTGTGATGGCAACTGTGTGTCAGACTGCCTACTTAAACATGGTGTTATTTTTTTAAAATAATAAGGTATGGTTCCTTTCTTATGAGTTTCGTTGTTTATTATCTCCAGTTTGCTCAGAGAGTCAGTATTAGATTTAACTTCATGATAACTGTCCCCTGAAAGTATATTTTTAATCGACTTAAAATAAAATGGAATCTTACCCTTCTTAGGAATAGTTACTGTTGTGCATTCTGTTTCCACCTTGTTGCGTGATAACATATTTTTACAACATAAAAATTTTTCGTCATAATAATGTGAGTCAACCTTAAAGTTAATTATTTTACATGCATTCAATAAATAAAAGTGTTTAGTATTATTGTACGGATAATTATATACTAAATTAATAAATGAACAATTGTTAAAGTTGTTACACATAATTTTTAAGTTGTTATTAAGCATTCTTTCATTTAAATATCTGTTCTGTAAAACATTGAATACTAGAATGTTAGTTTCTTTAAAGCATTTTAACATTGTTACAAGTTCTATTATTATCCTATTTGGGTTAGTGTAATTTTCACCTATGCATATGATTAAATAATTATCTTTGGAATCTTCTAGTTTATAGACAGGTTTGAGGATTTCCTCTGTGGTGGCATATGGTTTTGTGGAAGAAAAAATCTGACAGTTCTCGTACTTAGTGTTTTGTCTGGACTGCATTAGTAGTGTAGCTAACCCTGACAATTGTTGTTCTCCAAATATAAATAACTGTGATTTTGTATTCGTTTTAGGTAGTTTCTGGCTAGTGTTTACTTTATTTTCTTCAGGCTGATTTATTACAGCGCCATCTGTTTTGTATTGGACGCACTTCTTCAAGCTAGGGTCGTATTCTTGTGGTGTAATTGTGCTTTTGTTCGTATTGCATACAGCGCCATCTGTTGAGTTTACTTCAAACGATTTTGTCTCCAAATCAATGAAACTTGTATCAAGTTTCTTTTTGTAAGTAATATTAGCTAAATTTTGTACCTTCTTTTTCTTTTTTCTAGTTGAGTGTTTTTTTGTACTATTTGTTGGTCCACTACATAGGTTTTTCAATTGCGCTATGGAATTTTGTTGCTCTAGTGTTTGTTTTTTCAAAGTGCTGTTTTCCATGATTAAATTATCTATTTCGTTGTTAGCTGACCTTAACTGCATTTTTAACTGTTCAATTTCTTCTTTTAGTCTTTCAAACTCTTCGTAAGTTAATCCGGTTGCCAGTGATTGTGGTAGACTTTTTGAACTGTACTCAGAAATTGTTGACTCGAATGAAGAATTAGGGGAATTTATTATTGTTTTATTTCTTCGTAGAGTTATATTTTCAAATTCCATGATTGATTTTCCACTTATTGTCGATTGACGTATATAATATGTCGTAAAAAAGGATTTCAAAATACAAAAAGTGTGACTCCGTCAGGATTCGAACTCGCACCACATACGATAGCAGCAGGTTCAATAAGTAATCGGCTATGCGTGGTGATACTGTTGTGTCGAAATTACGTATCTTGTTCAACTGGTATGCAATTTGAATCAAACAAAGTCGTTAAGTTGACTCATCCGTAAAATATTTTGCCGCATTTTTGCACTGATTGTCACAACACTTTTTATTATTTTTACTGTAATTTAGACAAAGTTATGCATTTACTTTTTATTACGGAACTAGCACTGTTGTGTTAGGTTATGCTTTAATGTTTTGTATACAATGAGAAGTCTATTATTCACTGTTTGTTATTGCACTTTTGTTTAGAGTTTTATGTGATTATTTGTCCCATTTATCACTGGATAACACTTGCACTTATTCTTTTGGAACTCACGAACAATGTTTATAGCTTTGATGTTTTTAAATCGTTGATTTATATTTTTATTTAAAAAATAATTACGGAGCCGATCTTAACATGACAGCTAGCGCCATCTGTCGATGAATCTTCATCAAGTTGGCGAGACCTTGAGGCTGGTGTTCCACAAGGTGGCATACTCTCTCCTCTTTTGTTTTCTTTATTCATTAATCTCATTACCCTGGATCTTCAGTATTCGTATCATTTGTACGCCGACGATCTACAACTTTATTCGCAGGCCAAAATTGAGTATCTGCCAGATGCGATCGATGCTGTGAACCGAGATCTAGCAAGAATTCAAGATTGGTCAGAGAGGTACGGTCTATGTGTCAATCCTGTGAAATGCCAGGCTATTCTTATTGGGAGCTCTAGAATAATAAACAGGCTGGACTTGGCATCACTACCACTGGTGACGTTCAATGGCACTAATATACCTCTTAGTTTTTCCGTTAAAGATCTCGGTTTACACATTGACTCCACACTTAGTTGGCAATCCTAGGTTACAAACGTCTGCCAAAAGGTTACCGGGGTTCTGCGCTCTCTTTACCGCCTGCAAAACTTCCTACCTGTCAAGACAAAGACAATGCTTGTGCAGACCTTGGTTTTTCCTATAATTGACTATGGTGATGTGTGTTGTCTCGACCTGAATGCAGACCTGCTTAATAAACTTGACCAACTTCTCAATAATTGCATTCGGTTCATTTTCAATCTTCGTAAATATGACCATGTGTCCTCATATTGTCAACAGCTGTCATGGTTGCCCATACGTCAGCGTCGTAACATGCGCGCGTTGACTACTCTTTTCACTATTCTTCATTCGTCTAAAAGCTCCAGCTACCTAGTGTCTCACTTTCAGTACCTCTGCTCCAATCATGACAGATATCTTCGCTCTTCTAATAATTCTCTTCTTCAGTGTCCTTCTCATAGCTCAAGCCTTGTACACTCTTCTTTTTCGGTACAAGCTACACTTATTTGGAATGCGCTCCCTCTCGAGATCAGGACGGCAACCAATCGATTCACTTTTAGGACTGAGGTGCGCCAGTATTTTATCAAACTGTCTCTTCAAAGGCCATAATAAAACCATCTCACACGTGTGTTACATTGTGTATTAAATATATAAAAAATATAATATGTTTTATTTATATTATATAATTTTTATTATATATATACGTATATATGCATAGATATGTATGCTAATGGATTTTAACCAAATAATTAAATATTTCATATTTATAGTTTAAACACCTGCCACAATCATTTCTGCACCACCCGAAGGTTGACTGGCAGAAAATGCTATTTAGCATTAAGGCCGCCTTTTGCATTGTAATTGCAGGAAGTGTTAATAAATAATAAATAAAATAAGTAGATGGCCCTCAGCTTTCCATATCCAGTCCATCCCAGCGACCTTTTTGAGTTCGTCGGTCCTCAGAGCTCCTGATGATAATGATAAATTTCTGTCTGTTTCTCATAAGAAGCATTATAAATATATAAACAAAGGAAATCCTATGCAGGATTGTGTATACGATATATATTTAATTATCTCTCCGATGATATCCTGTAAAACTGTTTCAGCAGGTGCAATGGTAACTTTTATGTAGCGAAGCACTTAAAAGCCCAGTTACTTGCCTAGTTTGGCATTATTGTTCTTGTCCAGTGCAATGCCCTAGAAATAAAATGATACTACATACGATGTGAATAGAAATAGCATTTATCTTTCTATCTTTGCTATTTCCATCTTTACTGTAAAATACTTGGTATCTCTAGCTAAATCCTTGAAGTCAACATTTTATTCTAGTAGTTTCTTAGCAGTTAGGTATCTTTTAATTCTCATATTACTATTTACTAACAATAAATCACAACTCAGCTAACAACATCCAATTTCATCGTCGGCTCAAAGTACAAGCCAATAGAACTAATTTAATAGCCAATCGTCGTTGTTTCTTCTAGAATTACGGTTATTAGCCCCTCGGAATTGGTGTAAACTTGTCGAAACCAACATTTCTAAATACAATCACGCGAAAATAAAATAAAAAAAACCAAACACGTTAAGATTTTGTTAAATATATGGGCGTATGCAGAAAGTTTCTTTTGAAACACTCCAAGTTTACTATAATGGACCCTTATCGATGGGGCGATCTTTTCCATCGAAATTTTCTTTGGTTGGCACACAATTAGCTTTGATAGCTTTTTGTACAACGTCATGCTTGCGTGGCGCTTTCAGTGCTCCCGTTACGCACGATGGATTCAACGCTCTGCTGAAATATCCATTAAATTGTAACTGACAACCCGCGGTGATACAAATATAGGGTATTTTTATTTGCATGAAACGCTTTGCTGGAGCGTTTTTAGTTATATAGTTCTTGTGAAACGTCGTAACTAGCGTAACAGTTAGATTTTAGTTTCTTTTTTGTGAAATATAAAAGTGGTGGCTGTATGAATATTTTAGTTGAAACCAATCCAAAAACTAAATCAGCACATTTTAATGAATTATAAAAAATCTCCCTTAATAAATTCTCCCGGTGCGGTGCATCAAAAAGCACCAAGATGAAAATTTAGGATGCAAAGTCTTTAATATCGACTTTTCATGATGAATTTATAAGTTAACCTACACCAGTTTGTGACCAGGAAATTTTTTGATAGATTTGTTGATGTTTCATCGCAAATTATTACTCCAGCCGAATATTTTCATTACAAATGACCGATTAAAACTACATAACATTTACAGATAATAAAAAAATAATCAACTTTGGTTCTAGCAAAACTAAACGAATTCGTTTGCCAAAGAACAAACAAAAATATTTTAGTACCAACACATCGCCCGCAATAGGAAAACATTTCGCCTTTCTAATTGGTTCAAGGGCTCTTGGCTGTTAGTCTAGTTTAGTGAAACCGATGTGAAAAGTAAATCAATCATGGTACACAGTTACGTATCACGGGATTTCAACTTAAATAAAACGGCCTACTTGCTTATTGACCATGTCATTGTAATATTTATATTTGAAGTTCATATAATTATATGTATAAGCTCGTATGTATGGCGAAATGTGGGTGTAATATTACACCTCTACCTACCCCTTCGGGAATAAAGGCGTGAGTCTATAAAAAAAATATAAAAAATGTATAAGATATGTTCGTCTGATGGTTTTCATTTTCAGTTTTGTTTCTTTTTTATAATCTTTGATGTAAAGCAATTCTTGCACCGCTCTGCAGCGTTAGATGACAGTGACCAATTATTGTGAAATTTAGCGTTATTGTGCTAAGGAGAGCAGTTCAGAGCTTCGAAAGAGCTACAAAGTTTGAGATTAGCGTTGGCTACAGACTCAGGCGAAAATGAAGGATAAAAATAAATATGACAATTATGCATATACTTTGGTTTACGCGAATGTTACACATAACATTTAAACTACCTTTAACGGCCTTTATAGGAAAATATTGGTTTGACTAAGATCAAATTTAAACTGTATGATCTAGAAACTACATTTTAATAAAGATGACAAAAACAGATATTTTATGATGATAATTACATAAGGGTAAGTCGTACCATCCTAGGATAAACTTTGTTAAAAGTCTTAGGCAGTTAAAAACATTTTCACCACCAAATCATCAGCGTATTATCAGCAAATTGTATTTTATTTGTTTCTTTATCATCGTTTAGGTAATAAGCAAACCCACCAACCCTGAAGTGGCTGTTCACCCTGGATCATGGGACAAATACCAAGATAACGTACCACCACTTCCTATAGCGTCGAGATGGGATCGATGCACGCTATCGGAAGAAATTCCGGCTCTCATATTGGAGTCGTCTCATTAATGAACGGAAATCCTTGGATTACATACGCTGCGTGCGTTGCACTGTGATATTTCAATCAAAGATGTTGAGCAATTCTATCTTGGCGAAGAATTAGATTTGCATGCTTTATTATAATAGCTTAGCTTTCGTTTGTTTTTTCACTAGAAAAGGGTTATTCATATTTCTAAATTTACTAAACAAAATTGAAAAGAAAACAACATAATAAATGTTTTCATACAGTAGTTACGCATTTTTATTTTATTTTATAGACGTACGCGTGTGTCCCGGAAGGTTAGACAGAGGTGAAAATTACAACCATGTTGTGCCATGTTATGAATAAGCCTATTGCCGTTATCGGGCACATTGCCAGACTCAATGCTACTACTGAGAATTCGGAAAACTCAACATTAACCCTTTTGCTCGACCCGGTAATCGAATCCGGGACCTCCTGTTCAGCAGACCCACACGCTATCCATTGGACTACGGAGTCAGTGGATAAATGCTTCTCTCGGCAAGCTTCTCTCACTCGTTATCATCATAGCATAGGGCCGTGCTGTAGATATATATTTTTTACTTGATCTGAGGCATTTTTTAAAATTATACTCTCCTTGTTCGTAAATACAAATGCCGCGGCGACACTTAACATAAAACGGTTCCAAACAACAGCCATTTGTAATCTACGTCAAAAGTTTTACCCTAAATGGTGGCGCTTCGATAGAGCACAAAAAATTGCTGTAATTTTGTTTGGCATGGCCAGTCCAGAGAATACATATTACTTTGGCCCCTATGCTTTAGTTAATCTTTCAAACTTTCAAATACCTATGTGCTTTATTTTTACATTCTTTAAGCACTGGTGTATATATGTACATGGTGACATGTTATATCTCGTATGCCGTTCTGGATTTGAATTTGGGGACTAAATGAGGGAAAGATAAGCCATTTTCAAATGAATCAGCTTTAAAGACCTTGTGGGGAAAATCATAAACAGCTTCTTTAAAAATTACCGCAAGTCATAATGTATAATTCTAACACATAACTATGATGCACCGATAGCCTAGTGGAGACACTAATAAACTGCTATGCAGAGGGCATGAGGTACAATCGAACAACTTCCCGCTGGATCACCATAAGGGCGAGAATCGCTCAGCAAGACATCGTCACTCTCAGCACTTCTTTACACACACATTGACACTCGTATACAAAACCAGTTTCTAGTGTGCCTCGACTCTATGAGCGAGTGAGTCAAGGGATTTTTTCAAACTGGTCCTCTAGTTAAGAAGACGATCAAGTTTATTGAGTAGATCTGCATTCAGGTCGTAGTAGCACACATCAGCATAGTCGATCAAAGGAAAGATTAAAGTTTGCACAAGCATCACTTTAGTCTTGAACGGGAGAAAGTTCTTAAGGCGGTAGAGTGCGCGTAAAGTACCAGTGACTTTTTGACTTACCTGAGTTACTTGAGTTCGCCAATTAAGCGAAGCATCTATATGAAGCCCAAGATTTTTAACAACTGGATACCAGTCCACGTTAGTGCAGTTAAAGATTATGTTAGGCAAAGATGAAACATCCAGTCTCTTTAGCATCCATTGGCTACCCAGGATAATGGCTTGGCTCTTAGTAGGGTTAACAGTTAGCCCGAACTTGTCACACCAATTTTGTATGGCTGCTAGGTCCTTATTTATTTTGTCTATTGCCACTGATACGCACTCCAGATTTTCTTGAGCATATATCTGCAAGTCATCGGCATACAAGTGATACGCACACTGAAGATTTTGAGTTATGAGATTTATAAAGAGAGAAAATAAAAGAGGAGAAAGAATACCGCCTTGAGGAACGCCAGCGCTGAGATCACACCAACTTGAAGATGAATCGTCGATGCGGACAGATTGCTGACGACCTCGAAGATAACTTGAGAACCAATCCAGAGCTCCAGATGAGACCTTAAGATAGGAGAGGATGGATAAAAGGATGTCATGACTGACGGTATTGAAGGCATTGGAAAATTCAATCAACACCAAGACTGTGACTTTGGTGTTCTCCATGCCTTCACGAATATCGCCAGTCACTTTAAGGAGAGCGGACGTGGTGCTGTGTCCAGGCCTGAAGCCTGATTGCAAAGGACTTAATAAGTTATTTCGGTATACAAACCGAGCCATTTGTTTGTGCACACAGGCTTCAAGCACTTTCGACAGGAAAGGGAGAATGGATATTGGACGGAAGTGGTTAGGTAGGGAAGGGTTTGAGACTTTGGGCAGAGGGATGACGTAGGCTTTACGCCACGAGGACGGAAAGGAGCCAGACTCAAGGGAGAAATTAATGATGTGGGAGATAGCCGGAAGAAGATGATCTAGGATGGTGGTGACCATACGACGACTGATATTGTCATATCTCACAGCATTTGATTTAATGGAAAGGATTATCTCTTTGATGTCATCCGGAGACTCGGGAGAAAAATGAAAAGCTTCAATATCAGGTTGTGTTAAACCAGCTAGGTAGTTGATAGTGTGACACTTGGTCTGATGATCCAATGGGATGGAAGTGGAGAAATGTTTATTGATATCATCCAGACCAAGTGAACCATGGATGTCAACACGCTGCTGTCTGCCAATAGCTAGCGTTCCAAGGAACTTCCAGATATTGGCAGGTGAAGAGGAAGTAATATTATTGAGAATATGTCGGCGTTTGGCGTTGCGTACCATCTGGTTACACCGATTCCTTGCAGATTTGAAAAGCGCCCAGTTCTCGTCACATCGGTCCCTAACATATTTCCTGAACGCTCGGTCTCTACGCCTCATGGCCATCCTAATACCAGTCGTGATCCAGGGTGCAGGAGGTCGTTTCAGCTTCACCCGCCTCACTGGGGCATGGACATCATACAATTTACAAACATTGTGATTAAAGATATGAACCTTCTCGTCGATAGAAGAAGCAGATAACATGCTATCCCAGTTAAGCTCGGAAGCATCCTGACCCAGTTTTATCACATCCAAGCGACCAAAGCAACGCATGTGCACAACTTTAGGTGGGGATTTGGGAGGCTTTAGGCGATAGGACAGGAAGACAAGGTCATGTCGGGAAAATCCGGGAGCAGGATATTGACCATGGGATGAGACCAGGGAAGGGGCAGAGGTGAGGATTAAGTCAAGCCACGTGTCCTCCCCGTCACTGTTGTGGTGAGTAGCTTGCAAGGGAATAACGTGGAGGCTGGCTGACTCAAGAATTTCGAGGAGTTTACGGGAACGACTGGACTGACGGGAAAGGAGATTAGTGTTAAAATCGCCCATGATGATGTAATGAGAATACTGTGACCCTAAAGATTCCAGAATCGGCTCGAGACTGGAGAAATAATCGACAGAAGGAGGACAATAAACGACGCCAAGGACAGCTTTAGCTCCCTTGACATCAATTTCCAAAAACAAGTACTCCGCAGGTGAAGAAGTTGGTAAAGAAGACGCGAGAATTTTATAAGGAATATTACTGCGGAGATATATGGCAACTCCGCCCCCTCTCCTACCAATTCGATCATTACGAATTAAAATAAAGCCAGGGAGAGAGAACGAAGTAGAAGGAAGTAATGGTTTTAGCCAACTCTCGGAGATCAGGACGGCATGTACATTGATATCTGAGACAAGATCTAAGAGGTCAGTATGGTGAGATGGAATGCTTTGGGCATTTATATGAATAGCATTGAAAGTCAATCTAGCCTGAGTAGTAAACGAGTTTCGCAGGCATTTGCCCAAGGTGTCGTCTACGGAGCAGAAACTGTCAGTATCGGAGGAGGCAGCTGAACTTGCTGATTCATTGGCAGACAAAAATGTATCTTCATCAGTCATAATAGTAGTAATGTTATAATATATAAAAACTTAAAAAATAAATATGTATATATATAAAATAAATATATAATCTATCCAATAAAGATATATAACAATACTTAGTGAAGTTCAGTAAAATTATAATTATGTACAAAACTGGCATCTCTACACCACCCGCCAGCTCACACATACGAGTAATATTACGATATACAATATTTTATAGAAAGCACAAAAAGGTTTCTGAACGTGACAGCTTAATGTCTTAACTTTTAACAAGCGTCAAACGTCATATACGTCAGTTTGATTTGACAGTTATTACGGTGAAATAGATTGTTTGTTTTGTATCAAGTTGTATTGCTTCACAGACTAATATTGTACTAACATGTTTATAATAAATGGTTCAAGCCGCTAACAAAAACAACCAAAGAACAAATTACATAATAAAACAAAATATAAGAAATAATAGTAAAAAACAAGTAAAACGAATAACAAATAGTGCTATTTACGTGATTTCGCGTTTGACGTACCAGCCACACCGACGCCGCCTTTGACCGCAGGCAATCCTGCAGCAATCTTTGGGTACTTCAGCGTCAACGAGTTCAGATCCTCCGATGCGACGACCCTGTGGCGAGTTCCATCGGATGCCTTTATCACAATCGCGCCGTCCTGGGTCCAGCAGGCGCGCATGCCGAAGTGTTCGCGAGCTTTGCTAAATATGGCTTGCCTTGGTTTCGTCAGGAACTCCTTCAAAGAAACCGATGTACCTTTCAAACGTGTCTTGGCCCTCCACACTGCGGATCTGAAGTCTACACCCGAGAACCAGACCAACACTGGCCGGGGACGGCCATTGCCAGGCATACCAATCCGATGACAAACATTGATACTTTCCGTCGATACATTTTAAAGCTCCATACCATGAATGATCTTCAGCACCGCTGCCTTGCAGTCCTCCTTATCTACTTCAGGGATGCCGAGGAAAACGAGTGCTTTACGCCTGTGACGGGTCTCAATGACATCAATTGCATGAGAGCACTCATTAATCTGTTTTCTTAAGAGACTCAACATTGAAAACATTAGTTCTCTGAAGGTGCGGAACTCCTCAGCTACCTTCGCAACAGTGTCCTTTGCTGAGCCACCCTGCAGCTGGGCCTCCAGTTCCGCCATCCTTTTGGTGAAGGTCTCCTCCAGGTTGTCTTGAGCAGTCTTAATATTAGCAAGTTCAGACATTTTGGCTAGTGTTTCAGTGTAGTGCTTCTTTAGTCTCAAATGTCAAGTGTGTGAAGTGCTGGCAGGTGATGTGACTTGCGGATTACAGAGTTACATACAAATAACCCTCCAATGCTTCTACCAACGTGAGTACTATGTATTTGTTCTTAATAGAACTTGATATGGTGATTATGTTGATAAAATTAAGGTTTTAAATAATTAAATATATACTTTTCAAATTTCGAAACTTCTTGTCTTTTATTCACCTACCCGCATATTCAAATTGACACGTTACAAATATTTATTTATTTTCTAATACATGTTTAAATAATAGTTTTTGTAGTTAATATTTTATATAATATGTATATATTTTATATAGATTTACCTGTTCTACAAAACTGTATTTATTCAATACTATTCCATATTTACTTTCTTAACTTTTTATTCTTTAGAATGTATTACTATATAAAATACCCGAATGTTGCAACTGTTGCACTGTCTTTGTTCGTTGTTGTCATCATACTTCTTCTTGCTTTTCTTTTTTTCACGTTAGATTATTTTATTTTTATTGTTTTAGAAATCTTTTGAATTTTATGTGCAATATGTATAACCAATTTTCTTTAGGTCTTAGCACTCAACTGGCAGGTGGAAAAGACTTTTAGCATCGTTTAAATTTTATAATATGTTATTTTTTATTATTTTTATATATTATAGTTCTTATTATTTTAATTTTATTTTTATGTTATGTCAGATCTATTGACAAGTAGTGACTATGACAGCTAATGACAGCTTTTTTTCTGCAAGTAGCAATAACAATAGTTTTTCAAGCATTCCATCTCTTGCTGATACTATCCAGTGCGAGTTTGCCGATGTACCCGGTAACTTGAATGTTGTCCATATATATGCTCAGAGTATTCCAGCCCATTTCCAGGATATGCTATCCACGTTTAACTGTAAGAATACTCATGCCATTCTTGTTTCCGAATCGTGGTTAAAACCATGCCTGTCGTCTGTATCTTCCCAATTTCCGCCTTATAAGAAATGATCGTACCGGGAGTGGTAGTGGAGGTGTTGCCATTTATCTATCTATATTTATCTAACATTCCTTTTAATGTCGTTTCTATATCATCACAACCACCACCGCTCAACGCCGGCGAGCATCTCTTTCTGGAATTAGATCTCTCTTATACCAAGGTCCTTCTTGCTGTTTTTTATTTTCCTAACTGTTAATTATTTCTCTTCTTTTGAACGTATCCTAGTAAATCTATCTCCTTCTTACAGTCACACCATAGTCATAGGCGATTTCAACACTTGTCTGTTGAAAAAGGATTCGCGCTCATCTTCTTCGTGTAGTTTTGTAGAATCCTGTAATCTATCCATCCTCCCTCTAAGTGCTACACATAATTATCCAAATTCTACTCCATCTCTTCTTGATCTCATTTTTGTTGCCACACCTTCTCTGGCCGCCAAGCATGGGCAGCTTCCAGCTGATGCTTTCTCCTACCATGACTTGATTTTTCTCTCCTATAAACTTTGTCTTCCTATGACAAAGACAAAAATTCTTCTGCAACGTAATTTTGGTGGCATGATTGATAAAAATCTTCGTAATGACGCAAGCATGATTGATTGGAGTCCGTTACAGAGCGCAACGTCAATTGACGTAAAAGTTGAACTATTCACAACTTCTATCATTCGGCTATACGATGTCCATGCACCAGTACGCGCAATCAAAGTCCGTCAATTACCCTCACCATGGCTAACCAATAAAATTAAACATCTACTGTCAAAGGAAACCATGGCTAAAACAAAATTTAAATGTCGGCCAACGCCTAGTAATTGGAACAGCTACATTGTGATTAGAAATCACTGTAAAAAGGTGTGTAGGTGTTACAGACTCTTTAGTTGCATCATACTTAAATATGTTTTAATAATTTTATATTCTTTACTGTGTCATAGCTAACGTCATTCATTTCTTTCTGTCTTCTAACTTACGTTCGGTACGAATAAAATAAAAACAACTTAATGTATGCAAAAAGCCTTTATTTTATTGGCGACGAGGAAAATTGTGTTATTCAGTAAACACCATGAACGCTGAACAATTCGCGGCATTCCTTACCGCGCAACAAGAACAACAAAAGGCACTAACAGTCCTACTGCAGCAGCTCGTTCAACAGCAACGACACCAGGGAAGCCCTTCAACAGGCAACAACACCAAGAACAACGATGGTAACGAAGCACCCACGACATCAAAACAAAACATTGTAAAACACTTCAAGTGCGACAAGTTTAACCCAGAAACAACCACTGCTGAAAACTTTATCGATCTGTTTGAAGCAAAATGCCGAATTTGGGGCAAAGAGACTGTTAGTATTCAGAAAGACCTACTTATTAACTGCACTACTTAACACCTGAAATATACCAAATGTAGCTTTGACCCCTGATTTTAACACAGCAACATACGACGATATAAAGATGAAACTATTGGACTTATATAGAACAACGAAAACACGATACAAAGCCTTAATAGTGTAATGGTGTTACTGGCTACACCAAATTAAATAATAATATATAGTCCTTTGGTCGCATACTTGTTTCCACATGTGTTTGTCTTATCGCTACGATGGCGCCAACGTTATGCAATTAGTAAACTCATAAATCCCAAGAGTTTGACATATTTATAAGAGTTATGTGACAGGCATATAAGTAAAGAAATAGCCATGAAATGTGAGAAAATATTGGCACTGTAGTGTTCACATGCGGTGTAGTTGAGGATCATAAAAAAAGGGATCAACGATAAGAAAAGGACCTTGTCAGGTAGTAAGGATTCGAGAGGCGTTGCGTTGGTTGTGTTTGACTGGACAATCGGGCCTTAGAAGGCGGGGCTAGTCGGGTCCCACGACAGCGTGACGTGGTAGTGGTGGTGTTTGACGAGACAGTCAATGTTGGGACGCGGAACCGGGCGGATCTCGGACAGTCAGTCTTAGGACGCGGAAGAGGGCAGTTCACGGGAACGCTCTAGCGTGGTGTTTCAGACAGTTGGTCTTATAGCGCGAGAGAGATCGGACCCGGCCTAGCGCGTAAGAGGTTCGGTGTTGGTCGATAATTAGTGCTTAGTGATATCGAAGAACAAGGCGAGCAGCTTCAAGAGAAGGTGATCAGCACAGGGCAAGGGGTAAGTTTGGCAGTGACGCAGCTAAAAGTCCGGTGAGTGTCTGTTATTCACTTTACTGTAATTTATTGCATGAACTGTATAACATTAATAACTCTGTTGTGTATCTATGTCTATATCACACCATATATATATACTAGGCTGACTAAAATATAAAGTTCTCTATGAGATATTGTACATAGTTATATTATCAACAACCGCGTGTACCATTAGTAGTGGTTCGTACCTTGTTGATGATGGATGTAAAGACGAGCGATGTATGATGGGAGTCTCCGTATTCGCGATCAGGTGGTAGAATGCAGGACTTTCACAATCGCTGTCTAAACCTGCGTACAGGCCAGTACATAGCAGCTGACAAGGTTTTAAAGAGCGAAAGAAGAGCCACCTGTCGGTCACGCGGTAACAGTAAGACCGTGCGGCTAATCTAGCGGCGATTGTAACGAGAGCTTCCCTGCAAACTATGCGCGATGGCTTAATACGTTTTAATTGACTATGTTTGTATGGGCTTCAATGTTGTGACTTGCGGCAAGGAGGCGTTTTGTTACATCAGTTCTGAGACTGTTACTGTACGTTCAATACTATACACTGGATATCGCTGAAATACTCGGCGCCGATAATACTATATGACTAATATACCTGGATCACGTTCTCCGTCTCCCTGGAGCTGCCGTCTCTGAGATACGCTGCCTTGTACTCAAGTACCAATATGCGAAGCATGAATATATGGAGAGTGATTTTGTGATGACAAACCAATACTAATGTATCGCTGTCTTTAGTATTTTGATGTCCACTTTCATTCAATTATAAGCATTTACGTTTGGTAAATGCTGTCAGCAGAGGAATATAAAGTAAGGACGAATTCCATGGTCCTGCGCGGGGAGGTGCGCGGGAAACTGGCCACAAATTGCTTGGCAGGCTGAATTTGATATTTTAAACTCAGTTAGTAAGAAAACTAAAATTTTAATCAGCCTGGGGCCTATAGGATTCCGTTACATTTGGTGCCGTGACCAGGATCCTCGTCATAAAATGTTCTGATTCACTTCAGAACAACGAGGAAGAACTTAAAAGTTACTACACAAACATAACGTAGAAAAATACAAACACAACGTAGAGAAATAACCATACACAGCGTAGGAAAATATCAAATTAATTAGACACAACGTGCCATTCATTAATCGATAGACGATCATGTTCATTTCAGAAAGACGAAATAATATTTAAGTCACGGCAATTATCTCAATATTTAATAGTCCGAGGGGGGCGATATTGCACCTAAGTGCCATACTTTCACATGTGTTATTTATTTTTATGGCACTGTGGTTCCTCTTATAATATCGCTGTATCTTGAAAGTAAACATAACTGACTACATATGTTGAAACGCTTTACATAAATGCTGCTCATGCGTATCATTTATACTGTATGTCGAGTTCGAGTCTCGACAGTGGTTATATTATTGGGTACATAGAAATGCTTTCCATAAAGCGCGGCAATCATCTTAATATTTAATAATCGGAGGAGGTCTCTCTCGCACGTGTTATTTATTTTAATAGCACTTTCCTCTTATAACATCGCTGCATTTCGAAAGTTATCATATAATTGGCTACATAGATCCACCGCTTTACATAAAGCTCATGCGTGTCATTTATACTGTATGTCGAGTTCGAGTCTCGACAGTGGTTATATTATTGGCTACAGAAAATGCTTAACGTTTGAATATATCGAGTTCGACTCTCGATAATAAGCATATTATTGGTTACAAGCACTTGCGTATCAGGTTCGCTGTTTGAGTCCGATTCGTGATGCAGACTAGCGACGGTTAGAACTAATTTTGGATAAGGAAAGAGAAGGATTTTATATTATATAGATTATATTTATAGGATATCTGGTGTAGGACATTAACATGGCTTGAGATTAATATATAATGCACACCAGAATATTCCGTGGAACACCTAGGTGTAGTTAAATCAGGTTAGACTCCTGAGTAATGTCTGTGACGATAACTATATTGATGTGCAACGTCAACAAACTAGTCGCCGTATTTTTAATTGCGTGTTCGATAACTGTATTTAATAAGAGGGAATTATTTAAGGATAAATAATGTATAATATTTTGTTGGAGTTGCGGGACAGGAATTTATTACACTAACGTACTGAAATAGCAGGTTCGACTCCTATTGCTATGATATTTTGAAATGTTTTCAACAAACTTACTGAAATAGCGGGTTCGACTCCTGTTGCTACGATATTATAAAAATGTTTTCAAAAGACTTACTGAAATAGCGGGTTCGATTCCTGTTGCTACGATATTTCAAAATGGTGTCAACAAACGTATTAAATTACGAAATCTAGTAATAATATCCATCTTATGCATACGCGTTCTTTGGACAAGCATCTATTAGTTTATTACATTGGTTGGGTTGAGATTCTTACAGAATGCATAGGGGTTTTATTGATGAAGTTTACACGAGCTTTAATTGAGAAAAAGATTATTCTGAGGTCATATATCAGTAAATTTTGTTTCCTAACTTGTTAGCAAGTAGATTAGGGTAATATTAGCCCACTGCAGTATTTTGGTATACCTTATAAAAGCTCTAGGTTCGATTCCTGAGCATTGGTGAAAGTCGGCGGATATTATATTATACACAACACATTAAAAATACAAACACATTAATAATTATAATATGATGATGGTGTTACGTGGCATATAGCTTTACATTACACGACTCCCTACGTATCACACATCTTCTACAAAATATGCCTCATAAACATGCCGAGCCCTAGATTATATCTCAAGTTTATTCATCATTACAATTTCCCTTTTACTTGTACACCAATTTCTGGCAGAACATAGCGCACGTCAAATCTTATGCTTCCGAAATAAATATTTAGAAACTGAATTTTGTTTTGATTATCACATGCTATACTTATATTTGAATCGTCTTAACTACCTCTTTTTCCATGACATTTTGGAAGCCTTACATCGAATTTGATCGCGAGTAGACTTTGCGTTATCATCAGCCTTGCTCATTATCTGCGCCACAGCCTCTTCTCATTATGATAAGTGTTAATAAAAATAATATCTACGAAGCTGTAACGGGTCAACAGTCTTTACATGTCCTTCGAGAATATTAAAAGTCTAAGACATGTTGGTTTCCTTGCGAATTTTTTATTTAACAGCGAAAGTCCAAGCCTCGCCGTGGCTTTAAATCAATTGAGAGTTAAAGTAATATGTCAATGATCTTGCAGATTTTTATAAAGCCAGATGTAAAACACAATGGCGTTATTTCGAATAATTATTGTAATATTATAAATGCGCTTGACAGTCCCGAGAATTTCCATACAATTCACCAAAAAATATTCCACAAACGTGTACAAAAACAAAGGTAATTTATTTATTTTAAATGCAGCCCTACATATTAACGTGAAAATATTCCATTTCAAATGCAGAGCATAGTTGTGGTCGCCGGTTGCATTAAACATGGCTAATATGGCGCAACGAGAAACCACGTCAATTATGTCACATTTATCCTGTTGCAAATTAATGGCCGACAAACCGGGGCTAAAACTTTAATGGCTATCTGTCTTACTAATAAAAAAATATTACTCACACGTTTAACGTATGAATACTTACACAGCGTATAACGTCTGTATAGAAGTTATACAGGGTTTACACAACATCGCTACTAATAAACGCAAAGACAAGCTTGTATAACTACTCACGCTGTGTACACACAGCTACACATTAACCTAAACAAGCCCAATATTAGGCGAACTCCCTTAGTGTGACCAACCTGTTGTTGAGTAGTTAAGCTAATATTGGTTTTGTATCGGTTGATGTGTAGCTGTGTGTACGTCAAATATGCTGACAACCTTTTATGAAGTACGTTCAGAAACTTCTAATCGTAACTTGGTTTTAATAATTAATACAATTTTATAGTTTATTTATAATTTTACTAGCTTAATTATATATTAAATGGAGTTTCTTCTTAAAAATATCCCTTATCTATTAATCTAATGTACAAAAACTAAAGACTAATGGTTGTTATTTTCTGAAGGATAAATATGTTTTGATTTGTACTCATAGCTTCCGAACGCCTTTACCGACAATAACATTCATTTCATAGATCAAAGAAATGTAACTGCCTAGTCCAACCTCTCTGTCATAGATTACGCGCATAACCTAAGTAAAGTGACAACCTCAGCGTCCTCAGCTGGCCAAATAGCCGCCATTTTGCTCTTACGCACTCCTTATACAAGGGTGCAAGCGTGTGTAGAGCTTGTGTAAGTCTAAATAGATATTTTGATCTCTTATAACGCATGTATACAAGCAATCTGTCAAAATATTTTTTATTAGTTGCGTTTTTGTTACGCAATGCTTATAGTACTTGTATACACTGTGTCGTAATTTTTATTAGTAAGACAGTTTATATATACTGGTCAGTACTAGGATAGCGGTCGATATTCGACCTCTTCTTTTATAGTATAGACATGTGACAAAAATGTGCAGGAGATGATCATTAACATGTATGCAAGTCTCTTGAGGTAATGCCACTACTGTGGTGACAATTCGATCATTTTATTTTCGAACGAAGCGTATTAATTAAAAAGCATCCGATTAAAAGATCGTATCTTAAATAAAAACGATGATGTCAAGACTAATATTTCTGATTTATCCAAAATAAGGTACACTACTTAAATCAGCCGATTTTTACTTATTTGTAAATAGGAAATATGACTAAGTCGTCGTATTACATTAAATTAATAACAAAACAGGGGTAAATAAGTACTTACCCTTGTTTTGTTATTAATATAATGTTATAGTTAATGGATTTTAACAGTGTTCACCATAACGACATATTATAAAACAATTTTTGACAGTCTTTTCGCATATTAGTCAAACTGATTTGGGTTTCATCAAGAGACAGAGTGATTTGGGTTAATTATTTTTATATTATACTTGTCATGATACATACTGATGCACGAGGCGCTTGTAAAAACATATAATATTATTAGAAATAAAGTTAGTGATGTTACAATACTGCAAATTTTTGTTCAAAACTTGAATTTCAAATTTATAATAAGAAGACAAAACCTATTAGTTGTGTATAGTGGGGTTAAATTCATGCCCACAACTGTCGGCGAACAAACAAATCAGTGGCAATTGTGTTTTGTGTTCTCAGTAAACCAACAAACAAACATACAAACAGAGCGAACGCCGGCAACCGCTACAATTTGGCCCCACGCTCCATGTTGACCTAAATAACGACAACTGTACCATGCGAGGACATACAACCTTATACCATTATAGATAAAGACGATTTTCAAGTGATAGAATTTGTTGACAATATCTTGGTGTAGACGTAGACCTACCCGAATATACAACTGAACAAGTAGAAGCTTTTCGCGATAAAATCTTTTTGTTTAGACAAAATATGGGTTTTCGTAGACGATGTAGATGTTATAAAGGGGCGTGAATCCAAAATGTATTTAAATTTATTTTAGATCGCGTAGCTGCGTGGCTAGTACAAAATAACAAGAACTGACTGATTCAAGTAGTTAAACTGAAATCTTTTTCTTTCATTTAAGTGCCTAGCTCTTGTCTGTCGACCTTTTCATTAAACATTTTGTTGTCCATTGGAGCTGAACGGTTTTGGAGTGACGGCTATGCACCGGACAACGTAGCAGAGGCAAGATTTTCGCAAGGTGGACCGCCAATTTTGTTGGGGTCGCGGGCAGCGGATGGATGCGGGTGGCCCAAGATCGGTTCATGTGAAGAGCCTTAGGAGAGGCCTATGTGCAGCAGTCTTTGGGCTCATATACTGATGATAATTAAATTTTGTTAAGTTATAGATTATAATCTTAAAACCTTTTTCTGCCAAAGGCATCCATGACTAAAACTTTGGCGATCAAAATAATAATTATAAAATGTATAAGTACCTATTTTAATGTTTAGTACGTATAGGTATGTATATTAGTACTCCAGACTCATTAACGCGACACATCAACTTCAGCATGAATTCTACGTGAATTTGCGCACTTTATGTCCACCGTGCGCTTGCAACACTAAACTGTGCAGTTAATCCTCATATTGGCACGTGTCATTCCCACATGGCCATTTTCCTTTATAATTACTACCCCATTGAGTGTACAGCATTAGCTTGGAACTAAGTAGATCTGGATAAATATAGCGAAGACTGCGACGAGTTTCGTAAATAAATATAGTGAAAAAGAAAATAAGTAATTGACTTGTGCAGGTGCAAGTAGTTAATTAACGGATTCTGGGAATTTCTGCGTCTGAAGGAATTTTTAGGTCAATATGTGTGTTACGAATTTTATTTCATTTTTTAGGTTTTGAATTATTATACTTTGCGAAAATATTAATTAGTCAGGGATAATCATCAAAATATTTACAGCTCTCGTTTCTTAAGCCACCGATAATAAATAATCTTAACTGATCTTACAAATGATCACAGGGTCCATGTAAACGAAACATCAGTTGTCTCGCATTAAACTAGTTTTGCCTGGTGTTAACTACATCAATAAAATTGTTATCCCAGCTGCATCCAATAATTGCGATAGCTTAAGACTAACTTTTAACGGGCTCCAAGCCTTAAGACGACTTAAGGCTTGGAGCCCGAGGTCAGCTAACTAGACTAACCGGATACAACAAAAAACCGTATTTAAATAAGTGACTACCGTTTTACATCCGCAGACAAAGTGATAGCGACATTCCATGGTTTAGAGCAGTACCTATTACTTTATCTGAGGTACCTACTGACTCTCTGTAACGCCTGCCAAAGATGTTCATGACAGCCGGGAACGACAGTTTCACATTATTTTAAATTTTAATATCTCTTTAAAATAAACCTCAGTCCGCACTCACTTATATGTCTTACTATCAAACATGTTTCTTTACCGTTTCGTTCATAATCGCTTAAACAACATTTGCGCTTGTACCAAAAGCATAAACTTTTCTCCAATGGGTAAAATTTCTTACAAAAAACTTTTCAACGGCTCTGATATTAGACACCTGAAATAAATCATCTAGAATAAAATTTAATACTCCACATAAAAGTACATAATGGACGAATCATATTTTTTTACAAAGGAAACCTTATTTTTCTTGTCATTATTTTCAAAGGCTGTCTAACAATAAGGTCAGTGAGATCTTTCCCTATTTCATTGGTCCCTTAACATCTGTTGCTTTGAAACTTAATGCTATTGTTTCAACTCAACGGTCGATTTTATTCCACGCATCAAGAATTTCGTCTGCCACTTGAATATGCCTTTATTTTCATTCTGATTAGGTTGAAATTTGTTAAATAAATATCTCCAAAGCAGTATTGACAAGTTTTCTAATTTGAGAGTTCGCAATACATTTCCTATAAAGTTGGTTTTAATGGAAAATTTTGAGAGCTATAAATAATATGATTGTGCTGGTAGTGACGGGCTCGGTAAGCAAATATTGTGAATTGTTCCGACGTCGGAGTTGAGAGAGTAAGCTGTTGTTTGTTGTCTCTTACACTCAATAAATATGACAATTCTAGGTAAATTAATGTACTTTGATTAACTTCAAGACAAGAAACTAAAATGGCTATTGTAACGGTGCTAAAATATTCATTTGTGCGGGAATGCTGAGGAAGTCAATCTTCCTCTCTGCGACTAAACTGTAACAAGTCCATTACTGTCATTTATTACCACACATTGCGAAGAAAGAATCGGTGCTATTTTTGATATGTAAAACTAACTTTCGTTCTGATTCGGCAGTATTTGTGAGGCTTCTTAGGCCGCCCTCACATCGTCACCTGGGCGTCGACCCCGCGTTGATGCCACGTCTACGTCGCGTCAGCCGAGCGTTCTTCAAAGGACACAAGCGTTCTTAAAGAACGCACGACTGACATGACGTAGACGCGGCGTCAAAGCGGCGACGTCGCCGCGTTGACTTCGACGCCCAATGTGAGGGCGGCCCTAGTCGAAACGTGTCATCTAATACTACGCAGTTAATCTAATGAATCCAAATTAGTTTGTTTCCTTCTCTATCTAGTAGATATTGCTTGATTCCATCTCTCTCTAATTGTATCAAAGAGAACAAGAGACCCACACCCTAAAATTAGTTTAGTCGTGCCACAAATTCACCAGTAATAATTACTTCAAGTAAAATCAATTTTCCATTTGCTTACTAAACGCATACCATCAAATATAACAATCTGAGCCCGCCATGTATTTAGTTGCCCGTCGTAAACCGTCCCTCAGTAAACATTTTACACCCTGCAAGGAATGTTATCAGTTAATACCATGCGTTTATCGCTCTTTAACAAATGGGGAAACAAACATTGAATTTGAACAGAAGTGAAAAGGGTAAAGTGTAAGCTAAGCGATAAGTTTTTATAGTTTATAAGAGTATAAAGCACAAATGAGCTTGTGAAGAGAATGTTTTAGAATCGACTGCAGATCGAATTCGAGGAACGCTGTTTATAACAAATCTGATTTACTTTATCAAGGGTTGACAATACTAAGAAGAACTTTTTTACAACATGAACTTTTTTAAAACAGTACAGTATATTTTTTATTATTCTTACCGCGGCATCGCCCCGTATGTTGCTTGTCGTATCAAAAGGTTTATACGCCATTCCTGATACTGCAGGTACGAGTATATTACAGCAAATTGCATTAAAATGAGTCCAGTAGTTTTTGCGTAAAGGAGTGACAATGATCCCTCCAACCATACTCATAAAGTTTTGCGTAATTAAGCAAAAGTAGTAGGAAAACAATAATACATCAGAGTTATCGAATTTCGGCCATCGCAATTTTTTGTTTTTTATATTTATAGTATTATTGTCGCTAGGTTTATATTTTACTTAAAAAAAAAAACTATCAGCAAAACGACAGAATTATATTTAATCACAATTAAATCAGAATAAAGTTATTCAAACAATTTAAACACGGTATATAACAATTTCTACAGTCAACCGACAAGAGTTCCGCCTAACCAGTGAACGCTGCGCGTGCCCGAAACGAACTGAACTGACGAGGCGCGCGCGCCGCTATCCTTCCCTCTGCGATGACGTTGTGGCGGTGGGGTTAGCCACGCCCATCACTGCTTCCGTTCAACTCTAACACGGCCTCTCCTGACACGTGAACGTCCACGTTCACCTGCTGTGTGTTGGCTCCAGGTACCGCGCAAGCCGACGTGGAAGGTCCCATAGATACATCGAAGTCATCGTCGTCATCAGCTGTAAATAGACCAGTTATAGTCTGGTGTTATTAACCAAATAAAGCATTTAATTCGACGACACATAAGTTAGTCTACAAGCAATGTGTTCATGTAGCATTCCGGTGTGTATCTGTGCAGTGTCAATTGTTGAGCTAAGTTATTTGTGTCAACTGACATGGACAAGTTATCATGTCAATGTGTGTTGTGTCAGAGTATAGTGAGGTTGGCATGGCCAAGTTAACATGCCGACCTGATCCTCGATATGACCCAGTTAACATATCGGTATCACCAACTTACATGACCCAGTTGACATGTAAGCACCACCACGATATGACACAGTTAACATATCGGTATCACTAACTTACATGACCCAGTTAACATGTAAGCACCAGCATGATATGACACAGTTAACATATCTGCTACACTAGAGACGTTTGTCATGGCCAAGTTATCAGGACAACCGTAACCTCGATATGACTCAGTTAACATATCGGTATTATCCAGCAGTTAAGCTTAACATTACATTCGTGACGTTACATAATAACTAGGTAGTTACTCATGAGGTAACACTTTTATGACGCGGTATGGGCCACGCATGCCAGCGTCCAATTTGCCAGTGATCTGAGCAGCTTTAGCGACAAATACCAAGTCGTTTACTTTGAAACATCGGGTGACTTTTCGGTGTTTGTTCACATATGCGTCTTGTGTCTCCTTAGTTTTCGCCAGACGTTCGGATGCCATTTGTCGACTTAATTCCCTTAGAGCCTCACGATTTGGATTTGGGTTATCAAGGCGACGTCTCGAATAAGGGATTTAATTACAGGCGTTGTTCCATCGTTTTTATTATCGGCTTCAACCCTTATCATGTTCAGTACCGTTCGACAATAGCGCTCGACTTGTCCATTTTCACCGTGCATTTCAGGTGTAATAAAGTGGATTTCACTGCCTATGTTAGATGCCCAATTACGAAAAGGAGTACTTTCGAAGGCACGAACACGGTCACATACAATTAATTTAGGCGCCAAAAATAAAGAGAGCGCATTCTTCAACGACGAACACGAATCACTTCGTCAGAATCTTGTCGGTTGATTGCATACAGTAAACAAAATTTTGAATAAGCATCGACAACAATGAAAACAAACTTAAAACTATTTGATTCAGGAAGAACACCTAGGATATCCACATGAATGGTGTTGAAAGGGGAATCTGGTTTAACCCATGATGATATTGGTTGGTGTGGGGCTCTTGGTACTCTTTTTGATGAAATACATGTAAGACAATGCCCTATATACTTTCTAACAAAACTTCGTAGCCCGGGGAACCAAAAATGTCGTAGTATTAAATCTATTGTTTTATCGAAGCCAATGTGATCATGTTGATCGTGAAATATACGGAGTAAGCTAAGCCTGTGTCCTTTAGGTATGAAACATAATAACCTAGGTTCTTGGCCAGTGAGAGTGTATTTGTAATACAATAAGTCGTTACGTACTACATAACGAGACTGGTCGATTTCATTATTATTAAGCCTATCTATTAAAATACGAGTCTCTTCGTCAGCGGATTGTGCTATCTGTGCCCAGCTCTTTGGCTTATCAACAGTACGAACATCAATAGGATTCCTGCTGAGATAGTCAGCATGGGACATTTGGGAACCTTTACGGTATTCGATTGTGAACTGGAAATCCTGCATATACATCCACCAACGCGCGACGCGAGGAAGGAGGTCCTTCTTACGTTCGGTGAGTTTAAGAGCGTTACAGTCAGTAACTATTTTAAATTTAATTCCTATCAAATACTTTCGGAAGTGTTGAAGTGATTTGATAACTGCTAGGGTTTCCAGTTCGTATGAGTGGTTACGAGGCTCCGCACCCTGCGTAGTCTTACTAAAGTACGCTATTACGCGACGCTTGTTATTGGGATGCTCTTGGATTAACACGGCACCGTATCCAATGGAACTCGCGTCCGTGTGAAGCTCCGTGGGCAAAGTGGGGTCAAATATTGCCAACACTGGCTCATTAGTCATACAATCAATCAAATATTTACGGGCTGATTCCTGTTCCTCAGTCCACACAAACGGGACTTCACTGCGCGTAAGTCGAGCAATAGGCGCGGTTTTAGAAGCGTATCCGGCAATATAACGGCGAAAGTAACCAGCCAGTCCTAATAACTGCCGAACTTGTTTCACATTTGTGGGTACAGGTGAACAGACTAAGGCTTGCACCTTTCTGTCACTCGGCCTAACCTGACCTTGACTGATCTTACGACCCAAATACTCTACCTCTGTAGCCACAAATGTGCTTTTCTTTAAATTAACTGATAATCCAGCGACCGTTAACGTCAACATAACTTCGCGTATATCTGTCAGAGCATCATCCACCGAATTTGACAGTATGCAGACGTCATCGACATATACTAGTACCTTGCCCGAATCTATCAAGGATCTAAGCGTTTTTGTTATAATCCGCTGGTATACGATAGGGGCATTCGTAAGTCCGTACGGCATTTTTAAGTATTCATAGTGCCCCTCAGGCGTAACGAAGCCGGTTTTCGGTATGGAATCGTTATGAATCTGGATTTGGTGAAATCCAGTTGCCATATCGATACAGGTGAAGTATTTATGCTTGCCAAGTCTGTCAATGTGATCTTCTATAAGAGGCAATGGATAACGATCCCTTACCGTAATAGAATTTAATGCACGGTAGTCCACGCACATGCGGTCAGGACCGTCTTTCTTTTTGACAAGGATAATGGGACTAGCGTAAGGTGACTCCGAATCTCGGATTATATTTTTCTCCAACAAATCCTTAATAATTTCGCGCACCCTAATCTTCTCATCGAGAGAAAGTTTATATGGTCTATAGTGAACTGGTGTGTTGCTTGTCAGCTCGATGTGCATACTACCGGTATTGACGGTCGACACGGCAGTACCAATTATTAGGTTGTCTTTGAACTCTGCTATGATAGCCAAAAGTTTTTCACGCTGGGTACCCTTAAGCGGTGTGTTGATAGAAATTTGCTCATCCAGCTGGACATGAAACACACTGTTCGCGCGAGTAAACTTGTCGACACGCGTCAAACGTTGTTGTTTATTAACTCGTATATACGCAACGCCTTCCCGATTTAAGACATCCGTTCCAATGATAACGGGCACATTCATACAGGATGCGGGTACAACGAGAAAATCTATTTCTAACGATATATCATCAAATTCGGCGACTAAAGTGACGTAACTAGTGGACTCTATATTTTGGCTACCAATACCTCGCAAAAGTTGATAAGTAGGTATTTGATGACATTTAAAATATCTAAGCGTTGTTGCGGATATCAAAGAGACGCGAGACCCACTATCTATCAACACGTCAGTAGGCACACCCTGTATGACGGCAGTGACAACATCGTTATCAATCGACCTTCCAGTACGTTCGCGGCATAAGTTAACTTTTTCTTTACGCGCTTCGGAACGTTGTTTGGCAAAGCATTCGCTTACATCATGACCTAGTTTTTTGCAGAAGGAACACGACGCTTTTTGTGCACTATAACCGCCAGGCTTACTAGATGACGTACTAGGTGTGTCTACGCTATCCAAATTTGTGGAATTATTATTTCTAGTACGCTTAGAACACGAGTCTGATCGGTGACCTAATTTGCCGCAAGAATAACATTTCACGCTTCTAGAACCACTATTACGAGTAAACGGTCTTTTGCTCTGACTTTGATTGACACGCGCGTCACGCACAGAATCATGGGAGTGCTTTGAATTTACATAAATAGAAAAGAATTCTACCAAGTCTTTCGGCGATAGCTTTGAATTAGTTGCAACTGCATGAATCTGAGGGTCCGTTATGCCACGTATAATAATTGAAACTATCAATTCATCGCTCAATCCTTTGACAATATTCAGACGTAGTAAAGAACGCCTCGCATAATCGGCGTATGTGGGATAACGGTCTGAGTTCGTGCTCATCACATCGTACAGGATGCTCGCGGTATCGATTCGTCTCGCACACAAGGGCTTAAATTCTATTTTGAAGTTTGTCCAGCTACGATCATTTGTAACCCACTCTTTAAGCCAAGACTTGGCGTCACCTTTGAGACAATTAGCGATCCTGGACAAACACTCATTATCATCCCACCCATTTATGTCGCGAGCCCTATCGACTTCCTCGCACCACGAATCGATATCGTTCACACTCGGGTCAAAATTAGAGATATAAAAATGGTTTGATCTTACTTTTGACAAAGCACTTAACGCTCCGATGATCCTGTCCGTAGCATCGAAGCTCGACGTTGCGGTCACTGCGGTGCCAGCGCTCGTATGAGACTCCGGCGGCGGAGGCGGCGACGGCGGACTGACAGTACTCACACTGGCACCCGTGGCCACCACAGCACCGGAAGAAGGCAAAACCGACGGCACTGTATCGCGTGCAGCGTTCACACTAGTAACGTTTTCTAATGCAGTTATACGAGCCAGAATTACTTCGAGTTGATCGCGGAGATCCGTCACTTCACTTCTACCCGCATTACTCCTAGTTGTACGTCTACCGGACATTTTTCAAAAACTTGAAAATTGACTGTGTTGCCAGGACTACCAAGAGTGGATAGGACTAACAGAGTCCTATCCCACTTCTGATATTGTCGCTAGGTTTATATTTTACTTAAAAAAAAAACTATCAGCAAAACGACAGAATTATATTTAATCACAATTAAATCAGAATAAAGTTATTCAAACAATTTAAACACGGTATATAACAATTTCTACAGTCAACCGACAAGAGTTCCGCCTAACCAGTGAACGCTGCGCGTGCCCGAAACGAACTGAACTGACGAGGCGCGCGCGCCGCTATCCTTCCCTCTGCGATGACGTTGTGGCGGTGGAGTTAGCCACGCCCATCACTGCTTCCGTTCAACTCTAACAGTATAATTACATGATACATACTCTTCTACAAATACGATGTTTTTTTCGAAAAACCAACGTATTGAAAGTACTTACTTAATCTGTGATTTCCTTTATTCAATATTTTTTAAAGCTGGCGTAGTGGGCGGGTTAATTTGAGGGTGGTATATTATTTATGGTGTGACGTCAGTGGCACCTGGGCGCCTTACGAGCTGCGAGCGACACCGTTGATCAATGGCTGCGACTACCGGCAAAATTACCTGGCGCCTAAATAACAGTGAAATAACATTAAGAAATTACTTTGGTTTTAAATTACAAATTATATGTGAAATAACTAAAGGCTAAATGTAATGGTTCTGAAATGAGTATATGTCTATCGCCTCAAATAGCCTTTTGTAGTCCACGACTAGATAAGACATAGGCCTCACCTAAGTTGCGTAATAACATGGAGAGTCAAAGGGAGGCTTTGGCCTACTGTACCAACCTAGCCTGACGCGTTGTAGTAGGGCTTGATTCAATGGGTTGGTATACCCGCAGAATGAAATGGAGAGTACTTTGTATTCTTAATCTCTTAAGTCTCACCACGTTGAGAAGTAAAAGCAGTAGCATAAGATCCCTTATGATAGTCATGCTAACCCGAAGTATGGCTAAATTTAAAATAAAATATTCAGGTTATTCAAAGAAAGGTATATTGCTTTAACTATACATTAAAATTAAATTCTAGTAACTCAGTGTGATAAATAATTATGTAAATTTATTTCTAAACATTTTCCCAGGATGCAAAGTAGTTTACGTTTTACTTCCGTTCCATCTCTCCGTAAAGTAACAGAACATTCTATTTCCGTTTAAAATATTACGATGCTCTTTACTTTGTAGAGGAAAAAGATCTACACATTTATGAATATGAGAAATCTCTCGTGAATACTGAAAATTATAGTATGCTAATTGAATTATGAGTCGTATATTACTGGTAATGATATAAATACAACATTGTGCATGTATGTATGAATTTATGGTCCGTTTTTATGTTAAATCAGCTGTACCGAATTAATTTGAGTTTGTTATTAATTTTAAAGTACTTACGTGAGCTGTCACCAGTCCCAATCGGTGATTGACAGCGCCAGAAATATCATCTTCTTGAAGTAAAATTGGCACTCATTTTATTGTCCATCAAAGCCATATATACATAAACTTACCCATCTGGCTAGATGGGTATAGTAGGCCAAATCCTACTATTAAATCACAGTGCTGCTGTGAAGCATATTAGGTGAGGCTGGAGTCCAGCAGTGAAATGCGAAAGGCTGTTAAGAAACTATAAAATGCAGAAAATGCTAGATTTATCACTTAACTTTGCATACCACTGGATAAGCAACGTGAAATGGAAATGTACTTATTTATTTACAATACAATAGCTTAAAATGGAAATCGATACACTCGTATTACAAAATGAAGTCTGCCTGTCCATCTGTATGAACGAGATAATTTCAAAATCTAATAAACGACTTTTTGTACGGTTTTCACCAAAACTGTGTTATTCTTTATGAAAGTTTAACTGTATTATTCACGCGGGCGAAGCCGCAGACAAAGTCTAGTATACTTATATTTCAACTCTAGGCTATTGTAACTAAACACACACACTAAGTAGAATTATAACATCTTAATAAATTTACCTCTTCGGTGTTCCAGAGTTGAGTACCTTACTGTTAATTAAATTTGCCTACACTATAAGTTTTGATTCACTTCCAGGTATGTATACAAACTTTACTGAACTCGTGATTCATGGTTGCCAAAGTCATTAATCAAAGTATCGTATTTAATTATTGTTACAATGGATGGTTTTATAGCTGTATTTTTAAGCAAAATATGTTGGCGTCTTAAATCGTCTCGAATCAGTGTGTCTGATCATCATGTCGTGCATAAGAATGTGTTTTATATTCGACTAGATGAGCCCATGATTAAACCCGCGTTATTAATGGCCAGTGTTCCGCACCCGTGGCTTATAGCGTGATATTATGTGGCATATAGAGAGGTAGCAAAAGCCTAGTGGAGATACCAACGGACTGCCATGCAGAGGGTATCGGGTTCGAGTCCACGGCGCGCACCAATGACTTTTCGAAGTTACGTGCGTATTAAATAGTTAAATATCGCTTGCTCTGTGCCTCGGAGAGTATGTTAAACCGTCGGTGCCGGCTTTTATGAAGATCTTTGACAGTCCATATAGGAAGTCAGTACCCTCAAATAAAATGATACTGATCTAAACTATGGAATATCACTATCCTTTTGGGTTGCGAAGGTCAGACGGCAGTCGCTCTGTGGAAAAGTTGATATTCATATCTGGTTAGACCAGTAAGCGGGCTCCAAGGCGCGTGAGTCTTGGATGCAACCGGGATAACGCTAGGGCGATGATGATGGTGTTATGAGGCATATAGCTTTACACGATAAATGCTTCCACAAAAAATAGTTGTTCAAATCGGACCAGTAGATTTATACCGCGGCTCCGCCCGCGTGAGCCCCTGTATTCGCGGCAAAAAGTAGTATCTACATTCACATAATATCATCATCATCATCAGCCCTATTTATATACTGTCCCGCTGCAGGGCACTGGCCTTTTATCTATGAGAAGGGTTAGGTATTCACTTATAGCCGATCGAAACTTAGAAAAATACAAAGGTATTATATTTTTGTTAATATACCTCAAATATTTTTGCTAATATCATTTAAACCAGTTAAATAAACTAGTATCATACTTTTTAACCGTAATCCGTCAAGGTTTTAGTAATTGCAAAACATGAAAATACACTCTATTTAAGTATTATCTAATAACATATTATACGCTACTAGATTTTGTATATGTCGTGCCAAATATTAAGATTTGAATATTAGCATACGCATGCGACGATAACAGACCTAGCACAGGTAAACATGACAAAATCTGTGACAAGAACATTATAACGAAAAGTAATTATTCGTTACGTTGGCACTCTTGCGAGTGCCTTCATCACGGATACTCTTGCAACAAAGGTACGCGATAAGTGTATAAAAATATCTACATGTATTACTTGCATTGTTACTGGTACACTTACTATTATCACCGTTTTCCCTTGCAGTAATATTATATCCATAGCAATGAGACCTGGTAGAAATCACTGTTACTAATCAGGGCACCCTTTGAATTTTACTTTTACGCAAGACAGCATTTAGTCGGCTACATCGACGCCGGCGTGAGCATCATCGCAATATTATGTCAAATGCGCAAACTATACTGCTGCAAACATACTGCAAAGTTTCAAGTTTTTGTATGAAAGCCTACTTAACAACCATTTATCCATCCTATCTCGCCAACTTTCGCGTTAATAATACCAATATTGATGTTGGCGTGATAAATTATAAATAAATAAAATCATGCTAGGTCCAAGGCCGTACAAGTACATGTTGTGCCTTGGTACCGCATTTAAGGTCTTAAGGCAATTACGCCGCATATATATTATTATGGTTCTGTTTAGTTAAGCATCGGATTACTCGCGAAATCAACATAAGGAATTAGAGGGAATGTAGGTCGTAGATAGCGAATGATTCTGATTTTACAATCTGCCTTTAGTTTTGTCTGGTGATTTATAAGCTGAACAATTATTTCTACAATGTATTCTTCTGTTAAAATAGAGTAAGGTAGACTGGGCTAAATTTCGGTCCTATATAAGTGTTGTTTATTAGTAATAGTATAGCAAAGCAGCGATAGCCCAGTGGAGAGACCGACGGACTGCTACGCAGAGGTTTTGAGTTCGAATCCACGGCGCGCACCAATGCCTTTTCGAAGATAAGTGCGTATTAAATTGTTAATTATCGCTTGCTAAACGGTGAAGAAAAACATCGTGAGGAAACCTACATGTCTGAGAGTTCTCCATAATGTTCTCGAAAGACATGTGAAGTCTGCCAACCCGCACTTGGCCAGCGAGGTGGACTATGGCCTTACCCTTCTCATAGTGAGAAGAGGCCCGTGTCCAGCAGTGGGACAGTTTATATAAAGGGCCGATGATGATAAGTGTTGTTTAGCGACTCCCGGTCAGTCAAAAGTGTTACTAATTTTTCCCGAATTCTGGGTAGCAGCACGGAGTCTGCCAATGTGCTCGGTAACGGTAATAGGCTCACCCTCTAAGAATAACAATCTGTCCCTTAACACGAAGTTTGTACAAGTGTGGCGTTCGGTGAATGTAACATATGCACGCCGCAGTGGCACTGCAAGCGCAGCGTTCAATTTACTATAGAGAGTAAGGGGAAAACGCTGTGGAGAGAGGGTTCTTTGGCCAAGTAGTGTCTCGCTCTCTCGTGGAATAAAGTTGTGTTTTGTTGGTGTCTATATTCAAATACGATAATAATTAGATATGTCCTCAAAAAGTGCGGAAATTACTATTCTGGTGTTAAACCAGTCCGTGATCTTGCTCCAGAACAAAGTGTCTGCGCTGGAAAAGCTGATTTTGGAACAGAATAAGCTCACTAAAAAGTTCATCGATAAGGAATCAGTAAAAATTGATGAACCTCATAAAATTACAAGTGGAGGTATTTCGCCGATGGAATCGAACGCGCGTCCAATCCGTGAAGCTCGTGTTCGGGCCGCCTCGGCTATCACCGCGAACGCCCGGCAAAATAAACCGAAGCACGTACCGGTAGCAGTCCCTTCTACGAGTTTGACCCCTACTACGGAGAGTGTGTTATCGCCACAACAGTCATCCGGCAATACCAATTCTAAATCACGATTATAACCATCTGGTTATAATCGTGATTTAGAATTGGTAGCAGCAATTATCACATTAAAAAATAAGCATATATTAGTATGTGTGGTGTACATTCCACCTAATTCCAATGATGAATTTTATGTAAATACATTAAGCACAATAGAAAACATTATAGAAAAGTATAGTAAGTTGGATGTGGTCGTTTTGGGAGATTTTAATCTTAGTTCGTCTAGTCAAAATGTCCATTTACATTACGCTTATCTTCTTTCTTTTTGTAAATTGAGTCAACATAATGGTGTTGTGAATAGTCACGGTAATATGTTAGATCTGGTGCTGAGTACTCTAAGCGACAAGCATGTGTGTGTCGAAGGCGACGTTGAGCCGGTGGTGCCGGCTGACGCGCATCACCCGCCGCTCGGTGTTCGGCTGAGTGTTGAGCGACCGGCGGCTGCGCGGGCTCGGCCGCCGCCACCTTGTCACGCGTCACCACATCAACAACACCCGCATATGTGGAACTTTAAAAAAGCTGACTTTTTCGGTTTATACGACAACCTTGCGTCGACATCATGGTCGGATGTGCTAATGTGTACAAGCGTAAATGACGCTTTAGATACTTTTTATACACAAATTGAAACATGTTTGAATGCCAATGTTCCTATTAAACGGCAAGTAAGTAGCTATAATAAGTATGTGTATCCTACGTGGTATACTCCAGAAATAATTGTAAGTATTAAAAATAAGTATTACCATTTAAAAAAGTTCAAAGAATTACAATTACAGTATAATAAGGAAATGTATCGTTTTTATAGGCAACGAACAAAAGAACTTTTAAAATCAACCTATGCCAAGTTTATAGATCGGACTGAGGCGGGTATAAGTCAGGATCCCAAGAGTTTTTGGCGTTATGTAAAGGCGCAGCGTTCTTTGCAGCAATCAGGTGCAGAATTCGAGTACAATGGGAATAAAGTCTCCGGTTTAGATGCCGTGAATGCTTTCGCGGAGTATTTTAAATCTGCATTTTTAACAGTACCACCGACACAATTTGGCCATGTTGAAAGTACCGTTGGTAGTAATAACCTACACTATTCGCACATTAGCCTTGATATCATTACTAAGACAGATATATCGCGGGCAGTGAAACGCTTAAAGGCTCAATCTTCTATTGGGCCAGATGGCATACCTGCCTATATTATCAAAGATTGCGTTGGTGTGTAAGAGGAGCCCCTCTTGCATATTTTTAATTTGGCGGTAAGTACTGCTGTCTATCCTGCCGCATGGAAAGTGTGTAGAGTTACACCTGTACCCAAGGACGGCTCCAGGTCTCAGATCACAAACTACAGGCCTATTGCCGTGCTCTCAGCATTCGGCAAGGTGTTTGAATATATTCTAAATCATCACATTACTAGACAGGTTAAACAGCAAATGAGCGAGTGTCAGCATGGGTAAATCTACAGCCACCAATTTAATTAACTTTATCGATTATTGTGTGACGAAAATGGACAAGAGTAGACAAGTGGACACGGTCTATTTCGACTTTAAAAAAGCATTTGACCGTGTCCAAATTAACGTGCTGTTGCAGAAATTTGCTGATATGGTCTTCACACATAATCTCTTGAACCTTTTCTCCAGTTATTTTGCCAACCGTACGCAATATGTCCAGTTAGATAACTTGCAGTCTGACCCATATGACACTCGCTCCGGTGTAAACCAGGGAAGTGTTTTGGGTCCGACTTTCTTTTTAATAATGATGTTTGCTTGCTTGATGACTTGCCGAGTTTCGTCAGTACGGCAAGGTGTCTCATGTTTGCTGATGATTTGAAGCTGTTCTTGGGCATAGATTGCCTAGACGACTGCGAAGCCCTTCAACGGGACATCAACAGCGTTGTAGCTTGGGGAGCACGCAATCACTTAGAATTTAATGCCTCAAAATGCAAAACAATAACGTTTACTCGTGTTCGCTCTCTGTACATCTACACTTACGACATATCAAGTGTCCCGTTTGAACGAGTCACTCAAATACGAGACTTAGGCTTGATTCTAGGCTCAAGTCTTACTTTTAATACACACATCACAACAATGTGTAAGAGGAGCTTTAAATCTCTAGGCTTTGTAATGAGACAAGCATCTCCGTTTCGGCGCAGGAGCGCTATTGTCGTGTTGTACTTCTCCTTTGTTCGGAGTACTTTGGAATATAACTCCGTCATCTGGGACCCTCACGAAGATAAGTATCGCATGATGATAGAGCGAGTGCCGCGGAAATTCTGCCGGTTTCTGTATAAAAAGCTTTATGGGTACTATCCTTATCTATACCCGTCTCTGTTTGTGTCTGGCATGGTAGGTCTTGACACGCTGGCATTACGACGCAAGTGTGCCCTTATGTTGCATTATTATATGTTATTAAATCATAAAATTGACGATTCGGTAACACTCTCACACTGTTCATTATCAGTGCCGAACCAGTACACTCGGCTGCGCTCGCGCCGCTTGCTTGCCGAACCACAAGTGCGAACATGTACGGCGTAATACGCACCCACATGCTATGCAATTTCACTGCTCAATTCTTTTATTGCTCAGTATCCTGATATTAATAAGACACTGTATGTACCTACTTTAGATTTTACTGTAGAAAATTGTATTCCAATGGCTCACTGCACGCGTTGGGCAACTGTAAGTGCAGTGAGCAGTTGTAAATAAAAATAAATAAATAAAAATAAATAAACACTGACTCGTTGTTGCAACTAACCAACATGCTGAAGCCGTATAAAGAGTTTGCATTTCGTGAGATTTCATGTTCAGTTCTCAGAATGCATATTTGTTCAGTTCTCATTAACAGCTTGTCATCTACCTAGATCTACCCTCACATGAGATCTTACTCGATAGTTTTACCTAATAACGGGTTCAAACCAACTGCAAAACTCGAATATCATTAAATAACTGAAAATTTATTCGAAACGAGCTGTCAAATTTGACTCGATCAATACCCTTAGGCGTTGTACATTCGGTCTCCAGCTATTGCATTTCTGGGTGTTTTCTGTAGCCGTTAAACGAATAGACAAGCCTTCGCGATACAAGTTAATTATTTCAGCAGCAGGTGCCTTTTCAACCAACTGCAAAAGAAGGAGGAGGTTCTCAATTCGATGTTACTACACGTAAAGCTTTCGGTTTTTGTTTCAGGATAAGAATCGTTCTACTACGATGGAGGCTGTCAGTAGGCCTGTAAACTTTGAACAACACCAAAGTTGAACCACACACTTACTTCAAAAGACTGAATAATAAAATTCTGTAGGAAAAAGAAAAGTAAATTTGACTGTTGCAATGTTGGTCAAATTCCTTCTACACGACATCTTCGAGCAAAAATGTTTTTGTTTCAAAACTTTTTTATACTTCCAATGACTTTCCATAAGATACAAAGGTGAGGCCGCATTTCTTCACAAACTCGCGCAACGACAATAAAAAGCGCGTAGTTTATATTTTCGCATTCGGAATTCGGCTGGTCCGCACGCGGCTTCGTAGTAGCTTCGTTTTTACGATCGCTATAATAGCGATCCCTCGGTACTGGGCATATTTACTTTTATTGCACGCCAGTTCTGGTCGTATATTGTGGGCGCCACGATCCGACTGCGCCAAAATTAAAATAGCATATCTCGGTGGAAATCTGCTTACGCGTTATTTCCTTTGGTGTTTCCTGACTTTTTAATCGCAAGCGGGTTGAGTTCTTGAGAAAATAAAGGTTAGGTTAGGATTATGGTTTATGTTTTGAAGAAATATGTAACTTGCACGTAATACTGGCGGCCTATTCTTACTATTGTAGAGGACTTTTATTCACACACAATTCTTCTCTAACTCGCTATTCTTGACTAAGCCACGTGTGTATGATAATATACAGTCTGCGGTTCAATGGCATAGCGTTTGTCACTTCCGAACAATGCAACTCACTTCGTGACGTTTAACTCATTGTCACAGTCATTGACGAGCGGTGGCGTAGTGGGGGTGTAAACGACTGCTACGCCGCAAGTCACGGGTTCGATTCCCGCTCAAGTAAAATATTTGTGTGCGTGAACATGGATGTGTGTTTTGGTCTGGGTGTTTCTATGTATGTTTAATATTTCGATACCACGTAAGTATAAATGTATGTTTATCCATTGTCTACCACGAATTTCTGCTTAGTTTAGGATAAGATGGTGTTGTGTGTATGTATTATTATAGTCCAGTTTTTAGCTTTAGTCAGTAGAAAGCTGCCCTTGGGTCTGCCCCTGCCTGTGAGCATATTTTGTGATTCTGTTCTTATTAGATGTATAGATTACCCGTGCATCAGCGATAGTAAAGAAAAAGACTTTGTGTATGTATTTACTTGACTAATTACATTTCTATTGCAGTGGTAATAGATAAAAGTACTGAACCATCAAAGCAGTCACTTCAAACAAGAACATATTAAATTAAATTACGTAATTATATTTAACTACATCCACCAATTACCAAATCCATAACAGCGCCATAATCTTATTAATCGTTTCATGCATGTTTAGACTCGCTATAAATATTTAAAGAGCAATGGGTTTCAGTGTATCAAATTGCACACTCGCAAACAAACACACGCACACACTCACTTTCTTTCTTCCTCTCTCTCTCTCTCTCTCTTCTCAAATACACACGCCCAAACACACACACAGACACACGCACACCCAAATAAACACGCACTTTCCTAAACAGCGTAATAAATTAGTGTGCGTTAGATTAAACCTCGCCAGCTTACGCTTCGCCTAGTGAGCTTAGTACGAGATAAGAGATAATTCGATACGAGTGGATTAGTGGCTCGACTATATACAGATTATAGTAACGTGTGGACACGCTACGCTTAGGGGTAAAGCTGTACTAAGCCTAGGCATGCGGAACGGAAAATGTTATCGCTTGTTTTCATAATTTAACTTTACGATCGTATCTTGAATCGATAATTGTGTGTGGCAACTGATGAAGATATTGCAGTTATGTAAACTTGATCTTAAACTAGATTCTGCCCACGGTTCCAATCGCGAGGCTGTCGGCGATAAAAGGCATTTTTCGAATGCTAGACAAAATACTTTTTTGTGTCAGTTTTTTTGGTGGCAGCGATAGCCTATTGGAGAGTGGCAGCGATAGCCTAGTGGAGATACCAACGGATTGCCATGCAGAAGGTATCGGATTCGAATCCAAGGCGCGCACCAATGACTTTTCGGAGTTATGTGCGTATTAAATTATAAATTATCGCTTGCTCCGTGCCTTGGAGAGCACGTTAAGCCGTCGGTCCCGGTTGTCATGAATATCTTTGACAGTCATTATAGGGCGTCAGTACCTTCTAAATAAACTGGCACTAGTCTAAACCATGGAATATCGCTATCCCTTCGGGTTGCGGAGGTCAGACAGGTAGTCGCTCTGTGGAAAAGCTGATATTCAGCCAAATCCGGTTAGACTAGTAAGTGGACCCCAGGTTTAAACTGGGATAACGCTAGGAGGATGATGTGTCAGTTTTTTTGGTCCAACCAAACTTAACGATGGCTTAACCGTTTTTGACTTGAAGCAATAACCGAGAGCAATGACATAACGTGCGATCTAAAGCAAGGTAGGTATCTGAAGTAAACGTCATATCAAGCGGTCACCCATCCAAGTGTTGACCTTTCACAACGTTCCGTTACTTTGTGTTGTTAACCCGTTACAAACGGCAAAATAAGACATGCTATTAGTGCTACGTCTACATCTAGAAGAGTAAATTATTTTGATATAGCCTGAAGATGTTCTAATTAGGGTGTGATAATTTGGAGGTGTCCTGTCCATTACAGTTAGTAAGTAACACTATCAGTTAGTCTAATACTAAGTGGATGTAGCTGTACATGTCAATTATTTTGACCACAGTCGGTCTAAATCCGCTCGTAATGGGTTCCGCCGAATTCAATGTGAAATATCCGAATATTATTAGATGAATTGCTGGATAATCTATTCTAGTAGAGTTGACAAATGTAAATGGTGTGCACGAATGGTATATGATTATCCTGAAAATGGTGACTGTCTCCGTGGTTCCGAAGTTCCGGGCTCGATTCCTGGGTCGTCCAAAGCTATTACTAGGTTTTTTCGAATTCTTTCGAATTATTACGTGGGACCTACAAAATTATAACATGCCAAAACATGGGTGATATTTCACCTTTGCCTACCCTTTCGGGGATACAGGCGTGAGTTTATAAAAAATGGCGTTAAATAAGATGAACTGTTACTATTAAATACTAATAAGACAGTAAAGAAAGTATAAGATTTTTACGAAATTGGAGAACATTTCTGATACGATAGTAATATTGGTTGTTTATTACAGATTTAAAATATATTGATGGATTAAGAATATATAGATGGATTAACCATGGATTCGAACCCGATACCCCCTGCATTGTAGTGTTAGTATCACCACAAGGATATCGCAGGACCGAAAACAGAAATAATAGAAAGTCGTGTTTTGATACTATCTCAATGTGTACCATATCCCCAGCGACACGTTTCATTTCTTTTAAAACGTACCTGCACTTCCAAAACTTAACTCATTACGTGATACCTAACAAAAACACAACAGCGGCACATACAAGTGCTTTTTTTGTTAAAAAACATTGACTATGTCCGTAGAGAGATAGGGAGGAACAACTGTTACTAGTCCACAATCAAAGTGTGTGTGCAAACGTTCCAAACATTTTAAATGTTACTTAAATGCATGCATTGCGTGTATTTTTCGACAATTCCTTCTGTCCTCTTATTACAAACAAGCAAAACTTTTCATTTACAAACAGATACGTCAGAGCATGTCGGCAATTGTTTTTAATTACTGCGGGACAAATGGGCTTCAGTCTGTCTGATATTATGTGGCTAATGAAGTCCTATTATACCAAAATCACAGACATAGGCCTATCATAATTTGCATCGCAATAACATTGTGCGTCGATAGAAGGTTTTGGCCTACTATACCACGCTGGCCATACGGGTCGGTATAGGTTTGGTGACGAGTTTACCTTTGTAATGATTATGTTTGACGATTCTTCCTTAGTCGTTTGAAATATGATTTAAAGTTTTATAAAAGCACGTATTAGTGAAATTCGGGCTCGTTACAAAACATGGACGTTTAATCTTGAGTATAAAAAATCTTATTTGTAGACTTATGCACATTTTTTGTGAAACTGAAATAAATATGACTTTCTTAAACGGCCTTTATATATACTGTCTAAGTGGCACATATTGTAAATTTATGACTTAGTCTCAGGCTACCACATGATACAGATTCCCTCATGGATGTTTCGGGCTGTACCTGCATCGGATATACCGAGAACCGATGCCGATATTCCATCACTGCACTAGTTGCTTGGAAGATGTGGCGGAACACACGTTAGTGAAATACCAAGCTTTTATTTAGTGCCAATATCCATCGACTAAGCAAGCGTTTAGAATGGAGTCACTACCTTTTGTCGGTTTACCCGATCAGTGTTAGGCCTAAGATAGCGGCATAGTACTCGTAACCCATAACAAACTCCAACCCATATTCATTCTGAATACGTCCCTTTGCACAAGATCACTTTAATATTAATGGCTTCCTCTCAAGAAGTAAGCTCAACAACTACATCGCTATTTCAAACTTAATCGCGTAACGGACTTTCCCAACTCCTGCTTTACCCTATCTTTTCGCAACATTTTCGGTTTTTCAAAATGTTAGTCTAAATGAATAACATAATTACCTTATTTAACTATTATCTTTAAATTATTTCTACTACAAATAACACGCAAAATGCAGTTGAAAACTGAATTTTAGTGTCGGCAAAGCTTGAAATTATCTACTGCACGAACGAAATTAGTAGCAGTTATTCGAAAAGATAAATGTAACGTACAATCCGAAATAAATACAGTCGAGTTTAATTATGCAACCGCACGTACTATTAATTAATTTATGTAACTAACTTGTGTGTGCTGTAATGTGATATAACTCGATGCACTTAGCGGGGTGCTCACTGAGCAAGTAAGGGCAGCAGGTTAAATTGTCGCAAATGTTATATTACTAGCTCCTGACCGCGGCTCTGCTCACGTGTCGCTTCAGAAGTCTATATGCTATTCTGATGAATAAGCAATATAACTGCAAGGTTTCATCAACATGTGTTCAAAGCTTTTGCATGAAAGAGTATCAAACATGCATACATCCGTCCGCAAACTTATACAAAAACAATAGTAGAATCGAACCTACGAAGCCTACCTACGGCGTAGAAGCTTTTACCACTAGACCAACAAACTAATATAATAATTATTTGAACATTGTGTGCCGCAATCTATCTCCTCGAAAATATGTACATATTTGTAGCTCAATTTAATAATTATATTACATGTATACGAGCTTCGAGCCACCTACTTATTATAATGAATCTTAATTACTGTAGGTATACATACATACATACATATCGTCACGCCTTTTATCCCCGAAGGGGTAGGCAGAGGTGTATTTCTACACCCACTTTTCGCCAGATATACTTTAGTCCCACGTAATAAGGGGTGAGCCTATTGCCGTACCGGGCACATTTTCAGACTCCGTGCTGCTACTGAGAATTTCCTGCCAGAAAAACCCAATTACACTGCCCGACCCAGGAATCGAACCCGGGACCCCGATCCAGATCTCACGCGCACATTTATGCCGCGAGACCAACGAGGCAGTCGCATAGGGTTTGATGTCGAGTTTTCCGTCTCTACGCAAAGATGGTATTTGCATCGTGTTATCCCTTAGTCGCCTCTTACGACACCCACGGGAAGATAGGGGGTGGTGACACTTGTATTCTATGCCGTCAACCACACGGCAATGTAGGTATATTATCTGTGTAATGACTAGTATAATATGTACTTACGGTATAAACTTTACACCAATTACTGCAAATTATGATACACGCGAGTTTTGGGAATATGAAGACACAGAAAGACTAAATTATGATTTGTTTTCTTGGAATAATTATAATCTGCGTTGTAATACTATCTTATAAAGTACATTTCATTAACACAAGTTTATTTGAATTTGATTTTTAAGATACTAATGGTAAAAGATCCCGCATTTCAGAGGAGTGCAAAACATTTTTATACATAGGCTCACGCCTATCCCCGAAGAGATAGGCAGAGGTGTAATATTACCCACATTTCGTCATGTTATGAATTTTAGGTCCCACGTAATAGAGGGCGAATCTATTGCCCTTACCGGGCATATTCCCATTTCGTGCTGCTACTGAGAATTCGGAAAAACTCTGTAAAACCTCCCTCTGGGCCGCGGAGGCAGACAAAATAGTTTTTTTTTTTACTACTACTCTCTTTGTATACGCCGACTGTGATTTTTTTTAAAGAGCACGATTTTTAAATATATTCACACGACTTTAAGATCGATTGGATGATTTGGATTTGAGTAGGCTACCTACGTAAACCATCGTTCTTCAAAATGGTACGCGTTGCCTGCCTTCTCTTTCAATTTTTAGTTTTCTCTGACGTCTCGAGTATTTTATAACAGTGTTATAATGTTACTGCAAAATGTCTTCGAAATTTCTTCAGTAGTTTTAACGTAAAAATGTAAAAGAGATTCAGCTATACACCATATTTCACTTACTTACTTAGATAGTAGGTACAACAAAGATCACCATAAAGGGTTTATCATAACTGTACATGTATTTAGCGTATGGGTAGCATATAACTGATGATGTTTATATTCCTGCGAAACGACGAAGTAACAACTCTCATAAATCACTAGACCCTTCTCGATGGAACTCATGGCGTGTAATCTTTATAAGAAGAAACTTTTCACCCAGCATGAGTCTCTAGGCGATCTTTCGCGTTACAAATTGTTTTACTGCATACAAACTATCGAATAAAAATAACTAAGTTAAAAATAACCGACTTCAAAAACGAAAAAGTATCTATTCAATGTATCTATTCAACAGAAAAATACGAAAATGTATCTATTCAATAGAATGTGAATTCATGTAAATTATGAAATGCCTTCTTTAATTTAAAGGCTTTTGAAATTTGAATTGGCACCGAATTCAAACCAATTAGTAAAGAGCTCATATAAATAATAGGTAGTATTTAATTAATATTAAATTCTTATTATTTTTCACTTTTCCGTTTTTGAAGTCGGTTGTTTTTAAGGTAGTTATTTTTATTTAATACTTTTTAGTGTAGCTATTGTTGTATTGTCAACTAGTTATAGGTAGACCTACAAAAGGTGCTGCGCGCCTTAAAATATAGATCTCAAGAAACGGGAACGGACAAAAGTAGTCGTCTCTGTAAAAATGCTCTTCGGGACACAGTTTTACGTTCTTGTGAGACTATTAAAGATCCTGAAAAACGTTTGTTGGGCAGGAAAGCATATATGAAACCACGTTACATCAAGAAACTCTTGAACAGTATAATTCTAGACTCGGTAAGATCCAAGAGCGTCTAGCGAATGAGTCTTTTGAGCAGAGAGCTAATAGACTTTGTCTCGTTAATAATCGACAAATCATGGCATTACCGCATGATTTACGTCTTTGATATGATAATGGTAGATAATGGTGACTACCATTATCATCATTGTGCAATTCAAATCGTTTTTTGTAATTACTGAGTTCATATGGCCACCTTCTGACTCCTTCATCGGACGAGAACGAGCCCAAACTCGATAAAGTTTTGTCATTTAATTACTGAGTTCCAATATTATTCCTTTGGCCACCTTTCGATTCCATCATCAGATCAGCTCTATGTCATAATAATTTTTCATTGTCATCCAATTTAAATACGTATACAAAACCCAACACCCGATGTCTGAATTTTTTTTTACAGACCCATGCCTGTATCCCCGAAGGGGTAGGCAGAGGTGTAATATTACACCCACATTTCGCCATGAATTTTTAGGTCCCACGTAATAGGGGGCGAGCCCATTGCCGTACCGGGCACATTACCAGACTCCGTGCTGCAACTGAGAATTTCCTAACGGAAAACCCAATAACACATTGCCCGCCCGGGAATCGAACCCGAGACCTCCCAATCCCACGCGCACATTTATGCCGCGAGACCAACGATGCAGTCTGTCCATTCCTTCTTAAAGTTTCTAGAATTTTCTAATTTTTATTCGAAATATTTTAATATATTTTTTTTTTATATTTGCCAAATATTCATAAACATTTTCCAAATTTCATAAAAACCAAAATCCACTAACTGTATTATTTTATTTCAATTATATCAATTTGGTAATATTTAACCTAATATAATTATTTTACAGATTATTTACATACATAAAAAAGAAATATGTACAAAAAGGGGGAAAAAATTTACAAGACAGGTTTAGGCGTCGTAGAATTCCTCCGCATCGCTAACTGTTATGACTGGGATTTGACCCACGCCTTGAGAACGTAAAGCGGATGTATTATCCGCACGGCCATCGCCTTGTTGTCATCATTCATCATCATCCTAGCGCTGTCTAGGTTGCGCTCCAAAACCCACGCCTTGGAGCCCGGGGTCCACTTTCCGGCTATGTCTTCTCCACTTCGCACGGTCTTCAGCATCCCTGGTGGTTAGTTGGTTGGCACGCATATCATCCCTTACGACGTCAAGCCAGCATTTCTTTGGACTTCCCCGTTTACCGGGGCCCGGTGGAGGTAGCATGGCAAGACATTTGTTACCCACGTAAGATGCCGGTTGACGTAAGACGTGGCCATACCAGCGTAGACGACACTCTTGCAGTTTGTCAGCAATGTCACGGACATGAAGGCTACCCCGGATGCGGGAGTTCCTAACGCGGTCCTTCCGCGTGACACCACACATCGAGCCCAGCATATTCATCTCCGTGACACGCAGACTCTGCTTGTGTCGCTCAAGCACAGGCAACGTCTCGGCCATCGCCTTGTTGTCAATTAGTGGCGAATTTAGCGAACACTTGACAGAGTGTTTACGTCATCTAACTTAAAACTGTCATTTCCAAATAATGAAATAGTCTTCAAACCTTTTTGCTAATTATTATGTTTGACGACCGGCGTCAGTAATCCTTGGTGACCGTAGTGGTGACAATTTGACATGACACCAGCCGCCACAATGTTAAAGCCCCTGTACATATTGGCCCAACTATCTGGCCCAGCATGTTGGGCCAACATGATGCTGGCTGCATGGGCTCACGGATCATTCTGCATTGGTGCTTAGACAAAGATGGACGTAGAAGCACTTGCAGCCACGACTATTTATTTATACAGTGCGTTTAATTATTACGTGCGCGTACATGTGTACTAAAGTAGAATGTATGCATTCTAAATATTGTCATTAATGATTATTTTTTTCTTTTCCATTTCGTTAATAGTGGCGTGGAGCCGTATGGCGGATAAATGTAATAATGGCCGCCATCGTTATAGGAACTTGGGAACGTAAATGTCATCCACGCGCAACAGAACTCTCTCCGCAGAAGAGCGAGAACGAAATGAAAAAAAGGCGCCAACGTGTGAACGCTGTTGGCGGAGCGCGCCAAGATCCTTTGATGTATGCACAAAAAACCGGCACTATTCGGTTGGCCGGCCAACGTCGGCGCCAACTACACCAATTTAAGCCAGCATGCTGGGCCAATGTGTACAGCGGGCATTATACATATTTCAGACATCGTGATAGGTGAAATTAAATAAAAAAATGCTCATAAAATAAAAACTACTGGGCCTACATCATTCAAATTTTTATGGGACCAATCCGAAACTATTCCGCATCAAACAAAAAAAGAATCACGTAAATCGGTTCAGAAACCTCGGCGAAATCGCTGTACATACATCGAAAAAAAATATATTTATAATTGTTTGAAGTCGGTTAAAAAATATACCGGCCGAATTGAGAAGCTACTCCTTTATTTTTAATTTGAAGTCGGTTAAAAATAACGAGTAAATAGCTGCCGCATGCCTGTTAGGTACTTCCGTACATTGCAGTAAGGAAACTATAAACTTGGGCTAACATTATATATCCTACAACTTTAATTTTATCAGAAAATGCACTAAGATTTATACATCGAATTTTAATAATTTTCTTCAACATATTTAATTTCGTTAGTGTCGTAAGAGGAAAGTACCTACATGAAGCAAATGAAAGTTCATGAATCGAAGAGACAAAAACCCAATGTCAAACCCTATACCGACCCGTCTGGCCAGCGTGGTATAGTGGGCCAAATTCTTCTATTGATTCATTTTGATTTGTGAAGCAAATTGAAAGTGGCCTGTGATGTTCAAGGCTGTAAATGACAATACTTTCTTCAGCATCTATATCACAATCTCCAACATGCTATGTCAAATCTTATCTAATACCTCACCTTATCTTATCTATCTATACTAATATAATAAAGCGGAAGAGTTTGTTTGTTTGTTTGTTTATTTGTTTGTTTGTTTGTTTGTTTGAACGCGCTAATCTCAGGAACTACCGGTCGGATCTGAAAAATTATTTTTGTATACGATAGCCCAGTTATTCCGGAAGGCTATAGGCTATATAACATAGCGCTTTGACCCTTTGGGGCCGGGCAAAAGGCTAAAAAGGCTAAAACATAATGTCGGCTAATCTCAGGAACTGGCAGTCGGATTTAAAAAATTGTTATTGCCTATGATAGCCTAATTATTCCGAAAGGCTATAGGCTATATAAAATTACGCCACAACTTTTAGGGGCCAGACAAAAATAATAAAACGGTCAAACGAGAAGGGGGAGGGTTGGGTCAAAGGCAAAAAAAGGCTAAACGAATAGGATACAATCTATATGGGTATCGTTTTCGAGATTTTCGGGACGCTGATTAAAAAACGCTGATTGAAATTTATTTAGTGATCCAAGATGGCGGACGGGAAATCAAAGATGGCGGATGGGAAAATTTTAAATATCAATATGGGTATCGCCTTCGATATTTTAAGGGGTGGAGAATCGAAATACAACATCTATTTCGTGATCAAAGATGGCGGATGGGCAATCAAAGATGGCGGATGGGAAAATTTTAAAAAATCAATATTGGTATCGTCTCCGATGTTTAAAGGGATGGGAAATCCAAATACAACATCTATTTCGTGATTCAAGATGGCGAATGGGAAATCAAAAATGGCGGATGGGAAAATTTAAAAAATCAATATTCGTATCGTCTCTGATGATTTAAGAGATGGTGAATCCAAATACAACATCTATTTCGTGATCAAAGATGGCGGATAGGAAATCAAAGATGGCAGACGGGATTTTTTTTTAAAGTCGATATGGGTATCGTCGCCGATATTTAAAGGGATGGGGAATCCAAATCCGACATCTATTTCGTGATCAAAGTTGGTGGATGAGAAATCAAAGATGGCGGATGAGAAAGTTTTAAAAAATCAATATGGTTATCGTCTCCGATGTTTTAAGAGATGGCGAATCTAAATACAACATATATTTCGTGATCAAAGATGGCGGATAGGAAATCAAAGATGGCGGACGGGATTTTTTTAAAAGTCGATATGGGTATCGTCTCCGATCCTGAATTCAAAAACACCATCTATTTCGTGATCAAAGATGGCGGATGGGATTTTTTTTAAATCAGTATGGATATCGTCTCCTATGTTTGAAGGGATGGAGAATCTAAATACAACATCTATTTCGTGATCAAAGATGGCGGATAGGAAATCAAAGATGGCGGACGGGAATTTTTTTTAAAGTCGATATGGGTATCGTCTCCGATATTTTAAGGAATGGAGAATTCAAACCTACCATCTATTTCGTGATCAAAGATGGCGGATGTTTTTTTTTTTAAATCAATATGGGTATCAACTCCAATATTTAAAGGGGTGGGGAATCCAAATCCAACATCTATTTCGTGATCAAAGATGGCGGAAGAGAAATCAAAGATGGCGGATGGGATTTTTTTTAAAGTCGATATGGGTATCGTCTCCGATATTTTAAGGAATGGGCAATTCAAAAACATCATCTTTTTCGTGATCAAAGATGGCGGATGGGATTTTTTTTTTAAAGCAATATGGGTATCGTCTCCGATGTTTGAAGGGATGGGGAATCCAAATACAACATCTATTTCGTGATTCAAGATGGTGGATGGGAAATCAAAGATGGCGGATGGGAAAAATTTAAAAAATCAATATGGGTATCGTCTCTGATGATTTAAGGGATGGTGAATCCAAATACAACATCTATTTCGTGATCAAAGATGGTGGACGGGAAATCAAAGATGGCGGATGAGAAAATTTTAAATATCAATATTGGTATCGTCTCCGATGTTTAAAGGGATGGGGAATCCAAATACAACATCTATTTCGTGATTCAAGATGGCGGATGTGAAATCAAAAATGGCGGAAGGGAAAAATTAAAAAAATCAAAATGGGTATCGTCTCTAATGATTTAAGGGATGGTGAATCCAAATACAACATCTATTTCGTGATCAAAGATGGTGGATAGGAAATCAAAGATGGCGGACGGGCATTTTTTTTAAAGTCGATATGGGTATCGTCTCTGATATTTTAAGGAATGGAGAATTCAAAACCACCATCTATTTTGTGATCAAAGATGGCGGATGGGATTTTTTTAAAAAATCAATATGGGTATCAACTCCAATATTTAAAGGGATGGGGAATCCAAATCCAACATCTAAATCGTGATCAAAGATGGCGGATGAGAAATCAAAGATGGCGGATGGGAAAGTTTAAAAAAATCAATATGGTTATCGTCTCCGATGTTTTAAGGGATGGCGAATCTAAATACAACATCTATTTCGTGATCAAAGATGGCGGATAGGAAATCAAAGATGGCGAACGGGTTTTTTTTAAAGTCGATATGGGTATCGTCTCCGATATTTTAAGCAATGGGAAATTCAAAAACACCATCTTTTTCGTGATCAAAGATGGCGGATGCGTTTTTTTTTTAGAAATCAATATGGGTATCATCTCCGATGTTTGAAGGGATGGGGAATCCAAATACAACATTTATTTCGTGATTCAAGATGGCGGATGGGAAATGAAAGATGGCGGATGGGAAAAAATTTAAAAATCAATATGGGTATCGTCTCTGATGATTTAAGGGATGGTAAATCCAAATAAAACATCTATTTCGTGATCAAAGATGGCGGATATGAAATTAAAGATGGCGGACGGGATTTTTTTTTAAAGTCGATATGGATATCGTCTCCGATATTTTAAGGAATGGGCAATTCAATATTATATAAGAATCTATGTTTGATTTGCATCATTTATAGACCCTGAAATGATAAGAGATTAAGCGCTAAGTCAGTGGTAACTTTAGAAAAGGGGCTTGGAAAAAAGGGAATTCAATAAAAACTCTTAAAAAGGCGATACGGAGTTCGCTGGGTCAGCTAGTATATTAATATAAAGCTGCATATCAATGATATGCTCACTTTTGGGAGCATACATTGCCATGCAGATGACAGTACTGTACATGGGCGATATCTCGGACACCCTGCGGCTAAGCAAGCCGATACTGAGAAGTATAGGCGAACACTTGTTGCTGAGCTTGACCGGGTTCTGAATTGCATCTCGCATTGGGGTGATGAGAACCTGGTCGAGTTCAACGCCAAGAAAACACAGGTGTGCGCATTCTCAGCCAAGGTATCTCCATTCCTTCCTCATCCCTCTCTTCTGGACACTCCACTACCGATTCAAGACAGCCTCAATATCCTGGGTATAGACATATGCAGAAATCTCAACCAGAAGAACTACATCGAGGGTGTCATCTAATCCGCATCTCGGAAACTCGGACTCCTGAACAAGGTGAGGAGGTTTTCCACGCCGGAGCAGTTGTGTCTGTTATACAAAACCCAGGTTCGCTCCTCCGTGGAATACTGCTCTCACCTTTGGAATGGCTCTGCTCAGTACTTATTGGACGCCCTCGATAGGTTGCAGCAGCGTGCTGTCCGTATCATCGGGGATCCAGAGGCCACTAAGACCCTTGAGTCACTGCAATTACGCAGAGACGTGGCCTCAATGGCTGTCTTCTACCGCATCTATCACGGTGAGTGCTCCGAAGAGCTCTTTCAACTAATCCCACCCTCTCCTTTCCTATCCCGAACGACACGTGCTGGGTTGAGGTGCCACTCTTACACGGTAGAGCAGATACCGTCACGCACCAAACGGTTCGGCGCCTCTTATCTCTGCCGTACCATTAAGATGTGGAACTCTTTACCAGTCCACGTGTTTCCCTCCTCTTATGATCCCGGGTCCTTTAAGCGGGGCGTGAAAAAGCTTTACTCTAGGCCGTCAAGGTGAGGGCCACCATGCCATAATGCCATGCTGGCTGCTGGGATGATGGCCATCACAATTAGACTTCACTGACTGCTTAACATCAGGCAGCATTGAGTCAATTTGTTCGGCACAAATAAAAAAATAAAAAAAAGCTGCTGTTTGCAGATTTTGGCCCTTCACATAGTCTCCAAAACGTGTAGTTAAATGATTGGTGAAGCTACTCGTGCTATTAGGTTTTGGCACAAAGTCTCCAAAAGTATCACTGGTACTGCAATTCACTCATTTATTTTCAGTACAATGAGTTTCAATATATAACAATCCTTATGAGATAAGTAATAAAGTCATCAATAAGTATTGATGCCTGTACTAGGTTGAACCTGCGTCACAGGCGGTTAAAATACTCTGAAATAACAACAAACGAACAGAGATAATAATATAATATGCTATTTTACAATATTTAAAGCTACTAGTGCATAACTTTTTTAAATAAGGATTATTATTTATTTTAATTTTTTTATGAATAGTCTCACGTCTGTATCCCCGAAGTGGTAGACAGAGGTGGATTATTATTTAACGTGATCCATTAAATTTATTTTAAACAAAGACAATTAAGGAAAAAACCTTAACGTAAAATCATAATTTCGACTCATGTTTATACTTCTTGTAAACTCAGCATTACCTGGCCACCATATTGGAGTTGAGTATACTGCATACCTACTCATAATTTACTGAATATAATTTATTTATTTTTTATTTTATTTATAGACTCACGCCTGTATTCCCGAAGGGGTAGGCAGAAGTGTAATATTACACCCACATTTCGCCATGAAATTTTAGGTCCCACGTAATAGAGGAAATATAATTTTGCTACGCAATGTCTTTTATTGATATGTAACAACTTTTGTACCACGTCTTTGGCGAATGAATATTATTTATTTATTCAGTATTTCTATTTCTCCGAACACTTGTTTTCAAGGAAGTTCTTGGTAACTGGACTGCGAACACACTCACTGAGACTATAAAAACCTTTTAGCGTTAATTAGAATACAAAATCAATATTTAAAACATTGTCAATAATGCAGATTTTCTGCAACGTCAAAAATATTCCACTTATTACAATTGAAAACTTTAGCACGTGTCTTTTTATTACGAGCAAACATTTTAATTTACAAACCAAAGAAAACATGTTATTTAGACAAAAATGTTACGGTGCGGCGCGGCGCACAAAAATCCGGGGGTACTCAAAATACTCATCATGTTGTAGGTCGCACGAGAACAGAATATTTCGCATGGCAACAATAATTAAAAAGCTTCAAATGTTCTTCGTATTCAATTAAAATACCACGTACGTAATACTCATATTCGCGTGCCTATTATGTTGGTATTTGGATATTAAGTAAAAAGGAAGCAGTTGTTGCGGAGTGTAGGTCGTAGTGCGGCCTGTAGGTATGAAAACCTCAGTCCTCGTCCATGGCCATACCTGTATCTCATATGTATAAAGTAGGATATACTTTGTCTCAGAAAAATAACAGTTGTTGCAATGAAAATTGAATAATCGAATTTTCTTATCTAACTTTTTCTGTGACGTGGCCACGACTGGTGTAACTCGTGCTGAAACGTCTGTACGTTTCAGCATGAAAATAAAGGTAAAATAACTCTTATTTTCCTGTGTAAATAAGAGTTATTTTACCTTTATTTTCATTTAATTACTTTAATTATAATTAAGAAACGTTTCATAAAAATAAGCAATTAAAATTAATATTGAAAGTTAGATATTACCTGGCACTTTATTGTGATAGCGCACGTAGAATGACTTTTTAATTTTAGGGCCCGGGGCGGGCTCTTTTTGCTGTTTTCCTTATTTCTTGGCATGATTTTGGTGCCTAGTAGAAATGTTACCAATGTGCACACTTTTACACACCTCATGACTCAGCGTATTAACACGCTACTACACATTTACGATCATATTATATAGCTGTATATTTCAAAACGAAGGAAACGTAGTAAGCACGAGTAAGTATATATTAATTTTGTTTAATACTATAAGCTAATTCAATAAAAGTGAAGAGTTTATTTGCTTGAACTCAAAATAAATCTCTGGAACTAATGTTCTTTACTCATTTCTTTGTAGACCTTAGTACCCTTAAAAACTGCCTTTTGGACATAATTTCTTACAAAACCCAACGACCTTCTAGATGAACTGGTGAATAAACTATCTTTTGACTCGTTTCCATACCAGCACCACTTTCTTTCTAAAGTAAATTTCCTTCTAGATTTGCCTTTAAACTTAGTATTTACTATCGCACTTTAGTAATCCCGTAACATTTAACATGTCTGCAGAAGTCACCACCTGTGTGGGTGACCTCTTGCTGTAGCATTAACTTCGGAAGGCACAAACATAAATCAGTCCCGGTTCTTGTCTCAAACTAAAAATATTTAGGCTATGACGGATGCCTTCGAGCGTTCTGGAAACTCCGACCACAGAGTTGGCCACACACTTAGAGAAAAATAAGAAAAAGACATTAAATTAGAATAGTACAATGTAAGTATGATAATAGTATGATACTTTATTGCATGTACTGTTGCGTATTTCTGAATCAAGGTGTTTTCTGCTTTAGTCACGTTTACTGAAAATGCACCACTCTGTATGCAAACGGCGCTTGTTTAATACCAAAGTTCGTGCTAAGCTACATATCCCGCACATGCTTTCGCTCCTATTAAATATAAGCTAAATTATTTTTACATGCTTAAAACATTGTATCCGTATACATAAAAGTAAAACTGAAGTGTCTGTCTGTGATTTTAAAATATAAATGTTTTCTCAAGTGCCAGTTATTGGCCACAATACCAAGACGTAAACAATGTTTGTCTTCGTGTGGTGTAATCTTTGGATCGGCTTAATCGGTATTAGTAGGACTTTCACTAGAAAATAGAAACTCTATTTTCCAATAAAAGTAGGCCGTCAAATACAAGCTCCTCGGTTACATAAAGGCTCAAAACATTGTGGCAGTCATTCGGACATTGGGAAGCTTATAAAAGTACAAAGAAAATAAGCAGAAAGCCTAAAAAAATTAGGGAACAGCGAGTTCTGAAAATAAATAACAATTTATTCCCGATCAGCTCAAATTTAGTCCAAGTGTACAAAGAAATTAAATATAAATTGAAGATTTAATTAATGGATGTTTTTTACTAAATAACTAAATAACAAGTTATTTGCAAGTACTATACTGTTTACTTAACTAAATAAAGTTTCTACCAAAATCAAAGACATCTGTTACTTACTTTAATTTAATATTTAATTAACTATTATTGACCTATCCAAACTTACATAAGAAATAATTAAAATTGAAGTGTCTGTTTGTAACGACAAAATATTCTCAGCCCGTTACTTGCACGATACCTGTCTCTATGTTGCGGATAATCTTCAAAACGACTAGACACATCTGCGAATATTTTGCTACCAGGTAGCTGTCTATACAAGAAGTAACTTAGGCTACTTATTTTCCTCCCAGAGAATTCTTACAAAACTTTTTCTGATTCGGTATCGAAAAAACCGAGTCCTCATACATATTTTTAATTCAAATTCCAGGAGTGTTTATTCCAAATCCTCATCCACTGGTAAAGCGTACTTCATTACTTGCCCACATCATAGTAAGCTAGCAAATGTCTCAATCTTAATCGGCCATTCGTTTAAGAGCCACGAGGCGACAGACACGTCAAACTTGCAAAATGCATCAGGGACACGAGGGATAAAATCAATGGTGTGGTTATTGGTACTCACCCTTACTTGGTCTTCGCAATTACTCATAATACTTTGCTTAGGAACCTTTATTTTTTTAAATATACTTAATATATAGTAGACACCACAGTCCCTCCGCGACCAAGGCCGGTACAAGACGCTCGAAACGTCGGAATAACATAGGTATTTTATACCATTTATTAGATAATTTTACATGATTAAGAGCCGTTAAATAATTTTGTATGACAGTATGTTACCCGTTACATAAATAATAGTATGTATGATTTCAATCGCGAAAGTATGTATATTAAATCAAAATGAGAACCTATAGTAATAACAAAACAAAAATTGTACAAAAGGTTTCGTGTATCTAACCACACAGCGCTTTATCCACGTTGATTTTGTAGTCATCATCATCCTCTTAGAGTTATCCCAGTTTCAATCTGGAGTCCGCTTACTAGTCTAACCGGATTTGGCTGAATAGTAGCTTTTCCAAAGAGCGACTGCCTGTCTGACCTCCGCAACCCGAAGGGAAAGCGATATTCCATGCTTAGAATAGTGTGCGTTTATTTAGAAGGTACTGACGCCCTGTAACGACTGTAAAATATATTCATGACAACCGGGACCGACGGTTTAACGTGCTCTCCGAGGCAGGGGACAAACGATAATACACACATAACTCCGAAATGTCATTGGTGCACGCCGTGAACCCGAGACCCGCTGCGTAGCAGTCCGTCGGTCTCTCCACTTGGCTACCGGCACTTTTTACATACTGATACGAAAACAAAAGGTATCACCAATTCAAAATATAGAAATAAAGATACGCATCTTAAAACAAAATCTGTTTACAGACGTTGTAAAAAGATAATTTGTATGAAAATTGTATTTTGCGAACGTTTGCAGAAAGTTTTTGAACAGACAATAAACAGTTACAGTTCTGCACTCGAACATTTTCACAGTGCATGTGTTTCCAATAACGTTTACGAGAATAAATAAACATAAATGCACAAAAATTGTTTGAATAAACTGCTGTGTTACTGATTTAAAAGCGTTCTCTATAAAGGGCAATTTTGCGACCAGAGATGTCTGCTGTTAAGTAGATCTTGCAAAAAAATATAATAGTTACATAATAATACTATAGGACAGTACAAAGGCACAAACAAAGTCTTTGGTGACAAAATAACAGTAGAGCAATTACTTGATAATAGAACAAGACATTATGTTCATCACAAAAAGTTTTATACTGGGTGGGAATCGAACCACAACTATCGACGAAATGGTCCGGGTCACTAAACATTAAGCTCACCACTCAGTACAGGTAGTATTAAGCCGTGTTATTTGCTTCGGCTTTGGCAAGCCATGGTATCAATATTTTGAGACAACCAATAATAAAATTGTGCACTGCCTGCGGACGTTTGCCTTCAGGTTTCGGTATAGTCCCAAGATATGATTGTTATATTATAACTACTAGAAGTTGTCAATGCTGCATAAAAAATAACTATAATTTTTAAATAATAATACGACTTCATTTACATTTGCGATTGTCTGAAGAAAGTACAGAGCCAAACATCACTTAGAACATTTTCATAATCTTTATAGCGAACTGACTAGAGTAGTCGGCAAAAAGCTCCAAGCAAATCTACTGTGCCTTAGCTAGAATGCGGGCCAGAACTCTCGATAGAATGTGCGCTAAATTGCGATCGTTTATTTTTCTGTAATGTTACATACGCAATATTATAATTCTTATTACCAGTGAATGCTCAAACACCTAAACTTTAAACTAAACTGCCACCAAAACAACCTCGTAATATCTAACAATCTCATTTCTAAACAAATTGATATCTATATATAGTTTAGAGTTTAGAATGTCAACCGTCCAGCAAGCTGAAAATAAACGAGTAGTCATCAGCAATGATTCAGTACGTAGTCCCAACGTGACACGCCACGTTGTAGCTAAGATACAACTATAGTTACCGCAAGAGCACCTGTGATGTACTGTTATTGGCCCTCGGCCCTTCGCACAAATGAATGGCCAGGCACGGGCGATGACTAATGGCTTATAATAAAACTGATGTCAAGTAGAAGTGGCTTGGTGTAGCGATGGGCCGTTGAGATACACGGCCGGTTTCTGAATTGAGAATTTCAGCTTTCATCAATTGAAAAATTCTGAACTAGTTGAAGTCAACTTAAGTTTTTTCTGTTTCACAGGTCAGAGTGATATTTTTTCAAAGCACTTTCAACTGAGTTTTCTTTAAATCATGAATAAATTAAACCGAACAATACTAGTACGTTCCAATACAAGTAAAAAAACCGGTACTAACCATAAATTCGTATTAATTAACATTTTACAAAAAAACACACTTGTCAGTTAATTATTTTTATACGGAAACAAATAAAAAGTCGAAATAAAGTTGTATTTAAAATTATTTCAACGATTATTTTATTTTAATGAACAGTTTGTTGAATTTGTTCAATTATGTATCTTAGTGAAAACGGAACGTGTATGTTATGTCAAAGTCAGTTTGTTTTATTTTAATACAAAATATTTGTGGCCAGGTATATTTGAGGTATAATTATATAAACCTCCATGGCGGCTACCATGGAGGTATATAGAATTATACCTCCATGGAGGCCACAGCGTAATTATTTGGATTCATTTAACACGAAAATCTCTTATTTATATTTTCGAACCCTTCGATTTGTTCCTAATAATGTTTTAATCAATTTTTTGCAAATATTGAATAGTCTTTGAACCTTTTTTCTATACATTCTGTTTAACGACCTTCTTGTTGTGTAGACGTCAGAATGACGTAACCACTGCTTAGCAACCGTAGTGTGGATATTTTGACATACTGGCTGTCATATTACTCGTGATCACGGGATAAAAGACCAAAGTTGTATAATTATTTTCTTCTCAATTTATCAGTGCTAAGTGAGGTTTGACAAATGTCAAATGTTTTCAGAAACGCGAATATAGAGTTGATATGGAGTTGATCATATGTTGTGTAAAATTTTAGATTTTACAAGCACAAATACTCAAAATGTGTCAAAACAATTTTTTGTGAAACAGAAAATTGATTAAGTAGTATATAATTAGTGTTTAAATTGTCCTCAACGCGAAATTCTCAATTCAGAAACCGGCCGACAGTGATTTAAGTTCACTCATAATTTTGAGGATGAAGGTCGATTTGTAGTTTAGTTTTGTCAATATTAGATAATTTTAAAGGAATGTTTTCATGACTCGCTGTGGAAGCCTAGCTTGTACAAATTAGAACTGGAGAAATAGGTGTGTAAGATTCCCCTAGATATGTTCGGAACATTAACCTTCGCAATCTTATCTCTTGTTGAATGAAACTCAAGGGTACGGATATTTGTAGTTTACGTCTATTATATATCTTTCTGGGAGTGCTTCTCCGGACCAAAACAACTATTCTAATGTAATCAGTAAAAAGTTCAGAGCTTAAATTATGTGTGCATTATGAGTATGGATAATATAGACAGTAATTTATTAGTTAACATACTTACAGAAAGTCAACATTACTCAACCATTGTGACAAATAACTACTAACGTCATTCTAACTTGATGCACTAAGTCACTTTATAAATGCATTGCATAATATCATTTTGATGTGTTATAAAGTACTTACAACTCTTGAGTATCTGTCAATCTATGAGAGGACATGTTATCATAATGGTTTTTAAAACATTCTACAAAATGGCGTATCAGTTAGCAAAGTCAGTGGCGCGACCGAAGCATTGGCGTGCACAAGTTTTAATTCCTCCGAGCATACTTATGTAAACAGCCGTAGAGGTACGTAAAACTTATCGGGAGGTCAAAAATTATGTATGTATGTCAAACGACATCCACAACGGACAGGAGGGGGCTCAAGTTTTCACAATTTTTGCCCTTAATCTCACCAAGAGGGAAAGTTTGAAACTCATTAGACCGAGAGGCGAATAGGGAACACCTCTCGTGACAAATTAAATTTAATTCGATCGTAATCAAGACATTTTTCTATGATCCCGCGATCCCCAAATCCTACTTTTGGATTCTGTGGGCCGTCTATTGTCGGATGGTCAACTTCTAACAAACTTCCGTTCGTTAACAACTTTAACATATTAGTGATCCAATTACTTTCATTCCATTTTAAAGTTTTGTTGTATTTGGTAATTTATTTTCAAGATCCTTGTTGTCAGCGCCGATCTCGGCAATAAACGAGCAATTTATATTAAATTAATTAATTATTCGGTTCCGTAATGTGTGCCGACGTAATTTCTATTATAAGAATTCCAATCGATTTTACTTTCATGTTATGTTACAAAATTACTTAAACTCACGCAGTGGACTATAAATATTATTTAGAACAAAATACATTGACTTTGCAATGCAATTTCAGAGTAATAGTGAGATGTACTTACTCATAAGAATAACTTTCATTGTGCCAGGTGAAATAAGTCAATCCAGTTTCATCACGACTTCATGGTTAGTGTGTTATCTATGTAGTCCCATAGATGAGAATAAAGAAAAGCGAAATATGTTTATAAATGCACCTAATTTTAACGGCACACGCAGAATAAATAGCCTATCACCATCATCATTATCCTAGCGTTGTCCCGGTTGCTATCCAAGAGCTTAGCCCAGGGTCCGTTTTCCTGCTATGCCCGTGGAGATTTAAATAATACCATCAGGTTGTAAGGTTCCAACACAGGGCGACTTATTTTTTAAATGACGTGCATATTAAATAATTGTTACTTATCGCTTTTCCCGCGCCTCGGTGTGCATGCTAAGGCCCCAGCTGTTATGAATCTTTAACTGTTGATATGGGGAGCAAGAACCCTGTATATACTGACAGTGGTCCATGCCATTGAATATTCTGATTCCTTTGAGTTCCGGAGGTCAAATATTATTTAAACAACAAAATGGATCTCGAGCTCTGAAAGTCTTGGATGCAACCGGAATAGCTCTAGGACGGTAATGGTGTATGTTTCGCTTAAAAAGTCCTAGCAGACGCTGTATTAAACGTTACTATTGAAGGGTGAACCTAGACTCCATAAATTGGATTCCCAATCTCTTTTGTTTAGCTTAATCCGTAAATAGTTATACGGTACTAGCATAATCAACATTCAAAATACAAATTTTATTACCATACAATATGTACTATATTTGGGGAAGTTTGAAAGTTGCGTCGGGGCAACAAAAACTGAAAGAAAATCGTCTATTATGGTATGGACATGTCATGAGGAGGGATGTAAATCATGTGACTAGAAAACTGATGAATATGAGAGTTGAGGTATATAGGGCAAGAGGAAAACAAAAAAAATATGGATAGATTTTGTGAAGGATGACATGAATGAAACCCTGTCATTAATTTCATCCAGTTCTATTCAGTGAATAATCTAATGACGTCTATAGGAGAGGTCGGAAGAGAGGGACATTCTGCACTGACCCCAAATGATATGGGAGCCGGGCAGGCAGAGAAAGATAATATGTACAATATTAACCAAAAAAGTGAGCAAACTGTACAGTAGCGATCGAGTAAGATAGTGATAATTTGATCACGCTGCAAATCAGTCGCATATCGTAAGAAAACAGACCCCACACTGTGATATCAAAGGGACGATTTTCGAAAAATAGTTGACAGTCCTGTATTATTTCGCGTGATTTGGCATCTGAAATGGAAATAAAACGTTGTAAATAAAAAATAAACTACAATACTAAGGAACTTATTAAACATAAAGTATAGTTATCCATGTGGTGACGGATTAAGAATACGGATTGTTACCACCCCATATCATCTCATGGGTGTCGTAAGAGCCGACAGAGGTAGCACATTATGCAGAGAACAGCACTGTAAGAGAAGGAAAACTTGATACAAACCCTATACCAACCCGTTTGGCCAGCGTGGTATAGTAGACCAATTCCTCCTTTCAAAGGAGAGACCTAGTCCAGCAGTGGACTGTTACAGGCTGATGATGATAATGATAGTTACCAACGGGATATAAGAGATTTACATAAATATTTAGGGAATTTAGTCATAAATGCACGGTGTCAAAAGACCTATCAGTAAGCCGAAGTTTACTGGATTTGCCAAGTCTTACTAAGCAAAAATAACCTAGACAACTTGTCATTTTTAAGTAGACACATTCACAGACACATTCTAGATATTAATCAATGTAGTTTGTAAGTTACCTTTGTTAAAGAAAAATAAAGACATTATTATTATTATTTATAAACCGCAATGTAAAGTGAGCGCGGGCAACACTCGAGATACCTATCCATGTTTGCATGGGATATCATAGAAAAAATGGCGCGAGAAATACATCGGTTATGTACCTAATTAGAAAAAAAAAATGGTAACTTTGAGCCTCAATATCTTCTGACGCAGTAATTTGCCAGGTATCGTGCTGAAGTAAAAAATATTCATAAATATCGGTACGTATATGGGTTTCAATTTTCGTTTAGGGTCTTTTTACACCCCGTTTAATACAGTTGGTTTAACTGGTTTTAGTGCTGAGATAACTACCAATCGTAACAATTTTACTATTTCATTATATTAGTACTAGAGGATGCCGCAACTACGTCCGTACATTATTACTAATTTAACCGTTTCATCCCGTGGTGGGTTAGGAGCCTTGTGTGATCGTCGACCGATAGTAATTTTCATTAGTTTGACTTCACGTTTAATTAATTCAACGAATAATGGCGGCATGCATAGTAATATAAATGCCAAAGGCACTTCTGCAGCCTTTGGTAACAATGCTTGTACAAGACGACTCTGAATGAAAGGAGAGATAAAATTAGGAAGCCGTGGAATTAAAATATTTCATTAAAACAGTAATATTATACAAAGTAACATACCACATTTAAATTATCTATGAAGAAATAAACCCTAATAACAGTGTTGGCTACGTTGTACATTATTGCAGTAATAATCTAAAATCAATAATCGAACATTTAGATGAATTAACCAAAATAGGTAAACGCAAATTGGTATGTACAAGTAATGATGTAAATTATATACTAGTATTTTTTTGCAATGTCCCAGCTTTCAAAGTTTCTACTTTGAAAGCTGGGACAGAGATAGTCCAGTGGAGATATCCATTAAAAAAATTATATCGTCATCGTTGTGGGTTGCAAAGCTCAGATGGAAGGTGCAACGTGGAAGTCTATGTGGTCAGTGGACTCAAGGCTTTATTACAAAAGTCATTAATGGAACTGGATTATGGACAGTGATGATGAAGTGACATACGAGTAGTAAGCTATAAAACGATAATAACCAGAATTTTGATTGGTGTACCCAGATTCTGAACAATGTCTAAAATTATTTTATAATTGTTCATCCAATGCCTCATCTTTGTCTTCGCTCGTTCACTATTTTCTGACATCAGTTCAGAGAGGATCTGTTGCAGCTGTTTTTTATACGCAGTAATTTGGTAAAAAAGCAATTCAAACATCATAATTTCAGGCAAGTATGACAATTGTGTGACCAACATAATAAATATATTGAAACAGTAAGACAAAGGGTTTGCACTGCACATCCCGGGTCTTCCATCTATTACAGGTACATATATACAAAATACGATATTCAGAATTAGCTTCATTATTACTACCACTAGAAATAAAAACCTAGTTATTGGAAAATCTGTTCCACCGACCATAAGACCAGCAGCTTTCATGTTCTCCAGAATTTTTAGATGGTTATCGGAATCTGAACGGCAAAACCACGATATGCAGATGAGGAAATAGTTTAAAGTTAACAAGGCAAAAATTATTCGTAAGCCAATGGGATATTGTCCTTGAGCTATCAGAGACGTAAGACGTGACACTGTTATCACACAGAAAAGAACACAGTACGCTCTAACAAAAAGTGTCACTCTTTTGTTTGAACTAATTTTGAAATACAGCCCCGCTGCTAAATTAAAACATAAAATAGTTTTCAGGGTAATAATTTTCATAAGAAAAATATTAATGTATTGTAAATATTTGTTATTCATCATATACAATGTCTCTGATTAAAACGCGAGTTAATACTGTTAGAATAAAAGTTTTATTTGTCAAGCCTAAAAAAAACATATTACACTTCATTCATTAAAAGTTGACGTCAAAAAGAGCCTTGAATGACAATGACATTCGATTTGATCTGCTTTTAAGTAATAGCTTTATTAAATGCATTGAATAATTAATTTTAAAATATTTACACGTATATCCACCTGTCAAATCCAGCCCAGCCATGGAGATACTTTACGAATCATATCCGATATATTCAAAATTCTCTCCAAAACTGAAGGTACACTTGTTACGTTGCCATATATATAATAATAATATCATCATCATCATCATATCAGCCAAACGACGTCCACTGCTGGACATAGGCCTCCCCCAAGGTTCTCCACACAGACTGGTCTTGAGCCGCCCGCATCCAACCGCCTCCCGCGATCTTGACGAGATCGTCGGTCCACCTTGCGGGGGGCCTACCTCTGCTGCGTCGTCCGGTACGTGGCCGCCACTGCAGAACCTTTCTGCCCCAACGGCCATCGGTTCTTCGAGCTATGTGCCCTGCCCACTGCCACTTCAGCTTGGCTATCCGGAGAGCTATGTCGGCGACTTTGGTTCTACTGCGGATCTCCTCATTTCTGATTCGATCTCGCAGGGAAACTCCAAGCATAGCTCTCTCCATCGCCCTCTGAGTGACCTTGAGCCTTCTGATAAGGCCCATAGTGAGCGACCACGTCACTGATCCGTAAGTCATCACTGGCAACACACACTGGTCAAAGACTTTCGTCTTGAGACATTGCGGGATATCGGACGAGAATATATGTCGTAGCTTCCCGAACGCTGCCCAACCGAGTTGGATTCGACGATTGACCTCCTTCTCGAAGTTGGACCTACCTAATTGGACTACTTGTCCCAGGTAGATATACTTATCGACAACTTCGAGCATAGAGTTCCCACCCTGAATAGGGGCAGGTACAACAAGGACGTTCGACATGATTTTCGTCTTTTCCATGTTCATCTTACGACCTACTTGTTGGGTGACTCTATAGAGGCCATCGAGCATTGTGCCTAGGTCTTCCATGGTCTCAGCCATGACTACGATATCGTCTGCGAATCGAAGGTGAGTGATGTACTCGCCGTTGATGTTGATGCCGAGTCCATTCCAGTCCAGAAGCTTGAAAACATCCTCCAGCGCAGTGGTAAACAGTTTCGGGGATATGACATCCCCCTGTCTCACTCCTCGCTGGAGTTGAATAGGTTTCGAACACTGGTCCTGGAGGCGGACTGACATAGAGGCGTTTTCATACAAGCACTTCAGTACTTCGATATATCGGTAGTCAATCCGGCACCGTTGGAGAGACTGTAGCACCACCCAGGTTTCGATCGAATCGAAGGCTTTCTCATAGTCCACAAACGCCAAGCATGGGGGCTGGTTATACTCCTCGGACTTCTGTATAACCTGCCGCAGCGTATGTATGTGGTCTATGGTACTATAGCCTTTACGGAAACCGGCTTGTTCGGGAGGCTGGAAGTCGTCTAGCTTGCTCTCGAGACGATTCGTGATGACCCTCGAAAACAGCTTGTAGACGTGGCTCAGAAGTGTGATGGGTCTGTAGTTCTTTAAGAGGGTTTTATCCCCTTTCTTAAAGAAAAGCACCACCACACCTCTGTGCCACGCCTGTGGCGTTTTACCCTCGAGAATGATGGAATTAAATAGCTTCCGAAGGGCTTCTCTAGCGGGTGCACCGCCAGCCTTCAGAAGCTCGCTCGTAATTCCGTCATCACCCGGCGCCTTGTTGTTTTTGAGCTGTTTGAGAGCCACACTGATCTCGTGCATGCTGACGTCCGGGATATCTTCGGTATAGTGTCGGGTCAATCCAGCTCTAGGGTCTGACGCTGGAGTACTTGCGGGTTGTTGCGTTGTCGTGTATAGCTGTCCATAGAACCTTTCGATCTCCTCCAAGAGCTCAGGCTTGGACGATACGATTCTGCCATCCTCTGTCTTCAGCTTTGTCAGCTGACTCTGCCCAACAGACAGATCCCTCTGGAATACTTTGGATCCCTTATTCTGCTCGATCGCCTCACGAACACATTTTGTGTTGTATTGGCGGAGATCGCGAGTCAGAGACTTAGAGATCTGTCTGTTGAGGTGCAGATATTTCGGCATGTCGTCGGAGGATAGCAGAACCATCTTACGCCTTTCCTCTAAAAGCTCGAGGGTCGGACCCGAGATCTTGCTGGTTCTCTTGCTTTTCTGGGGCTTAGAGAATTTAGCCCCTGTTGTATGGACAGCATCCACGAACCCGTTACTGTACTCGTCCACATCTACGCATTTGCCCAGGCATTCGAAACGGTTCCAGAGTTCGAGCTGAAAGCTCTCGGTGTTTTGGATATGAACCGGTGCCGGTCGGAGCGTGGACTTTATCAACCTCGACCCTTCAAGGCTTGTACAGATATTCAATGTGCCTCTTACCATTCGGTGATCGCTCCCCACTTTAAGTGAATTGATCACGGAGACATCATTGAATATCTGCCTCTTCGTCGACATGATAAAGTCGATCTCATTTTTGGTGGCACCGTCTGGACTTACCCAGGTCCACTTGCGGCATTCTCGCTTCTTGAAGAAGGAATTCATCATATAGAGGCCTTCCTTCTCCATAAAGCTAGCCAGCAAGTGACCCCGGGAATTCCGATGCCCATAACCAAATTGCCCCACTCTCAGCTCATCACCGTCACGTTTGCCCAGTTTCGCGTTAAAATCTCCCATGACCACGGTGTAATGGGTTTTGAAGCCATGTATAGCCCGAGATATGTCCTTGTACATGGCTTCCACCTCCTCATTGGGGTGCGTCGAGGTTGGAGCGTATACCTGTATGACCTTCAGCGAAAACCGCTTGGATATTCTGTGTATAAGGTACGCTACCCTGCTCGACACACTCCCGATATTTACCACGTTGGTCACGAAAGATTTATGGACGATGAACCCGACACCACCTTGGGACTGTTGGTCGCCCTCCCGCTAGAAGAGCAAGTTGCCGGAATTGAGAACTATCGAGTCCTCCCCCTGTCTTCGGACTTCAGATAGGCCTATGATATCCCATCGCAACTTGCTCAATTCTTCTTCCAGCTCGACAATCTTCTCGTCGGTCCGCAGTTTTCGCGTGTTCAGTGTTGCCAGGGCCAATTGTCGTTGGTGGTGGTAGCCCGATCTCTTCCGCAGATTCTTCGCACCCCTTGCCCCGCCGTTACCATGGCCGCTACCATAACCAGGACTAGCGGGGTCGCCGGGGACTAGGGGCCGGTTTTTATTGGTGTGGTTCATCTATGGGGGGATTTGCCATAATCGCCACGCTTGGCAGGCGTATTGGCGATCGCAGTGGCGGAAGTTTTTAGTGCTGGATGCTGCTGCCCATCTAGCAACTTGGGATTTACTTCCGCCAGGTTCGGATGGTTTGACCGCCATCTTTCGGTTAACTGCTTGCACTGGGGGAGATACTATGACAGGTATCTACTCGTCAGAGTAACTCCCTCAGTGGGCGGTGGGGTCGTCACGTCCCGACGCCGACCATAATAATAATATAAAAGAGAATATTCTTTTCCAATTCAGTTGTTTCTGAAAATCATTTTTATAATTAATCCACCCACAAATCAGTCCACACACAGCAAAGCAATTTTAAATTGTTTATTTTACAGATTTAGCGAAACGAGCGGTGCAAACACACACTTGTAGCGAGGAGCGATTTTTGAAGGACACTAATTCATTCAGAGTGGGTAGGAGGCGGAAAAGGATTGGTTTAAAAGAATGAATTTGAGTGAATTGTTGAGTGAATGTTGCTAGAGTAATAATATTTGTTTTTATTTGTGCGTGTTTGAGTAAATGGCTTTCTGTCTATAAATATATTAAATTTTATTACATATTTGATTGTGGCGCAGACATATCCGACAAATTCAAAGTTCACTCCAAAACTGAAGGTACACTTATTATGTTGCTATAGATATAATAATATTTAATATAAAAGAGATTATTATTTTCCAATTTAGTTGTTTCCGATTTTTTTTTATAATTACTAGCTTTAACAACATGTTCTATCTTCTTTATTTATATTTAATCAATGAGGCATTATATTGGTTACATAGTTACTTCAAAAAGATATATATATTATCGTTCATTTTAATGCAACTCACTCCTAGATCGTTGTCACAATGTAAAATTTGAGGCATAACGTTGGGCATGTCACAGGGTTCATATCTTTGACCAACGCTATTACAACTTTTATCTTCGACATTGCAATATGTCTTCGATTCAATTGAAAATTAACAAAACTTTAATTTCATATGTCATACTTTGACCTATATTCTAAACGCCGATTCTGTGTAAATATGTGTGTATACACATGTACCTATATGCGTGTCTATGTGTATGTTTGTGTAGCTCTCTGACTTGAGCTACATAAAACATTATATGTAGTTACATACTTATTTCTAATATGCATCTATACGTTGAAGGGTTAATGATTTCAAGCTTTAACAGAAAATAATACGTTATCACCTATTTGTTGATATTATTTTCAAAATCATCAGTATAAAATCAACAAGGAAAAATTAAATGACTATAAAACCTGAACACAGTTATTTGTTTTTGGAAAACTTTAACTTATTTTCACTATTTCTTGAATGAAAAAAGTTTAATTTAATGACATGGTTGTTTCAGTTACAGCGTTTATGTACGGAACAAAACGACCATTACTCATACTACGTACTTTATTTACCAGGTGACATATTAGTATATATTACGTTATTCCAAACCAAATCTTATACTAATATATAAAGCTGAAGAGTTTGTTTGTTTGTTTGTTTGGTTGAACGCGCTAATCTCAGGAACTACTGGTTCGATTTGAAAATTTTTTTCAGTATTAGATAGCCCATTTATCGAGAAAGGCCTAGGCTATATAACATCACGCTATGAGCGACGGGAGCAGAGCAGTAGCCTTAAATAACGCGGGTGTAACCGCGGGCATCATCTAGTAGTGAATAACTTTAATCAAAGAAGTGAGCAAACTGTACAGTAGCGATCGAGTAATAAATTGATAACTCTCGTTTTTTCTGTTCCGTGGATAACTTGACCACGCTGAAAATCAGTCGCATATCGTAAGAAAATAGTCGCCATATTGTGATCTTGAAGGGACGACGTTCGATAAATACTTGCCAGCTTTGTATTATGTCCCGTGATTTGGTATCTGAAAAGAAAGTATAGGATTCTCATACAAAGGCATATATCCACAAAATCATTTACTGTCATAATTAATAGCGTATGATATTTTGAAGAGATTAGATTTCAGATTATAGCTACAGTTTTGTTATAACTAGTATTTTACAAATGATTATACTAATGTACAGGCATGTCATCTGGTACTTAGCTTAAAAGATGACTTGACTTTTCCATTGATATAATAATATAATAAGGTTTGAAATAAACTATTATTATTATTAAAACTTAAAAAACTATAATAGGACCAGATAATCTTATATCTGTTTCTGCCTAAAAGAAGTCATGTTCAGCGGCCACCTTTTATGTGAACACTTCCATTTAAATACACAAGACATGACACTTCATTATCTCGACAGCATCTCATCCCAGCACAGTGGAAATACAGCCTGACTCTTGTGAAATCGTCGTATGTCGTTAGGTAGGGATAGTGAACATGTCTGATCTGAAATGTTTACCTTTACATAAAAGTATGTGACGTCAATCGCCGTCGCAGCTCTCGGCTGGTATTCCGCCCGGCCCCCGCGCACCTCGGGCTGCTATTAATATCGTGGCGCTGTAGCGCCCGGTCCTTTCTAGCATCGCAAGCTAAGTGCTTCTCTGCTTTCCTGAGCAACGCCGAAGATCTACGCCGATTCACGCGACCCTGGTTCTATCTTTGTAACTATTCAAATTGTTTTAGAATCACACATTTCCAATAAAACTATTTGTTAAAGGCTGTGAATTTATATATATTTTCACAAGATGCTTGTGAAAATATAAATAAATTCACAGTGGCGCCCACGGGAATAGATAAGTAGGGTCCTTCGGGAATGTTAACGATAACGATATCTACAAAATACTCCAAAGCTTAAAAAGTTCTAATTCTACGGTATATGACGACTTAAATACTAAAGTTCTAAAAAAATGCGCCCACGTCTTAGTACCTTCCCTAACTTATATAATAAATCTATCGCTTACAGAAGGAATATTTCCAAAACGTTTCAAAATATCAATCGTAAAGCCTATGTATAAAAAGAGGCCGAAAACAGATATAAATAATTATCGACTAATAACACTTATACCTGTACTATCAAAAATATTTGAAAAAACAATGTATACCAAAATAGAAAACTTTGTAATAGCGTGTAACATACTGAAGGAGGAACAATTCGGATTTGGGAAACATACTTCGACAACCCTAGCCTGTTTTTCACTAATAAAACAAATAACAGAAACTCTTAATTCTAAAAATAAAATTGCTTGCATCTTGAATGATTTTGTTTGCCATAAAATCTTATTAGCTAAGCCTACGATATACGGTGTAACGCTAATGACTGGATCAAATGCTACCTAACGAAAAGACAACAATGTGTAGAAATGATAAGAACCAGTAACTCTAAACAAATATCTTATAGATCTAGCTTCAGGCACAACAGTTATGGTACTCCACAAGGTGGAATATTATCGCTACTTCTCTTTCTCCTATATATAAACGACATATATATTATTCGCAGATGATACTACTATATTAATCAAAAGCAATTATGATGATAGCCTTAAACGTGACATTACTCGCGCGTTAGATAATGCTATCAGTTGGTTAGAACGAAATAACCTACGCATAAATATGCCAAAAACCAATATTATTAAATTTCAGACCTCCATAACCCACACACACACAACACCTTTAAACATTAAATACAATAGCAACGACCTCAATGTTGTCAGCGAATGTGTATTCTTGGGTATAACTATTGACAATATCTGTAGCTGGAGACCACATATAGCTAAAATTGTATCCAAAATAGATAAGTTTGTATATGCGTTAAAAAGACTAAGCCAAACTTTTAATTTAGATACCGCAATGTTGGCTTATCAGGCATATATATCATCAATATTAAGATATTATGGTGTTATTATATCATGCGGCAGTTCTGTAGAAATGGAAAGAGTTTTTAAGGCGCAAAAGCAGTGCGCTCGCGCAATATGTGGAGTGTCCTCTCTAGATAGTTGTAAACCATTATTTCAACGACTAAAGATTTTATCATTACCTTGCCTGTATATATTTGAAATATGTTTCTTTGTGAAAACACAACACTTTAACTTTAACAACTTGTTTAAAAGATTTGGAGACTATGAAAAAAGTCAATCTAGACAAATATAAATCAATTTTACCATTGTATGTGTATCAAAATATTTAATCACCTTCCACGGAACCTCATTAATCTATCATTGACATTATTTCAAAAACAATAATTCAATATATTATTAGATAAAAAGGTAAACACATCATAATTTCGTCAATGTGACGTTTTAATTATCAAATACAAAAACTGCAAATTTAATTTTCATATTTATTTTGAATAAGAATGATCTATGTGGACTGCCAATGTTATGATGACTCGTAACTGCGGTAATCTAACCACTTTGTGGCCTTGAGCTTCAAGCATTTGATCAGTTTCATATATTGGAGCTTCTTTATGGTCTTTTATAATTTCATACAGTTGAGCTTTCACCATGTTAGGCAGATAAGATAACCCCTTATTAATTTTGTGTGTCCAGTTTTGCACTTCAGCTTTAGTAGAATTTAATGTTGGTGCCTTGTTTAACTTGACTGTGTGATAAGGGGCATTATCCATAACAACTACACTATTAGGTGGCAAATGAGGAATTAGTCTTTCCTGAAGCCATTTCATGAAATTTGTTTTGTTCATATCTTCATGGTAGTCACCTGATTTTGACTGGGATTTAAATATTAATAAAGCGTTTGGTATAAGCCCTATTTCACCACCCGCATGAACAATTATCCATCGTGCACCATCAGAATCGTTTTTAAGACACCCATTTCATTTTCTATTTGCCAGCATTTATTCACCGTGTAGGACGCGTGAATATAGGTCTCATCCAGGAACACAATAGGCCTGTCTTCATCGCGATGTTGTTTCAAATTGGTAAGGTATCTGTATCTGCAGGCTACAATATTAGATTAGATTAGATTAGATTATACTTTATTGCACACCAAAAGAAATGTTTACAATACAGTAGGCTTAAAAACTACGAGTAATGTACAATCGGCGGCCTTATCGCTAAGTGCGATCTCTTCCAGGCAACCTTTGGATGGACAGGAATGATGTTAGCAGTTTAATGAGACGATGGTGGTGTTATTAGGATGGATACGCAATAATAAAGACTTAAATAAAATACATACATACATTTACATAATACATACAAATACTTACACATACATAGAATAGATATATACATACATACATTTGTACAATATAAATACATAAAAATATAAAAAAACATGAATAGATACATTGAAATACCTAGAACTCACGTAGACAGGAAACTATTTAATTAGGTACATTACGAATTTAAGTAGTGCTTTTTTAGAGAATCTTTAAAAATATTCAATGATGTTGCTCTTCGGATTTGTAATGGCAAAGCATTCCACAGACGCACTGCCTGAGCAGTAAAGGATATATAATATAGATAGGAAATATTATGTCTCTCCATGAGTAACTTCCTTTTTGATCTACATTTTTTAAATCGAAATTCAATTCGTCGGATAATTTTCCATAATGTAATACGACCTCCACGAAAACTTATATCAAACTTTAACTCCGCCAAGAGTTTACCCAAAGTCGGTACTTCTTTTTTGACGGTATACATTTCGTTTATTTTATTTCGGACTGCGCACAGATTGAAATCATCTAACACAATTTTCTTTTCTTGCTTGCGTTTTTTTCTAGGTCTAGAGATTTTTTGATATTTGGAAGCCGCAACTTCGCCTTCTTTAGTGATAGTGCTGATGTTTTTTACAGATAAGCCTGAAACAAGAAAATAGTCTAAAGAGAGACCTAACATTGCAAAGAGATAGAAAACTTAAAACAAATCCTTTACCAACCCGTCTGGTTGCCAGCGTGATTTAGTAGGCCAATACCTCTTTTTTTGGAGAGGCCTAGCAGTGAACTACAAGAGGCTGTTATGATATGACTGATTCAAATTATAATCACACAAGAAGGCTTACAATAATTAGCAATAACGATGAAATAATGCATATACAACACAATACTAGTTTCCCACATATAAGTAGTGACCCAAAAATACAAGCAGATTAACTTAATTGACTTGATGCCAGCAAATCAAAGCTGACGTGACAGAAATTAGATTACACACTCATGGCGGTTACAGTTGGACATTCTAGTTTCCATTTAAATTGGGTAAAATGTTATGCATGGGTAACCCTATTTTACATACCTGTCATCACAGAGTACCATTCCAACATAAAGAAAACAAACTGTGAACGGACTGTATGATATTTATTGACATTCAATGACATTCACATAATGACATCTGTCTTTTTAAAATAGTGCTTGCACATGGCGTGATGTCGCTACAGCCTCTTTAGTATAAGAATAGTAGTCACTATTTTCAAAAGCCGGTGTCAAGCACTAAACGTTTGACGTAAGCCCAACGTAAGGGTTGCGTCTACGGTTCGAACGCTCAATACAATTAGCACGATACCATGTTCGACATCAGCCAAACTAAAACCAAACGTTCACCAAATACGTTACGTTGTCAACGTTTGAACGTTTGAAAATAGCGCTATTAGCCCCCAGATGTATGGCATTTTGTAAAAAAAGGAAAATGTCACATATATATATTTTTACGGCCGTCAGTGGTTTAATTTTGTCATCAATTTATCTTTATATGTTTAGTATACTTTAATAGAAACCAGACATTAAAAACAATCACTAGCAAATCAAAAAATTACAAAAAAAAACAATAACTGCGACGCAGGAATTTTAAATATTTGAGTTCACAAGGAACAGTAGATCGATAAATAGATGAATTTGCAAATAACATACCGATTGGCATTTACAAGAAGATAAGATCGTAGAGGACACGAGGCCTTAAGCATGCGATCGACGAATGTGACCTTAGTGCGTCTTTAGAGGACACGAGGCCGTAAGTTGAAAGATTATAACTTGTTACAAACAATTTTAAAATAGTTATAATATGCAGAATAAAACCAAGAGTAGTAAGAAAAAATATATACCACTAAATTAATCTAACACTGCTTTGGAACGAATTCACTCATACACAGTAAAAAAATGTAAAAAAAACTTAACGCAAACGCATTCAATTAAATTCAATTCAAAATATTTATTTGCAAGAATATGGTACAACAGCATGTTACAATGATTGGAATACAACATATTCTGCCAAGATTGGCGTGCAAATGTATATAATGTAATTACCAATTTATTATAATACCAATACTCATTAATATAACATTTCTAGATCCACTTATACAGTTTCGTTAATAAAGATAAGATAAGATAAAAATTCTTTATTGTACACCAGAAAAACAGAAATACAAATAAAATTATCAAATAAAGAACTTAAAACTAGTGGTACAAGGGCGGTCTTATCGCAAAATCGATATCTATAGATAGCGATTTCTTCCAGACAACCAGGTAAAATAAATGGTTAAGTTACAGAGAGAATGGGTAGGTTATGGTGTACTTCATGGAATAGTGAATTATTTTAAGCTTAACAGAAGAAATAATATATATATATATATATATAATACTTATATACTTACATACCAATATCACTTTATACATAGGTATAAATATTATAAAATATACATATAAATAGATACCATAAATATATACAATATCAGTGCAAGTTAAAAAAGTAGTCATGAAATATTTGCCAAGTAGTGTTGGGTGACAAGTTTTTTAAATACTGTCAAGGATTGAGCCTGTCTGATTCTCTCTGGCAACGAATTCCACAATCGTACAGCCTGTACAGTAAAAGATTTGCCGTAGAAAACCGTAGAGTGTGCAGGAACTTTCAATCTAAGATTCTCCGATGATCTTAAGCACTTCGTATGTGTGTCGTGAAGGTATTCAAAGCGTGTTTTGAGATACATGGGAAAAGCAGAATTATAAAGAATATTATAGAGAAGACAGAGAATGTGAGTATTCCGACGAAGGCGGATTGGCAGCCACTTGAGCTTCATGCGAAATTCAGAAATATGATCATATTTGCGTAAACCGTATATGAATCTTATACAGAAATTTTGGAGTCGCTCAAGTTTATCAAGCTGATCATTATTGAGATCGAGATAGCTGGCATCGGCATAGTCAAGAATGGGAAGAAGAATTGATTGCACAAGTGCAATTTTAGTGGCAGTCGGAAGGAAATTACGGAGTCTTCTCAATGATGCTATGGCAGCAAAAAGACGTCGGCTGATGTATTGTAGCTGGACGGTCCAAGAAAGTGTTGTGTCTATGTATATCCCCAGATTCTTAACATCTTTACTGAAAGGAATAAAAACACCTGCAAATGACACCTGGGGAAGCATTGACCAGTTAATCCTAGTAATAAGTCGAGAGCTGCCGATAATTATAGCCTGGGTTTTAACAGGATTAACCTTGAGACCATACGTTTTAGTCCATTCTGATATGGCAACAAGATCTTGATTAATACTGGCGATGCCTAATGATAAATTTTCAAGCTTCGCTTGGGAGTAGATTTGCAGATCATCTGCATAGAGGTGGTAGGAACTTGAAATAGTATTAGATATTGAATTGATAAAAATCGAGAAGAGCAGAGGAGAGAGAACGCCGCCCTGAGGTACACCCGCAGAGTTGTCGCACCAGGACGAATAAGTTTCATCCAGATGGACAAGCTGCCGGCGGCCAAACAGGTAACTACGAAACCAGTTAATCACGGATGGAGATATGTTAAGAGAGCTTAAAATGGCAAGGAGAACATCAAAGTCAACAGTGTTGAAAGCGTTGCTGAAATCCAACAAACAGAGAATTGTGAGCTTGCCGTCCTCCATACCTGACCTGATATCGTCCGTAATATTGACAAGGGCTGCAGTGGTACTATGACCAGATCGGAAACCTGATTGAAAAGGATTGAGGATGTCGTTTCTAATAAGGAATGAGTTGAGTTGGTTATAGATGAGACGTTCAAGGACTTTGGAAAGGAAGGGTAGTATGGATATGGGTCGGAATTCAGCGAAGGATACAGGATTGGATTTTTTAGGTAGTGGAATCACATGAGCATACTTCCAAGCTGCAGGAAACACGCTACTGGAAATTGAGGAGTTAAATATGTGCGTGATAATAGGAAGGATTACATCAAGGATGGGAAGGATCATATTACGGGTGATACCGTCACAACCAACAGCGTCGGAGCTAATGGATAAAATGCTCTTCTTAACATCTCATGCAGTAAACTGACTAAAGACAAAAGGAGTAAAATCAGGAGTTGAAAGCGATGAAAGATAATTTATTGTATTCAATTTGGTTGTCCCGTCATAATTGGACGAAGCAGAGAAGTGCTGGTTAAGCAAGTTAATATCAAAATTATATGGATCAATTTTCCGACTTTGCTTTCCAACCCCTAATGATTTGAGAAATTTCCATACTTTCGCTGGATCTCCATTTTCTACAGAAGTGTGGATATGCTGGCGTTGTGCATCCCTACACACCCTATTGCAGTGATTTCTGAGTGTTATTTACTTTAATTTGTTTGCCTCTGTAGGTTTGGATTTTAGCTTAGATTTGGCCGCAGCTTTTTTCTGTAAAAGTGATCTTATTTCCTCAGTAAGCCAGGGAGATGGCGCATGCTTTAACTTTATAGCACGAACAGGCGCATGTGCATCGTAGAGGTTAATAAGATTTCTCTCAAATAGCTCAATTTTGACGTCAATAGTGTCAGCATCTAGTAGTGGTTTCCAGTCAATTGCCTTAGCATCATCAATGAGATCATCGGTATTCATACCACTAAAAATGCGAAGCAAGAGAGTTCTAGACTTTGCCTTGGGGGGGCGAATTTTATAAGACAGATAAATGAGGTCATGATAGGAAAATGCATCTGCACTACATTGGCCATGTTTAGCGACATGGCCAAGTGATGAGACAAGAATGAGGTCTAAGAGTGAAGGTGAAGAATTAGGGAAGTGATGAGTGGCATTCAAAGGAAGTATATGCAGATTTGTGGAGACAGCAACAGAAGAGAGAGAAGAGGAACGTGAGTCGTTTTTAAGAAGACAGGTGTTAAAGTCACCCATAATTATGGTTTGACTGTAAGAGGGAGATAGATTAAGTAAGAGATTTTCAAATGACGAAAAGAAATCAACACGCAAGGAGGGACAGTAGTAAACACCAAGGAGAATTTTCGTATGGTGCAGCTCAACTTCCAGGAAGAGATGCTCACCGGCATTGGGTGGGGGCGGCTGTGGGGACATGTTTAATATTGAATAAGGAATATATGAACGGATATAAATGGCTACACCACCGCCTTTTTTTTTACTTTCTCGTTAATTTTACTTTCTAAGAATTGTTTTACAGTATAATAATTTTTATCTAATAATATATTGAATAATTGTTTTTTAATTTGGTAACTTGTGATATTACCAAATTGTCGCAATAAACGCACCAGTACATCGTAATCACTGCCGCTACCACCCGCCGCTGTAGGGCCGTAACAGCTGATAGTGCGAATTTGCGTGTCCCTATTTACATCGCAAGTTTTTTGAAAATTGTCGTGTACTTAGATTTTTTCGGAAAATTTGAGCGCTACTGATCTCATTATAATGTACTGAATCACTGGTATCAGTTTTTGGTGCACCGTCCCTTACACCCAGTATTTCTCTGATCAACAAGACATACGCAGATAAATGTGATCTATCGAAAATTAATCTAACGCTCAAGTTGAATAAGTTATTTCTTATTTCTCTCTTATATCCATCTTTGACTCAGAAATAGTATTTAGGTACTCATATTGTAAATGGTAGTTACTCATATTGGTGCATAAGCTAAGTTCCGTTTAAGAGAACAGTTTATAATTTGACAGAAAGTATTCACTGTAACAACATCTTTGAAAGATCTGTAATTAAAACTAATGAATATTGTTATTGTATTTGGTCGCATTCAAGGTATAATGTTCGGTGTACTGCAGGGGTTTGGTATGGGACCAATAATATGACAGTTTTTGTTTTCGTGTAGTAATCCAATAAGTAGGGCTATTTTTGTACTTCAGGCAATAATATCATCTGTACCAAAAACACGGCCAGCGAAGTCAATCTTAAACCATGTCCTTAGATAGATAGATAACAACTTTATTGCGCAAATACAATTGTTACAAATTATGTAAAGATAGCTTAAATTTACAAAAAAATAGTAAATGCACAAGAGCGGCCTTATCGCAAAATGCGATTTCTTACAGGCAACCTTAGGATGGACAGACTGGTAAGGATAAGTTTGATGGTGTAGTGATCAAATATATGTGGAAACTTATAGTTATTTGAATACAATGTACATACATATGTAGGTATATATATATATACACATATACAAAAACATAAGGTATACATACAAATAATACATAATATACATACTAACGATACATAATTATAATACATATATATATAAATATTATAATTGCAGCGAGCAGTGGTAAAGTTTAGATAACAGATTAAAGTGACAAATAGTGCTTATATAATGCATTTTTAAATATATTAAGTGATTTAGCTTGCCTAACTTCAACCGGAAGCGCATTCCACAAATGTACAGCTTGAACAGCAAAGGATTTGTCGTAGAAGTTTGTGGAATGGGTTGGCATCTGCAGTCTTAGATCCACCGACGACCTCAGGGACCTTGAATGTGTGTCATGGAGGAACTTAACCCTTTCACTGGCAAAAGCATTTTTTTATGTCAGAAAAATAAAATTTCGTTTTATGGAATCATTGTGGGTAGTTTAATAATTAATGTTCAAGAAAAAAAAATTATACATGTATACAATAAGAAAAAAACATGGTGGCAATATCCTTGCCAGCACCAGTAAGGGACCAAGAAAATCAATGAACGACGAATCGTTCATTGATTTTCTTGGTGAAATAATTTGAAACATGGATGTATAAATAGTGCCACTTTACTCCGTTCACATTCTATTTTAGACCTCTTATTATTTACTTTAGTGCTGTAGTAGCGACACCTCTTATAAGTCTCTATTTCTATAGGCCAGTGTTCATCTAATCTTTCAAATCTGATTTCTTCTGGTACACCGTAAATTCTTTTTGTCTTTCATGAGTCTCTTCCACTCGTTTCTTTTTTTTAGTTACATATTTTGGCGTTGATTGGAATGATCTTTTTCTAAAGATTTTATTATCCACCAGCTCCCTTGAAAAAGCAATTCTGAATTGTTTTTGGCTCATAACATTGTGCTCTCGGGTGTATGTTTGATGTAACATATGGGCATTGGTTATTGCAACATCTATAAAAAAGAAATATTCGGGCCACCATTTGCGACTTCTTCTACCCAAGGAATATGATGTTCTTTTTTGGTCGAAACGATCGACACTACCTATACGTTTTGTATATTGTGGTATTAGTAATGGGCATTTGATAGTCTCTTTTAAACAGCGTAAAGGTGGACAATCGAAGTTTTCCAAGTTAGGACTTTGTTGCCAATATTGCTTTTTCCATTCGACCTCATCTGCATCCGATTCATCATCTGATGAAGAAGAAAAGTCTGAAAAGTTTTGGATTTCTCCGGTTTCAGACACAGATGACTGAAACCTTGCAGTTTCCAATGGAGAAAAATTTGAACATCTGCTCTAGATGTAGACGGTTGAGGTGAATTTGCTAAGCCGGGACTTTTTTGTACTTGTTCCGATGCTGAGCTAATCAGAGCATCTTCACCTAATAACACAGAAAGCAAGTCTGAATCTTCAACGCCCTCGGTATCTGTCACTTCTTCATCATCTTCAGATAAAGAGCCATCTGGTATACCTACCGAATAGATTTTCAAGCTCTTCTTCTATTTGCTTGTCCACCAATACTTGTCTTCGCTTACTCATTGTCAAAGAAAACATGAAAAGTAAAGATTTCTTATATATTTCTATACAAATCTAAAACAAACCGGACAAGTGCAATGGTAATGGTAACTGGTAATGGCATATATGTTGCCACCATGTTCGGAGCCAATTTTGAGAACAATTAGTAGTTATTGTTAGAAAAAGTATAGTATAGCATAATTAGAATACCATTTACTTTACAATAAATATAAAATCGTAACCTGGCTACGTGGCAATATGAAGATATTCTTGGATTTTTATACAGATCGTAAACTGATGAATTTTTTTAAAATACCTCCGTGCAAAAATTTGATAATTGTCAAATGTGTCAATGTTTTATTTTTTTTAATAATCTGTGATGCGTTCATTATCACACCGAATTGGTACTTTTTAAGTAGTATTGTCGTACAAGAAAAAAAATTATAAAGTTGGTGGCATAAATATTGCCACCACCAGTAAAAGGGTTAAAACGTTCTTTGAGATATGTGGGCTTATTTGGATTAAATAACACATTATACAGTAACATAAGAATATCAGTATTCCGGCGAAGACGAATTGAGAGCCACTTGAGCCTAGATCGAAATTCAGATACATGATCATATTTGCGTAAACCAAAAATGAATCTAATACAGAAATTTTGGAGACCCTCAAGTTTATCAAGTTGGTCCTCATTAAGATCAAGATAGCTGACATCGGCATAAGCGAGTATTGGGAGAAGCAAGGATTGTGCAAGCGCAATCTTGGTGGTTGTGGGAAGAAAGTTCCGCAGCCTACGCAACGACCCTGCTGAGGCAAACAGCTTGCGACTTGTTTCCTGAATTTGAATTCCCCATGATAAAGTTTTATCCACATAAATACCCAGGTTTTTTACACTATCTGAGATTCTTAATACTTGACCGTCGAACTCAATCTGAGGCAGCTGCAGCCAGTTTACCCTGGAAATCATCCTGGAACTGCCAATCAGAATAACTTGTGTTTTTGACGGGTTCACCTTTAGGCCATACTTTCTGCTCCACGTACAAATTTGCGCCAGATCCAAGTTTATGTTAGTAAACGCCTCTGAAATGGTCTCGAGTGGTGCCTGTGAATATATCTGTAAATCATCTGCATAAAGGTGGTAGGACGAAAGTAAGTTTTTGGAGATAGAATTTATGAAAGTTGCGAAAAGTAATGGTGATAGCACTCCACCCTGCGGTACACCGACAGATGTATTACACCATGAGGAGTACGACTCATCAACGCGTATACGCTGTCGGCGTCCAAACAGATAACTACGAAACTAGTCAATTACCGTTGGAGATATGTTAATAGAGCGGAGTATGGCAAGAAGGATGTGGAAATCCACAGTGTTAAATGCGTTCTTCTTCTTATATATTCTATTTCTTGTGGTCCTGATTAATTGCCAGGACTCATTATACTTGATAAATCAAGTGTAATGAGTATAATGAATGTTGTTAAAATACAGCAATATACTAAAGTATATTGCTGTATTTTAACAACACGCAAGGTATACAGAGCAATTAAATTTCGTGCCAATTCGGCAATGATATGAGTTCTGAAAAAGAGAGTATGTAGATATTTTGCGTTAAATTTTCACAGAAAATCTTTCTTGTTTTGAGTTCTGAGAGCAAAATATTTAATGGTGGTTAATTCATGTACACAAGAATGGTAACAGGCAATACATCACACAAAAAAGAATAGTTTAAAAACTATGACCCGACTACGTAAAAAGAGGGTCTAACAAGAAAAGTATAAGTACAGATTAAAAGCTCTAGCTAGAGCCGTGTCGCACCTATTGTATAGGTACCCCATGTGTGTGCTAGCCACACTTACCTGCATTAAACAAACACGACAGGTACATGTACACTAGTATACAATAGGTGCGACCACGGCTCTAACTGGAGCATTTTATCTGCATTTTTACGTAGTCGGTAAATATTTTTTAAACAATTTTTTTAATTTATTACTTTTGCCGTATTGCGGTGAGGCATGTAAACTAACCGTGCAATATTTACTCAGTCACATTTAAAGGAAGAAAAAATAAAAATAGGCAACTCAAAGCGTCTGAACCGCGCGAATTGTAAGTACAACTACTTTTTAAACTTATCTTTTGACTCAAGCAGTATAATATATGTACATATTTATTATGTGCTCACTGATACATTTCTTTTCATACCAAACACGTAATGATAATCCCAGTTTAATATTTTTTGAGGTTAGAATTTGAGGTATTCATTCCGTAATAGGGAATTTAGACAATTTTTTTATAGCCTTTGTCACCCGGGCTATTATTACGAATCTATTGACATTTATTAAAATCGGTTCAGTAGTTTAGGCCCTACGGTGGAATATACAAAACATACATACTTACATAAATACATTGACTGCCAAAAACATTACCCTTCCATTTGGCTTTGCCGTAGTCGGGTAAAAAGCAATGTACATAAATGTATATTGCTGAAATAAAAACAAACTCCTTTTAGAGCCAATTACCAAACATTTTGACAAAAATTAAAGAGTCGTCCACAATATAGTCAATGGTCATAACTTAATTTCTTCAAATAGTAACAAAATATATTTAAATAATCTACAGCGGGAAATTGGTTACAAAAGTAGTGACTTTTAATAGACAGTAAGTAACAAAAGTGTTCGTAGCGATAAAATATTCGTTATCCACTGTAAATATAAAAAAAATAGGTCTGATGATAAACCCAGTCTAAATAAAAAATACCGGGATAGGTATTAGAATGGTCAACACTAAACAAATAAACTTTATTAACATTGTTACAATTATACCAAAGTTGCCCAAAAGCCCGCTCATAAATTAAACAATTTTATAATTACACTCATTGTTTGATTAACATATATATAAATAACTTTAATCAAATATGTGAGCAAACTGTACAGTAGCAATCGAGTAAGATAGGGTTAACTGGATCATACTGAAAATTAACCGCATATCGTAAGAAAATAGACGCCATATTGTGATCTCGAAGGGACGACGTTCGATAAATACTTGACAGTCCTGTATTATGTCACGTGATTTGGTATCTGAAAAGCAAATAGCAGAATTCCCGTAATGAAAAACAAAACAGTTAAAACGAATTACCTTTAAGAGTTATAATTATACATATTACCTTTACATAAAAGCAGTCGCCGACCAATGGACATTTTCATGACATTGACTTCACGTTTAATTAATTCAATAAATAATTGCGGTATGCATACTAGAACAAACGCCAGACACGTTTCCACAAACTTCAGCATCAATGACTTTGAAAGACCAATCTGTACAATCAATGACAAACAATTAAGAGGACGCAAAAAGCATCCATTTAAACAATAAATAACCGAAAAACATACCCTCTTCAAAGTAATTACACAGAAATATACCCATATAACGCAGTTTATTACGTTATAAACTACTGCAGTAGCAATCTGAAATCAATAAGCAGTTTAATAAGAAAGCGGATTTCATTAAACCAAAATCAAAATGTTTTTAAATTAACATTAAAATCATAACAAAAAATAAGATATTTTTAATCTCTCTTCACAAAGACGTAAACAAAAAACTTAAAGAATTCTGCACAACTAATGATATAAAATACTAGTCATCATTGTACTGGACGGAGTGTCAGCAAGATATGCTGACAAGGTACGGTGACATATACTGTCTCATATTTAGTGAGATGATGATGATCCCTAGATTTTTTACCGACGACCTTCTTTCTCTTTTAGCCACTGAAGTTCGTACTAGGAAAATCTTGTCTAACAGATGAAGAGACGCACAAGTAGGACTTGAAAGTATTGCAAGCATTAAATTGTAATAACAATTTAGAATGGAATAAAATATAATTAAAACAATAATAACCAGAATTTTCATCGGTGTACTCAGGTTGTCAACAATGTCTAATAAGAGCTTATAATTGTTCATCCAATGCCTCATGTTTGTCTTCGCTCGTTCACTATTTTCTGATACCATTAGTTCAGATAGGATCTGTTGCAACTGTTTTCTATACTCGCAAATTTGGTAAAAAAGTGATTCAAACATCATAATTTTAGGAAAATGTGATAGTTGTGTGGTCCATAAAATAAATATAACGAACCAGAAAGACAAAGGGTTTGAAAAGCACAAAGAGTGTTTATCAGGTAATTGATGAACAGCTATACAATAAATTATATTCAGAATTAGCTCCTCTATTACTACCACTAGAAACAAGAACCGAGATATTGGCAAATCAGAACCACTGATTATTAGACCAGAAGGTTTCGTGTTTTCCAGAAGTTTTTGATGGCTACCTGAATCGCAAAATGTTGAAACACAAATGATAAGATAGTTTAAAGCGATTAGGCCAAAATTTCTTTTGAAGTCATATGGTATGTGCACATCGACCACCAATGATGGAAAATGTGATACTGTCATCACACAGAACAGAACACAATATGCTCTAACGATGAGCGTCACTCTTTTGTTTGAGCTAATTTTAAAATAAAGCCCTCCTGTTAGACCACAAATTAATATTGTTTTAACAGAAATTATTTCTAATAGATATTTTATAATGAATTTAACATATTTTTTGTGATTCATCGTGTCACAATGTCACTGATTGAGAAGTAAGTCAATACTGTAAGAGTGACAGTAATATAAATTATGTTAGAGTTTACGGCAAAGTAACCAACCATATTTGTCAATGTCACAAAGTATGATTCTATCTATATAATGAAATTAAACTAAACTTCTAAAGGTTCTATGGAAGCTATACACGACAACGCAACAACCCGCAAGTACTCCAGCGTCAGACCCTAGATCTGGATTGACCCGACACTATACCGAAGATATCTCGGATGTCAGCATGCACGAGATTTGTGTGGCTCTCAAACAGCTTAAAAACAACAAGGCGCCGGGTGATGGCGGAATTACTAGCGAGCTTCTGAAGGCCGGCGGCACACCCGCTGTACAAGCTCTTCGGAAGCTATTTAATTCCGTCATTCTCGAGGGTAAAACGCCACAGGCGTGGCATATAGGTGTGGTGGTGCTTTTCTTTAAAAAAGGGGATAAAACCTTCTTAAAGAACTACAGACCCATCACACTTCTAAGCCACGTCTACAAGCTGTTTTCGAGGGTCATCACGAATCGTCTCGAGAGCAAGCTAGATGACTTCCAGCATTCCGAACAAGCCGGTTTCCGTAAAAACTATAGCGCAGCGTATGTATGTGGTCTATGGTACTATAGTACCATAGACCACATACATACGCTGCGGCAGGTTATGCAGAAGTCCGAGGAGTATAACCAGCCTCTATACGTTACTTGGCGTTTGTGGACTATGAGAAAGCCTTCGATTCGATCGAAACTTGGGCGGTGCTACAGTCTCTCCAACGGTGCCGGATTGACTACCGATATATCGAAGTGCTGAAGTGTTTATATGAAAACGCCACCATGTTAGTCCGCCTCCAGGACCAGAGTTCAAAACCTATTCAACTCCAGCGAGGGGTGAGACAGGGGGATGTCATATCCTCGAAACTGCGCTGGAGGAGGTTTTCAAGCTTTTGGACTGGAATGGACTCGTCATCAACATCAACGGCGAGAACATCACTCACCTTCGATTCGCAGACGATATCGTAGTCATGGCTGAGACCATGGAAGACCTAGGCACAATGCTCGATGGCCTCTATAGAGTCACCCAACAAGTAGGTCGTAAGATGAACATGGAAAAGACGAAAATCATGTCGAACGTCCTTGTTGTACCTGCCCCTATTCAGGGTGGGAACTCTACGCTCGAAGTTGTCGACAAGTATATCTACATGGGACAAGTATTCCAATTAGGTAGGTCCAACTTCGAGACAGAGGTCAATTGTCGAATCCAACTCGGTTGGGCAGCGTTCGGGAAGCGACGACATATCTTCTCGTCCGATATCCCGCACTGTCTCATGACGAAAGTCTTTGACCAGTGTGTGTTGCCAGTGATGACTTACGGATCAGAGACGTGGTCACTCACTATGGGCCTTATCAGAAGGCTCAAGGTCACTTAGAGGGCGATGGAGAGAGCTATGCTTGGAGTTTCCCTGCGAGATCGAATCAGAAATGAGGGGATCCGCAGTAGAACCAAGGTCGCCGACATAGCTCGCCGGATAGCCAAGCTGAAGTGGCAGTAGGCAGGGCACATAGCTCGAAGAACCGATGGCCGTTGGGGCAGAAAGGTTCTGGAGTGGCGGCCACGTACGACGCAGCAGAGGTAGGCCCCCCGCAAGGTGGACGACGATCTCGTCAAGATCGCGGAAGGCGGTTGGATGCGGGCGGCTCAAGATCGGTCTGTGTAGAGAACCTTGGGGGAGGCCTATGTCCAGCAGTGGACATCGTTTGGCTGATATGATGAAACTAAACTTCACGGATTTTATCGCGTTGTAGGTATTGGTTTCACTTTTTTATTACATTCACTCTCTCTTTATTAAATATACTCGGATTACTACGTTGCCGTTGCGTACAGACGTGCACTCAATAAAAAATAATATTAATTAACGTTGACCTAGATTTTTGTGATTTTGATGTGGAAGCATTGTCATTACAAGTAAATCAGTGTATTTACATAATTAAATTACAAATAGAATAGAAGTAACTACGTCAATATGGATAGTCCCTTTACTAGGAGGGATAGAACACTCCGCTCTCCACCATCGACACCAACACCGAAGACCTCTCAACAACAGCGACAAGACCATGAAGAGAAAAGAGAAATGATCTCAACACCGGAGTTACAGAACTGGTTGTGAACTATTGAACAGAGTTTGAATGATGTTTGTGCTATTGCCTCTGAAGGTAAGCTGAACACCGAGCAAAAGTTGAAGATCAATACCAACTGCCGCAATATTGCACAGGGTGTGTCCCGAATTTTTAATTGTTTTTCGGGATATATACCACGTACCTTTGTTTGGAGTAACCGATATTTCGGCACTGTTGCAAGCGCCATGTTCACGGATGTACTGAATTAAATGTACTGAATTAAATTCCTATATTGTGTCCCGAATGATCATTAGTACCAGTCATTGAAGCTAAAAGCCTTACAAAACCACCAAGCCCTAACAGCTCTGACGGAAAAGCAAGACCTTATGGAAGAGCTAGCCCAGATCAAGCAGACCATCCAGGAATCGAGAGCCAAACAGGCTCCAGCTAGTACTTCGTTTGCGGATATGGTGAAACAGGGGGCCAACAACGGGGTGCATAGGGTTCCCACCAAGAAGTTAGGGTCCCAAGCCAACCTCACCTGCAAGTGGTGCACCTGCCGATCAACGGACGAGGCTCTGGCTAACAAAATTTCCCGATAAGCGGCAATAGGCTCGCCACCTATTACGTGGGATCAAAACACTGGCGAAAAGTGGGCGTTTAATACGCCTCTGCTTACCCCTTCGGGGAAACAGGCGTGAGTCTATGTATGTATGTATGTAAGTTCATGGAGTATGAAAGACCAGGAATGGAGGATTAATAATTAGCACAGAAACGAAAACAGACATTGAAAAATTGAAGCAATCTGTACAACTAGCTGCATCAGGTCTAAAGATTGATGAACCATATAAGCGCAAACCACGCATTATTTTAATAGGAGTCCCGACAACAATGCGCGAAAATGAGATCTACAAATGTATTTTTGAGCAGAACATCGCTGATAAATTACCAGGTATGACCCTAGATACATTTTTGTCTGCAATAAAACTGAGTCACAAATCTGGCAAGAGAGACTCTGAATTCTGCAATCTTATATTAGAAGTAAGGTGTCCGATCATTTGACAAACAACAAATGAAAAATTTTCATTTGAAAAATAACATTTGACAAAATTGTACTTGATAAATTTATTATTTTACAAACTACTGTTTAATAAACTACTCATGAAACAATATATTTACTATAAAAAATTTATTATGCTAAAACATTAATTTACAAATTGATTATTTTTTTAAACATGTTATTTGGCAAAACAACGTAAAGCATAAATAACATTTGACAAAATGCATTGCTTGGTAAATATTTTATTAACCAAATTCTACGTTAATACAACAACCTTTGTGTAGGGTCAACTGAAAAAATGGCAGGTTAGGTTAGGTTAGAACTGCGACCACAAGGCACGAGCCGAGCGAGCGAAGCGAGCGTGCCTCGGTAGCGGCCGGCGAGTGCTAGAACCGAATTCTACTTATTTCGCTTAATTCAGGCAGTGTGTATTTTTTTTAAAGACTTAAGTTTCTATGGAATTAGTATTAATACCAAATTATTACTTGCCTATAAATAATCTGTCCAAGATGAAAATTGCAACCATGCAATTAAATATTTTCCAAATTTGGCGTAAGTATTGGTTAGAAATTAGTTATTTTTTAAAACTAATAATTTATCTTCTAACTTTTTGTACAATCACCAATTTGGCAAACGAATTATTTAGTCAAATGTTTGTTCTTAAAATAATTATTTAATATTTTAATTATTTTCTAAGCAAAACATTTGCGAAACCTGTATTATGTCAAATGATTGTTTTAAAAGTAGTATGTTTGCGAAATGAAAGTTTGTCAGAGGATTAGTTTTTCAAACGTTGTTTGTAAAATGATCATTTGTCATACGTTTTTTGTCAAACAATAGTAAACCTAGAAGTAACAGCCGTAATCCGTAAAGCCCTGATCACACAGAATAGAATATTCATCAACTGGACCTCCTGTCCGGTAAGGGACTTCACACTTGTGACCAGGTGCTATAAATGTCAGCAGTATGGCCATGTGGCTAAGACTTGCAAGAATACGACCTCTATGTGCGGGCGTTGTGGCGAAGAAGGACATACGATCCAGGACTGCAATAAAAAAACGCAAGCGCCTAAATGTGCGACGTGCCTGCGCTTCAACAAACCGAGCAATCACTCTACGGGTGACGTCGACTGCCCGGCTAGAAAGTCTGCCGAAATCAGGTATATTAATACAATAGACTATGAAGCCGTGTGGTTGACGGCATAGAATACAAGTGTCACCACCCCCTATCTTCCCGTGGGTGTCGTAAGAGGCGACTAAGGGATAACACGATGCAAATACCATCTTTGCGTAGAGACAGAAAACTCGACATCAAACCCTATGCGACTGCCTCGTTGGTCTCGCGGCATAAATGTGCGCGTGGGATCGGGAGGTCCCGGATTCGATTCCTGGGTCGGGCAGTGTTATTGGGTTTTTCTGTCACGAAATTCTCAGTAGCAGCACGGAGTCTGGAAATGTGTCCGGTACGGCAATAGGCTCGCCCCTTATTACGTGGGACTAAAGTATATCTGGCGAAAAGTGGGTGTAGAAATACACCTCTGCCTACCCCTTCGGGGATAAAAGGCGTGACGATATGTATGTGTATGTGTAGACTATGAAGGCGCCTAGGAGCGCCGCAACATAGCTTTATAACCTTAATATATAAATACCCCATTGATCATCATACTGTTATACGGAAATGACTTATTCCTTAAGTAAGCTCGTTGCATAACTAATTTAGTGTAAGACATAGATGTTATTTAATCATCCTAAGTAATTAATTTAGGTACTTTTAATATTCATCTTTCTGTTCAATCATAATAAGTAGTTATTTTATGTACTTAACAACATACCATTAGCATAGTGACCTACTAACATTGTAATATTGTGAATAAATTTAGTTTTATAGAATGCATACATAGATTTTATAAACGTAATTAATAATGGTATTGCTAAATGCAGTAACATTGACACTATTAACAATTTCGCTGACCCACAGTTTTATACATAATTCTGATGCTCTTGCTTCTTTCATAAAATGATTAGCAAGCGAAATAATGATTAATTTTTATTGTTTATTTATTAATAAGAAACTAAGCTTAATATCTTACCTTAATTTAATGATATTGTTTACTTTTGAATACTGTACTAATATTGTATCTCTTTAATATACCTACCTACAAGTAATTTTGAAAGAGAGACCCAATCTCCTGTGATACAGTTTTCTAACTAGTACAGGAGACTGGTGTTCTTCCCAATCAGTAAGAAAACTGTAGCCTTACGTTTAATTATGTATGAGTATATTTTGTACCTTTGTGTTTTCTGATAAATAAATTATTATTAAATTATTATTATTATTATTTATCGGAATCATATAGAAACTTCATTTTTTAATGTATTACTAGCCGAAATTTCGAAGTTTTTACAGGATTCATGGTCATGGCAGACTGAGGTGATAGTTGTCTTTTTCTTGAATGTATAAGTTATCTCAAAGTACTCGAACATTTTTCAACTATTGGAGTTACTATTTACGCATAATGAGCTCACAGTGTCTTTAAGTCTTCTGATGACTTTGTCCTTTTTGGGTTTTTGTTAGCCTTATGACAGGGTCCAAGCTCGAGGAACATTCCAACCGTTTTCCCTATTGAAATAAGGGTGTTTTTTTAATTTCAATAACCTCACGTATCATTTCTGGTAGTATCTAGATCAGTTTAAATGTGATAACTAAGTGAAACCAATACAAAGCTATAAATTTCGTAAACTGTAGTTTAATTTCAATGTGTAACATTCGCGTAAACCCAAGAAGATATTATAATAAATAATAAAATCACCTTTATTGTACACTAAAAACACAGTAAAAATGATGGCCTTATCATTTAAATATTTCGCGTGTTTGAGTAAATGGCTTTATTTCCATAAATATATTAAATTTAATTACAGGCTAATTTGATTGTGGCGCAGTATATATATACACCACTATTTTTTAATTAGTACAAAAAATTTAACAGGGCACTAAGTATCTTTAACTGATCATATTTATGTAGTTGAAAAATAAAAACACTAAGTCCCAAAACTGTCTCAAAACTGTCCACAAAAATACGTGATAATTGGTAAATGCAATACTAATACTATGACCGACCCGTGTACTATCATAGTAAAATTAACCATTGATAAATTCTCCCCCAACGCCCCTCTGCGCCACGCCCCGACGATGCGACAAACAGTACTAAATTGTTAGCTAAAGTGAGCGTATCTAATTTCGTTGCAAGAGTTAATTGTTTGTCTACGTTTGCCCGACGCGATGGCCTATCATATCAGTTCATATCACGGGAGTATGTAGCTATGCTTCGTGCGTACTTTTTGAGTGGAAAAATCGCGAGTGCAGCTGTGTACCCATGGACATCGTATTGTGAGTGTACAAAAGTGACCGGGTCAATGTCAAACAATTAAAACAGTGCATATTGGATGCTTTTGACAACGGTGGTGGACATTTCGAAGGACAATGGAAATACTTGTAAGTTTAGTAAATAATACGTACTTAAGTAAATAATAATTTGATGCGGGCGGCTCAAAATCGGTCTGTGTTCTCCACACACCTTGAGGAAGGCGTATGTCCAACAGTGGACGTCTCTAGGCTGACATGATGATGATAAAATAATTTGTAAATAGCAGATGATTCTAACTTCATAAATACGCCAAAATTAATCTTTTCTTTTAGTCCAGAACACCATCTTTTATTTTGATATTTGTTTGCTTTCTAATTACATACCTCCGTATTTAATTACTTGTTAAACGATAAATTTTACCGGTCCTAAGCCCGAATGAAGTATGGAGGAGAGGGTAGAATTAACAAAATTAAAAAATAACTACCCACATTTATTATTTTCCTTCATTTTATTTTCTATGGCTACCTACATCATAAGTGCGACAGAGAGAATGCGAATGAGCAGGATGGAATATTATCAATGAATTAGTGAATGGATTGTAAAATATGACTATGATTTAAGTGAGATTTTCTACAATAAACAAATGATAATAACTTTGCTCTTTATTGATATTATGAAATTCTTACGTCACATATATGATAATAATATCTTCGCTAATCTGTCCTTAAAGATTTTGTACTAATAAAAAAATAGTGGTGTATACAGGGTGTAAAAAGACCCTTAACGAAAACTGAAACCCCATATTGTACCAATTATTACGATCATTTTTTACTTCGGCGGCATACCTACCTGGGAAATTACTGATTCAGGAGATATTGAGGTCACGAATTGTTTTTCTCGAATTATTCCAAAATCGTGATTAGAATGATAAATGTACACTTTCTGCCAAATAAACATAAACAAAATTTTCTATATTTCCCTAAAATAAACGGCTTTAAAGTTCCCGACACGTAGTGAATGCCTACCATCAATCAGCTGCGAGGTCATTCCCCTCGGCCGCGCGACCACGTGATTATAAACTGCTGACACCGCGGCGCACGGTGTAGGTAGATACGGCCGGCGTAGGTAACTCGCGCCAATTTTTTCTGCAAGCGCGCGCTATACATTGCCGCTATTAAAATGTGTCTATTTTTAAGCTTAAAAAAATATTTTGTTTCCCAGGTATTATTTTCGCGTAGTATGACTTGGCATGATGTGCAAAACGAATAGACTTCGGCTTGGTGATGGGTCTTGTGACAATCCTGTATATATATATATATATAGGGTGTAAAAAGACCCTTAACGAAAACTGAAACCCCATATTATACTAATCATTACAAACATTTTTTACTTCGGCACGATACCTGGGAAATTACTAGTTCAGTAGATATTGAGGCTCAAAGTCAGTATGTAATTTTTCTAATTAGGTACAAAATCGATGCATTTACCCCGCCAATATGTACTTTAGATGCCTTATAACACCATGGTTATGTAGGTATTCTGACTAGCAAATATTAGCAACATTCACTCAACAATTCACTCAAATTCATTCACTTTTAACACGCGATAATCAATCCTTTTCTGCCTCCTACCCACTCCGAATCAATTAGTATCCTATGAAAACTGCTTCTTGTAACTCGTGTGTGCGTGCGCCGCTTCGCAAACCAAAGTTTTAAAAAACTCAAGTACGCAGAAGTATAATGTGTGTGAACTGATCTTGTGGGGGCTTACCAGCTTCTAAGACCTTGGAAAGAACACTGTTCTGCTTCAAGCTATCGAAGAAAACACCCTACGCACGCTCCATTAATCCGCTCCATCAGTAAGTACTATCCAAGCCTATCCTTCATATTAGCACCCACAATTTCCTGGTCCCTCTCGCCGAATAAAAAACAGAATACACTCGCTCTCTTATCACTCATCTAATCACACACACAATAACTACGCAAACTCGCTTTCTCACGCAATTAAATAAATTGAATCAGGGCAGCCATTGTCGTGTTTCTCGCTACTCGCACCGCAAACCAAATTTCGCTATATCTCAAAAACGCTCTCTCTTTTCGCTATTTATACATTTGTGTGTTCATATTTTAATAACCGCATATAAATTTAACGCTTATTTCACACATTTAAAAACATTTACGCATCCACATAAATTAATACTAGATTTCAACACTCAAAATGGCGTCCAAAAGACAAACAAAGGAGAATCCTGCCAGTGACGATGAACACTCTGAACCTAACCCCAAATTAGCTATTTTAGAAGTTAAAAAGAAAAATCTCTTTCAAATTGTGCAGAATCTGTACGATCTCATTCTAAAGGTTTCCGATCCGATACTTCAATCGCAATTTCTAGCACGCGTTTCCCCGTAGACATTACTCGAACTAATTTTATGGAAACTTTAGCCTCGTGTGTCATAGCTCAGTTAGAGGATTATCCTTCTGCAAAGCCAAACTACTCCGCTTTACAAACCTTCGACGAATTGTACTGTTACGTAAAGCATACAGAGTCCACGTTGTCTAAAGATAATCTAACAAAGAACACTCAAGATAATTCGCATAAATATGATTTGTTAAATCGCAAATTACCGCTCCTCAAATTAGTTACTTTTGATGGTTCACGATGCAAATGGTCACCATTCTACGAAAATTTTAAAAGTCTTATCCAAGATAATCCGCATCTCTCAGATGCCGAAAGGATTCAATATCTAATAGGGTCATTGTCAGGCAAAGCATTAATCGTCTGCTCAGGTATTACACCTACCCCTAATAATTATTTAATCATTTGGAATTCTTTGTTAGAAAAATATCAAGATACTAGAGTTCAAGCTTCCAGTTACGTACAACAAATAATTAATTATAAACCTAATCAATCTATCGATACATTTCTCGAACAATTTTACTCCGCCGAGGCCGCTTTATGCCGTTTAGATATTGACGATCTAGCAGATTTTATTATTACCCACATTGCCCTCACTAAATTAGACAAGGAGATAGTGAACTTGTTCGAGCAATCCAATAGGAATGTTCCGATACCTACATTTGACCATCTCACTAAATTTCTTAAAGAGCAAAGTAAATTACAAGCATTGCACGCTCCTTATTCCAATACAAAGCCCTCTGTTCCTCAACGTTCATCTAATAATTATAATAACGCACTAAAATCTAAGCCTGCTCAAGCATTTTTCGCTAACACTCATTCGCCCGTAATAAGCCAACAACGCTCGTGTAAAATATGTAATGACCTTAATGCGCATTCTTTATATAAATGTTCATATTTTATCTATCAAGATCCGAGTACCAGATTTGAACTAGTAAATAAATATAATTTCTGTCGCAATTTTTTTTAAGCTAGAAACTTTATTTATTTTATAATAACTTAAATATTTCAAGTAACTTAAATATCTCTTAAAATTAAAATAGGTATAAAGAAAAAGTAACTAGTTCTAAAATTGCTATATAAAGAAATATATACAGAACATAGAAATAAAGATATACAGAAAGAGCAAAAAATAATAATTTAGAGGGCATCATGAAATTCGTCCACATCGCCGTCAACTGGAAGCGTGCCCAGAACGCTGGCAGCATTGCCACGTTGTATGGCGATACTGAAGTTCTGGGCCAAATACAACCCAGCCTTCTGGTCACCCGAGGCGTCGACCAGTCTCTTTGCGAGGTCTCTAAAAAGAGATCTCTCACTTGGACCCCATGACCCCAACGTTTCGACCCCAAACGGCTCAAATACGTAATCCCCTACTAGGTTTGCGTATTTGCGCCGTTTGAGGGTCTCCGCTGTAGCAGCAGCAGCGCCCGCACAACCCGCTGTGCTAGGAAGATGTGATGGCGCGAGGGTATCGACGCACGTTGCGTCCTATGGGACGATGGGTAGGCCTTTGGTATGCCAAAGACCTACCCAACTTCCATGGCAGTAAAGACATACCGTCTGGTCTTTTGCCGTCGTCGCGTACCAGGCCCTGAAGTTCAAGGGGGGCTGGAATGCCAGCGGTGACAAGAGCTCGACGAAGAATGCCATTAAGGTTGCCGTGTCGTGAAATACGACCTGCGCTCCTGCTGCATGACAGGCCATGGTGACCAAGGCTGTCGACAGCCTCTCCACAGTAACAGCGATGTGGAGAAACACATGGCGCGCCTAAACGGAGGCAAGAGGCGATGCGGAAGGTCGTATCGTCCAGCATGGTACCTATGTTGGACGATTGCAGTGCTTGAAGCCAGAGGCCCGACTCCCACTCTCCCACAGCCAGTAGACGAGCACGCTCTGCAGCATAAGACGATGTGCTAAGAAGATTTTATCGTATTCTGCTGCAAAGCGGTCCATCCCACTGCCTCTGAGAGGATAGGTCTCGGGGTAACTCAGTACTTGGACAGGCACTTCTCCAAGCATTCATGGCATCGGTCTTACACGGCACCTCTGAATCGACCAGTATTGGTGCTAAGATTTTCCTGGTCAATTCTGCAGTGCTGTGGACCGAGGACAGGAATGCTGGTAGGCTAACATCGGAAATTTTGCGAACGCCGAGGCCGCCAAAACGTACAGGCAAGGACGCCTGTAGCCACAATCGGTCATTCAGTGCTATATTCAAAATTTGACTAAGAGTATTTTGTATAATTTTGTCCATTTCAATAAGTAGGCTCGAATTTTTCCAAAAAGGTGAAGCTCGAATAGCGTGGGTAAATTTAGGCACAAAAAGACAATACCGAATTATAGTGAAAGCCGAATGAATGTTAATTTTGAGGAGCCTGTCAGAAATTTCACTAAAATTTTGAATTTTTTCATGAATAAATGAATCGAAACCTTCGTCTAAAATCGGGGACCCAAGGAGGCGAAGAGAACTTTTTTCAATGTGGGTTATAATGGGAGTCAGCAATTGAAATTTGGAGAGTATAGATGATTTGTTTAAATTTTAGTTTATGAACATTTCACATTTAGTTAGAATTAGGTCTAAACCTATGGATGAAAATTTAGATTTTAAGAAAGCCAGATCTTAATAAACAGACTCTACATCGCCTCCCAGGGTTCCATCATCGAGGTACCAGATGTTGAATTTTGAATTTAACTGGCTGATGATTGGGTGAATAGCTAAGCTAAAAATGAGTAGTCCAAGAGGGTTACCTTGTTGACAGCCAACGGCGGATTCCAAAAGATTTTCCTTGAAGATCAATTTTGAAGGGTTTCTGTAACACTGCCAAAGAAAGTTGTAAATTTTAGGTGTTTCAATTTTAACTTGTGTCAACAAGGTGTTTCGGTTCACTGAGTTAACCCATCAGCTGTTAAAACTCCTTACGTCACTTTTTATGGTGTTTATGTTTTGATCCGTTGATCGTAAACATGGCGCGTGTTATCGCGCACTTATGACTCACTTCAGATAAACATCCATAAAAAACAAACGAGAACACTTATTGTTGTTCTGTAAGCTGTGTTGTTTTTATGAATAGTTTTCCTAGTTACAAATACCAATAAGACGACAAGTGGATCGTCATAAGTTTCTAACAAGATCTAATAACATTTCGTAAATGTGTTTTCAGGTCTTTAAAAGGTTAGGGCGATATAAATGAATGTTTTATCCATAAATGTCGTAACTACTTATTATAACACCATGAACAAGAACTATACTTCAATAAATAAAACAATAAAGTATGTTCAGTCTCACAGTTTCAATAAACAGACCTTGAAATACGATACCAAGATAAGCCGACGCGACGGCTGTGTACACGTCGCAAGTTAAAAGCCATGAAAATAATTTTTACATGGCTTACGACTTACAGAATTGTTATGAAAGACTAGGTCAAATATCACTTTATTCATTTCAAATACCTTCTTTGATAATAAATGAACGAAATTTGTATAATAAATAAATAAACTAAGCAATGGATCAAATTACAAAGCTCTTCTACGTTCACCCTATTATGACCCATATTGCCATAGCGGTAACGATCATAACTGCATCACTGCACTAGACGCAGCCACGCCTCGTACGCAAGTGAAATGTGTTTTTTTTTTGGCTCTTAGAAAGGTGCCAGTGCTTATATTCGTTTTAAAACACAAGCAAAATTTATCTATGGTCTCAATAAAAAAAATCGTTGAACAAAATCAACCCAATATATTAGAAAATTTGGTTTTAAATGCATCGCACCGGCGGAAACGCCGACGTTCCCCGCGCTCGGTGAGCATATCGAGCATAATAATAGTTGGAACGCCGGCGTTCCCGATGCCGTTGAAAGGGGCGTTCTTTAAATCAACCTTCAAGATAACCTCACCCCCATTACAGCCAAGGTACGTTGACAGGGCATGTATGGCAGCCTCGCAACTCCCCTTGGATCCAAATCCGAGTTGCAGGGGTTAGAATTTATTAGCTAAGTTGGTATTATAATAGCGGCAGCATATCTTGGCTGCCATACGCCTGTACGTACACCCTACGGCAATGGGACGAATGCCACCGTCCCTCTTTCGCAAGGCACAGAGATTTGCGCCGTACAAAATAGGGACGATGTCATCGTTCACACTGCCGGAGAGCATAAGGTTGATTGGAGCCGTTAGCTCCCTCAAAAGCGCGTCCCCAGCAGCTCCGGCGCTCACACACACGAGATCCATCCATTAAGGTGCTGTGGTGTTAAGCCGTCGAGACCGCCGGCAGACCCGCATTGGAAAGAGCAAACGGCAGCAACCACGTCCTTGGCTGTAACATTGAGACAATCTGAGTTAGTGTCAGGTGTGTCAGGAAAGGAGAGGTTATCTCCTGGCGCTGGATGCTTGCTCTGCAGACTCGCGAGTGTGTTGGCAGAGGAAGGCGCCACCACATCGCTACTAAATAAGAGCCTGGAGGCTCCCCTGATGTCACCTTCCCTGAGTTTGGATTCTACGTGATGGTAGATGGGGCTATTGCGGTATTATGGTTTAGGAGGGTGGGCATTGGATTGGAATGGTGAATTAATACAATTTTCTTGAATTTTTGATGTAAGTGTTTTTTTTGTTATCCGGTCTTCCAGTGCATGCAAAGTTCTATAGGGGAAGGTGAGTAACTGCTCCCAAGCGTTTATAGAATTCTCCCGGGTGACAAGACCTACGCAGTGTGCTAGATTTTGGGCCACTGAAGGTCTTGAAATTGAAATTTTTAATTGACTTAAATGTTGCCAAAAGGGAATTTTGGGGGAGTCTGTGTTGTTGTGTGTTTGTGTGGACGTATTGGGGCCAGAAATTACATTCTGGTTGCATTACATTCAGCTTGGGAACAATTCGGGCAGCGCACCAGAGTAGACGAAGTGCAAGGTTGATCCGCACCTATTTCATCATCACCCTTACCACCGTTAAGAGACATAAACTTAAAATATCACTCACTAATAATAAATACTATCTAAATAACAACGAAAATATCAAAATAACAACACAAAACGCTTGACTTTGACACTGTCTAGTTTTTATTATTGTCCGTGGCGGCCAGTACGCTGACGGAGGCCGGCATAGCGTCACATCAGCCCTGCTAGCGGAGCTGAGGCTGCACGACGCTGCTCACGCCAGCCAGCAAGAGATTTTCCTTATTTCTTGCCTTCTCTTGCGCCAATTATTGTTTTATTTCATAAGTTATCGATTTCCGCAAAGAAATTGTGACAACAATGACACTTTTTCGTTTTCATCAATAATAGGTGAAAATTATAAACAATTTTCCGAGTAATTTTTATAATACATGGAGAATCCTTTTGTTGCTTTTTATATTGCCAAGCGTTGGAATATTTTTAAGTATATTTTATTTATTTTATATTCATTATTTATTTTGTAAATAATGAATAATTTATTTTTCATTATTTATTTTTCTGTCGCAATTGTGTAGGATTCCACGATGCTAAACGACCGACCGACGATGTAAATCTACACATACTTGTTCGTTATGCCAAGGCAAACATCATACACTCTTACACTTAGAAACAAAACCAAACAGGTGACCTCGCGATCGGAAGTCGAACTTAATGCATCGATGAGTAATAATAACAATAACAGCACTCAACGCGCGAAGCCGACACCGCTGAGCGCGCCGCTCGCGCCGCCGTCTAGCGCTGTGACGCGCACAAACTATAGCACCTCGATTGTATCTAACGGATCGGTCGCCGCACTCGCCGCCGCTATTGATAACTCTGCGCGCGTAAATTTAAATGATCTCGCGTATTCGATGACCGCTTCAACTTACAATATTGATTGCAATAATACCACGGATAATACTACTCTTTTGTTAACGCCTCTGTATTCGTTTATAATAATAACTATCCAAATAAAGTTCGCGTGTTTCTAGATACAGGTTCAATGTGTCATTTTATATATCAAAAGATTTCAATATTCGAATTACAATTTAAACAATAATGCTACTATAAATAAACCAAAATAATATGAATTTAAATGTCGGAACAACTTAATCATTGAAATGTCAAATTACATTTAAAAAAAAAACCACTACACTAAAAACTTGTTTCCGATCTTAGCTTCGACTTATTTCTCGCAGCTTTTAAACGTTTTATATCTCGCAGAGGTCCTGTTTCGCTGATATACAGTGACGGAGGTACCAATTTCATAGGCGCAAAACGTAAACTAAACGAAATCTATTCTCTTATACAGTCCAAATCACATGTTAATTATATTAGTCAACAGTTATTGTCTGAACATCGTGTACAATTTAAACGTAGTCCGCATTTTAACGGACTCAGCAAAATAAGTGTTCGTTCTGTCAAGAATCATCTTTTTAAAGTTACAGGTTCTCAAATTCTCACTTACGAGGAATTTTATACTGTGCTTGATCAAATCGAAAATTTATTAAATAGTCGACCTCTATGTGTTTTAAGCTTAAGCGGACCCTTCCGATATCACCGCATGTTTGAAATAGAATTAGTTTTTATTATAAGTCAAATCGATTAAGTAACATTTTGTTTAGTCTATTGAAAATTTCTGACAATGGTCACACTGAACTGTCTCTTCCGTTGCCGCCTTGAAAAATTAAGACGCCGGTTTTGGGCTGTCTCCGTTGTAATATTATATTAAATTGATCGCCCTTTGAATTAACGCGAATTGAATCAACTTGTAATTAACTTAATACGTAATTGCCGCTTTTGACTTCCGGCAAGGTTTGTGATATATTGAACATTGAACTTTGTAAAACACGTGTGTGAATTCCTGATTGGTGCCCGAGGACTACGCTGAACTGGAGACTGGTATCTATTCGATTCTCTTGTTATTTTGGCCAAAATTATAAGTTAATCTATAGGTCCACTTCAAGAATATCACCAGGAGATATAAGGTAAAATTTTCATGTACCTACTCAATACTTTACTCACTGTGCAGCACAGTACATTTGTGTCTGAGATTTGTTGTGGCTGACAAGGGCTGATGAATAGAGTGACGCTTTCACAAATCTGCTGCAATTAATCCCAGCTCCTTCTAGCCAAATTCCAGACACAGCATTAACGCCTAATCACTTTTTAAATATAACTCCGCTCAAATTATTGCCCGCTGAAGATGTCACTGACATCGCTGATAATCGTTTATCACGCTATGAATTAATTAATAAAATCACGCACTCATTTTGGCAACGTTGGAACAAAGAATATCTCACCTCTTTACAAGTAAGAGAAAAATGGAATTAGCCCTCAAAACCTATTGACTTAGGAACCATTGTCGTAATTAAAGATAATAACTCTCATCCCCTCTGTTAGCCTCTGGGTATAGTAGATGCGCTTTATCCTGGAAAGGACATAATTATTAGAACAGTTAAAGTAAAGACCGTGACTGGTTCTTATATAAGGCCCGTAGTTCGGGTTTGTCCGTTGCCTTCTCAATAAATTCTCTAACACTTATTCATAATTATCTGCTCTCTAACTTTGTATTACTCATTAATTAATGTCTTAATTTTTAGGTTAAAATTATTAGTTTAGAGGAACCTCTAGGCCGAGGGAGATGTTAGTACGCAAAAGTATAGTGTGTGTGCACTGAAATATAAGCTAAAAAAATATTGAGAAAATAAATAATTTAATAGTTCGAGAGCACGAAGTATCACCATTGCCGCGCGCTAACGAAATCCGTTCGATCGTGTCATATACACACATAGTGTACTATGCATTGGTCATTCAACTGCGGCGTCTGCGATCCCCCCCCCCCCAATCCTGCGCGCGCGCCTCGGTTGCATGAGAGGCCCCGTCTGCATTTCAATACGCTGCCAGCCAATTGCGGTGGCTTGACGCGGGCGGAATGCGTCACTCGTATCCAATCACATTCGACTGTGTTCGGGTTCATTTGGTATGGGCCGGCAGTCCGTAGCCTTGAACTTCAGTCTTAAGAAATTAGGTCAGCGAGATAGTTGTATGTCACGTTTTATCCCATCACTTTGTGTCCGTGTTACGTAATAAATCGAGTATTATGGTTCCTATGTACCTAATTATTACGTGTTTGGAGAGAACACGGAAGAAGCGACGTGTTCGAAGTGTAGTTAAAATACATAGGTGATAAGATAAGGTGAACACAAGTGAAACTAAAAGACAATGTGTGAAAAGTGTCAATTGATTGTGACGTAGGCAGCAGACAGCAAAGGTAAATGATTTTTGAATACCTACTGGGGTTACATTCTTTTAAATACGTTAGAAATACGCAAGTACTAAACTTTTCCATTGTTAAAATCTTTGTCTAGTTATTCAAAAGATAATGTAGGTACCTATGACAAACAACGTAACGTAACTAAAAAATCTTACTTTATCGTGTTTCTTCTAAAAGTTCATTATGATTTCGTGAACCCACAGCTTATTTCAACGATTCTTGATTCTTAAGTCCGAGTAATGTACGAAGGAATTATTGAATAGGTATAACTATTTAGTTACATACGTTTATTGTTATAATTATTTATTACTGCACTTCATGGTTGGCGTAGTGCTTTAAGCGATGTTTGACACAAAACTTTGTGTGATTCATAAATTCTTGTTTCGACTCCTGTGTCCGTTAGTGGTAGGTTTGTAATGTCCCTCGTAACACAGGATTTAGCACTAGGGTGCGGGAGTGGTTTTTAAAAACAAAAGAAGAAAGAACATGTGTTTAAAATTTTTGGCATCGTAATTACCTAAATCGTGTTTTCTAAGTAAATTACGTATCACTCGGTCCGCACTAACTACCGACAACCGCTGTAGGTAACAGCTGACGGTGCGGCCGGCGCGCGCGGCGAGGTCACGACCGCGCGGCGCTCGAACATACCTAACCCGAGAGAATCGTGCGTTCCTACGTATTTCCAGCAGTTACTGACTTTTATAACTTTTTTGTTTTAGGTGCTAGATGAATTTTGATATTGAATACTGTATGCGAAGCTACTGATTGAAAGAGTTATGGAAGTATCCGACAAGAAAATATGGGATGTACAAGCAGGATTCCGAAAGGGTATGGGGTGCACGGATCAAGTCTTTTCCTTGCGGTGCGTAGCCGAAAAATTCTTGGCCAAAGGTCAAAAGGTCTATTGCGCATTCGTGGATTTGGAAAAGGCTTACGATAAAGTGGTGAGGAATGAAATGTGGTCGGTACTGTCGATGTATGGGGTGAACAGCAGCCTCATACGAGCTCTGAAATCCCTTTATGAAGATTCTAGAGCTTGTGTGAGGATAAATGGGTCGTACACGGATTGGTTTACCATCGAAACAGGTGTTAGACAGGGATGTGTAGCGTCGCCGTGGCTGTTCAACCTCTTCATGGACAGTTGTTTGCAAGATTTGAAAAATAGTGACTGTGGATTAAGGATGAATGAGTTACTTGTCAAATGCCTCCTTTATGCTGATGATCAGGTTATACTTGCGTCTTCAGCGGAAGAGTTGCAGGAGATGGTAACAATCATGCATGGTGCGTTAGAGAGGAAAGGGATGAAAGTGAATGTAAGTAAAACGAAAGTTATGGTTTTTGAAAAGGAGGAATGCGTTACGGCTTGTAATGTTATGATCGATGGACAGCGAGTGGAGCAAGTGAATGAGTTTGTATATTTAGGTACGCTGTTTACAAGAGATGGTAAGAATGTAAAAGATATTGAAAGAAGAGTTAATGCAGGTAATAGAGTGAATGGAGCTCTGAAGGCGTTTATGAATAGCCAAAACGTGTCCAAAAAGGCACGTTTGGCTGTCCAAAGAGGGGTGTTAGTACCTACTCTTATGTATGGTAGTGATAGTTGGGTATGGCAGAAGAGTCATGAAAGTAGAATAAATGCTGTAGAAATGAGAGCACTGCGAAGTATGTGTGGTGTTTCTTTGACAGAGTAAAGAATTGTGTGATAAGAGTGTTGTGGGGTAAAAGAAGATGTAGTGACAAGCATCGAGAAAGGTATGCTAAGATGGTTTGGACAAGTGGAGAGGATGGATGACGAAAGACTGACCAAGCAGATATATAAGGCAAGTGTGGAAGGGACAGGACGAAGGGGAAGACCTAGGCGGACGTTCTCTGACCAGATTGGAGACATCCTAAAAACAGGACAGGTTAGAAGCTCCCTGAACAGAAGAGCATGCATGAGGAATCTGATGGGAGTGAATGAAGCAAGAGAGACATGTCAAGATCGTTGCAAATGGCGCTCCGTAGTCTCTGCCTACCCCTCCGGGAAACAGGCGTGAGTCTATGTATGTATGTATGTGTGTATGAATATGAATAGAGGATTTTGTTTCGGACATGAGGTTTCTTTTTCCTAAACCAATAAAAAATCATCAGCGTATATATATATGTTTATTTGTCTAGTTCAGAAAGGTAGGTAACAATAAATGTATATACCACAATGCAGATAGTTACAACAATAAATCTGTGTTACAGATAACCAGGCTCCGTGGGAGCCTGAGAGGTGGCTCTCAGACACAATGATTGTTGTTATTTAAGCCTGTGCTTACTACTTAATCTAAAAATGTGTTCTTCAGAAATAAATTAGGTACTTAACAAAAATTTCAACATTGTTTTGAAGAAAGTATAACTGAGAATGCATGTTTATGTGAGTGAGTGTATGTGTGTGTGTGCATGAATTTATGTGTGTGCGGTTGTTTATGTATGTGCGTTTGTTGTAAAAAAATTTATGTATACCCACTACAGATTATACGTCCTTAATTTATTTAAATAATCGGAATGAGTAGATTTCTTTATAATAGCTTTTGCAAACATCTTGTCAAAGTTAGATTTAATTTGAATTTACTTAAGCTATATAAAGAAGAAATTAATTAATAAAAGAGAGCTAAAAACAGTAGAACCTATGCGATACCGTTGTTTTATAAGTATATTTAAGATCTTGATAGACTTAGTATTTGCGGCGTTTTATTGCTTTTCTTATGGGGTCATAGTTACACAATGAGTGATACATCATTGTTATGCGATAGATGAAAAGCTGTCGAACTGTCAGAACGTTATTTTTTTTATATAAATCTACCGTACGATGGAGAAAAGGGAGAAAGAGAGCAACTATCAGGACCGCTCTGTGAACGCGTTCAAGTTTTACCATTATTGTTTTGGCTGCTCCTCCCCGTGATGTAATACAGTACGATATTATAGATTGACATAACGCAAGATAAGTTTTCAGCACTTCGTGGTCTGAAATATGCCGTAGGTTTTTATAAATGTATATTAGCTTTCTAGTTCTTTTAATGTAAATATATGTGAGCTTGAAAATTAAGATTTTTATCAATGATTATTTCTAGATATTGTACCCGCTTAATGTAGTTCCTTACATGTGCAGCGAGTAAGTGAGGCGTCGTGATTACAAAAAGAATGTTCAAAGATGGGTATTTCTGAGTCTGTCATGAAACAGAAGTTGCAGGCTCGTTTCTTTGGCCTCCTGAAAAAAGTACTTATCAGTCTTTTATTACAAGGTTTGGGCCTGCAACGGGTGGGCCATGCCAGTCCTAATGTATTCCTTCGGCATACTCAGGTGGACCTAGACTAACCTACATGCCCGGGATAGAAAAGTCCGTTCAATCCTGACTGCGTCTCGGATGCATTATCCATGCTCCTCGGTGATGAGGTTGAACATCCTGCGGAAATGTCCCCACATTTCCTCCATAACCGCGAGCTGTACAACTTCAGAAAATATTTTCTAGGAATGAACGTGGATGTGCACCGCAATGTAGTTGCTGTTGATACAGGTCTTACTTCGCTCACTCTAGCTAAAGAGAACTGGCACAAACCTGCAGTACTTAGAACCGAAGAGAAATATGAAAGGGCAAGGAGCTGCATAAAACATTTATAGGGCTTTACATCGCCCAGAAGTCAACTTTAAAGCCTCTATTTCCTGGCTACAATTCGGTGATCTCTTCGGAGAAATCGAAGGTTTTGTCTGTGCAATTATGGATGCAGTTGTCATGACAAACCGAAAGTATATAGTGAGGGACGGTACGGTTGACATATGTGGGCCATGTCACCAGCCCGGGGAATCTCTCAGGCATATAGTCTCCGGTTGTTCGGTATTGTGTGAAGGATGACATGAATGAAACCCTTTCATTCATTTCATCCAGTTCTATTCAGTGAATAATCTGATGACGTCTATAGGAGAGGATGGAAGAGCAGGGCAGGCAGAGGAAGATAATATGTACAATATTAAAAAAAGGGAGAAAACTGTACAGTAGCGATCGAGTAAGATATTGATAATTTGATCACGCTGCAAATCAGTCGCATATCGTAAGGAAATAGACTGTGATCTAAAGGGACGATGTTCGATAAATAGTTGACAGTCCTGTATTATTTCGCGTGATTTGGCATCTGAAATGGAAATTAATCGTTATAAATAAAAAGTAAAGTACCAACGGGATATCAGAGATTTACATCAATATTTAGGGAATTCGATCATAAATGGACGGTGTCAAAAGACTACACTTAGCCGAAGTTTAATAGATTTGCACATCATGCCAAGTCTTACTAAGCAAAAATAACTTGGGCAACTTTTCTTTTTTAACTAGACACATTAATTTATAAGCCGCAATGTAAACGCTCGAGATACCTATCCCTGTGTGCATAGGATATCATAGAAAAATGGCGCAACAAATAGATCGGTTATGTGACTAATTAGAAAAAGAAACTGGTAACTTTGAGCTTCAATATCTCCTGACGCAGGAATTTCTCAGTTATTGTGCTGAACCCCCCCGTGGGATCTCCATCGTGTCGTGGTGGGGGGCTCAGTAACCGTGGATTTGAACCCCGCGGTGAAGCTAAGAGGGATCCCTGGAGTGGACGCTCCGCGTGGGCTTGGCAGTGGGCCTGCGCAGGATGCGTCCAACGGTGCGGGTGCGGGGGACAGTTCTGTCTGTCCCTCGCAGTCGGGCGCGGGCGCGGGAGGAGAGGCGTGTCAGTATTGCGTTGCCGCGCGCCCTATCTCCCGCTACCAAATAGGGGCGCACCATTCGATGCGTCGCGGTGGGGCCGCAGAGGAAGAGGAGATGCGGTGTTGCGTTGCCGTCCTCCCTATCCTCTGTGGCCGCTGGGTGTTTTGGCGGCGGAGCCCAACACCTTAATCCGCCGCCAAGGGGGTTTTGTTCGGGGCCCTACTGACCATCTGGCGGGCCGATACCCGTCGGGGGGTTGTGACGTATGCTTGGGCGAAACCTGACCCTCCGACACACGGGTACATGAGGCACACGGGTTGGTTTTTAGTCAGTAAGAGTCTGACAGTCCCTTTCGCCCATCCCCCAGGGCGGAGGGACTCCATGAGGATGGCAAAATGTTATATGACCATACTAGGGATCTTAAAAGTCAAATTACTTCTTTACAATCTCAAATAACTAGAATGAACACGCAATATGAAAATGAGGTTCAGGAGTATATTAGGAAACATGATGAGATTGCACAAGTAGGGAGGCAAAATTTAGAATATGTATAGGGCTGTTAAGCCCTATACATATCGCAAATAATCTGGGACTCACAAGTGGGTAATGTTGGTTTTATGATGTTCAAACAACTATTGGTGTTCTAACGAACACCAATAGTTGATAGTGATAAAAGTAAGTACTTGAATTTCAGTGAATAATAGAAGAGGTAAGTCTAAATCAGGTAGTTTAGGTAAAAATTCTGGCACAAATAAAGTTTATATGTTCTCAGATAAGCTTGGTGTAGGTTTAGGTAGCTTAATAAATTGTGAGCTGACACAACACAATACTATCAATTATTGTTATCCATGGGGTGGCGTTATTCAACACTGCGTTGTAATTGTCTTAGTCTAATAAGAAATCTGTACGCTCAAAAACTAAACATACTGCTGAGATGTTATTTTATTTTTCTTATATTGTTTTAGACTAAGAATGAGTTTCCTTCTATGTTTATTTAGTTTATTATACTTTCTATGCCGTTTCAGATAAATTGTTTTCACAGGATTTATTTCTTTTAAGAAATAGTTTATACATCACTACATAATATAAAACAAAGTCTATTAATATATAATTATTCTTTTTGTCTGTCCCTATGTATGATAATCTTTAAAACTACGCAACGGATTTTGAAGCCGTTTTTTTATAGATAGTGTGATTAAAGAGGAAGGTTTATATGTATAATACATGCCTAATAAGCATTGCACCCGTCCGTAGCCGGGGCGGGTCGCTAGTTTCAAATATTTGTGAGTCATCATGTCACAATGACTCTGACTGAAACACTTATGAATAATAAGGATAGGACTTATGTTTGTTAATCCTAAAAATACATATTATGTCATTTATGTAACACCTTATCGTATAAGAATTGACGTCAGAGGGAACCATGAGCGCACATGCCGCAAGATGTGATCTATTTTCAATTTATATTATGTTGCAACTTAATTACATGTAACACGTGTATATTATATTTTTAGAAACCTCAAATAGAATTAATGGTTAAAATAACAAAGCAACCAATTTAGTTTGTGTTAAAATATTTAAAATAATTGATGTAAGGTGAAATATTCTTTCCAAAAAATATTGAGCCCAGTATTGTTAGGCCTGCCTCACATTGTTCATGAGCGTTCCTCGAGTGTACGCTCGGCGTACGTTCAGCGTGCGCTCGGCGTTCACTCTGTAGTACAAAGTGAACGCCGGGCGTACGCTCGAGGAACACTGTCGCCCAATGCAAGATCGGCCTTAATGTGAAAATGAAAGCTATAGAAGTATATGCTATATTTTGCTTCATAATATTGATACTAACAACGAATGGAAGCTCGATTTTAGAAGAGCCTGGAGGCACTAGAACTATGTGACCAACATTTATTTTTAGTGTTCGCTTATTAGGGTCGTACTTTGGAGTCTTAGTGATACAAATGTTTTTAATAGCGACAAATATCTGGAAAGCTCATTTAAAAATGTTTTTTTTAAACCAGTAAAATGAAATATAAGAAATGTCGCCATACTTCAAAATGCTTTTCTCTACTTTCAAGTGTTTTTTTATTTAACAAATGACACTTAATTATATAAAAGACTTTATGTTCTATATCTCTTGCTGATTTCAGCATGAAAGGGCCGGCTCGACCGGGGACGTACTTACACTCACAGAAAATCGACGTAAAGTAACAGTACCTAAACTATTGCGTTTCGTTCGGTGAGTGAGAGTTCCGGAGGCCCTATCCCCTATTCCTTTTCCCTCATCCCACTCCTCATCCTATCCCTTTTCCCAACCCCAAGGGGTGGCAACGCACTTGTGACTCCTGTGCTTGTGTCTATGGACGACGGTAATTGCTTACCATCAGGCGATCAGTCGGCTCGTTTGCCGCCTATTATAAAAAAAAGTTGCGATTGAAGTAAAGTTGTATTAAAGTAGGCTTTAGTTCTTAGAATTAGTATTTCGTAATGATTTGATTCACTCTGTTCTCAACCACACCTTACTTCAGTACTATAATCGTATCTACTAAGGCGTTAAAGTTTAGTGTGAGGGGTTTCACGCAGTTTACTGTTGTTCACCTCAAAATCTCCGTAATGGATATTAACTATAGAGCTATTTGTTATTCATAAAGCAGGGAGCACACCTGCGACCCGCAAATTAGTTGATCAATTAGTCGCATCGCGTTCGTCGGTTCACATACTGTCTACTTGAGGTATTGCCTAGTTAGTTAATGCTATTTGTAGTTACTGATTAGATAGTATACCTTCTACACGATTAGGAAATGATCTTATGTTTTAGGGGGATCGGGTTTTATTAAACCGATATAATATCATTGATATGCATTATAATATGATTATTATGCCAGAAGGAAGGGCTGTGGTTATTATTATCATATGAATGAAATTTAATTCTAATATTACTGAATTATATAAAATTCTTGCGTTATTGACTGAGTGACATTTAACATACAGCCGAAGTACTGGGCGCAAGAAGATGAAATTGGTCATGCATGTTCCTTGTGAACTGTAGGGTTGTGTATCGTGAATATGTACCAAAACTGATCGTAAAATTTATTTATTAATTAATGGAAATGTGATGCCTAGGTGTTAAAGTAAAAAACACTTATTCTTATTGTGAGACACACATCAGCCAAACATGAAATCATGCCATCTTGCAAAAATATCGGTACATTACATTGCATATTATAAATAAACAAATGTGATAATTCCAAAAGAATTAAGGAGCAGTATTTAATGCTTTAACACTTATTCCACAATTTCAATAAACGATTTACTTCTACTAGTGTCGCTATTTTTGTAAAGGTCAGGATAGACGACAGAAATACGGACACAGCTAGACAAACAAATATAAACTCGATAATACTGAAATCAATTTGTCAAAGTAAGCCACAAGACAAAATCCTTCAATACAAACTAAATCGAAATTGTCGCGCTAACTAAACAGAAAATCTACTAAGGCCTCCTACCAATTGCCTTCAATCAAATTCTCGGATTGCATTTCTAGCGCTAGTGTTTATCACCTGCCCCAAGGCGATTCGGCCACCGACGAAATTATTTCCCCAAATGATGTTTAGGCGTCGAAAACGGCGGAAAACGTCGGTAATTGCCCTCTCGCTATATAAATTGGGTGAGTCTAAAACCTATGTGAGGTGAGTCTAATAGGAAGGGCTGTGGTTCTTACTACACATACTCGATGCTTTATAATATAAACGTCTTAGGTGTGGCGAAAATATGTGTAAGATGAACAAATTTCTAGCTATGAGTACGTGTATTATAATAAAATACCAACACATTACCAAATTATACTTAAGTTGAAGTGACTCTGATGTGTCGACGCATCCAGTCAAAGTATGTTCACTATTACGAGAAATTGACCAGATTTTATCAGATCATAATTATTTCTATATACCAGGCATTGCTATATATAGTTTGCATGCGCAACTTATAAACACAAAACGAGTATATGGGCTCAAAGCCTCTTTATGAAAATGGATCTAGCTATTTTAGTTACAACAAAGATTATGGCATATAACAACGTTTAATAAAAAATAAGCTGAGAAATTATTACAAACTATAACACAAACTCGAAGCTTAAAGCAGTTTTCGGTAGTCACGATCGAGTAACGTTAGTAGTGTTGTTAGTAGCATTCGTGCAAATGAGGTTAGCCGATGAAGTCAGGGCGGTGTACGCGCTATTACCGAGCACCAGGGGGCGCACGCTGCGCAGAAATTTATGGGAGACGCGTGTCATGGTGATTTTACTAGAAAGCTTATTAAAATTGCCAAAAGTACCTACTAAAACTATTCTAAAAAATACGCATTTTTAATAAAATTTAATAATTTGTAAAAAAATGCTTTAAATCTTCTTGAAATCGTAATATTCGGTTTCTAACTGGGATAACGCTAGGGGGATGATGATGATGCCTTGAATTATATAATCGTATTCCACGTCAGAAGATTATGCGAAAACTGAAAAATAACAAACCACTACATTTCAAGAATTTTTATTATACACACATTTGAAATTTATTTTTGAATAAGTTTAAGTTCTTATTGAAAGCTATGAGATCATCTACAAACATACAAGTAAATATAATTATTGTAATGTTGTCTTCATATTTTCTTAAAATGGTCAAATATCACGAAATTATTGTTTAATCAATGATTATTCTTCTATCACTGGAAACTACGCTAAAACTGCGTGTCCTATGAGTTATATAGAGGTTTGATGAAATTCTTCATAACGGTCCACTAAATGACAACAATCTATCAACAGAACTATGTTATGTTTATCTCGATGGATTTAGATTATCGACAGAATTTTCTCAACATCCCGCACTTTAATTTCGATTTACCTGAATCAACAAGACATGAAACATTCCAACGGATCGATTAGACAAACCAAACACGATTCTGTCAAATACTAAGCGAACATTCAATCTGTCTACGAGCAGGTTATAATCGGGATTGATAATATAATAGCTTTGAACGCATGCCGGGTGGATACAATATGCCAATTCAATGTTTGCCAAATGTAGTGTGTCGATTCGATTCCACTCGTCGAACAAACCTACGACACGAACGTTCTGTTTATCGACTAGTGATGGGACATTGTCAGCGGAGCCACTATCTACAAATTGTGTGTGATAATGCCAATATAAATGCAAATCCATATCCTTTTTAGGGTTCCGTACCTAAAAGGTAAAAAACGGGACCCTATTACTAAGCCTCCGCTGTCTGTTTGTCTGTCCGTCTGTCTGTCACCAGGCTGTATCTCATAAACCGTGATAGCTAGAAAGTTGAAAATTTCACAAATTATGTATTTCGGTTGCCGCAACAACAAATACTAAAAATAAAAAAATGAAAATATTAAGGGGGGTTCCATACAAAAAACGTGTATTTTTCGTATTTTTTGCTCGAAATTACTTAATGTAACAAGTAGACGCTTTAAATTTTCACAGAATATGAAGATGTATATTACCATCTTAATATAAAAAATCCTTGCGTTACTGACTGACTGACAAACACGCTACAGCCGAAACTACTGGTCGTAAGAAGATGAAATTTAGCATGTATGTTCCTTGGACACCGTAGGGGTGCACTAAGACGGGATTTCCCGAAATTCCCACGGGATCGGGCAAAAGGGAAATTCGAAAATATGTGCGTGCGAAGCCGCGTCGACTAGTTCAAAATAAATATTTAAATTTAAAAAAAGTAAATAATAAATCCCATACAACAAACGTAATTTTTAAGCAATTTGTTACTCGATCTTAATAAACAGGTAGAAACTTAAAAAGTATTTAGGTAAGTATACATACAACAAATGTGATTTGCTTTTATAGATGATGGTACGGAACTCTTCGTGCGCGAGTCCGACTCGCACTTGCCCAATTTTATTTTTTAAGTAAGAAGGCGGCAGGATTTTCAACGAAACATATTTTAGAACATCATTGGCTTCTTAGGTTATGTCAGTTGATTTGCTTATTTTGCTGCAAATATGACAGTAGTTATAATATTATCTGAGTCTGCGTGTCTGATGCGTTGCTTATGTATCTTAACGAAATATTTAGGTATTTTATTCTGTATTTCAACTACCAATTTTTTTATGTATTTATATATTTATATAGTAAAGGATTTAGAATTAAGGTTTTAAATTCTCTTTTTGACCTACTATGTTTTTGTGACGCAATTAAGGAGGATTTTATGTCCAGCATTGAACTGCGAAAGATTTTTGATGCTGGTGAAATATTATTATTCTGTATCACAAGCTTTATTACTGCATGTTCAGAGGCTTCCATTGGCGACCGAGATAACCACATTTAAGCAAATATGTATCTCTACCTAAGATTGAGAAATATTAATTATAAAAGATAACAATATCATTTTTAAAAGTAATAATGAACTGGAATGAAGAATCGAATACTGAGTTTCAAAAAAAAGGTTCATGTTAGAATTGTAAGCTACAATATAAAATTATATTTTTTTTATTAATAGGCGGCAAACGAGCTGATGGATCGCTTGATGGTAAGCAATTACGCCCATGGACACAAGCAACACCATAGGAGTCACAAGTGCGATGCCGCCCCTTGGGGTTGGGAAAAGGGATAGGATGAGGAGTGGGATGAGGGGAAGGAATATGGGATAGGACCTCCGGCACTCTCACTCACCGAACGAAACGCAACAGTTAAGGTACTACTGTTACTTTACGGCGATTTTCTGTGAGAGTGTAATATTTCCCCGGTCGAGCCGACCCATTCATGCTGAAATCAGCAAGGCTGTACTACCGATAAAATAAATTTAAAAAACACACATATCTGTAAATAAATTATTTGAAGCAGTGAGTACTATAAAACGACTACTGCATGAGTTTTGCATAACAAAAGGACAGGTTCACATCACTAGTATCTGTAAACATACAGTGCAACGGACTTTACAATGCTTCGAAAGTGGTGTAGGAAACTCGATTGAGCGAAGAATGTTATTTCATGTGAAAATATTTAATAAGTTCGTCATCCTTTACGTCTGACAAAGATCCGAATACAAACATGAATAAAACGCGCAGTAAAAGACATGAGACGGAGGGTCTCAGGTAGGTTGTCGGGGTGTAGGCTGAGCGGAGGTTCAGGTGGTACAGCTGATGTAGGCCGAGTGGTAAGGCTCAGGCGTAGGCCGGCGCAGTCAGGCGCCAGTGGCCTGGCTGTAGGAAGCTCGTAGGCAGGAGCTGATGCGTAGGCGGCGGCTGGTAGCAGCACGGCGCCAGCAGCTCGTAGGTCGCAGCTAACAGCAACCCGTAGGGAGAAGACAGGTGTAGAGCGTAGGGAGAATTGTAGCCCGCAAGAAGAACTGGAAAGTAGCATAGAGAATACACAACAACCGGTCATGAACAGGCTGTCCCTAGATCGGCTGTTATGCTTAAGAGAGACAGATACTACAGACAGAACATATAGGCACACAAGCAACTAGAATATGCTTAAACCAAGCGGGACAGTAGATATGCAAGTAGAAGGCAGAATAATACTTGGTTGTCACTACAATCAGCAGCGTAGTGACGTCTAGGGAAAGTGACCGATTTTGATCATGCACCCACCTTATATAGGTAATAATAAAATGCCTAGCGAAGCACTCTTCGGACTAAGTTGGCTCCACCCACTGCGTTAAGCGCCTGCGAGATATTATAACGCAATACGGAGTATTACGTTACAGTCATGAAACTAATAAGTAGGTATGTAAGACGGATGAAATATAGAACGCGTTTTGCTGTACTGTGTTTGCATGATTCGGCACGCATTTTTGAATGAATGCTACAAAATTGATGTCGACTCCTACTATTTGTGAAGATTATAAATTGAACTAATGCAAAACAAGGTGTGACATTTCAAAAACTTTTATACGATAAATATTCTAGCTGAAATACACAGTAAATTTAGGGGTTATTCTATTACTGCATAACACTGAACGACTTAAACAAATTTAAAAAGATATGTAGAAGAAAACAAGTGACGTTGCCTGAGTGCTCTTTAATAATCTACATTTTACTTCTTACAGGGATTAAAATATGCTGATGATAGAAATAGGTGATAAAAATAATTATATATGATAAAGGTAATTTAAATATGCGTTGGATGTTCGTTTAAAAATCTACTGATTTTGAAGCTACAGCATATGCAAAAGCAGGCAATAGCTAGTAGAATATAAAATCTAATCTAACGCGAGAGGAACCACGAGACATAACTCGCATACATACTGGAAAACATGTAAGCAATAAAGTCTACGAGCTATAATTAAACTCGAACTCGGTTAAGTTGTTTCATAAGAAGCTGTTTGAACTGAAACTACTTCGGAATACGAAGCTAGACACTTGTATTCAGTTGCTAGGGCATGTTATATTTCCAGAACTATTTCGCAGTTTCCTTTTCTTTTACCTTTTCTGTGAGAATGGTTCTATGGTCATCTCTGATATTGAACTTTATAGGAAGCCCGACGGCGTTTTGATTCTTGTCCTTAGACAGAAACCGGGACGGACGGCTTTGCATATACTCTGAAACACGATAGCGCTCCGATGTAACCGCCACAACAGGCGGTCACCTATCCCAGTTTTGACATATTCCAACGTTGCTTGGCTTTACCAAACTATTGCTAAGACATACCATGCGCATTTCTTACTTATTTTGTGGTAGAATTCACATTTTACAGTTTATATTTAGGTAGACATACTAAAGTTGAGGTCACAATAAACGCAAGCGGTTTCCTGGAAAATCTAAAAACTCCAAACCGCATACAGCACACGAGCTTTCATTGTTGCTTAGTAATTCTATTTCAGTGTCACTTTGATTTTTTACTATTGACGAACAATGTTATGGTGCTGGTTTAAAAAAATGGGAAACGAGCCTTGAAGCACTTTGTTTCTGAGTTGGTTGATAAAGCTGGTGTTTCGAATAACACTTCACCTGTGCGCTCTTTTAATTGACACTGAATCGATTCAGTAGTTAGTATCATAACCAAATACAGGTAACAACGGCTAACAAAGGCGATGCGTCACGATACTTTTTTTTTTTTTTTGGTGTCGGGTTGGAAAATCCTCATGGAGTCCCTCCGCCCTGGGGGATGGGCGAAGGGGACTGTCAGACCCTACTGACTAAAAACCAACCCGTGTGCCTCATGTACCCGTGTGTCGGAGGGTCGGGTTTCGCCCAAGCATACGTTGGAACCCCCCGACGGGTATTGGCCCGCCAGATGGTCCGGCGGGCCCCGAACAAAACCCCCTTGGCGGCGGATGAGGGTGTTGGGCTCCGCCGCCAAAACACCAAGCGGCCGCAGAGGATAGGGAGGACGGCAACGCAACACCGCATCTCCTCTTCCTCTGCGGCCCCACCGCGACGCATCAAATGGGGGCATTTGGTCGCGGGAGATAGGGCGCGCGGCAACGCAACACCGACACGCCTCTCCTCCCGCGACCACGCCTGACTGCGAGGGACAGACAGAACTGTCCCCCGCACCCGCACCGTTGGACGCATCCTGCGCAGGCCCCGTCAAGCCCACGCGGAGCGTCCCCTCCTGGATCCCTCTTAGCTTCACCGCGGGTAACCAATCCACGGTTACTGAGCCCCCCCACCACGACAAGGTGGAGATCCCACGGGGGGGATGCGTCACGATACTATTCCATACGTAACCGACCTTTTATTGAGCCTCCTCCACCTGTAGAGAATAGGGTTAGGCCAGAGGCTTGTACGGTGGCCATTTACCAGAAATTACTTGAACGTTATGGAGAGCTATTATTCATGTGATGATCATAATTATTTTCCTTCACTATTTAGCAAACGATAATTTACAATTTACGTCGTACTTTTACCACATATTCGTAAACATAGGTCTAGCCATAGACTGGCTGAATTTGTGTCTTTGTAGAAACTCTTGGTAGTGGTCGTAGTCATCGCATCAGGGTTGGTAGCACACTTAACAATTTCTCCGCTATTCTCTCATACTGCTGTCTGCCTTGTGCTTCGGTGTAGTAGACCATTCATTCCAGACTTCACCTGACCAGCCTCCGATGGACTATACATCTAACAAGAAATTACTGTAATGACTTCTGTCTGTCTTTTCAGAACAATACATCCAAGTATTGCAACCTACATGTAAGCACAATTATGCTTTGAAATTAATCACCAACCTTTCAAATAAGCGTGTACATGATCAATTATAACATCGTCCACATTTAATACCCAATGATGAACAAAGCATAATAATTTGTCCACGTTACCATAGATTCGAACAAAGGACAGACAAACGAGAATATAGGTCGATAAATTTTAATAAAGCACCGTCGAGCCGACTGCGCTAAATGAAGTTATGGTTCACTGTTTACACGCCAACCTTGATAGATAAATGAAGCTATAAGCTTTAGCCGTGGATTTTGCTTTTAAGCATTTTCATATACATCATCATTATCATATTTGTTTATAAAATACCTATGCTATGCTGGGCACAGTTGCGTACTAATTATGACAAAGCTTTAACCAATGTCCTCCACGTTGACCAAGTGCACAATAACTCTTGAAAATGTAGGTTTTCTCAGGATATTTCCTTTCGCGTCACTTTTTTACATAACAAAGAAACAAAAAATACATGGTTAACTTGAATGTGAAATTACTGTAACTATATGATACACTTGAAAAACATAAAACATTTTAAAATCACAGACTGACACTTGAATTTTGTTAAGCCATCTTCACATTCAACTAAATAACAGTGACGCCAAGGCAACATATCAAAACGCTATTGTGCAGTAGTCTTAACCCTCTCCTTGGCAACACCGCTAGTTCCGAGATTCCAGTAACAATTCAACCGCCATAACTTCAGTGTTAGTTACATAGTTAATATAAACTGTTGGCTCCGGAGCCTCGACTCTCTACAATACATCCTCTCCATATACGACGATTTACTTTCTTCTTAGCAATTTACACTATACTCCTAACCAAGAAGCTAGAATTCCAATTTACAACTTCATTGGTTTTCCAAGGAATTGCCATTTCGATTTAGAAATACCTATAATAAAGTATCGTCTTCGTAAGCTGTGCCGCTGCGGAAGATTTTATTATAAACTAGAGGACGCCAGCAGCTACACCTGCATTTATTTTAATTTACCCGTTTTGGCCGATTCCGTGGGAACTTCGGGAAATCCCTTCTTAGTGCACCACTACGGTTCCCAAGGAACATACAGGCCAAATTTCAGATTCCTGCGCCCAATAGTTTCGGCTGTAGCGTGTCTGTCAGTCAGTCAGTAACGCAAAGATTTTATCTATTAAGATTTTACGTCATAAGTAAGAATCCCCAGAAATTTAATTCTCAAGATGGACGGAGTGATGTGTAGTTTTCAACCCCTGGTGCAAATAGGGTAGTGTTATTAGTTTAACTTGTCTGTGGCATCGAAGCTTTTAAATGAATAAATCGTTTATGATACAGTTTATTTTAAAGGCAATATGGGTGTATATACACCCAGGTCCATTTGCTTTTTAGCCGCTACTCCCTTTAGATGGAAATACGACAGCGCTTTGCACTTTCGTGTATCGCTCCTGAGTTGCCAGTGGCCCTTAAAAGCGCCAGGAGAGCAATCGTTTGCACCTGCAGATTTGTTGAATGTTGATACCCGCATAAAACATAAATAGTTACTTTATTATCTTTATTTTTAACCCTGAATTTGAGCACAAATAACAAATAATTCGCAAACAAACGTTTGAATGCACAAAAACAATCACCTCTATTTTTCCCAAGTTGATTCGTTCCTTTATTTGCTCGTGAGTTTCTTTGACAAATCTTACACGATGCCTTCGCAAACACGTTCACATGAAAGGGTTATTTCAGAGTTGGTAAGTTTATTCAAGAATGACTGGGACCTTTCTAGATTAGTACGTAAAACAGCCAACATTGCAAACTCCTCATGGAACAAAGAACTTCTTTATTATTTAGGCTTCCAAATTATGTTTGCTTATTTACTTCTACAATGCTGTTTTTGGAATTTGGTACTTGTTGTATTGAATTACGTGTTATTTTAGAATGTGAGAGTAGTTGCTTTATTTGAAGAGCAATGATGTTATACTTTTTGAGCTGAATATGTAATTAAGGAAAATGTGTTTTGACTCGTGTGGAAGATTAAATATTCAATGAATAGTTTATTAGAAAATGAAATTGTTTATACATTGCATGAAATTATGTACCTATGTAAAATAAAAGAAATGATTATTATTTTAGTTTCAGCCTCCGCTGTAAGGCGGAGGTCTTGAAACTCGCCTTCTATCTATTTATTTTTTCAGGGTCTTGGTAACAGTCCGCGTCATGGGTCTATCTTCTTCTGCGCCTGCTGCAATGTAACGCACATTAGCAATACAAATTCGTGAACAATTGGAAAAAGTTATACCTGGACTCAAAAGGCGAATGAGAAATATTTCTTTATAAAAAAAAAAATATTGAAGCACATGGTAAGTAATTTGCGTATAAATGTAAATGTAGAATCACATTCATAAGCCTCATGCCCGAAGTGCACAAATTACTTTGACTTTGTAACTTCAAATAAACAGTTTTAATAATTTTAAGATGAAATAAATACTTACTTTGATTATTTCAGTTTTAAGGTTCAATGGCAATCAATTTTGTTTTGTGCAATAAATAAACGAACATTTCTTTTATTCACAAAACATCACCCAGCGCCTACGAACAGTTTACCATAGCATTGCTAGAAAGATCTTAAAAACGCAGACAGAATTACATAGATACCAGAAATTAAGTGACTCATTCACATTTTTATATAACTTGAAAAAGATGAGATTTTCTTTATAGACCGGCCTAGAATGTTCAAGTCTAAAATTGTAACTTAAACAGTTGCTTATTTTATTAACTACTGAGTTAAACTTAATGATTCTAAAAGCGATAACTAACTATACAGGCTGTCAAAAGACCCACCACTAAGATGGGCAACGTCACAGTACCATCGCTCCTGAGGATGCCTCGTGCAGAGGCGAAACACGTGTCGAAGAATAGTCGGCGCGGGATACTGCAAGTCAGGTATCTTCCTGGAACCCATACCATTCCTATATCCCTTATCCTTTTAGAGGAGTTGGGTATTGTCAACCTTTTTCTATTGCAATAGTTGGGGTGGTCAATCCAAGGGTGCGTGGTGGGTTCTTCTTTCCTTCCATTAGAATTTTGTATAGAAAATATAGGCGTAACTATAATAAGATCGTGTGATACAAGATGAAATTAATATGCTTATAATTATCATATATGGTTTTTCTATTTAAATGCACGTAGGTATTTTCGTTTTATTTTCCTTGTAGAATATACTATATACGGCAGTACTGTAAGTGATATTTTGCCATATCTTATCTCTATTTACAAAAAATACATTTTATATAATAGGCTACCTTGTATTGAAGGCAATTTTGTGTATATGCATTAATTTCCGCAAGCTAACGAATACAGCTCTGAACTACTAGAAGCTATAGCTTATAGTGATAAAATATTGCGTAGAACAACAAACACTGAGCATGGCACGTTGTTTCTTAATAAATTATTAAATAAACATCAACAATATAAAAAAGTAATGGAAAGTTGTTTGTTTCAGAATCAACAGAGCGATTTCTACGAACTCAGTAATCAACCACACTAATCCTACTACTAGGTATTATAAACACGATGGGTAACGTAGTTGCGTGTATCCATATTTCCTACTATTTCACGCAAAAACTATCATAAACCTTTGCTATATTACAGTTTTTAAACAATATAGTACCTGGATGACCAAGCTTTGCTTGTTTTTTTTTTGGTTCATCATGTTTTTTTTTTATAGTAATAGGCGGCAAACGAGCAGACGGATCGCCTGATGGTAAGCAATTACCGCCACCCATGGACACAAGCAACACCAAAGGGTCACAAGTGCGTTGCCACCCCTTGGGGCTGGGAAAATGGATAGGATAAGGAGTGGGATGAGGGAGAAGGAATAGGGGATAGAGCATACGGCACTCTTTCTAAAATAAATCCGAGCTAGATCGATTTATCGTCTCCAAAACCTCCAGCATGTTAAATTCATGCACATCGTTGGAACCGTTACTGAGATTCATATATACTTAACTTGCTGACCCGGCGAACTTTGTACGGCCTAAAAGCCGATTCTTTAATTTTCCTTAATTTTTTTTCTCTGTAAGAACCATCCTCGTACTTCAAGGTATAGTATAAAAAAAAGAATAAGCGAAATCGGTTCAGCTGCTCTCGAGATTTGCGCTTAGCAACACATTCAGCGATTCATTTATATATTATAGATATATACAAGAACTGCCTTTTGAAAGGTATTAGATAGATAAGAAAAAGCCTCGTTTTGTCGTGATATAAAGAGCGAAGCTGCAGGCAGAGTCTAGTACCACCAAGAAAAAAATAAATAATGAAAGTAAAATTTAAAATATATTGTTGCAATCGGCAACAAATTAATATAAACGGCTGAAACGTTGACGCAAGTTGGCACCCGAAGACAGACATAGCTTCAATACTTTAGCAATAATCTGACCCTAAGGTACCTAAGTTAGGAGATGAAACTGTGTTTGAAATTTCGAAGCCACCCACTTGATATCTGGTTTTACAAATATTACCTTTACTTTTATCGATATCCCACGCGTTGATGCCGAGAACATTAACTAGTCAAATATAATTTATTCCGTTACATAATAGTACCAATAAGTTGCTAACAATTCTACAGTCCTACGCATTCCTCATACATCAATGAGTTTGTCGACAATTTGAATAGGTATTTTATGTTTTACTTAGAGCCGCTACGCATACTCGGTATTCGGCCTTTTCGCCTTTATTTTTATTTTGTTTATTGAGGAATAATTAACAGCTATAACATATCGCACGCTTAATCCAATACTGTCACTATCCAAAATTTTGCCAAAACGACTTTTTAATGACATCTGTTGGGCAACGTGGACCTACGCGTAATCGCACTGACACTAGTCAAAAAGTAACAAGAATACCCGCTAGATGCTAGATAGTTCGCTTCGTCACTAAACAAAATATTCCTCTCCTCTCAGTGGAACACTGACCTTCAACGAAAAAGTACGTGTCGCCAAGGACAAAATTAACGATTTTTGAGTGCAAAAGTGTCATTTTGGCGATTAAACCGGTTTACTAGTGATATATTTTGGTAAGTAGTGCATTATTTTAATTTAAACAGTGACATTTTGCGTTTAAGTTCATATTTGCACTAAGTTTTTCTCTTATTTATATCATGGGCTTGACGCCATATTGACATTTTTTGCTTAGTGTCAACTTTGTATTATAGTTACCACATTATTAATTCAATAATTTGATGTCATAATGACACTTTCAGTTTAGTGTCAGTTTAGCTTTAAAATCATTAATTATTTGTCATTTTTTTCGCTACAGCATAATCGTCACATTGGTTATTATGTCATTTTTGCTGTCATCATTTTCTTAAAAAATTGTAATAAACTCATTTATAAAATATTTTATTTCATAAAGTGTCATTTTGCTGTCAGGATTATGGCAATAATTAACGCAAAGTTTAATTTTATCGTACTTATACGATGACTTTTACCGACGGTTGGCATTTAAAATTGATCAATTACGTTGGGGATTCCTCTACAGTAATCCCTAACGTAATATTTTGAAACTTTACTCTAGTAACTACGTACTAGAGTAAAGTTTCAAAATATTATTTAGGACGATTCCATTATTTAAACTTTCGGTATTCTTACTACACAAATATTAATTTATAGCTTTCATGTTTTAAGGTGTGCAAAAGAATGCAGCGGCGTGATAAATTACTGAAGCTTCACTTAAAAATAGAGAAAATGACTGTAGTGATGAAAAATCAAACTCATATCTACCAGTGTTTCATACCCTTACTCAAGTTGAGCCACTACAGATCTCGTTTGGAAACAATCAGAAGTTACGTAGTTTAAGCAGCAGTAGTTCATCTTCTTCATGCGGCTCTTCCTCTTCGCTCTCAGTTCATCTTCATCTAGCATTGGGACACATATTTCAGATTCAATCCAGTCTAAGGAATTCAATATTAGTGCTCACTATTTTACACAACCGGGCGAGAATCTACCGAGCACAGCTAATTTGCAAAGTTCTGTTCAGGTATCTAGAGCAAAATCATTAAGTTCTTGTTCATCCAAATCCAGATCTTCTATAGCATCGTCAAGAGCAGGTGATTTTTCCCCGGATGATGATGACGTTATTATTTTTTAGAACAAATTTAAAATGCCTACCTACTGGAGTTAAGTCTGATTATTTTTTTTTATTTATAGACTCACGCCTGTATACCCGAAGGGATAGGCAGAGGCCTAATATTACACCCACATTTCGCCATGAATTTTTAAGTCCCACGTAATAGGGGGCGAGCCTATTGCCTTTACCGGGCACATCACCAGACTTTGTGTTGCTACTGAGAATTCGGAAAAACCCAGTAACACTTTTGCCCGACCCGGGAATCGAACCCGGGACCTTCGATCAGCAGTCGCATACGCTATCCACTGGACCACGGAGGCAGCCAGCATATTCCAGATTTATTGAAATAAATTTGTATCTGAACAAAATGTTTCTTCTTATTACCTTGTGACAATAAGTAGGTATATATTTCTTATCACTATAAAAGTAAATAAAATCACTGTTAAAGTAAATAAAACCATTTTTGGTAATAAAATATAGTTTTAATGCCTTTCTTATTTATTTATTTTTAATAAAAAGTAAGTCCGCAGTGTCACTAAGACGAAATAAAATAAAATTATAAACGTCAAAGTGACACTTTAAAATAAATAACGAAAACATATAAATTATATACAATTAAATCAATTATTTTATGTTTTCATATTTGAGATACAATATTTACCCATATTATCTATATCAAAGAATGACTAAATTGTGCATGAATTCTAAAGTATCATGCATATTCACACCACAAAAAACTTTTTTCGCTCTACTGAAAAGTTAAGATTTTTGGATAGTGACAGTATTGGTTTAAGCGTGCGATATATGTTACAGCCCAATGCATTATTCAAAGTGTCGTTTAAGACATTTGATACACAAGAACAGTAAGAATGAAAAAAAAGTGGATTAAAATATACGAAATGCGATAAAAACATCATAAAACTTCTTACAAGAAGTAGAAGTTTTGTCACGAATATTCAGTATTCGCCCTTATTTATTTATTGATCGCAATTGTTAGAGTGGCTTATATCTAGCAGTGGACTATGGCAGGCTGATGATGATGTTGATGATTCATTAATCAGCCATATAACGAAAATCAAACCGTGAAGATAACCAACCATAATACTTCATAATGTGTTTAACTGTTTTCAAATGAAACCATTTTGAACGAATTCAACGTGTAACATGAACGAAATATGCATATTTTTGTGACCGGCTATTCGGCCAATATTCGGCCGTGTTTCATCTCCGTGATATTGGCGACTCTATTTTAATTTAGTGGAGGCTCTACGGCGTGTCTCGACGAGCACGCCAGTTGAACTTTTCAAACTCATATAGCTCTCGATTGATCGCATGCCGAGGAAGTAAATTTTAATTACTTGTGTTTTAAATATTGCTGTACCGCTCGAGTTTACCGCCATCACTAAACTCTAAAGTATCCACTTGGTATCACGGTCTGTTAGTAATAGTTTATTAATGAGTTACTTGTTTCTGCCCGTGGCTTCGCCCGTCTGGTTGTGGATTATCGCCAATGTACTGTTCTGACATATACATATGTAAGTTATTAGGTACTGTAAAGTTTATTAAAATCCGTTCAATCGTTTTTGCGTGTATTGCTTACCGTTTAGTAATCGATAATTATCAATTTAATACGAACTTAACTAAAAAAGTTGATGGTGCGTGCCGTGGTTTTGACCCTAAGGCCGTTAGCCTAGGAGCCTGTCATTCGCTGCACTAGAGTATCACTGCCGCATAATGGCACAAGTCATAATAAATTTGCAATATAGCATTCAAGTAAATAATGTGTAGCAAACAGTACGAGAATCGAGTATTAAAACAAAAAGGCTCTCTACTCTTGATCGCTTTAACATAAAGCGCGGGGATTACCATAAGTACTTCATTAGTATAAGATTTTCCAACTGCGCATGCAGTAAAGCAAAATGGAGAGATATATTGGTTTTATTGATTACATTTACCGAATGATCTACAAATTACAATAGCTATACTAATCTTAATATATAAAATCCTTGCGTTACTGACTGACTGATAGACACGCTACAGCCGAAACTATTGGGCGCAGGAAGCTGAAATTTGGCATGTATGTTCCTTGGGGACCGTAGGGGTGCACTAAGAAGGGATTTCACGAAATTCCCACGGGATCGGGCAAAACGGGAAATTCGAAAATATGTGCGTGTGAAGCTGCTGGCGTCGACTAGTAATATAATAAAACTTAAGAGTTTATTTGTTTGTTTGGTTGAACACGTTAATCTCAGGAACTACTGGTTCAATTTGGATGATGCTGTTTGGGTTCAGGAAGACTATACGCTAGAAGATATTATGCTATGAGCTACGGGTGCGGAGCAGAAACCCTAAATAAAGCGGGTATTTCCGTGGGCTTATCTTGTTTACAATTATTATTATTATCCGACGTTTCGGCTACTTTTCAGGAACCGTGGTCATGGAGGACTGAGCTGAAATTTGTTTAATGTCATATTGTAGCATTCGCGTAAACCCAAGAAATACAAAACCAGAAAACAATTATTTTGTTTCAAATTAAATAAGTGTATCTTAACATTTTAACAGCTGGTGTTACCGATCTGCCAAAAAAACAGCATTTGGAATTTAATCCAAAATTCAAACAGAAATAAAAATATAACCTTATTTTATATGACTCTTTTCTTAGAAACAATTATATTTTCCTTAATTGTTCTCAAATGTTAAGCACGTTACCTCATGTTTGAATTTGATCTCTTTCAATTTCGTTAATACTAGGAATAGATAACATGATTGGCATGTCTAACAAACCTGATTATTTCTATAAAATTGCTTTTTATACTTGCGTATTTTTCGTTACCATATTTTTTTGTCCTCCTAGGGTTATCCCAGTTTCAATTTGGTGTCCGCTTACTAGTCTAACCAGATTTGGTTGAATATTAGCGACTGTTTGTCTGACCTCCGCAACCCGAAGTGCGAAGAGATAGCGATATTCTATGGTTTAGACTAGTGGCAGTTTATATAGAAGGTACTGATGCCCTGTAACGACTGTCAAAGATCTTCATGACAACCGGGATCGATGACTTAACGTGCTATCCGAGGCACGGGGCTAGCGATAATTATTAACAATTCAATACGCACATAACTCCGAAAAGTCAGTGATGCGAGCCGTGGATTCGAATCCAATACCCTCTGCATGGCTCATGGTCTGTTGGTATCTCCACTAAGCTATTTAATATCATCTGTATTACCTAAAACAATATTATAAATCTGAAGAGTATGCTTGTTTAACCCAGGAACTACTGGTTTGATTTCAGTTATTATTTTGTGTTGGAGAGATCATTTACTGAGGGTGACGAAGTGCTATAAAACATCACGGTAAGAGCTACGCGGCGGAGCAGTAACCCTTAATAGTTTATAAACAAGATAATTGTTATTAAGTTACGTACTTAACTATGCATCGCCTAAGCAAGCTGCTTCTTTATAAACGTTTCTTTATAAAAGAACATTCCCAACTCCATACTGACCATAGAGTATGAAGATATAACTTTTTAAATTCAATGACGTTCCCAAAACTTTTCAAATTAAGGTTCGTCTACTGTTCATCATAATAATATAATTTCAAAACATAGTATTATTTCGTTATCTCCGTCTGGGGTAAAATACAGGCAGTAAGTTTACGAAGCGATTGCTAAGAAGACACTTTGATGGGGCAGAACTCGTAACAAGTTTTCTCATACTTCAATAATGACTACGTAATGGCTGCGGTTCAATTAGATCCTTGGGATCCGCGGAACTTCATAGAGCTTTGCTTTGGAATCTTATATTACACATGCTGTAAAAACTGTGCCCAGATTTTATACGCATCATGTTAGCCAATGAAATAAAATGTCTCCTATACAATTAAGTGCACACAAAACATACTTGAACAAAACATACAAGTGAATACTGACCTAGTTAAAAAAATTGTGATCACCCAAAGCTTGTAGGTGCTGGATAGGAATCGAATTGCTGATGTCCGCCATAGCAGTTTGGGTGTCGAACCACTGGACCAAAGGCGCCTCTAAGAATGTTCAAGTATATTACAAGAATAATAGGAACAATCTTCAGACTACCTTTACTTTTGCTGTTTCTGTTTCGTAACGCGGCTTTCATTAGGAATATCGATTTAATTAGGTTACGACACACTTCCAGCTCGGCTCCTCTAGGCCAAAGTACATCTCGTTATTAAAACACTATTTGTGCAAATCTAAGCACTATTCCTATTCCATGGAAAGGATGCTTCAGAGCATTTGACATTGGATAAAGCAAGTGGATAAAGTATTTGACCAAAATATAGTGATAAGGCTTACCTAGCTCTAACCTTCTTACGGTTTACGATTCTTTATCATTTTGAAAATTGAAGCCTACAGTTTAGTGTTGAGACCAAAACGTCAAATGATGAATTATTCTAAAGATTTACTAGCCAAGCGATCAAAAGACATTTTAGTAATCGATCTAGCGATTTTCACGTTGGATAATGAGTACTAATTACCTTTATTTTTTACGAGATGGAAAATCCCTTCGGATCTCCGACTCTTGGGGGAAATGAGAGCCGGAGTATGTGGTGTTTCCACTAAAAACCACCTCGACTTTCTCATGTACCCGTGTGTCGGAGGGTATGGCATCGCCGAAGCATTCGTCACCACCCTCCGACGGGCATTGGCCCGCCAGATGGTTAGGCGGGCCCCGAACAAAACCCCCTTGGCGGCGGATTAAGGTGTTGGGCTCCGCCACCAAAACACCCAGCGGCCGCAGAGGATAGGGAGGACGGCAACGCAACTCCGCATCTCCTCTTCCTCTGCGGCCCCACCGCGATGCATCGACGGTGCGCCCCCATTTGGTCGCGGGAGATAGGGCCCTCGGCAACGCAACACCGACACGCCTCTCCTCCCGCGACCTCACCCGACTGCGAGGGGCAGACAGAACTGTCCCCCGCACCCGCACCGTTGGACGCATCCTGTGCAGGCCGCTCCAAGCCCACGAGCAGCGTCCCCTCCTGGATCCCTCTTAGCTTCACCGCGGGTGACCGAGCCACGGTTACTGACTGTGGAGATCCCACGGGGGGGGGGGGATGTTAATTACCTAAGTCTATCTAAAGGTACTTCATTTGTCATGGGCAACTCAAAAAGCTTTCCTTAGTCTTAAAACTTCTTTTGAGTTATTAATTTCTCTGATATAATCATTTCATACGAGTAGAATTTTCAAGCTCGTGACCTTATTTGTAGAATTATAAGCGCGAAGGTATTTAATTTAACAAAGACAAATAAAAACTGCTTTTCTTTGACTTCAAAACTCTTTTTAAATAACCTCATCCCTCAGATAAAATCGATCGAGACTTCAAGAAGTCTACCAAGTTTGCATAGAATCTCTCGTAAAGGCATTCAATCTGTTAGCAAAAGCGAAGGATAAAATTAAATTTCAATATCATAACTAACATCACAAAGATTAATTGGGCGATCGTATCACGATTTCTATAAGGTAAATTGTAGAGGCTCATCAATCTCTGTTGAGGCTTCAACATTTTTAATCAAGTTTTTTTGAAGATAATATCGATACCAATCTTGGTAAAACTTTTAGGTGCATTTGTTTTATGGTGCAATACTTACTTTCTTTGTAGATAAACCGGAAAGATTTTTGATTTGATCGATCTTTCCTTAGCCTTTGCCTTTTTATAGGCAAAGTAATTCCTAGAATATTTGCCAAACAATACATTGATACTTATATTTTACTAGATTAATACATTTGTTACCGTATTCAATATACTTTAAAGTACAAACATATTATTTTAACACAAACACCCGATTTTTAAAGATCAAAAATCCTCCGAAAAGAATAAACAACGCCCCGTCAGGATTGAAATTATCAAGTATTTTAATAAGGCCGGCGATAAGTTGGACCCTCGCCGGCCACTTACAGATAAAAGAGATTAAGTTTAAACGAGAAAAGTTGAAGATAGCGCCATGGGCAACCAAGTGAGTCTGTCCGCCACCGGGGCCCTTGGAACCACACTTTAATTTCGACAATTGTTGGGACCAACTCGCGTTTGTACCAAGCTAGTAATCTAAAGTTGAGTCCCACTTCGGATTCAACCTTTGTGAATTTGATTATTATTTGATCGTCGGTGAGAAGTGGTTGAACTATTTGCTTCCAATGTGGGATTTATGGTGTAGTGTGCTCAGTGTGCCGAGTAAGAAATGTGATATTACTATGTAGCATTAAATTGAAGTAGTCTATCAAGAAATAATATTTTTATGTTGCTTTCTACTTAATTATAACAGTTTTCGACCCAGTAGAGATTTCGTTAGGTAGTTATTTGTAGCTCATTTTATGTAAATTTAAGAACTTACAGCATGACACCACATGACAGTGCTATTTAAATATACGTAGCATTCAAAGTGAACTTCGGATGTAGAATTGTTCAGAATCTGGCTAGAAAGACTGGGAATTGTTTGCAGAGGGCAGTGGAAGCGTGATTATATTCATCCAGTTTCTAGGCAAAGCAAAAGGTCGAACATATGTACTGTGTTTCAAAGCGATGAAAACAACCAAATTACTTACCTGAATCTTCACTGATGTCAGGCTTGAGCAAAATAAGACACACACAGAACTAAAATTGGCCAATATTGCCAATATACCAGACTGTTCAAGGCGTCTGCCTTCAGAACACGAGGTGCAGATTTACAAAATTTTACAAATGTTCAATATTTCACAAATTTTATCACAATTAACCGATGCCGGTTGTAGATCAAAAGCGGCATTCACAAGGGCTCCAAATTTACTTCAATTACAATACAATTCGCGAAGCTTCAACATGTGCTTTTCAAAAAGGCGATATTTTACGAGACGACAAAAACGTGTTAATTTTTCAAGCAACGGACAAAAAGGTGAAGATCCATATATATCACTAACTTTATCAATCGCTCACAACTTTTGCCGGACAATTCCAATAGCGAAAATTGCAAGGTTTTTAACCAATCTAATTCAATTCTAATAATCACACACAAAACGAAACGTGTCGTCAGAGGAAATTTTCCGGAAACGCAATTAGAATGATTTGACAGTTCACAGTGTGACCAAAGTCAAATATTACTATAGACAAAATAACATGTCACTAAACTAATAATCGATTCAACTTATCATAGACAATATTTCTATTTCAAACAATAATAATCGGTTGGTACTTCTTGTTTAAAAATTTGGTATTTCTACCGTAATGATATTTCAATTAAGGCTCAGCTGTCATCACCAGCAATTAAAAACCAAATATGTGAAGGCAAAAACCGTTTTTCATCTTCTATCGCTTATACTCCACGAAGCAGGACATAATTTCACCATTGCTTAGCTCAAGTATCCTAATAACAAAGCCTACAGATTATGCGGCATAACGAAGGTTTTATCTTGAAAGTAAAGATAGTGCCTATTATCTTTCATACTTATGTGGTACTCTAAGAAACTTGTCACCCGGGGACACACATTATTCTCTATTGTTATGGCAACAAGTTGTACTATTTTATGGTTAGAAATAATCTTGTTGTTATGGTTAATAGGTAGACTTATCATTGGGCCTGTGGACTTGATATGAAAGATAAAGATTATTTACTTGTCTCAAAATGTGTACATTTTGGTGTTATAAAACATATGAGATTTTCACACGTAAATAGATACATAATCTTGGTTACATTTTACCTGGATATATTTTAATCTATCCTTTTATATATTATCCTTAGATTATGGATCACAGTTAGCGGTAAGAATGTTATGTTCTATATTTTAACATTTTCTTAACAGTCTGATTTCGGGTGGCTCAAAATTTTACAGTTTATTAAGATTGTCAAGAATTTTTTTAAGGAGTCCCAAGCTCAGCAGTGAACGTCTTATAGCTGAGATAATGATGATATTGTCCTTTAATATTAAAATGATTTCTTGCAATAATCTTGCTAGCGTTATAACTATAACAATAGTCTTCCTGCAGATATAACGTTCTTCTTCGTAGTTCTTTTAAACATAATATAGCTCTTCATAAATTCGTGCTATTTCCCGTAACACAACTCCGCGCAGTAAAGTTAACCTGGGACAACGGTATTAAGCCGTCTAGGTCTTTGCTCTGTGAACAAGTTTTTCGTAGTAAATATGTGAATAAAGGACGTTGACAAGCATATTATATTAGTTTCAGAGCTTTTGTCTTCCACGAAATATAGCTAAGTATTTAAGATCATCCTAGAATCGAGGCTGTGAGAATTTTTATATTGTTTGGCCTCTTTTTTATTTATTTCTTGTTCTTTGGAAAATTGACAGTTTATTTCTTCTTTTTTTTGGAAAAAATCAACGACTGTTATAAACTCGAAACGTTTTTAAGAACGAATGTTTATGAAGAATAAATCTTTCACGCCTAACCTTCTCGACAGATTTTAATGAAAATTTGCTGTGACATTTGTGACGATAGCCAGTACCTACACGTTTAGAGCCCCAAGTTAGATTGAGTTATAATGTACTACGATTTGCACAAGCCAATGTCATAAACTGCATGATTTTCTCACGTAAAATAAATAGTAAAATTTTGTAAAAAAATCTTGTCTCAACCAAAATTACGGTTAGACTTATACGATAAGCCCTTCCTACTAATCAAATGTGAGAGAAACATTCGTAACAATATTAATGCTAACCCACACATATATTCAGTGATAAGAAACGGGACTCTACGTGCCTTCCGAAACACGGTTGCACTCTGATGAAAATACCACACGCGGTCACCCATCCAAGTGGTGATCTGTGCCAGGGTTGCTTAACTTTACCAACTAATTACGAAAGGCTAGCCAAGTTACGCCATGAGCGCTACATTCTGTAAATGTTATTATACTAAATGCAAATTGTAAAATAAACTCATATTTATTAACATCTTCAAAATAAGGTGAAATGAAATGAAAGGAAAATTATTTATTTTGACATACACGAATATTATAAAGAGTACATATTGACTTTTATTGTTTGCGTCAAATTTTTGTGTTATAATTTTAGATATCATTTGTATCTTTTTAATTGTGGTATAAATTAAATTTTTAAATTTACGTGCCATTATTGCGTCAAGCTCTTTAATTTTAAATACATTATCTTAATCTAGCCGGGGTTTACATTTCTATAGTGCTTAATAATTAGATTTCAAACTTGGCTTTCAACCCTTATTATACACGCTTAGAGCTAGATTTTTGAGAGCCTACTAACATTAGAAAAGGAATCCACTGTACAAATTTCATATTTCCAGCTTATGCAGTTTAGGCCCTGCTATTATGCCTTTGTAAGACGATGGTGATGATAGTATTCAGTCAATTAAGTTATAAATACACAACTCACTAGAAATGTAAATATAATCAATTGCCATCACGTATTTTTTTATGAATTTTAATCGACGAATCTTATCTTTCTTGTTCTGAAAGATATTTCTTTATTAAACTTCGCTATCCCGAAAATTCTATATGGAACAACTCTCATACTCACGCATCCGATCACACACGAGTAACAAAGGTAAACTTCAAAGGGTCACTTCGCAAATCGAATTACAGTATTTTCAAGTCCAATTTTTTAGATTGGACCGAGCAGGACGTCAGCTAGTAAAATTAGAGCGTTCTGGTAATCGTCGGCAACAAACGAACGCTTGTTACTTGCAAACCAATATTAAAGTTTTAAAGAAATGTGTACTTTGTTTAGTTGGGGTAGAGTTGATTATGGGGTTACAAGTTTGGTGCTGATATCCGGAATTAGAACAAAGGGTTGTCACCGGTGGAACGCTGCTCAATAAAGTTTAATCATGGCTGACAAGCAAATGTTACTTACGTGCTATCTATTAGTCAGCTATAGTTATGAACCGTCTTGCAGCGTAGTCAAGTCCTTTTATATCTTCAATCAACATTCACACGAACTGAAACAGGTAGGCAGAAGTACGTTTGCAAGACAAAATTCAAGAAGGGTATAAAGAAAGAAACTTTGGTCCGCAACATTTTAGAGGCAACTTGTTAAACGTTATGCTGGGTCAAAACTGTTACTTGAAGGTAAGAAATAATAAAAATCTTTCATGTTATGTTTTGTGTGATATGTATTTATAGATAGATAGATAGATAGATAGATTACACTTTATTGAACACCAAAACAAACAAAGTATTTACATAAGTACATATATAACTTAAAACTAGTGTGCAATTGGCGGCCTTATCGCTAATAGAGCGATCTCTTTCAGGCAACCGCGGATGGACAGAAATGATGTAGGTTAACAGTCATGTTCATTGATGGTGTAGCGTCAGTAATCTACAATATTCATAAATAAGTACTTAAATATATACACATTGTAATATATACTTACATAAATACATACTATACATACTACATTACATATATATTATACTATACATATTATATTATACTATTATAACATACATAAGTATAAGTACTATATGATACAATACATAATTATTATAAATAAAATATGATTATATATAAGGAAGCAGTGAACACCTGTAGAACGACAGCTATACAATATATTATGATAAATTAACAATACTTATAATGTTTGGCGTTAGATTGACAGGTAGTGTTTTTTAACATACACTTAAATATGTTAAGCGATTTGGCTTTACGGATTTCTAGTGGCAACCCATTCCACAGGCGTGTAGCTTGAACTGTAAAGGATTTTCCATAGTAATTGCTAGAATGGATTGGCATCGCCAGGGTCAAATTCTCAGACGACCTCAAGGACCTTATATGTGTGTTATGAAGGAACTTAAAACGTTCTTTCAGATAAAAGGGAGTACTGGGATTAAACAAAACATTATAAAGTATTGTAAGAATGTGAGTATTCCTGCGAAGACGAATTGGGAGCCACTTGAGTCGCGAAACGTGTTGCGAAATTCTGAGACATGATCATATTTGCGTAATCCAAATATAAATCGTATACAGAAGTTTTGAAGGCGCTCAAGTTTGTCTAGCTGCTCCTCCGTGGGGTAAAGCTAGTAATTTATAATGTAGTTTCTAGATCATTCGGCTTAAATGTTATTTCATTAAAACCTAGCGAAATTTTGTTATAACTTACATGGAATTGTCTTAGTCATTGAGGTATTTTATTTTAATCCCTTCAAAGTATGTATCATCAAACATTAGTCCAATCACGTACATAATAGATAGTGTACTTAGCGCGGCTACCTAATAGCGTTTGTGGCTACAATACTAAGGGGTTCAATTACGGCGCGTCTTTGTGAATAGCAAACCACAACATGTCTTGTTTGCGCACCTCGTTGGTTCATTAATTCTTAAATAAGTGCCGGAATATTTGTTTGAATATTTGTTTGAGAAGTTGGAATGGATGGCTGAAAATAAAGGTTATGCTAGCAGAGAACTAGGGCAACCATTACATATACCTAGGCACAGAACTACTGCATTCAGAGGCGGCTTTCGGTATAATGCTACCAAGTGCTGGAATAATTTACCCCCTCCACTGCGTAAGCTAGGTGGTGTAGGTAGCTTTAGGAGAAACTTGAAGAAGTGGTTTTTATCTGAACAAAAATCCAGCACGTAATTTTCATCCTTATTTATATATTATATATTCTATATATTATACTTATTATATCTAAATTATTGACTATAATATTATCTGTTGTTATATAGTTATTTGTGTACTGTTATCCTATATTTCTCTAGCCTAACTTATATAGTATTTATTATATATTGTACCTACTATGGTAATCGTCCGTGACAAGCTCTTGGGTTTCAGCTGAAAAACAGCGCTGCGGTCATCCGTAGCACAGGCTGAGCTGTGACCTTTTAGACACACTGCACAGTATATACCTATTTTTTTTTTTTTAATCTTATTTGTATTTTTTTTTTTTTGTATTTTGGTTATGTTTTTAATATCAAACTTTGTTATCTTTTTATTGGTGTGTCTAATAAATGTTTTCTTTCTTTCTTTTCTTTCTAAATACACACGTCCTTTGCCGTTCGGTAGATGATAATCACATATGTATATATGGCATCTGGAATAAGAAGACCCTTATATAACAAAAATTAGAACACAATCATTATAGTAAAAAAAAATGGCTCCTGTATGTTAAGGCCCGATAATAATTTTTATTTATTTTGATTCTTTAGTGTACACTTATTTAAAAACATTTTAAGGAATTACATATTATATACAGTACAAAGGGCGGCCTTATTGCTAACAGCGATTTCTACCAGGCAACCTTTGGATGGACATATTATTGGTAGGAAATAAACGGTAGTTGTAGTAAGTGTACCAGTAAGTAATAATATTATTATGTATAAATAAATTTAAAATATATAAATAGATATATAATTATATATCTTAACATTTTAAATATATATAATTATATATATAAAGTGGGTGTTATATTACACCTCTGCCGACCCCTTCGGGGAACAGGCGTGAATCTATAAAAAAATGATATAATATTATACTATACAATAATATACATAGGTATGTACATATGTATATATATATATATATAATCATCTTTATCAAAATATATATAAATTATACAAATGAATGCCTTATCACTGCTAAATAATATCTCACAAGCAGCTCTAATATATATTCTTTAGTATAGTCTGCTTTTAATAGTGAGTCATTTATTTAGGCGAAGGTTAAAAACCAGTCGTATTGCTGATTTAGCATATTATTGTGGTCGGTAAAAGGAATATAATATACTTTTCGTTGCTACAATATAGATAAGTTTGTTTTATATTGAACCTTATAGTATAATCGATTAAAAACAGAGATATTCATACCTTAAATTAATTATACATCGCAAATAAGACCCGTTTCCCTAAAATTGTGAGATGTAACCTTCAAGCTTATAGTATGTTTGTGAAAGTAACCTAATAAAGAAAAGTGAGATCCGCAGTATTTCCTCAGGTGTACCAGTAATTAAATCCCGCAAATATGCTATATAATTATGTCCCTGCAAAACAAATTTCAGACATACTTCGTTTCAAAGTTTTACAGTATTAAACACACTTACTTGTACTTACCCTGAACTTTTGTTTCTATCGTATCCGAGTATTTAATTTGATTTATGTGTGTAGATTATTTAAAAAAACATCGTTAAGACATTTATTCTGTATTGTGGGCTCTATAGAAACATGCATCCAAAGGATATAGAGTCTGCCCTCGGAACAAAAATTCAGCTATCACACAAAGTGTTGTCAAATGGGGTAAGCGAGAAACCAGGGTAATCTAATGGTGCAGTGTTAAACTAGTAGGTAAGGACCTGCTTCAACCACTACGCGATACGTGCATTAATTTCCAAATTGTTTTTACTCTTAAACAATCAGTCATACCACGATTTTAGTTTAAAGAGCAACACTTATTTTGTTTCATAATTATTTTACTTTTTATTTATTTAATTTACCACTGGTATTTCAAGAAATACAGTGTATATAATGTGCTCAAAAACTCAATCCGTTATTACACCAAACTCAATATCAGCAATAACCAATCACGTTTCGAAATTGCTTTCCTCAAACAGCAATGTCGATTTTATATCAAAAGCCAAAGCCAAATCAAAGAGATAAAACCTCGCAAAAATCTTTCTCCCCTCGGCCCGCAAGCGATTATCAAGCCATTTAGTTTTATTACCATCGATCCTTTCCAAAACTCATTGAAAATTGCTGACATTTAACGCACGATTTCATTTCAAATTTTCTGTCATTGTTTGAACGAAATTAGTATTTGATTGCCTTTCGATATAACGTCACGAAGTCTTGTAAAGAAGTTCCATTTTCCTATTAAAATTTTTGGCCCGTAATCCTCAGGGAGTGGTATGGATTTATTCGAACTCGTATTGAATTCATCATAATATATCAAGTACGGGAATATTATATTTGATGTAAGATCCTGCTGTTTATGCTTTTTATCGTAATAATTGAGATATGAGATAAAGCGCTGACTAATATTGAATGTCATGGAGATGAAAACAGGCTGTAACTTTTCTACAGGCTTAAAATCACAAAAAAATTAGATGTAGTTTGCCAGAATAGGTATTCGTTGCTCAGTGAATGCGATAAAGTCTGCAATGTAACGTATGGTTATTTTACTTGTTCAATTGTAGTAGTAGAACCATTTTTCAAATATCAGCTCATCTATATTTTTATATATCATCTATATTTTTCCAAATATCGTAACCTTGGTAAAATATTGGCATATCGATATAGGCTACTGGCATCAATACCGATATTTTAACAATATAGACCAGTGCAGATACGTTAGAAAACGGTAAAAAGTAAAATAAAATTACAGAAGGATGAAACCCATTGGAAAGGAAGAGAATATAGCAATCATTAAAGGAAAAATAAATTACGGGCGATCTGAGGTCGGGAAGTGAATGGGGTTGCGATTTTAAGGGTAAAAAGGGTTTATCTCGATTGCCAGCAAAACTACAAGTCCTACGGGAAAAACGTCAATGGCTAAGTTGTATTTACACTTTATTCACACAACGTCAAAATTTATGCGAAAAATTCAAATAACCAAGTTTTTGGTTTTTTATTTTTAACTTTTACAATAGTTTTTTCTTTTACACGAAATTTTGTGAAACTTGCCTTTTTATGTTCCAAACACACTGTTAATTTTTTTATTTAAATTATTTATTTTTACGCCTTATTTTGACTAGGTATATATCGAAATAAAACCCTAATATTCAATTGAAAATTCTCACGTCAATATATCAGCTTTTTTTTTAAATTGTTCGGTGTTTTGTGCGTTGAAATCTCTACTTTCTGATGGTGTAAATAAAATATACATTACTAAGGTAAACGTTCTCAGAAAATGCAAAGAAATGAAACAACCTCGAGACCGATTTTTTTAATCATAATGTACAATGTTGAACGATTTTTTAAAATTAACACTTTAATTACTCGAAAAATGTAAGATTCCATGCTACATTGATAAAAAATAACTTACAAATCGAAATATACAACTAAAATTAACAACCAAATAAGTTAATATTTCATAAGACATCTACAATATTTTGAGAAAGTTATAGAATCTTCTTTAAATTATAGCGTAGACTCCTATTTATTGCTATTTTAAGATATTGTATATACCTGAGTGACCCACAGACAATTTGAGCCCATCAATAGATATAGAAGTGGGGAAGGGCTAGGTTACCCTTAAAATCGCAACACCATCCACTTCCTGACCTCAGATCGCCCGTAATTTATTTTTCCTTTAATGATCGCTATATTCTCTTCCTTCTCCAATGGGTTTCATCCTACTATATTTTCCTACAGTTTCAAAAATTATCTACCCTAGTCTAATATTGCTCGTTCCTAGCTCAAAACACCGTCAAGCCTTATCTAAGCGTGACGTAAACCAGTCTGACCTAGCATAAATTCGTTCATAAACTTAAGACCCCAAAGAGAATTTGTTACACCATTTCATGAATCTGCAATTTTATAACGCGAGTAAATATTGTGCTCTTGTTGTAGGCCTGACACTTATGTACGAGGTGATTTACATGTAGAGCTTATCGTCATCATCTCTGCTAACAAATTAATAAAAAATATTTTTCTTTAGTCTATATCTTGCTGTGTTTTGTATTTTGGAGTACCAGCAAAGATGTCATAAGTACTTTACTGTTATTTATTGTTTCTTAGATTATTATACATAAAAATAAACTAGATTAATTGAGCTTTACAATTATGTACATATATTACAGTCCTATGTGTAAAATCGAGTTATATTTCGGATTCAAACTAAACTGTGTCAAAAAAAATGGCCGCTCCTAACTTTTCGGCCTAATTTTAGTTCTAATAACATTTTAGCAGTAAAATTATATATAAACAACGACTAACATTTCGTAATAATGATAATAATGCACTTTACAATCTTAAATATACAATAATCATCACATCATGCCAGGTTTTTTGTTGCGGATAGTTTGGTATGCACGGACGTAACTACAATGGTTCAAAATAAGGGTCGGTACAAAGAGCAAAAATGATTTCAATATTTTTTGCTTTTTTATTTTTTGCCGTTTTGGATGTGGAGGGTTTTTCGCTTGATTGGTGGTCTTTCATCATGCTCAATTTTTATTTGTGATATAGGTACTTATAATATATTTTTGCTCTATTTTTAACTTCGCTTTCTCACATGGAGGATGTGTTCTACAATTTTATATCACTAATTCCTTTTTTTTTTGTGATGTATTGACAATAATTGTTCTTAAGTTTAACATCAGACTTACTGACCAAGAGAAGCATAGGCATTCGACTCAATGAACATATAGCTGACATCAAACACAAACGCTCGAGGAAGTCTGCTGTATGCGAATATGTACAACAAGAAACCAACCATTTTCTGCGATTTGATGAACCAGAGAGAGAGGGATAACTTTTAAATACCAATTTTATTGTGGGTTGCTGAACCGTAATTCAGTAAGTCAGTCAACATTAGTCTGGTTTTGCCAAACTGTTTATCGAGTGAGCAATAATTTTTTTTTAAATTAATTACCTTTCAATTTTGGTGTTCAGATTTGTTAACGACATTGAGTTGATCCTTGATTAACTTCAAATTCTGTCAGGTCATTTTATACTTATTACACTAAGTGTAACTCCCGAGTGGCGCCGCGAGCGAAATCTAGTAGTCGCGGCACAGTGTAATCTTTATACCATGTTGTAGATACAAATTATTCGTTAATTTTCAATTATTTTTTTATAATAAGATGAATAGCGTCTCTTTTTATTTATTTGGCAGGGTGCTGAAAATCTGGACACACTTGTTACGAATACACGTATTTCCAGATACCCGATTAGTAGTCAGTTTATAAACGAGAAAAAAGAACGAGAATTCATGAGAATTTTCCTTTTCACATTAATTTATATTTTCTTGTTGTTATTTCTTGGCATTACATAAAGATTTAGGCCTGCTAAGCCGAATACTAAGCAGGATATCGCATATCCTTATCATATTTCGTCTCATTGTACTGAGACATAGCCTAGGTGATACCAATTGCAATCTATTGAGATACCCGGTCATCATTCCGGTTAAAATGTAGTCTAAGTAGTCATCTTAGGTATAATAGTCATCTTAGGAATACAGGTGGCGCTGTCGTCACTTAAACATTGAGCTCAATGTATTTCGTTCAAAAAAATATAAATATTGTGTACAACGGGATTGAGGACAAATGTTAGTGAGAACCAGTGACTATTATTAAACAACTTTATAACCTTACCTTTGCCAGAGAACTGTTGAAATAAAGTGTAAAACTATCCGTTAAAACCCATAACAAACACGCAACACAGAACTGAAAACATATGATGGTACCGTAAGTGAGACAATTGAACAAATTTATTGGAAAAAGCTATCGAATTACATGTAAAGTGAAAACTAAAACCGTTATTTTCACATCTTCGTTATTATGATTTTATTCGACTTTGACACTAACATGAATGTTGCCATCAAGATCTGACGGGGTTGCCAAGTGTCAAAAACAGTACCACGAAACAATAACATATAATTTAATTTAATTCTAATAGTAACGCCATCTATTGAGAAATAACTAGTATCAAGATACAATAAAATCTCAAAAAGCATCACAGATGGCAGACACAACCAACGTTACGTTTAGAAGGCCGATTGCAAAATCTAAATCCTTAGAAGCAATAGATATGAGCATCTCCCAAACTCCTCGGACTCGGAGGAATTGTTTGGCAAGAGTTTGGACGTATCGGCTAACGTTCTTGCATTATGCCGAGAGGAAATGAATAAGGAAATAGATATTCTGAAGTCAAACTTACAAAGTACACAAAAAGAATTAGAAAATGTAATACTGGAAAATACAGATTTGAAAACGCAAGTATATCAGCTCTCCCATGAAATAGAAATCCTGAAACAAATTTGTAAGAGTCCCTTATCTTCACTTCGTAAAGCACAGCGATCGTCAAAAAAGTCTAGTGCCAGACGCCGATTAACGGATTCCTTCAAAAGCACACCGCAATACCAAGATTCTAACCAATGCGCTCAGACAAGACCTGAGTCTGCAGTTGAGATGACCGCAGACAACATTTGTGAACAAAAGGTTAGTTCTTATGAATCTGATAGCATCATTCCCATTACTCAAGGCTTGCAGTACCAGGACCATTCACTATGCACTGAAGCCAGCATGACCAACCGGCCGGAGATAAAGCAGAGGCTGTGTATATTAAGCGCAAACAATAAAAACAATATCCTGTTAATTACAGAGAACACCTTTAGTGCATATTGAATATTGCCATTACATTACAACAGGCGCTAATGCAGAACGATTATTACGAGGCATAAACACCAAACTTACAAACTACACCATGAGGGATTACTGCGTCATACTGTTGGGAGAAGAAGATTTTAGGAGGACAGACAATTATATGGATACTATCTTCAAAATACGAAAATCCTTACAAAGTTTGAAGCACACGAATGTTATTGTTTGTTTTCCGACATACAAATGTAATGGTAACTTCAAGTTGTTTAACTGGAGTGTTGAAACTTTCATTAACCTATTGAACTTGGATGTTTTACACCATGAACATGTGTATCTATTAGACAGCAACCGAAACTTGAAGTACGATAACAGCATGTTTGATAGTCGCTCCGGTGAGATAAACAACATGGGTATGCAAACTATATTGTTCGACTTATTAAGTCTCATAAAACAATTACAAAATTATAATAATAATAACATACTCAATGAAAATTTGTCACACAATATATTTTTTCGTAACAAATAATTTAGACAGCGAACAATTAAATTGTAAAAATAATGTGGGTAGACATACTAAAGTGAATATTGTAAATAGCAGCCTTACACATGAGAAATTAAATATATTTCATCAAAATCTGTGTGGCTTAAATAATAAAATCGATGAGTTAGAGTTATACTTGGAACGTCTAAAAGATAAGTTCCATTATTTATGTATTAGCGAGCATTTTCTCAATGATAATTTAATTAAGCTGTTAAATTTAAATGATTACAAAGTAGCATCTTATAATACTCGAATTAATAAGCAAAGAGGCGGTACGATCATACTAGCAAGAAAAGATAGAGATTTCGAGGATTTAAAAATAGCAAAAAAAATATACAGAATGGAATGCTTCGAGATTTGTGCTGTAAAAGATAAAGCCACTGGTGTGTGCATTTGTTGTTGTTACCGTAGTCCATACGATAAAAATCTGACTATGTTTATGGACAGTCTAGAACAATTACTTGAACATATTTTTAAATGTAACTGTTGTATTTGCGGTGACTTTAATATAAGTTTACTAGCGGAAGCAAAAAAAATACACGAATTCATTAATTTAATGTCTTGCTATAACTTTAAAGCTCTTGTAAATACTATAACATTTATAAGGAATAACTCAGAATCGTGCATAGACAATATATTTTCTAACATTACAAATGACAACATACTATCCTGTAATGTAGACCATAATGGTCTAGCGGATGGGCATGCAGGCCTGCTATGCTTCTTAGATTTGCCAAGTAATCACAATACCAAACATAAAAACACTGCCATATATGTCAAAAAGAGATTATTTAATGTATATAATAAAACTTATTTTAGATTGTTACTTTTACAACAAGAATGGAGCTTTCTAGGCATCAACATGTTTGTTAAAAAGCTTAGCGAAACATTTCAGGATGCATTTAAAAGCAAAACCATCAAGTTAAATTCAAAACGCTCTTCTTTAGCATGGGTTACTCGGGGTATCAAAGTATCTAGTAAAATGAAAAAATTTTTAGCTGTAAGCAAACATGCTAACCTTAATGAAAGTGTTGTAAATTACAGAAATAAATATATAAGTATATACAGAAAAATACTAAAAAAAGCAAAAAACATTGCACACAAATATCTCATTTTAAGAACATTTCCAGAGATATATGGAAAATCATAAACAAACATAGAAACATAACAAAAAAATATCAACAAAAAATGGTGTTAACAGTAGATGACAAACTAGTTACAGAACCAGTTGAAATTGGAAATGTATTTGCACAACAATTTGCGTCAATTTCCAATATTGATATAACAAAGCGTACGGCAAATAAATCTGCCATAGAAATCTTACAGCAAAATATAGACAGAGTAGATGGGGAGATTACTTGGCAGCCTGTCACAGCTAAAGAGATTATTACGCTTATAAATAAAATGGAAAATAAGTTATCGTGTGGTTATGATGAATTACCCATAATGATATTTAAAGATAATATAGACATTTTAGCAGACCCTCTTAAATGCTTTTATAATAATTGCATATGTGACGGCATCTTTCCAGATCAACTGAAAATAGCCAAAGTGATACCAGTCCACAAAAAAGGCTCAACGCAGGATCCTAAAATGTACAGACCCATATCTCTCTTGCCAACCTTATCCAAGATTTTCGAAAAGTTAATAAAAACTAGAGTAATTGGACATTGTAACAGAAATAACATAATAAATTATAAACAGTTTGGTTATCGATTCGGAGTAGGAACCCAAGACGCGATAGATACGCTAGTAACGGAGGTCAGAAGCAAACTAAATTCAAAACAAATGGTAGCTGGTTTCTTCTTAGATCTAAGTTCCGCTTTTGACTCAATAAACCACGACCTTTTGTTGAAAAAGCTTGAGCATTATGGAGTGAGAGGCAAGGCTATTGAACTTCTTAAATCCTACCTAAGAAATAGGAAAATGTACGTCGAAGTAAAACATTTGACACATGCTGGAAATAACAATAATGACAGCAAATTAAATACAAATGCATTATATCACCAGGCGTTTAGGTCTAAATTTGAAAATACTAGGATAGGAGTTCCTCAGGGATCAATATTGGGTCTAATTCTCTTTAACATTTTTATTAACGATGTAATAGATTATGTAGAAAACAGTTTAGGCGAACGCGCAAAGTTGGTAGTATTTGCAGATGATACTAATGCTATAATTTCAGCTGATAACATCCAAACTCTTAATCAGCACGTATCTGAGGCTTTGGAAGTGTTTCAGAACTGGTTTACTATTAACGGACTTAAATTAAATGCTAGTAAGACGAATTTAATGTTATTTCGTACCACTTCTAAATCTAGGACCCAGCTAAATTGTGCCTTAGAAGGAGTCAGTGTCAGTATGGCGGAAAGGGTAAAGTTTTTGGGGGTACATGTTGGTTCCTATTTGAATTGGAAACCAGAACTTGAAAGCATAGAAAAAAGCATAAGCTCAGCATGTTACGTACTAAGAAGCCTCCGAAATGACATTGACATAACACAATTGAAAAAAGTCTATTACGCGTTGATTGAGTCAAGGTTGCGATACAGTATCTTATGCTGGGGAGGTAGCTACGAATATAATATACAAAAAGCATTTGTGTTACAAAAAAGAGCCATTCGTACTATGGTTTGCATTCGTCAGCAGGAATCTTGTAAAACGCATTTTGTGGATTTGAATATTCTCACTGTACCTTCCTTATACATATTGGTGCTCTTGACACACTTCTCAAAATATGTTCATCAATATCCGCTTGCTTGCCCGTGTTATATGGCATATAACAAAATTCAAACACTAAATTGCCCGTGTTATATGGCATATAACATCGCATCTCAGTCTACTTTGCCCGTGTCATACTGTATATGACATGGCGCCCGCGGTCGAAATAGTGAAATATACTCGTCTCTGTCGCTCTAGGGCTTAGTTTGTATTATGTATCTCGTTTCTACGTTAAATTTCCCGTCATACTAATCGCAGTCGAGTTTCGACTCCATAGAGAAATTAAAAAAAAAAACGTTCGTTGTAAATGTTGTCATTGAGTGTTGAGTCGGTGCGGAATGTGCGGAATGTGTGAGTGTATTTGTGCTGTTTTTTCTGTTAAATTTAGTTTTATTCTTTAAGATCTATTGTGTTTATCAAGGTATGTAAATAACTAACACGTATATATGATAATTCCAGCATGAAATATAAGATTTGACTTTTTTCGAGACCTTAAGTAGATTTTGGCGCGCAACAGTGATTTTACTGAGAGCATGGGAACTGTTTCAGAAATGTTCATATTACTCAGAAGTGGTGAATGCTATCCGTATGATTTCTTTTTGTTTTAAAAGAATATGAGACTACTTATTTAGTGTTTATTTATTTGTATGTTTAAAACTGTTATTTGTGCATTATATGGCCTTATCAAATTTAACATAAATTACGCCGCGCCGCGCCAGATAATGGTTTGGAATCAGAGGCCTGTAATTCATAAATATGTATAAACAAGTGTACTTTTTTATTTTTATCTTATTATCTAATATATAAGAAACGTAATTAAATATTAAAAACGATATGTCACCGCTTTAAGTTTTGAGGTATGAACTTATAAATACAAAGCGAGCTCTAAAACGCGCTATATCAATTTCAAACGAGCATCACTCGACACCAGAGTCGTAATCTAAATAAACAAAGATAACATTGTATAGTTAGTTTCATAACAAACATAAATAATATAACACTTGACAACCTTTCAAAACAAATTGACACAAGGACCGATTGTGTGGAACCCAACCCGCGCGCCGAGGCGATAAAAACGCGCGGGCATTTGATCGTTATCGCTTTCAAGTGGCCGGGCAGAGGGGCCGGCATGGGTTGCGGCGCGGAGCAAGCAAGCGGATAAGAGACTGAAGAGGAAAGAAAGCTTAGAGAGAGTACAAGAAGATTTCAAGCAAATTAATATTCCTAACCTAAACATAGTCAAACACGGTACCTTTCTATCTTTAATAAACTTCCCGATGATATAAAATTATCACCTTACAAAACAGACTTCAAAACTAAATTAAAGCGCTATTTACTGGAAGGCTGTTATTATTCTATCAATGACATTTAAATTTCAAATATAACTTACATACTTACCTAAATTAATTAGAAGTTAATGTTAATTATTATTTATATTAGTTGCTTTCTTTATTGTTGGAGACATTCTTAGCTTTTTGATTCAAGACATTATTACAAATATTATTGCATTGTTTTAAATATGTTGTATTCGTTTATTTATTCAATTTGATTTATAATTATTACATTTTTTTTTAAATTTTCAATTGTCATTTGTAATTTTATTATTTCATTGTTTGATTTGCTATTCTTTGACATTTTTTTTTAAATGATTGTTTGACTTATTATTGATCTGTTTTATTGATTTATTTTATATTTCATTGATTGTATTGATTTGTATTTCTTATTCTATTATTTTATATTATTGTTATTTTAATGTACTTTTAAAAATTCAACACAATGTAAAAATTGTTATGAATAAATAAATAAATAATATTTTCAGAAGATTTTTATTTCTTAATTATATTTAGAGAATAAAATTTGCACGTCACGGAAAAGAAACAATATTAATCATATTTTCAGCGGGTACTAATTCAAAGGGGTACGTTACTTTACTAACCTTTGAGTTCATGTTTGTCAATTTTAATCTCGTATTATTATACGGCATGATTGGAGGACTACAAAAAACCGGCCGAGGATCATGATTCGGGTTTAATCAAAGGACAGGGCTGCCCCATGGGGCCTATTGACCTTTGCTCCTGTAATGAAGGATCTCTTCCGTGGCCTACAGCGTCTTTGTCACTGTGTTGTGTGCTGTGTTCACCGGTTGTGTCAGTGAAAAGAATTCAAAGCAAAAGATTTTGCGTCGGTGCATAGGATGTTGAATTTTACTTACATTGGACTATGGTCTTACTTTAAGTAGTGTGAAAACTTTTGTGTTTCCCACTATCGGCTATGACTGCCCTATGCTTGCGGAATTTATTTCTAATCTGAAGTCTAGACAGTAAATAAATGCTCCTGGTTTGAAAAGTATAGACTTTCATACAACCTTAATTTAAAGTTGGGCGCCGACGGCCTTCGGATTTACTTATAGCTAAGTTCACTTACGCCTAATAGCTCAGCTCGTATTGATGTTCTAGAAAGATTCCCAAAGATGCAAGATTTAAAAATACCAGCTCATAAAACACTTTCATATATCACGTTGATTTCAATCGTATTTAAAATCAAGCTTTTTGTACGATCACGATCAGCGATTTTCGTGGTACCGACACCCCCGCAGTGACAGACGGCTTATAGCTTCCAGATCTCATAACGACTATTATTCGCAACATTTTCGATGTCAGCTTACCAACGGTGCTGTTCTCGGTACATATCATAGAAGAATTTATATGAAAATAATAATAATAATTTGTAGATGTTTCTGTGGTAAACGAACGTGCAAAGCGGAAGAGGTACAGGCAGAAAGCGGAGTTCGAGCTCCAAGACGATGATAATTCACAGAATTATCATCTCAATAAGATAGAAGGAATCGTAGAAACATCTACAGAGATGTTTCTACGATTCCTTTTAGTATGCAAATAATAATATCATCATCATTAAGTAGAACAGTTGGCCGTCTATAAGCTTTGGCTAAAAGACCGCTCATTGCCCACTCACACCTTGCCGATTGCCGAGATGTGTTAGGTCATCAATCGACTTAGTATTCCTCAAAAGTTCCAATGCCAACTGCGTCTTTCGGTACGTGGCCGCCACTCAAAAACCTCTCTGACTAGCCATCTGGTCACAGAAACGTTCTACGACCAATGTGTCATGTCTACTATAGTCTTATCTAATAATTTACGTTTCAAAAGTACTGAGTATACTCGCTTGCTGGCTGGGATAACCCGAAATCTGAAATTTATCTTATTGAGACCAGCTCCATAAAGTATGTGTCATTCAAAATCAATACAATTATCAAATATCATTCCAAATACTACCTAGGAATGTTACCTTTTGTCAAATTTATTGTTTATATTGTGTGGAAGTATTAAATGCACTAGTCGACGCCAGCGGCTTCGCACGCACATATTTTCGAATTTCCCGTTTTGCCCGATCCCGTGGGAATTTCGGGAAATCCCGTCTTAGTGCACCCTTACGGTGCCCAAGGAACATACATGCTAAATTTCATCTGCTTACGACCAGTAGTCTCGGCTGTAGCGTGTCTGTCAGTCAGTCAGTAACGCAAGGATTTTATATATTAAGATATAATTTAAACTGAATTCCGCTATTCCTGTACACTTGAAACGCGTACACATTAAAAGCCTTTCGGTACTAATTGAGGCTTATTGTGGCAAAGTACGGTAATCCGAAGCTTTGATTGCACGAAACTGCGTCGCACATTGGATAATACGAGACAATTGATCTTTGTATGCTTAAGCAAAACCGTGTGATATGGCATTCATTAGGAGGATATGAAATTATTTGTGTGAGGGTGTGAAACATGATTTGGGTCCATGTACATTTTGTTCTATGAAAAGGCAGCTTCTCTTATTGTTTCATCTGCGTATTTTTTGTATATTTTACTTCGTGAGAGATCACTCTTCTTACTGTGCAGTTTTGCGGAGGAAAACCCAGCTGCAGGCTCACCCCAACTACTCAATATCGCTCCGAAATGCTTAACTAAAAAAAGGAGTTCGGGCTGATTCACTAAAACCACTGAGGTGTTCTTAGCTAATGAAATGGCGGGGCCACATGAACTGCCTTAGTACACGCGACTAGTATGGTATTCGCTACGAATCACCATCACGCCCAGTACCTTTCCTCACTTGTTCCTGATAGGTAGATCCTTCAATTTGTTTCCTTAGAGTTGCTTGTGTAATGCTATAACATATTCATAATTTTATATGACGCAGCTTTGTAGCGTAACGAAAGCTGTTTGTTTAGCATTGAATTTGTATAATTGTATATTTTTCCCAACGGAGCATCAAACCGACAATTCGTCGCCATAGTGACGAGATGAGCTTTGCACATATTGTGCCATACGTGCATCAAACGCGGTTGAGTTTAAATCCTACGGTTTAAACAATCAAACCATTGTTTGCTATTTCAGCATTACGGTGGCATTTGAGTCGAGCTTTGGCTCGGTTAGTGCTTTCCTGACCACATGTTTATGCTAGATTGAGCTACAAAGCTGAGACTGCACTTTTGGCGGTTTGCATGATTCTGGATTGCTACACGAGCGAAGTCCGCGGCAAACACACTATATCGGAACAACTGGTGCAATTAAGCGTTCATGCTTTATTTCGTTTACTACGTAATACGTACATAGTTTTTCAGTTATTAGTACTAGGCGCCTGATATTCTGTGTTTAAAGGCATTGCCCATATAAGAATATTGTGTGACTGAGTACATAGGTACACCAGACCAAACAAAACTGAGTATAGGGCAACTCTTTGACCAGCATGATTTTGTTTTCTTTTATGAAAAACTGATTTACATATTCGATATATTTTCATTTGTAATTTAAAAGAAGGAATGCAATTATCTCGGAATAGAGATCTCGGAATGAATAGCCCTAACTTTGATGTTATGAGTGTATGAGTGCTTTTTAAACGATGACAGCCTTCACACTTCCTCTTGACCAGCGTGGAGGACTGTAGTGTAATACTTCGCAGATTGAGAACAGACCGTTTATACACAGAGCTGATATTTCACTTTAAATTGTGTTTGCGCCGCCCGTGAATGAATTTATAATAGAAATTGTTCTTCAAACTACTTGCTTCATGATTTCATGGGAACCAGTAAATCCCTTCTTAGTGCACCTCTACGTTCCCCAAGGAACATGCTTGGCAAGTTTCGGCTTCTTGCGCCCAGTAGTTTTGTCTGTGGGTTGTCTATCAGTCGGGCAGTAAAATTCTCGATTTTATTTATATTAATGTCAGTTCCAAACAAAAACATTCTCACTGTCACTTATTAATTAAGAATATCCCACAATCTCGACATTTGAACTTTTAAGTTAAAATGAAGCTGTCCTACATATCATGTTTACATCTTACAACAGAATGAAAACACAATATAACTATCTCATTAATCTTAATATATAAAATCCTTGTGTTACTGACTGACTGACAGACACGCTACAGCCGAAACTATTGGGCGCAGGAAGCTGAAATTTGGTATGTATGTACTTTGGGAACCGTAGGGGTGCACTAAGAAGGGATTTCCCGAAATTCCCACGGGATCGGCCAAAACGGGTAAATAAAAAAAAAATGCAGGCGTAGCTGCTGGCGTCCTCTAGTACTTATATAAATTAGATTGTTTAATGCGATTGCCAAGTCAATATATTTATTTAAAACATTAAAGATTTTTAATTAACCGACTTGGTATTACATGGATTTCACAAATTATTACGGTCGCGAGACTTGGTGTTTTTGAAAAGTATTGTTTTTATGGGATCTCATTTCTTTTTGTAGATAGTCTTACTTTTGTCCTCTCTGATACCTTCTACTTCTTGTACACCAACAACGAATTTCCTAATTAAAGTTCTAACTGCAAATGTAATTTTGTAATCCTTTATATTTATATAGGATTACAAAGTTATTTATGCAGTTAATGTATCTCGGAAACTGGACAGAATTTGAAAAATATTTTAATTTTTCCATGATTCATTTACTAAACACTAATCGTATTTTAAAGGACTTTGTTCCTCGCCCATACATTGTTCGCCCCAAGGCCGTTAGTTACGGAAAAATATTTTTGATGTTCTAAATAACGTATACATTTGACTCAAATTCAATATAATTAACGGACACTTCAGAGAATCGTAAATAATACAATTTTTTATTTCAATTTTGAGGTACACAGAATAAACAATCAAATTCCGAAAGCATGTTAGCTTATCAAATCCGTGTATGCCAAGTTGTTGTTCGTATTTATTTACTCATGTGTTCGTAGGTCCGTAAATCACTAGTCCGTTGTTCTAGTGAAGTCGTTATTTTCCAAAAACAAAAGAAATTCGGAAAATCGCAAACGCTTAAACGCAGCGACAAGCAACAACATGAATGAGATCAACGAATGAGAGACATGAACATGAATGTCAAAAGAGCAAGTCAAGCGCAGTCAAGCGCTTTAACGCTACATACATTTTATTAGCTTTAAACGGTCTGCAAACCGCAGTTTCGCTAAAGCGCTGAAAATGCTAAGAGATTATTTTGTTTTTATTTACAATGGCCGGCGGGTTTAATAGGATACGATAACATCAACGGTCATACTATTTAAAATGTTTATGAGAATCTGAAGTGTCCGTTTTATACTGATATTTGATTATTATAGCATAAAATGAGTTAATATTTATGTTTATAAATTGCATGCCAACGCTGCTGGGGCCAAAACTATACATTGTCCTTTGAAGCTTCTATGTCTGCTAGAAGTGCCTTAGACTTTGATGATCGGTCAGTAAGTGACAAAATTATAAATATTGACTCGTTATATTTCTTTAACTACTAGTTCAAATTGAATGTAATTTGAAATACACCATGCTTATACAAAGCCTGAATGGTTACTAAAAAACAGGCTTCTAGTTTTATTCTCAACGAAGTTATAGGGGGTCGAAAATGGCCTGAATTGCTTCGAGAAAAGGATGGTACGGCCGTGCTGCTTTTTTGCTCGACTTGGTGGGGGCACTACCGTGCCCCCAGATATTTAACAACTTTGGTAACTTTGTTTAATTAAATCGTAGCGATTTCAATCCTTCTATTTCGTTTGCGCAGAGATGTCTTTGGTTTTCGTTCGTGGACTAAATTAGGGTGACTTTGTTAGAATTTGATTCAGTGTTGACTTTAGAAGTGATACTGTTAAATTGAATTGAGTTTTATAAACTGATCTACAATCAGCGGTTGACGGATACTCGGTGGTTTCACAATTAACAATCATTCTAGTCATTTCTGGTAAAGAGGGCAATTTAATTTAAAAAGTTGTTGTTGATTGTCAGAGGGAAATGACATTTATTTTTGCTTTCAATTATTGTGATTGTCTTTTTTATTGTGACAAGATGGTAGGGAAATAAATATATTCTTAAACTATGTACACTCACATTTCTCTAGTAGAATACGTCTATTAAGCCGGTTTCTACGATATGCGATGAAAAAAGGGTAAAAGCCTTTAAGTTTCTCATCATCATCACCAACATCAGCCCTGTATAAACACTGTCCCACTGCTGGGCACGGGCCTCTTCTCTCTATGAGAAGAGGCAGGCCATAGTCCACCACGCTGGCCAAGTGTGGGTTGGCAGGCTTTACATGTCTTTCGAAAACATTATGGAGAACTCTCAGACATGCAGGTTCCCTCACGATGTATTCCTTCACCGATAAGCAAGCGATAATTAACAATTTAATACGCACTTAACTTCGAAAACTCATTGGTGCGTGCCGTGGATTCGAACCAGAGACCCTCTGCGTAGCAGTCGGTGTGAGATATGAAAAATGTCCATAACTACTATTATATCTATAGAAAAATATGACGTCGGTCCACCTTGAGACCTACTCCTGCTGCGTCTGCCGCTACAAAGCCGTCACTCTAGAACCTTCCTGCCATCGTTTCTGTCGAGCCATGTGTCCTGCCCATTGCTGCTTCAGCTATATACTATACGGAGAGTTATGTTGGCGACTTTGGTTCGACTGCTGATCTCCTTATTTCTGATTCGATCTCGGAAGAAACTCCGAGCATAGCTCTCCCCATCGCTCTCTGAGTGAGTTTGAGATTGCTGATAAGGCCCATAGTTAGCGACCACATCTCAGCTTCAAAGTCATCGCTGACAACCTTCGATGAACAATTGTTGATTGAAGCTGACAACATATTCACAAATAATTAGAAGCACAATAATTATAATACGCCATCTAATTTCAAAGTTATACAATATGTAGTAGAAAGCAAAGCGCACATTATTCTCAAAGTCATAAAATAATTTTATACAGTTATAATCATGGATCAACAAAACAGCATGTCGCGGGTTTGGAAATGATATTATCAATACACAAAATGTCAAAGTGTTTCAAATTGAGATTGCCAATCAACTTGTCAATGGCCATCCGAAATTAAACCTTATTTTAATCACAGTAGAGTTTGCTATAAGTGCAAATGTAAATTAGTTATTGCTTGAAGTTCGCGAGCAAATATCTTGAGGCATTACGGTCCTTTCTTCGTTTAATGGTTGGAATGACAAAGACTTCAACTACCGAAATAGTTAAAATTTCTCTGCGAAATTACGTGTTTATATGTTAGAAAAATGTTGTACCCGGTATCAAGGTCAATAGTGTCAAAAGTTTAATGTTCCTTTTTGAATCCTGAAGCATCCTCCCATCGCATATGATCTTGAACTTCGCCCATCACCCAAGATTTTCTTCTTCACCTTTTACAGAGTGATGCCACTATTTATGAAATTATCATAGATTTGGTATCAAGTTAATAATTATAAGTACTAGAGAATATATATATATATATATATATATATATATATATATATATATATTTACATCACGCTATCTATTTGCCGCCCTTTTACATCGCATTATTATGACGTCCACCAGTTCCACTTAAAAAATATGAACTATTACAGCGAATATTAGTCGCTAAGGCAATGTCAAATACTGTGTGCATATTATTTTTCTGAAATTTTGACACATATTGATATACAAATATACGTATATTAACAACCATAGTGAAATCAATTAGGACTCTAGCCAACACTATCAATTATCTGGCTTCCCGTGATATACATAATTTAATTTACGTTTTCCTATCTATCGCAACTCCTATGAACAGTGCAACGTTGCCGCTCTTCTTTCTTTAATATTTAATAAGTAGGTGGATAAATATTATTTCTATATTATAGTGCAGGTATGCTAGCGTAAGCGTGAAGTTTAAAGTTATGAAAATAAAACAAATATTGAGATCAATGCAATTTATTACGATAATATCACAAGAAAAACTTACTTAAATGTAAAGTACCTATTTACTTATTTCTAAATTATGAGAAGTATTGGCACATATAATAAATAGTACTAACGTAGTATTGGAGAGAATCATACGCATATCTAAGCATACGCTTAGCCTCAAACGTCCATATATGTAATCATTTGCAAGTTTTACAGGTATTTAGATACATACGAGTATACGGACGTGGCAATATCGTAAAAGTTTCAAACTATTAATCATTTGACATCTTGGACGTCAAATGACAGATATTGTAAAACTTTTACGATATTATAACGTCCGTATAAGTACATATATGTGTAAATAACTGTGAATCGCAAAAGTGATTTGTTTAAACCCTGCTAAACAATAAACAAAAAATAAAATCTAACACAAATTAAATCGCCGCGCCGATTGAAAAATAACATTTAGATTTAAATCACAGTCACAAGAAATAGTAACATAAATTAAAGGTACCTGTCTACTTACCTCTGATTTAAAATCATTATTATTTAGGAACACTTTTAATGAGGTAGATATGATATTTACTGATAAGTAATAATCAGGTCACTTAAAATACAAAATTATCTTAAATAAACTTAAGTCGAACACAGTAGGCTATACCAACCTACGTTTATAAAACGGATATACGGACGTCAGTAATCCAATTTGATATAAACGGACGTTGAAAATCCCACGATTTAAATATATTTCAATTACCTGATATCCGTATAATATTAAAGTTTACAATATTAACTTACACAATGAAATATACCAAGATAAGATTTACACGATTTTACGTGGTGAACATAAAAACGGTGGCTCTCATTAAGTTAGCAGTACCCTAATTAAGCATCATAAACTTACAACATTTTTTATATACGTATATAGATATACGAAATTAAAATCATGAAAATTCAAGATATTGTAACATCCGTATACTCGTAGTATACGCATATTTACGCAAAAGCATACGCTTAGCCTCAAACGTTTATACATGTAAACATTTGCAAGTTTTACAGGTATTAAGATAAATATGAGTATACGGACGTGGCAATATCGTAAAAGTTTCAAACTATTAATCATTTGACATCTTGGACGTCAAATGACAGATATTGTGAAACTTTTACGACATTATAACGTCTGTATAAGTACATATATGTGTAAATAACTGTGAATCGCACAAGTGATTTGTTTAAACCCTGCTAAACAATAAACAAAAAACAAAATCTAACCCAAATTAAATCACCGCGCCGATTGAAAAATAACATTTAGATTTAAATCACAGTCACAAGAAATAGTAACTTAAATTAAAGGTACCTGTCTACTTACTTCTGATTTAAAATCATTATTATTTAGGAACACTTTTAATGAGGTAGATGTGACATTTACTGATAAGTAATAATCAGGTAACTTAAAATACAAAATTATCTTAAATAAACTCAAGTCGAACACAGTAGGCTATACCAACCTACGTTTATAAAACGGATATACGGGCGTCAGTAATCCAATTTGATATAAACGGACGTTGAAAATCCCATGATTTAAATATATTTCAATTACCTGACATCCGTATAATATTAAAGTTTACAATATTAACTTACACAATGAAATATACCAAGCTAATATTTACACGATTTTACGTGGTGAACATAAAAACGGTGGCTCTCATTAAGTTAGCAGTACCCTAATTAAGCATCATAAACTTACAACATTTTTTATATACGTATATAGATATACAAAATTAAAATCATGAAAATTCACGATATTGTAACATCCGTATACTCGTAGTATACGCATATCTACGCAAAAGCATTAGCCTCAATCGTTCATATATGTAAACATTTGCAAGTTTTACAGGTATTAAGATAAATACGAGTATACGGACGTGGCAATATCGTAAAAGTTTCAAACTATTAATCATTTGACATCTTGGACGTCAAATGACAGATTATGTGAAACTTTTACGACATTATAACGTACGTATAAGTAAATATGTGTCTAAATAACTGTGAATCGCACAAGTGCTTAGTTTAAACCCTCTTAAACAATTAACGAAAAATAAAATATAACACAAATTAAATCGCCGCGCCGATTGAAAAATAACATTTAGATTTTTTTGGTAATAAGGCGCATTTGACATTTCGTTTTGGTGTAAAATTAGGGATATAAATCACAGACACAAGAAATAGTCGCTAAAATTGAAGGTATCTACTTACTTCTAATTTCAAATTATTATTATTTAGGAACAATTTTAATAAGGTAGGTATGATAGTTAAGTGCTGATAAGTAAATTATCTCAAATAAACTCAAGTCGAACACAGTGGGCTTTACCAATCTACGTTTATAAAACGGATATACAGACGTCAGTAATCGAATTTGATTCAAATTATAAACGGACGCCGAATATCCCACGATTTAAATATATTTCCATTATCTGACATCCGTATAATATTAAAGTTCGCAATATTAACTAATACAATGAAATATACCAAGATAAGATTTTACACGATTTTACGTGGTGAGCATAAAAACGGTGGCTCTTATTAGGTTAGCAGAACCCTAATTAAGCATCTTACACTAACAACATTTTTATATACCTATTTAGATATACGAAATTAAAATCGTGAAAATTTACGATATTGTAACGTCCGTATACTCGTAGTATACGGACGTTACAATATCGTAAATTTTCAAACTATTTGTCATTTAACATCCTGGACGTCAAATGATAGATAATATCAAACTTGTAACGAAATTGTGGCTAAGCGTAAGCTGAGATTTGGGTGACGCAACGATTATTTAATACCGGAACATACTGACAGCTGCATATGCTGCGGCTCAGGTTCTGCTCTGGCAGAAGCTGACTACCTGTGTCTTCATCAACTGCACTAAGTTACAAAGTCATACGCATATCTACGTAAAAGCATACGCTTAGCCTCAAACGTCCATATATGTAATAATTTGCAAGTTTTACAGGTATTTAGATAAATACGGGTATACGGACGTGGCAATATTGTAAAAGTTTTAAACTATTAATCTTTTGACGTCTTGGACGTCAAATGACAGATATTGTGAAACTTTTACGACATTATAACGTCCATATTAGTACATATATGTCTAAATAACTGTGATTCGCACAAGTGATTTGTATAAATACCCTGCTAAACAATAAACAAAAAATAAAATCTAACACAAATTAAATCACTGCGCCGATTGAAAAATAACATTTAGGTAGTTTTTTTGTAATTAGACGCATTTGACATTTTGTTATGGTGTAAAATTAGGGACATAAATCATGACACAAGAAATAGTTACTTAAATTAAAGTTACCTATCTACTTACTTCTACTTTAAAATTATCATTATTTAGGAACACTTTTAATGAGGTAGTTATGATAGTTACTATTAAGTAATAACCAGGTCACTTGAGAAAATACAAAATTATATCAAATAAACTCAAGTTGAACATAGTGGCCTACACCAAACTACGTTTATAAAACGGATATACGGACGTCAGTAATCAAATTTGACTCAAATTATAAACGGACGTCGAATATCCCACGATTTAAATATATATCTATCTGACATCCGTATAATATTTAAGTTCACAATACTCGCTGCTATGGAACAGGCTCCCTCCTGAAGTTAGAATTGCCACCAACCGTTATGCATTTAAAACGAAACTACGGAATCTTCTCTTTGATAAGTTGAAGGAATTGGCTCATCACTCTCATCAGCTATAGCATAATTATGTATTTATGTATGTAATATATTTATGTATTATATTTATGTGTGTATCATATCTATGAATAATTATATATATCTATAGTATATTTATGGTTAATAATATGTATCTAAATTATTAATTTGTATTTAATAGATATTCGAGAAAGTTATGTACATCAAAATAGAGACATTTCTAACTTCTTGTAATATCTTAAATAAAAAACCGTTCGGTTTTCGGAAACAAAGCTCCACTGCATTGGCATGTTTTTCTTAAATAAAGCATATTACGGAAGCCTTAAATAATAAATCCATAGTCGCATGTCTGTTTCTAGACATGACAAAAGCTTGACTTCGTCTGTCACCAAAAACTGCTCTCAAAGCTCTCAAATTATGGGTTACGTGTGTTTTATAACTGGATTGAGAGTTATCTAGAAAATCGAATACAATATGTCGAATTAAACAGAACTTATAAAAATAAACAAAAGCAATACAGATCGATGTACAAAATAAACAATTATGGTACGCCCTAAGGGAGTATTTTAGCCCCTCTTTTGTTTCTGTTATACATTAACGATTTCCCGGATGCAATCAACCCGGAAATTATACTATTTGCTGATGATACAACAATAATAATTAAAGATAAACATAAACTTAATCTAGAAATAAATATAAAAGCGACACTCAATAATGCCATAAGCAGGCTTAATTAAAACAACCTTAAGATAAACATGACAAAAACAAATATTATTCAGTTCCAAACATATACAACAAATCTAAATTAAATCATAATGGCACGCACATAAATGTTGTTGATAATTGCGTATTTTTAGGTATCAGGGTCGATAAATATTGTAATTGGAAACCTCATTTAGAAAAACTAGTCAATAAAATAGATCGATTTATAAATGTTTAAAAAAAAGTTAGACTGACAGTAAACATTAATGCTGCACTATCTGCATACCATGCTTACGTATCCTCCCTGCTCAGATACGGCATTGTTGTATGGGGTAACTCGGTTGAAGTTGACAGAGTTCTTATAACCCAAAAGAAGTGTATTCGAGCAGTATGTGGAGTCGATACACTGACAAGCTGTAAACCTCTATTTAAAAAACACAAGATTTTACCTGTTCCATGCTTATACATATTAGAAATAGGTTTACTAGTAAAACATCATGCTGAATAGTTTTTAAAATTTGATGATACATAACTGCCATCTATTAAATTGGAATTATTTAGAAGAAATGCATACTGTATGGCAATTAAAATATATAACCATATTCCGCTAAGTATCAAAATGTTACCTATATCCCAATTTAAAAAACAACTTTTTAATATTCTATTAAATAAAACTTATAATATTGTCAAGGAATATCTAGAAGATAAGGCCCTAGGCAATTAATATTATCACCGATGCATATTAGTAAAATGTTATTTTGTTTCATGTGCCACTCATTGTTATGTTTCTAATATATTTGTTCTTTACATTCCCATGTAGTACCCGTTTACTGCACTCAATTCGCACGCCCCAAGGGGCAGAATATGCTGTAACCAACCATTTATAAACACCTGTTAATGTACCATTTTCTTGCGAATAAATGAATTATTATTATTATTCGTAAGTGTCTCTGTTACACGGCTATTCTTCTAACATTTAGTGTTAAAAGAATAACCGGACCTTTGGGAGGCTTACACGGGGATATGGATCCAACGCGCAGAGACCCGTAGAGAGCTTTAATCTAAAATGGGATGGGACACATGCAGCGGAGCCTCCACAACTGCACTACTGAGAACAGCTATGGACTAGCCGCAGCATATGTAAGACTATTGTAATATGTGGAGCCTTATTTAATTGGTTTATGGGATTGGGTGTTTGATTGACTTGTAATTTTTATGGATGAAAAATGGCACCTGCCAGTAATACTCTAATAGTATCCGTCCGGATGGCAGGTGGTGACTCGCCAACTCACTGGATGGGCCCTCTCTTAACAGCCGCCCAAAGCAAACAAACTCTGCCATAGAGGCAGCCAGAGGGAAACACCGGTGCGAGTGGCTAGGGGTGTTGAGCGGTACGGCACCGGTTTCACCATCGCGGGTCTCGTGACAACGGAGACTCGGAGCGGGTTTCCCCGTAGTTACGCCCTTGAGAATGACACTTCCACCCCCGAGCTGGTAGCTCTTGCGGATCCCTCTGGCCGGCCGACCAAGGCAAGCCAGTGTTGAGAGTCCTGCGGGTGCTCTTGGAAATCCACTCCGACCAGCCAGTAAAGGCAAGCTGGAGACGAGGCCCTGACCGACTCTCTCAAAGCATTCGGGACCACAGTGTCGCCACACACATTCAGCTCGCCACAAAGCTGCCCTGCGGTTGTAAGGTTTCTTTTCATCTTGTAATACATTTTTTGTTTATATTACTCGATGAAGGTGATGTTTGAAAGCTGTTATTATTATTATTACACCATTTTACGTGGAGAGCATGAAAACGGTGGCTCTCATTAGGTTAGCAGTACCCTAATTAAGCATCGCCTAATTAAGGGGTGCATAGGGTTCCCACCAAGATCTTAGGGCCCAAGCCAACCTCACCTGCAAGTGGTGCACCTGCCGATCACCGGACGAGGCTCTGGCAAACAAAATATCCCGATAAGCGGCAATAGGCTCGCTACCTATTACGTGGGATCAAAACACTGGCGAAAAGTGGGCGTTTAATATGCCTCTGCCTACCCCTTCGGGGAAACAGGCGTGAGTCTATGTATGTATGTATAATTAAGCATCATAAACCAACAACATTTTTATATACGTATTTAGACATACAAAATTAAAATCATGAAAATTTACGATATTGTAACGTTCGTTTACTTGAAGTTTTATATTATGTTCGTATACTAGTATACGACTGTATACTTGTAGTCGTATACTCGTAGTCGTATACTACGAGTATACGGACGTTACAATATCGTAAATTTTCAAACTATTTTTCATTGGGATATTTTTAACAGCGTATCAAAAATGTTATGTAACACACTAAAGTGAGTTACGCAAAAAAACTTTATTATTTCACTAAAATACTGACTTGCACACTAAAATACTATTTGTACACCAAATATGATGATCTTTTTACAAAATATCATTTGATATGAAAAGTTTCGTCCGCTCGGGAAACTTATCCACTCAGAAAACTTAATAGGTTATATTAGGTTCTCTTGTGACCCTGCTCCCAAAAATAGGAGCCCTGCGAAGCAGCAGGGCTCCGTCAACTTAGCTTAGTGGTGCAATTAGTATTTTTGGTGGAAAATTAGTATTTTTGACTAACAGTTAAATACAACCCTTTTTCATTTAACACCCTGGACGTCAAATGATACATAGTGTCAAACTTGTAACGAAATTTTATTGTGGCTAAGCGTATGCTGAGACTCGGGTGACACCACGCAGGGTAGATCCGATTATTTAATACCTGAACATACTGACAGCTGCGTATGCTGCGGCTCAGGTGCAATGTGGACATGCGTCTGTTCTGCTCTGGCAGAAGCTGACTACTTGTATCTGCATCAACTGCACTGAGTTACAAAGTCATACGCATATCTACGTAAAAGCATACGCTTAGCCTCAAACGTCCATATCTGTAATCATTTGCAAGTTTTACAGGTATTTAGATACATACGAGTATACGGACGTGGCAATATCGTAAAAGTTACAAACTATTAATCATTTGACATCTTGGACGTCAAATGACAGATATTTTGAAACTTCTAAGACATTATAACGTCCGTATATTTATTTATTTATTTATTTAAGAAAGCTTACAGACTAATAACAACACATTTAATTAAATAAAAAAGAAGTTGCTAATTACAAGCTACCACATATAAATGCAATGTAACAAAGATTAATTACATCAGTTACTGTTGTAAGTATACCTACTTGCTCAATCATACAATAAATACAATGTTGCAGCCATGTTGCGCCATAAAAAAAGTAACTAAAAATGAGATTCATAATACACAAGTTAGTATAATTATATATTATTATAACAAAAAAAGTCAAGAAAATAATAATGAAAAGGTACACAGGAAAAAAACCGCAATCTAGGCTATATATGCCGATCGCTGCTAAAGAAGTCACAATTTATACGTTTTTTTTATTTTTGGTCAAGTTAGTGCAGAATAAATCCAAATCTAATTTCCGTGACATTTGATTAATGATTCGGCGCAACGTAAAATAAAAGAGTTCCGTCTGTATTTCGTTGTAGCAAAGGGAACGTGTAAGATCGGACGTTGTCGAAAAACTAATTGATTCATTCCAAGCTTGATGTTACTCATCAACTCAAGGCAATCAATCGTGTCATTGGCTATGTTTATAATGGTTCTTCTGAGTTCCAGAAGTAAAATATGATACCGTTTACAACGCTCGTCATAGTCAATAGAATATTGATTCGCTTTAAAATCTAAGTATCACAAAAACTTTCTTTATACACCTTCAATGCATGATATATATACCTGGTATTGAGGGTTCCATACCTGTGACGCATATGCTAGATTGCTACGTACGTACATAGGCACAGTACAAAACGTTTACCGTCTTAAGAGACCGCAAACATGAAGACATTCTTATCACAAAACCAAGTGCCTTCGACGCCGTGTTCGTAATGTGATTGATGTGCATATCGAATAAAAGCTTTGAGTCCATGGTAACACCAAGGTCTTTAACGTAGTCAACTTTCCTAATAAACTTATCATGAAGTTTGTAACCCGATCCTATGGTAAGTTTTTGACGACTAAATGTTATGTAACAACACTTTGCGATATTTAACTGTAGTTTGTTAAGTGTGCAACTGTGCAGTATGCTACAAATTTATCAAGGTCGTTTTGGAGTTTCCCTACATCCGATGTATCGTTAATAATTTTGTGAATGTTCATGTCATCCGCGTATACATAGAAGTATATAAGAATTTAGGAAACAAGAATTTATATCTCCAGTGAATAGAGTAAACAATAGTGGGGTCAAAAGCGAACCCTGAGGAATTCCAGATGGGATTGAACACCAACCGAGAATTGAGAATTGAGAGCGATTTTCAATGTACGAGCTGAACCAGCGATACAAATTACCATGTATGCCGGCAGCAAAAAAAATCTGTAACAGTATTTTGTGGTCAATTCGGTCAAAACATTTTTGTTAATCTGTATAGATCACTACACACACAATCTACCTAACTAACCTTTAGATATAAAATCATGAGATAGGATTAGATTTGATGTAGTGGATCGGCCGCATAAGAACCCATGTTGCTCAGCACCAAATGATAATATAAATAATACGTTCTAGTACTTTAGAAAACAAACATAACTTTGAGATTGGACGATAATTCTCTATTTTAATAAGAGACCAAAAGACCCTCGGGTTATTTAGGTTTGTGTATTCTACGTTAGTAATGTATTCGTCAAAACATTCGTTTGTTCTAAGTCCACAGCTCGCCGGCGGCGTAATGAAGATACCGTTAGATAGTCACTCATGTTACCATACAATTTAAATCTCCGGTGGTACTTTGACATTTTTTTACCACTTTTATAAGGCCTGAACTATACCAACGCGGATGAGAAGTTTGACTGATAGATTTCATAGGTATAAATTTATCTCTGAGAGAATATAATCTGTCGTAAAAATGTTTAACTGACTATTCTAACGGCTCAGTGCATAACAATAAATGTCAGTCTGTTTTATTAAGAGCAGATTTAACTGCATCGTAGTTACCCTTATGGACAAGATATTTTGAAGTTATTTTGTCTGCAAACCGATGAATTTCTACAAAACCTACCTCCACAATCAAAGGTTTATGGTGCGGGTCTACGGGGATAACCAACGGGTCATCGCACTACACAACGCTTAAGAAGTCAGAGATCAAGTTAATCACAACTGTTTTATTACACATTATAATAATATTACAAGGTTTTACTAATAAATGCTAAAATATACTTATTAAAATATAATTGCAGTCACTTATTACGCTATAGCGGGTATTAAGTAAAAACATCTTCTTCTGCCTGTTCTGGTCTCATATTACTTGGGGTCGGCGCAGAATGTCTTTCTCTTCCATTCTCTCCAATCAGACGTCATCTCATCATTCACTCCCTTTTCATCCATGTCTCCTCTCACACAATCCATCCATCTTTTCTTTGGTCTTCCTCTTGCCTTATATCCCTCAACTCTCATCTTCATCACCTTTCTAGTCACATGATTTTCATCCCTCCTCATTACATGCCCATACCAGGATAGACGATTTCCTTTCAGCTTTACTTGCACCAGTGCAACATTAAAAACATACGAGTTTTAAATGGACACAGTCAAACACAGAGCACTTCAATCATACAAATACGAAGAGTGACAAAAGCCGGTACGGCCGAACAGTGATTAGTCATAACGGGCAATACGATGCGCAGAATTATATACACTATGTGGCTTAAATTATATCTGACTAAAAAAGTGAGTAAAATGTTTTTAATAGAAACATAACACGGCAGTATGTACATCGACTGACTTAGTTGGAATACGTGAATAGCACAATTCGACCAATAGTATCTCGCACAAGAACATTATTAAGAGATTGTAATATAATTGACAAATAATCATACGATTCTTGCAAGGTCCATTTCTGACTTCACTATAATCACGTGCGATGAATCGGTTTTCTTGGCGTGCTTGACCCAGACGTAACGAAAGTCCTTATTCGCGGCTGCCTTCTTTGTTTTCGATAAAAGCAATTTATTTTCAAGTGTGGGGTGATCATTGACATGTATTTTCTGATTGCCCGTCAAACCTATGCGTCTTACTGTCAAAGGACTGCTTTTGGATGATTGTCTAGCTGCTGCAATAGAATCCTCTTTCACGTAGCGATTACAGAAACTCACTATAATCGGTTTCGCACGCTCCTTTTCACGGGTCGGTACTCTTGTTATAAAGTTAACTTGGGTCTTGTTAACAGCTTAGTAGCTTATCTGATAACCAAGACTCGAGAGCATGTTGAACAAATTTTCGTTGTTTGGTTGAGGAACGCCTTTGATTTCCACGTTGTTCATACGCGCCCACTCATGTTCATACGCGGAGTCAGTACCCTTAAATAAACTGATACTGGTCTAGATAAGCGGACAAGCGACCGGTCTCCGCTTACTAGTCTAACCAGATGTGACTTAATATCAGCTTTTCCTCAGAGCGACTGCCGTTTGACCTACGCAACCCAAAGGGATAGCGGTATTACATGGTTTAGACCAATAACAACAGTTATTTAAGGGTACTGACGCCGCGTAGCGACTGTCAACAACTGTTCACGAGAGCCAAGAGTGATGGTTTAACATGCTCGCCGAGGCACGAGGCGAGCGATAATTTACAATTAAATACCAAATAACTCCGAAAAGTCAGTAGCGCGCGCTGTGGTTTCGGACTCCCCGCACGGCACGGCAGTCTGTTGGTATATCCTACTGTCTAGTGGCTATCGTTGCCTGCTTTTTGGTTATTTAAGTTTTTTTAGTTAAATCATGATGGGGAAGCTGTCCTCATTAGATTTAATAACATACGGCAATGAATTGTCATAATAAAATTAGTACAATTAGAAGAAAATAATGTGACGTCGTGCCCCGGCGCCCGCGAGCCTCGCTACGAGTGACGCACAGCAGTGGGGCGCCCCGCTCGCCCCCTCCTGCTCGCCGGCCTTATATATACCGGGGACACACGTGGTTTGGCCCTTTTTGCTCCGGGACAACACGACCAAAGCTGAGTACCCCATCTGAAGACCTGTGAAGTGCCAACAACGTCGCTCACGCCCTGGATGGAACGCACGTCTCTTCTGTGTATGTGTATAACTGGAATTATAACGCGAGTTTAAACTTTCCTGGTGATATTTTTTATTTATTTCCCGTAAGCCAACCTAATTATCTCTCTTTAATTGCTCGGCGAGTGATCGATCCCGGCTACCCCGTGGAAATCAATCACTCGTGCGACAATAATATTCTTCAAACATCCTCAAATCAAGGTGAACAAATACTTTTGAGCGGTAGTGTATGTCTAAATAACTGTGAATCGCAGAAGTGATTAGTTTATTTAAATCCTGCTAAACAATAAACAAAAAATAAAATGTAACACAAATTAAATCACCGATTGTAAAATATTATTTCGTTTTTTTTGTAATTTGACCCATGTACCTAACAGTTTTGGTGTAAAATTAGGAACAAAATCACATTCATCTTTGGGGTAATGATCATACATAAAAATATTCGCAATAAAGGCACCAAAACATGGAAAGTTCAATAAAATAAATCAAATTTTCAGGTTCATTAATGTCAGCAACAATATGCGACGGTCGATGGTGAAAAGAAATAGTAATGTTATTAAAATTGATGCAGTGGGATCTTAAAATAAAATGGGTTTCATCTCAAGGCTATCTAAGGTTGTTAGTCAAAATATGATAAAATAAACTTTTGTTTAAAAAACGTGTCGACATAAATAACCTCCATTTTAGAATCAAATCAAAATTTTACATCACAATGTCAGCAATAGTTACCAATTGACGAGCTCTCTATTAAGCTGAACTATTTTATATATCACAATAGTGACGAATACACTCCAGACGTGAATTGATTTGATGAAAACAATAATTTAGGGGTTTTCCAAGGCAGCGGCACAATACCATATATATATGCATTATTGCGTGTTTAATAAAGTTATTAAGTATTTTTTTATAAATTAACTCCCTTGAAGTTCCAGTAGAGGCAACGAAGAATTGAGACCTATGAATATAAAATAAGATGCGTGTGATATAAAAACATGAGAAATACGGCTTAGTAAGGTAAAAAAAATGAATTTTACATAATACAGATCTTATATACGGGTATACGTAATCCTTAGGTGTTCTGTTTCTTTTCACTTCGATTGTTTTTCCAGACATTTCGCTTAAAAAGGCAGACGCTACATCACATAACAACTGAAAACGTGTAAATACTTACTCACAAATAGTGAATAAAATAACCGATAAAAAGAATCCTGCAAATTCAGATCTATTGTGTGCACGAAGTGGCAACGTAGCATTGAGAGCTTTCGTTGGACGTCACATACGGCTAGCAATGAACGTATAGAATAAAGACGAAAGCGCCACTAGTTTTTGCGACGAAAATCAACGGAACTACGAAAATATTCTGTGCAGCAAGATTGGAAGAAAAATGACGTCCAATTTATTTTTCATATTTTGACTTTTCTAGTATCAGGGGGACATTTCGCAAGCATTGCACGTAGTCTCCTTTTTGACGTCCGATATATGGACGACTCAAGCAGGTGGACGCCACATTAGATGCAAAAATGGCCATAGTGGACGTACAATAGATTACGGGATATATATATATATATATATATATATATATATATATATATATATACACTTGGATCATAAAAATCATTTATATACACCTGGAACATAAAGACACTTTTTTTTTACTCCATGCTGCCTGATGTTAAACAGTCAGTGAAGTCCCATAGTGATGGCCATCATCCCAGCAGCCAGCATGGCATTATGGCATGATGGCCCTCACCTTGACGGCCTTTTGAAAAGCTTTTTCACTTAGATAAAGTTAATAAAAATGGGGCAGATAGAAATATAAATTCATCTGCTTATACGTCATGAGTGGGTGCATAACTGTAGTTACATGAGATCTACCTAGTTTTTGGCTTTCACATTATTTATTTTCCACTTGATTGGGGATATAACATCCAGTTTTATCACAAACCGTCACCAAAATTGCTCATCCACATAACTAAATATTAAAGTTAAAATCTTCCTCAAACATCAGACAGTACACTATACGTTATATTCAAGCTGTAAACCTCAAATCGATACCGAATCTGATACGGAGTTAGTAGGCAACAGTACCTTTTTGAGTGCGTCCAATAACGCAGAGCTTTGAACAAAGGCTATTGCTGTTTACCCCTTAAGCCATCAGGTGTCTTTGTATGAGCACTAGTTTTTTGTTTATTCACAGAACCTACCTGTAGTATAGTAGCTCAAAGACGATTAAGTCAACAGCGATTGATCATGGAAGTTGTGAAGGGATTGGTGAAGGGAAGTCAATTGCTCCAAAACCTCAATCAGAGGTTTTGGATCAATTGACTTGAGTGAACAGATGGTGTTTGGGTTTAATCGACTGCTTTGGCGTGAAGAACCTTCGTTCGATCCCGACATACGTGTCAATTCATTGATGAGTTTGGGCGTTCTTAAGAAATCCATCATGTTTATTTAATTATTCTTTCGTTTCGTTTATGTCTATAATAATGACCGGATGTGATGTATTTATCTATGTTCACACATTGAAATATTCCAACAAATATAAATATTTAACGATAACATAATATCTTCATCTCCGCTCTAATATGCAATGCAATGACACATTAATAAAACATAATTTATGTAATGTTAATGAGAACGTTCCTCAATATAACAAAGGAAATTAACAAATTGGTACTTGATATATATTATAATAACAAAGAAGAAAATATTTTATTTAATATTTGTTAAATATTAGCTATTCCACTACAACTTATCGACATAATTGTCCTAATGACAAAAATGATTGTAATAAGTCTGCAATCTTAACGTAGACAATTTCATTTCAATTTTAATAAAGCCTATCATCAGCGAAGTTGTTTGACAGATTATAATAGGTTTTCAGTTAACCATTTACTTATTTTATATGCTATTCTGATCTCTATTAATGGGAGCAGAAAGTTCAAAATATATTTCTCGGTTTTAATTGTAAATTTTCTCAATGAAAATTAAATTCGTAACAGTAAGCCCGCCAAAATGAAACATTTATAGAATTATTTGCTATGATGTCTATTTTAAAACAGACAATTTAAATTAACGTGCTTAAGCGACTCTATTCCCTGTTTTGTGGTTTATCAAGAGTTAAGTTGATATCGATAACTTTCTTCTGTTCATAATAATCGATACATGTACTCTTTCGATTTGGATTCAGTGACTGACAGATAACGCACAGTCGTAACTATCAGCGCAAGAAGCTGAGATTTGGCATGCTGATATTAGGTATTGTAACGGGTATATATCGCATAATTGTTTGGAAATAAAAGGTAAAATAACTTTTGTCTCGATATTACGCGACATATACCCGTTACATAAATATTGCTCGAAAATCTGAAATATGATCAGACCGAAGAACTGCTGACTGTGGTCAAATAATTATAGATTTCATATAAGTTTTAAAATAATTATACTTATTATAATTAGGTATATTTTTATTTTTTATCCGTGTGGTGACGGATGAAGAATACGGAATGTCACCACCCCATATCATCCCATGGGTGTCGTAAGTGCCGACAGAGGGAGCATATTATTTACAGAACAGCATTGTAAGAGAAGGAAAACTTGATACAAACCCTATACCAACCCGTTTGGCCAGCTTGGTATAGTAGGCCAATTCCTCCTTTCAAAGCAGAGGCCTAGTCCAACAATGGACTGTTAAAGGCTGATGATGATGATATTTTTATTTAGAAACATTATTACGTTTAAAATGTTTAGAACAAATATTGTGATGACTTCTTAACACTGATCAAAATCATATACTGTAAGTGCCTTTAACGCCTGTGGCACAGGCTTACCCTAGTACACGCACCTCATTATTTTACCTAAATTACTTTTGTATGTTTTTGTGATGAATTGAAAATTAATATATATAAATTAATATTTTTTAATTATTGCTATGTGTACAAGTCGAGAATGTTTAAAAAGTATTAATGTAGATTATAACTTTTCAGTTGAGTAGTTGGTGTAGTTATGGAAGTATGAGGTAAAAATATTTATGATGTGGGACTATTTCTGTTATTTTTATATGTTTGGCCATCAACATTACTTTATTCGGTAACAGAACATATTCACTTGTCGGTTGATAGAAATTATAGTAAATTTTTTTCGACTAAAGAATTTATTTATGTGTATATTTAAATATATGAATGTTTTATTCCACATAAATTGCAATTTACCGCACACATCACTGCCTCCAAAGACCTCCGGGACCCTTACAAGATAATTTTGTGTGTATGTAGCTAAAAATCACTCTCTCAGGAACGTGTAAAGTTATGAAGCTGATCAAGACTGGCAGGTACAGTACTCTAGCTCAGCGATTCAGAATGTTATTTTTTATTATTCTATTAAGTTATAGCTAAATGTACTTAGTTTTGTCAACACTTTTATATAAAATAAGGTTCGACGACATTACCTTTAGGTTCGCGAGGCTTCTTTAGGTCCGTTACAAATATTTTGTAATATTGCTGTTCCATATAGAAACACATTTTTGCATTTTACCTAGCTACAATAACTATAGGCCCATTAAACGAACAAATAAAACTTGATTGTTATTTATATATAAAAGCCAATTGACAAATAAAATTGTTTTGGAATTTCAACAAACGCATTTTGCGTAGCTAGGAGGGTTTGCAAAAATCAATGGCAAAAATAATTTTTGCTATAGCCTGAATGCTGTATGAATGTTTTTTAGAAAAGTAGTAGTTTTTCTTCCTTGGCGTTTCGATCGGTGAGCGAGAGGTGTCAGAGGCTCAAACTCTTCGTCTCATGGGAAGAGGCAAGATACGGGGAGACAATGCGATGACAGGCGAAGTCAAGCATTTGACATTATATACTCAACTTCGTAAGTTAATCATAGCCCTATTCGTGCATATTATACAAATAGGTTCGGATAGATTTCGGGTAAAAGAAAATCCTGCCACACCTTTACTAAGGATATTTTGCGACCTGTTTTCATGTTATTCGTACTCTATACTGAGATTAACTCGTGTGTAACATTTATATAACTTGAAAGTTATTGAGATTCCTGTCTAAAAATATTCTGTCAGCATTGATTTTAGATTGCCACAAATAGTATAAAACTCGAAATAACTAGTATAATATGACAATTGACACTCCATACATTAATGTATTTCCACCCTAAGTTTAGACGAAAAACGCGTAAGGGGAGGTCGGGGTAAAATGGCGATGGGTGTATAACACGTGGAATTCGGAAAATTCAATTTCCTAACTGTGAATTTAGTACAGACTGTAAGAAATAACCGAGTCTGTGTCGGAACGTTCCCCAGAGACACAGGGGAATGTAAAACATAGAGAAACGAGAGAAATAACATGTGCTCCTCCTGGTATGGGCCTATCTTTATCATCCGAGAGATGTTTATACTCAGCGGGTTTTGCTATGTGCAGTATTGGGTTACTTTTGTGTTGTGAGGACGATTTCGCTTTCTGTGTAAAAATGAAAAGAAGGTTTTGTAGTATTTGTTTTCTTGCTATATGTGTGATGTATACTTATATAAAAAGCAGGTACTTTATTTGAAAACCTATTAGGTACAAAAGTTAATAAATTAAAAGTATATATATTTAATTAATTAAGAGCTTAGGGTGCTTGTACACGGCGCATGTAGCTTGAGCATGTTGAGGCACTTGCGCGGGTTACATGCACCGTAAACATATCGTTTAAAAAAATGTGCGGGTCCAGCGACTCGAGCATGTACCAATGCGAGCCACCCGCGCAAGTAACTCGCGTGCTCTGCGGCGCGCGCGGGTCACTCGCGCATGTTACTTGTTAAAATTACATTTTTAACATATGATTTTAAAGAATTTTCGTTCATCGAGATATTTTGACGCGATTCAAGTCATAAAGCTACTGCGCGAATAGCATGCACATATACCTAGCTCTTGACCACGAACAAATAACTTGTACACACAGCTTGCGCAAGTAGCAGGCGTCTTTACTTGCTCCAGTTATTTGCACCATGTACAAGTACAAGCGAGTAACTTGATCAAGTAGCTTGCGCATATTACTCACGCGTGTAACCCGCACCTTTACTTGCTCCAGCTACATGCACCGTGTAGAAGCACCCTTATGGTATAAATGACATGACGATTAAAAAAGCGACCAAGAGTTTCTTGTCTAACAAAGTGAACCAAGCAGTTTTAAGTGGTTAATTATTTCCAATCTCTTTAATATTCATTTTTCACTATGTACACGACAGAAAAATTAAGCTCGTAATGGAAGTAAACGCATTCCAGTGGTACGAGAACATCCAGATTTTCAGTGCATGACTTCGATACAGCAAAATAATATTTATCTGATCATAAAGTTAAATGCTTTACTCACTTATTTTATATCTGTTAACGCACAGAAAATATAAGAAAAACATAAACCAACGATATTGCGCAGAGCAGTGTTTATAAACACTATCCAATTAGCGTGTCGTGTCCGTGTCGTCACCTATAAATGTCCCCACTAAGGTGTGAAACGGAGTGTCGCATTCAATACAACGAAACCTATCAGATCGTCAAAGATAAAAGGGGCGAAATGCTAAACCATTGCCGCGGCCTTAAAATGAAATGAAAATCGCGGTATTTCGCTTATTATTAAATACGCTGCTTTTTATGCTCCATTTGCAGTTTATTTTTATCTAGGAATATACATTTCAAGATCACTTGCAGAAATTGAGCAACAAAATGTAAATGAATTTATTTAAGACTGGTGAATCATGAGTAGTACTGTAGCAATTTTCGATTTTTTCAGATGGTCGTGTAAATGGCAATAGAAAAATGATAAGAGATGGATACCGTTATTGAATCGTGTGAATGGCTTAAAGATATTATAGCATGATGGAAATGGGCATGGGTCGATGCTTTTTGGTATTTACATATCTTGAGAGTCCTGACGTTTCAGTCAGGACGCACTCGTAAGCAGAGTGACGCAGCGGAGTTTAGCCCTGTGCTGTAAACCTAGTATAGTCTTACTTTATCTATGTTATAAACGAAATATTGGTCATAAGACTTATTTTCTCACGTCTCTTATCATCAACATCGTCCTGACGTTATTCTTGTCACTTCCCTGAAAAACCAGACCGGGCTTTTCTCTAGTCTAACCAAATATGTCATATCTTTTTTTGTCTATCTATGTCTACCGTCCAGTGAAAATGGTTCTTCAATAAAGCAACGTGTGCCGCATTATGTAAGATCATAATAAAATTATAAACATAAAATAATTCTCAAACGGGTAGACCTTAAATTTCATCGTCTTTATGTATAAATTAAAAGTAAGAACATCGTTTTTGAAACAACCTTTCATGTGCGCTCAACGCATGGGATCAAGGTCGTTCGTCAATACGAAAGAAACGAGCTCACACTCGATGGGGTTGTGTCATTTGATTGAAGAGTTCCTGTGGCCAGCTTTCATCGCCATCATCAGATCAGCTCCATGATATCAGAATTTTTTATTAATCTTTTATTGGTTATGATGATGTTATATCATGGCATAAAAACATACTAAACAGATATATTAAGCTAGGTACAAAACTATAAGATATTTCATGCATTAGGTATGTAGGTATTTTATCTGAAATTGTGAACATTAGTGAACAGAACTTCAGACGAGAGCAAAGTCCTGTCTTGTGTGAGTGTGATCTACAAAATCAAGTTTGGGTATTGTTTGTGCAACTAGAATGTTTGTAAAGTCTCCTACGACGCAGGATTTATTTTTTGTGCAAAAGTTGTTTTAAAATAAAGAAACCTTTTGACGCAATAATCGATAGTTATCACTATAAGGAAGTAAATTATTTCTAGATATTTAAGTATTACGTCTGCTTAAGTCCCATTTCTCGGTAAAAGAAATGTAATAATTAAATTTCAAGAATTTTAATTCTAATAGGTCTTTCTAGAAATAGATTACAAATAGCCATATTTATAAAAACATACCTACTCATTTTTAACCCGTGAGAAGGCGCGCTATGACCATTTTGCTCACGCATGATTTCATTACTGTAAATTTCAACTTTAGCTATACTGTGTCACTACAAGCTTCTCAGTACCTTCCTAAAATTTAACCCCCTCTTCTCTGACGCAACTCCCATGGTGCTCAGTGCCACCATGACTGCGTGGTGATGGGTTTGTGAGTGGTGCATCGAGAAGCGCGGCCTTTTGCTCATCACGCGCCCGTTCGTGTAAGTATTTTTTTGTTTATAACAAAATTGGTTTGATTGTGTTTTCGTAGTAATTATGCACAGTTATTGATTACCTGAGTGAATATATTATTTACATGTTTTATTTGTTTCTTACAGTAAACAAGGTCTACAATGGGTGATTGGCAAGCCCCTCAAAGAAGAATGGGTGGTTTCATCCCGAGTGTTGTAACATCTTGAGACCTATATAAAACTAGAGGATGTCCGCAGCTACGCCCGCACATTAACTGTTTCTGCCAGATCCCCTGGGAGTTTCGGGATATCCCTTCTTACTGCACCCCTATAGTCACCAAGGAATATACATGCCAAATTTTTCAGCTTCTTGTGCCCCGTAGTTATGGCTGTAGCTTGTCTGTCTTTCAGTCAGTAACGCAATAATTTTACATAATACGGATAAAAGATATCAATAAGTGTTATTTTAAAGAATTTAAAGGATGTAACTCTGTAACATGTACAGGGAAAATGTTATAGGGGTTTGAAAAACAAAACTTGCGCGGGCTTATCTGAGTGAAAACCTAAAAAATGGCATGCAGAGAAACAAAATATGCATAGGAATATGCTAGGCAAATCAATTGTCGTATCACAAGTAGATATCAGTAGGAGTCGGCGCTCAATGCCACATTTACAAAACGCCACTTTCGCAAAATGCCACACTTTCTATATGCCACACTTTCTATATGCCACACTTTCTATATGCCACACTTTCTATATGCCACATTAGCAAAATACGTTAAAAAAAAAGCATGCATTTTGTGCAGTATATCAGTGTGCCCCGAGCATGTTACTTTTATGTGCCACATGTGTTATGCAAGACACATAACTCAAGATCTCATGGAAGATAAAATCATTCCTTTTTTATTGTGATTTTGTTTTTTAAATATTTATTATGTAAAGTTAGCCAAATATTTAGGCCAAATTGCAATATTTTTGTAATTTGCAAAATAGACTGCATTTTTTTATTTACTATTAATAAAACACTTTACTTAAATAAATAAAGGCCTTTAATTTATCATAAAATGCAAATTCATTGCAAAAATATAAATGATCTTAAAGAAAACGTCATTTGAAGTAGCGTGAGAGTTTTGCTCACGCGCGCCTGCTTGTGTAACTTTTTAGGGCGCGCCTTTTCATGGGTTAATAACGACTCATTTAAAAAAATGCCCATTTGAAGCTTGCAAGTGGACTAGGTATAACAATTATTCCTTTCTATAACGCAGGAGAAAACAACACCTTAGGGGGGAGGAATGTCAAGGTACAAGGATTGTTGAATAGAAAGATTGAATCAACAATTGTTGCTATATAGTTTAGGAAGAATTGCAATGTGAATTAACCCGACAGTCCGGGCGTGGTTCGGTATAAGGCTTGGACGTGGCTGCTGTTTAGGACAGAATGCAATTTAACATTTATATACAAAATTGTAATACATTGCAAACTTGTAAATGTCAAAAGTTTCAAGCAGGGCATCGAGATGGCAGGCAATCGCAGATCAATTAATAGCAGACAGGCACAATCAATCACGACCACGACTAAATTGTATCAACGGAGCAGTACGTATACCGACCACAATAAAAAGGCGATCTTCCTTCTTAGCACTAATCTATGGTGTCATCAAAATCTATAGCTTACGGCTTTCTATCGCAATCAGAGCTGAGATAATTATCGTGGCTTAGTAAACTGTGCTTGGTCAGGTGGCCGCTCCTGTGGCGCATTAATCAGAGAGTGCTGAGTCAACTGTTGTCTAACTGGTGCGCCTCTCCTGACAATCGACTCATCAAAGTGCTCAAACAACCAATGTTTGCGAAGTTCGTTGCTCGCGTCATATTTAATTCGCTTGGACGGTGACTGTGGCGTTTTACTCCACTGGTGAATGCATCGACGACTAGAGTAAGCAGTCCTTCGATAATTTACTTGTTTAAAACTCAATGTCTAATGCATTTTTGGAAGTCTGATGCATTTCAAGGTATTCCAGAATACTGATCCAAATTATTGCGCAGCGTTGCAACTGGATCACAGAGACATTTACTCGCGCTGCCACGTCAACCGCTGTGGTACAATGCGTCAGCAATTTTGTCACCACAATAGCTGAGACTGCTGTGTGCAATGCAAACAGCTTCACATTAGTCAACATGGTTTCCCTCAACGATCCATTAGGATCCTCTCAGATAGTAAGGCAGTCCTCTCAGCCCTCAAAAGTCATACTTTCACCTCGGCGCTCACGCTTGAATGCCACCAGAAACTAACAGAGGTAGGTAAACAAAACAAATTAACACTGCAATGGATCAAGGGCCACAGTGGCTCTAGAGGGAATGACGCAGCCGACGTACTTGCCAGAAGAGGGGCCATTTTAGAGGTGGTGGGACCCGAGCCCATTATTCCCCTCCCTTCTGGATTTTATCGCAACCTGGTAAGACATAGGACCAGGACCCAACACAACCAGTCCTGGATTGGTATTGAAACATGTAGGCAGGCCAAGGAGGCTCTTCCCGCAGTAGACGGTAAGATAGCTAAACAAATCCTCCGGCTGTCCAAACAACAACAGCGGACAGTCACGGCCGCCTACACAGGACACGGATTCCTTAATAAACACCTATTTACTATAGGTATCACCGACAGCCCGCTGTGCAGGGCCTGTATGGCAGCAGACGAGACGGCAGCCCACCTGCTCCTCGACTGCCCTGAGGTCGCACAGTACAGGCAGCAGTACCTGACAAGACACAGCACCCTGACGGAAGCAGTGGGCCACATCAAGAGTCTGCTGGCCTTCCTCGAAGAGCTGGGGTGGCTGGAATGACGACACACACACGAAATACACGCCAAGACGTGGAGTTGCGGAAACAGCCCGTGCCACCAAGTATTAAGTATGGTTTCCCTCAATTCCCTCTGCATCAATCTGCCGAACAAAATGTAAAAAATGATAATTTCCCAAAATGCTCTTCTTATTGTCGTCATGAATTATGTCCATACCTGGAAAGCAAACCATCTGGGCTGATCAAAACGGTTTCGTATCATCTACCTATCATCAACCCCTATTGTTATTATTTTATCAATGATGATATTTAATTTTAGTTAAGTGAAGTTCAATCGACCTCACTAAACCAATAACAAAAGGTATCAAATGAATTTTCATTACGAGCGCGAGAAATGTTTGAGCTTGTTCACTCAAATTGGCAGCGCATGGGGGCTGTTTACATTTTCAAGTAAAATTGGGTGATGCTTGTTTAAAATTAATAGCAATCTGTCTTACCCTTGTTTGCTGTACGAAAGATTGTTTGTGTTTATACTTTTATTGCGTGTGTTTAAGCAATTATTGTAGTTGATCTAACAGACATTGTAATTATTCAAAGCTGGTGTCAATCACTTAATCAAAGACCGCTGATTATAAATAGACTTTTAAAGAATTTTGAATTAGTAAACATAACATAAACAGATTGTTTGAACTACGAATGACGAAGAATAACAAATTAGTACGCTTATTTTATAATGCTTAAAAGCTGTTGCCAACTGTAGTAGAAAATATTATAACGTAACAGCTGTTCCCTATTTAGTAGGTCAGATATAATAATAATCTTTATTCAAAAATAATGTTTACAGTGGATGGATACATTAGGTCTGGATAATCTTATAATAATATAATACTTTATAATCTAATAAACAATAAATACTTAACATATAGGTAGTTTAAAGCCGGTATAGGTTATTTTTACTTTGCTATCTAGTGTTTAAAATTAATTATATAGATATGATAATAACAATCAATAACAACGCCTAAAAATACAAGACATAAAATTTTATGTGGCTCACTCCTTTATCGATCGGATCAGATATCCCTTACCTTATGGACGGTGAAAATATCGTATAAAATGTTTCGATAGAATTAGAAGTGTTACCGTCAATCCTTCTTATCGCGTTTGCCGATCCTTGCGAAGAAAATATGGAGTTGTGAAGAAAACTCGCAAAGTGATTTGCGCTCTACTTGAAATGGTATCTAGGAAATTTACTGAGTTAATTTATTATTGATATCTGGAGGATGGCATAGTGATAAAAGCGGTCGGCTGGCCACTTTTCGCTGCGCAAAGCTGTGGATTCGATACCTGGCTTATCAAAAAAGTGTTATCTACAAATGGTTACTCCGAGTCTGACTCATGACTCTGCTTTGTGAGTAAAGCTCTAAAACACAGAATCTCCCTGAAGCATTGTGTAGTACACTAAGGGCCCGGTCATGACCTACAGCGGCGGGTGGCAGCGGCGAGAGTTTTCGATGTACATGGCGCGTTTCCTCTGTGACGCGACGCTCGGCCGCCTCAGAGTAAACGCGCTATGTACATCGCCCCTGCCGCGCCACTCGCTGTTTAGACCGATCTTGTGACCAGGCCGTAAGAAAGGATTTCCTGATATTCTCACGAGATCGGGCAGAAACGTAAATAGGTAATAAAAGTGTGGGCGTAGCTGCGGGTATCCTTAAGTTATTCTATAATTAGCATTAACTTTTGGATAGTTGCAATTAATATTTACATGGCATTATAATATAAATTCCACTTAGAGTTAGGTTTTGCTTTCAACAGAGCTCTCAGTTACTTTGTAAGCGAAATAAATTTACATAACACTAATCTGAAACAATAAACTCTAAGTTAGGTATTGAAGATGAACTAAATGTTAGTTTTTATTTGAATAATTTTCACAGTAACATTATACCAGGTTATTAATTTTAACTATATACATTGCTATCTGACATAATCATATCTAAACATATATATAAATATATATAGGTACATGAATCTAAAAATAAAAAGTGAAAATATGTACAGGTGTGTTTAGGCATCGTAGAATGCCTCCGCATCAATATTATCGGGTAACGTGCCCAGAAAGCTGGCAGCATTGCCACGCTGGATGGCAATGCTGATTCTTTGAGCAAAGAATAAACCAGCCCTCTGGTCACGTGAGACGTCGATTAACCGTTTAGATATATCTCGGAATAAAGAGCGAGCGCTCGGACCCCATGAGCCTAGCGTTTCCACCCCAAACGGCTCAAATACATAATTAGCTACTAGATTACTGTATTTGCGCCGTTTGAGGGTTTCCGCAGATGCAGCAGCAGCGCCAGCATGGCCTCCCGTGCTTGGAACATGGGATGGCGCGAGGGTGTCTACGCAGGTTGCGTCCCACACCAAAGGCCTACCCATTTTCCATGGCAATAATGACATACCGTCAGGTCTCTTCCCATCGTCGCGTACCAAACCATTTGGTTCAAGTACAGCTGGTACGCCAGACGTGACAAGAGCACGACGGATTATGTCATTTAGGTTAGCATGACGAGGAATTCTACCAGCGCTTCTGCTGCAAGACAGCCCATGGTGTCCGAGGCTATCGACGTCTTCTCCACAATGACATCGATGCGGAGAGACACACGGAACACCTAAACGAAGACAAGTGGCGATGCGGAACGTCTCATCGTCCAACATGGTTCCTGTGTTGGACGATGGTAGTGCCTGAAGCCATAGACCGGATTCCCATTCCCCCACAGCCAGCAAGCGAGCTCGCTCTGTAACATCAAAAGATGTATCCAAAAGATTTTTTCTCACAATGTTACAAAGCGGCGCGTCCCACTGTCTTTGGGAGAATAGGTTGGTGGGCAAATCAGTGCTTGGACAAGCCATTTTCCAGGCGTTTATAGCTTCGGTTTTGCACAGCACTTCTGAGTTAACTAGTGTAGGTAATAATATTTTCCTAGTTAACTCTTCCGTGCTGTGAACCGAAGATAGGAACGCCGGTAAACTGACACTGGAAATTTTGCGAACGCCGAGCCCACCCAGGCGTATGGGTAAAGATGCTTGTAGCCAGGCTCGGTCGTCCAAGTCCACATTTAATATTTTTTTTTAAGTTATTTGTATAATTTGATCAAATTTTCTAATAGTGTTATTTTTTTCCAAAGCTGCGATGATCTTAAGGCATGAGTAAATTTTGGGACGAAAAGACAATATCGAATAATAGTATAGGCCGAATGTACATTAATTTTGAATAGGCGATCTGAAATATCACAAAAATTTGGAATTTTTTCCTCTACGAAAGAATCGAAAGATTCTTCAAATACTGGAGAAGCTAGGAGGCGAAGAGAACTCTTATCAACAATTTTGATGTCTGAAGCCAAATGATTAAATTTAGATATTATCGAATGTTTTTGTGAAGAGTCTGTTGTATTTATAAACAGCTCACATTTACTATAATTTAGTTCCAAACCAATAGATGCGAATTTATTTTTAAGAAAGGTCAAATCTTGCAATACTATGTCTGTTTCTCCTCCCAGGGTCCCGTCGTCCAAAAACCATACATTAAATTTAGAATTTATTTGCCGAATAATGGGTTGTATAGCTAAGCTAAAAATGACTGGTCCAAGAGGGTCACCTTGTTGGCATCCAACTGCAGATTCCAAAAGGTTGTCCTGATATAGTAATTTTGTGGGATACCTGTAACATTGCCAAAGAAATTTGAAAATTTTAGGGGTTTCTAATTTTGCCTGTGCCAACAAAGTGTCTCTATTCACTGAATTGAAGGCGTTCTTCAAGTCAACCTTCAAAATGACCTCGCCATCACCACTTCCAAGATACGTCGAAAGAGCATGTATAGCAGCCTCACAACCTCCCTTGGAACCAAAACCTAGTTGGAGAGGTTGGAATTTATCAGATAGCTCCCTGCTGTAAAATTTACAGCATATCTTAGCTGCTATACGCCGATATGTTCAACCCACGGCAATGGGACGAATGCCACCATCTCTCTTGTTAAGGGCGCACAGGTTCGCCCCATACAATATATCAATGATAGCACCGTCCACATTACCGGAGAGCATCATATTTACTAGCGCAGTCAACTCCTTCAGAAGTGTATCGCCAGCCACCCCAACACTTGCACACACAAGATCTTTTAGATGTTGTGGTGTCAAGGCATCGAGACCGCCTGCCGAGCCACTTCGGAAGGAGCAAACTGCTGCTAACACGTCCTTGGCCGTGGTGATCAGACATTCTGATTCACTGTCGGGAGCTTCAGGAAAGGAGAGATCATTAATTGGCGCTGGATGCTTGCTCTTCAGACCCGCAAGTGTATCTGGAGAGCAAGGCGCCACCACATCACTGCTAAATAAAAGTCTAGACGCGCCCCGTATGTCGCCTTCCCTTAATTTGGATTCTACATATTGATATAGAGAATTACGTTTATTTGAACTGAATTTAGGGTCTAAAGTGTAGGCTGAAATTTGACAATTATATTTAATTTGTTAAAGAATTTTTACCTGCCTGATTTTTATCAACATGTAGAATCCTATAAGGGAAAGTCAATAATTGCTCCCAGGCCGCTTTTGAGTTCTCCCTTACGACAAGACCAATGCATTCAGCCAATTTTTTTGATACAGATGGTATTGCCCCACGGGGAACTCTTTTAACTATCGGAACCGAATGTTTTAATTTAGATAGAGTTTGCCAAAAAGGAATTTGGTTGTAGTCTCCTGATATTGGAGGTGAAGATATTGAAGGGCCAGAAAGTACATTTTGAGATTTATGTACTTTTCCAAAATGTACCTTCAGGCCCCGCTTACCTTTGAAAAAACGGCCCTGGGAACAGTCGGGACAGCGAACCAGACCAGTCAGCGATGTGGTAGGTTGACTGACACCAATTGCCGCATCGCCAGTGTCATTGAAATCTTGCATACACACAATATTTACAAAAATAACGCCATAAAAATATACACAAACATTATATCATAAATTATATGTACAAACTGTCAATGTCACTGAAATTTCTTTTAAAAGTCCTATAAACAATAATAATTTGTCCAACAACTTCTTTGTAGTTTTAACCCGGATTGTCTGCTATGTTCTCACTTCGGTCGGTACCGGGGCCAAATCACACTCAGCCATCTGCGACAGTGGACCTGACGAAGTATCCATCGTGGATGGTTTGCTGTTTTTATTTGCAGAAACAGTCCTTATTTATAGGCAATATGCATCGATGCAATATGTGTTATATTTTATAGAACGTTGACAGCGGGTGTTTCTTAGGTGCTTGGGTTTTATAGAATCATGATGGATTTATGTTTACTGCTTGTTAGGCAAACTGTATTAAATATTTAAATTAAATTGAAAGCACGAGTAGAATCCTGTTATCAAATTAATTATTATTTATTATTATTTTTCACTTAATTTTTTACTTGACATGTTCGTCTTCTTGACATGTATTGTATTGAAGATACATTTCAACTTCAAATGTTAATTTTTAAGTGAATATTCATTTGAACGACTTTGATATTTGTTCCTTTCAAGGGCCAAAGGGCCTTAGGGAGTTTGTTGTTAGACCTGAAAGCTTAGTGGAGTATTATTTGTATAAGTGTACCAAAATATATATTATTGCTATTTTTATACACTCTCGACACAATTACCGCCCACTGATATTTTTTGTGATCCTGTTTGCCTAACTTGAGTGTGGGTCATTGTGATGTTGGTTTTGTATCCTCTGGGTGTAAGTAGACTGGGTGTAAGAAAACATCACTAGTTATTAATCTATGAATATATATAACCGAACGTAACATCTTAATATATAAAATCCTTGCGTTACTGACTGACTGACAGACACGCTACAGCCAAAATTATTGGGCGCAGGAAGCTGAAATTTGGCATGTATATTCCTTGGGACCGTAGGGGTGCACTAAGAAGGGATTTCCCGAAATTCCCACGGGATCGGCCAAAACGGGTAAATTAAAAAAAATGCAGGCATAGCTGCTGGCTTCCTCTAGTAATTATATAAGGATGTTTTAAGTAACATGACACCGAGTGACAAACACATTATTATTTCAGATTTGCCATAAACATCGCAGACTTAAATACCGCCGCCAATTAATTTTGTTACATAGCTACGGTGATTGCTTTACGTGCGATGTAAGCTGTGTTATGTCTATTTGTAATTCATACGAAGTATCTATATAAAATCTTCTTCTTCTTATTCTTTTTTGTGGCTACCTCTGGCGTATGGGTTTTCAGACTTCTTCTTTCTAATCCTTACGATTCTTGTCATCATTGAGGTAACATAGTAATAGATCAATGCCAGTGACGTATTTAATTTCAGAATAAAAGCAAAGAAAATAGGGTTTTTTATACTTATGAAAAACCCAATTTTCTTTGCTTTTATTCTGAAATTAAATACGATATGAAAGCTTTGGAAAGAATAAAACGTATTTCGACGTTATAATTATTATTAAAAACTGTATAAGTAAAAAAACCTAAGTGCTTTTGTACCATTTTGCGAATAAAATAGTTTCTTGTGCGAAAATATATACCTAGAAGTATTTTATCATCCCAGATGAGAGCAGAATAATTTTAAGGATCCAGATAGATGTCACCAATCAATATTCTGTCAAATCTAGTTAGCCTAGAACAAGAAATCCTGGCCCCAAGGTGAAGCAACCGGGATAACGCTAGTACGATGACAATAATCAGGTTAGACTAGAAAAGTGATCCTGGGGCCCAAAGCAAAAATCTTGGATTTAACCGAGGTAGTGCTAGGATGATGATTATGATGATGATGATGATGGACTTCATCAATAAAACAGACAGATAGCTTTTTTGTTTCAGTTGACAATAATTGCAGTTTACAGATTCGTTTTGATTAATGAGTATTACTAATTATAATTTTAACATCATTTATTCAACATTAATTTGTAAATTGAATACTATCAATTTTCATCAGCAACGTAACTGAAAATAATGTGAAAATAAAGTTAAACTGAGTCAAAGTAAGTAAAAAGTATATTTTAAACAATCGACATTTTAATTTATCTCCAGATTTTTTATCACAATATGTAATATTTAACCGATCCAGAACGTTACTGTATTTTTTATTAATATGATTTCGATAAATTAATGCTTTTCTTTAAACTTACTTAATCTGTGTATAAATATAACGTATATAATTATGTATGTCATCACTTGCAGACTACGTTAAATTTATTTATCAGTTAAGCAGCAATAGCCGTGTGGAAATGCCATCAGGTGCTGCAGATTTAACTCAGGGTATAGGGTTCCAATCCAACCCACGACGCGCATCACTTACTTTTCGAAGATATGTGCGTATTAACTTGTTAATGATTGCCCTCTCGATGCCTCGTAGCACATGATGACGTCAGTCCTGCCGATAATGTAGATGTTTGACAGCGGTTATGAGTCAAACTTCTGTCAGTACCCTTAAATAAACTGGCACTGGTCTACATCGTGGAATGCCGCTATCCTTTTTGGTTGTGGAAGGCATAAGGCTGTCGCGCTGTGGAAAAGCGATTGATTCTATCGTACCTGCATGGTTAGACCTGGCAGCGGACCCGGACTCTAAGGTAAAGTCTTGTATGCAATTAGGATATCTTCAGGATGATGATGACGATTACGTAGTACAAAATAAATTCCTAAAAATTTTATATAAATAAGTGCTAACATTATAAATGTAATAATCTATAACATGGCTGATTTCAGATTATATGATTTAGATACAAGAATTTGCCTTTTATTTGATCCAAAAGAAAGCAATAGGTACCTAATAGCTATTACAGAGAATTTCTCTAGATATTCTGATATAAAATACTGCTAAGGAAGGAGGTAGGTAAGTATAAGCTAAGATAATACATATGATTCATATTGCTGGATGCCTCATATCATACGCTCTAGTATGTTATATTATTTTAGGGCAATAGAATATTCAATTAATCGCGCTGAGGCGAAACCTAAACAAATGCTAATAACTAAAGCAATAGCTCTAAAATAATATGGTTATGCGCCGCGGTACAAGTATCAAGAGTTTTGAAATCATCTAGAGACAATTTATTGTTCTAGTAACTGAAAATTTTCTTTTCAACAAACGTACAGCATTAATTTATATAAATAGATGGCGTCCATTAATACCATTGAAAGTTTACATTTATTTGATGTTTCTCGAAATCATATCTTTCTTGGTTGATTGTGCAGAAACATTGTCTATTTTACGCAGATAATATTCTAATCTTGCCTAAGCCATCAAGTATACAACATGATTCGAAGATATAGTGATAATTATGACTAGAGGGTTCTTAAAGACTAATAGAAATAACTTGAATAGCTTAATGGGATGTGTTCGATCCGATTGTAAGTTGTTTATCAATGTTACGAGAATATACACCATGTATTTTAAGTCAGTATTTTCCCAAAAAGTATGTACTCAGCCCATGATATAGAATCTACCAATAATATTAATTTTACAAAATTTATAGAAAAAACGTTTTAACGATTTTTTTTCGGCAAAATTATTTCTTCATAGCAAAATAACATGGCGGTCGATGTGCACGGACAATTCACTTTATTTATAACCTAAAAAGTAGCTTACACGTCGTCCACGACAAAAATAAACGAGAATAAAAGACTGATAAAATCTAAATGATAAAATAATCGTTGCTAACCCGTTATCGCTTTTGCCTTAAGCCTTTAATTAATATGAATATACGTTATGAATCTCAAATGTTTAGTATGCATCGACTGATACCATAATCCAGGCAATCACGAAGATCAGAGAATATATAGCAGTTAACTAATAAAAGTTTATATAACTATGTTTATGGGTTGATAGTTTGATATATTTAAGATCTTGAGTGTATTATCCATTTCTATAGACAGCTCTACTGAGTACACAGACATTCCACCAAAATACAGCTTTGTGCGTCACATAAAGCGTTGGCTTAGTATCACAAACACTGACACCAAAAAATAGATTTGTGGATCTCATAAAGTGTTCTTGTATGGACATCGAACCTATAACGCTGGGTGCAGTGACATACTTCGAAGCCACCTCTTAAGCCACGACGCTATATACGCAGGCTTGAATAGAACTTAACTGCATAAATCCAAAAGAAAAAAAATTATATAACATTTTGCCTCAAAGCTAAATTAAGAAAATGTACATACATACATACATAGACTCACGCCTGTTTCCCGGAGGGGTAGGCAGAGACTACGGAACGCCATTTGCAACGATCCTGACATACCTCTCTTGCTTCATTCACTTCCATCAATTTTCTCATGCATGCTCTTCTGTTTGTTTTAAGAAAATGAAATATGGCACAAATTATAATATACCTAAGCATAACTCAAATATTTACATTATCATATTCAGAGTTTGCGATGATTCTACCATAATCTATCCCAAGAATAGAGAACACCTAGACGTAAAATGAATGCTAATAAAAATTTTGCATGTAGTCGGTAGCGTCTTGACATGTCTAGAACCATTAAAAGGGCTAGAGCACATACACTTCCATAAGCTTTACAGAAGGCCAATTTTCGTATTTTATCTGGCATTGACACTGTGTTTTGAACGAAATGAGATTATATTTTTAATGGACTAACGATTGGTATTCTGCTAACTTAATGTCATTATCGTCTAATTTTACATATACTGGCGATGCAAAGATTATCCGCGCGCCTCTAGCGGCCAATTTGGAAGATGTGCGGGTACGACACTTTTGACAGCTTTCAATACAACTTTGCTTCGCGGTTATAGTGGTAATTGTATAGAGCTGTCAAAAGTGTCGTACCCGCACATCTTCCAAATTCGCCGCTACAGTCGCTAGTTAAAATCGCAGCATCGCCAATAGTTTGACGTTGACACTTGCTTAGACACATTTTTCAATTTATGATAGGCGCAATAACATTCAAACAATAGTTAATTTGGAAGAATACTATTTATGACATAAGTATGACATTGATACCAGAATGATACTGCATTTTGAACAAATATAATAATGAGAATTAACTCTTAGATCGGGAGCCTTCTGCACTCACCCATAGTCCGCCGCACCGCAAAATTCATTTGCGGTGCTGAACCCGCGGGAAATCTAAATAGAACGCTGACAGTCAAGAAAACACTAAATCTCTTATGGCGGGTCCGATGCCAGACAACGCACAGCCGAATCTATTGAGTGCAACAAGCTGACATTTAGTATGTATCTTCCTTGGAGACCATAGTGGTGGACAAAAAAAGGGTTTTCCTAAATTTCCACGGGATCAGGAAGAAGGGCGATTTCAGCATTAGCGTTTTATGTGCGCGTATAAGCTCGTTTTTGGAAGCGCGTGTAGGCGCGCATAGGCACACCTTTTGGCACACGCGCAACTCGTACGAGCGTTGACGCGCTTCTAAGCTCGTAGAAGCGCGAGCCGTCAGAATCCATGCTGACGTTGACAAGATGTCACTACCGTTTCGAGTGAACACGCCGAAATATGCCCATTTGCGCGACTCCGGTTTTTTGAAGTGGGTAATGTAGCGCGCGTGTAAGCGCATAATTATGCTGAAACGACGTAACATTACTAATCTGAAACCGCCCGAAAAGGTTAAAGCTCCATACAAAATATTTCAAATATATATATCTCTAGTAGCCAAATCAATCGATAGATGAAATATTAGGAGCGCCCATAATTCACTATAATTTTCATCAATATCTATGATTTCATAGTTGATCGACACAGCGCTCGAATGCCTAAAGAAAACAAAACGTGACATTACATCAATGCCGTTGTTGTATCGTTGGTCGCCAAAAATGCCGTGTGTGCTTTGGGCCCAAGAAATACCGAGGGAATAACTAGCTGTGTTTTCGTTAGAGTGCTATGATATCATATGTGCATGCATATATGTATGTATTCCCTTTGAATCTGTGATTGCCTGGTGTATTTCACAAAAGGACTTGTAGACAGTGGTTTTAAATATGAATAGGTTTAATGTTCCTGCCTCGTTAAAATATTTTTTTGGCAACTGCATTGTTTCGGAAATATTTCATTTTTCTTCACTGACTTATACATTAAACATAACGTAACATAACTTCACGCATTTATCCCCGAAGGGGAAGGCATAGGTGTAGGTATTAGATCATTATTAATCTCGTTAAACTTGTTATTCATTAAAAATAAACAATCTTTCATTAATTCATTATCTAGTCTGTCTTAAGAAATAAAGACTATATAATATGCTTTTACAATTATATTTTCTTATGAGTAGCATATGCATTTATCAGCGTATTTCTTATTAATTATTCATCATATCAGCCAAACGACGTCCACTGCTGGACACACAGACCGGTCTTTAGCCGCCTGCATCCAAATGCCTCCCGCGATCTTGACGAGATCGTCGGTCCACCTTGCGGGGGGCCTACCTCTGCTGCGTCGACTGGTACGTGGCCGCCACTCCAGAACCTTTCTGCTCCAACGGCCATCGGTTCTTCGAGCTATGTGCCCTGCCCACTGCCACTTCAGCTTGGCTATCCGGAGAGCTATGTCGGCGACTTTGGTTCTCCTGCGGATCTCCTCATTTCTGATTCGATCTCGCGGGGAAACTCCAAGAATAGCTCTCTCCATCACCCTCTGAGTGAACTTGAGCCTTCTGATAAGGCCCATAGTGAGCGACCACGTCTCTGATCCGTACGTCATCACTGGCAACACACACTGGTCAAAGACTTTCGTATTGAGACACTGCGGGATATCGGACGAGAAGATATGTCGTAGCTTCCCGAACGCTGCCCAACCGAGTTGGATTCGACGATTGACCTCCTTCTCGAAGTTGGACCTATCTAATTGGACTACGTGTCCCAGGTAGATATACTCGTCGACAACTTCGAGCGTAGAGTTCCCAACCTGAATAGGAGCAGGTACAATATGGACGTTCTACATGATTTTCGTCTTGTCCATGTTCATCTTAAGACCTACTTGTTGGGAGACTCTACAGAGGCCATCGAGCATTGTGCCTAGGTCTTCCATGGTCTCAGCCATGACTACGATATCGTCTGCGAATCGAAGGTGAGTGATGTACTTGCCGTTGATGTTGATGCCAAGTCCATTCCAGTCCAGAAGCTTGAAAACATCCTCCAGCGCAGTGGTAAACAGTTTCGGGGATATGACATCCCCCTGTCTCACTCCTCGCTGGAGTAGAATAGGTTTCGAACTCTGGTCCTGGAGGCGGACTGACATAGTGGCGTTTTCATACAAACACTTCAGCACTTCGATATATCGGTAGTCAATCCGGCACCGTTGGAGAGACTGTAGCACCGCCCAGGTTTCGATCGAATCGAAGGCTTTCTCATAGTCCACAAACGCCAAGCATAGGGGCTGGTTATACTCCTCGGACTTATGTATAACCTGCCGCAGCGTATGCCTTTACGGAAACCGGCTTGTTCGGGAGGCTGGAAGTCGTCTAGCTTGCTCTCGAGACGATTCGTGATGACCCTCGAAAACAGCTTGTAGACGTGGCTCAGAAGTGTGATGGGTCTGTAGTTCTTTAAGAGGGTTTTATCCCCTTTCTTAAAGAAAAGCACCACCACACCTCTGTGCCACGCCTGTGGCGTTTTACCCTCGAGAATGACGGAATTAAATAGCTTCCGAAGGGCTTCTCTAGCGGGTGCACCGCCAGCCATCAGAAGCTCGCTCGTAATACCGTCATCACCCGGCGCCTTGTTGTTTTTGAGCTGTTTGAGAGCCACACTAATCTCGTGCATGCTGACGTCCGGGATATCTTTGGTATAGTGTCGGGTCAATCCAGCTCTAGGGTCTGACGCTGGAGTACTTGCGGGTTGTTGCGTTGTCGTGTAAAGCTGTCCATAGAACCTTTTGATCTCCTCCAAGAGCTCAGGCTTGGACGATACGATTCTGCCATCCTCCGTCTTCAGCTTTGTCAGCTGACTCTGCCTAACAGACAGATCCCTCTGGAACACTTTGGATCCCTTATTCTGCTCGATCGCCTCACGAACACATTTAGAGTTGTATTGGCGGAGATCGCGAGTCAGAGACTTAGAGATCTGTCTGTTGAGGTGCCGATATTTCGGCATGTCGTCGGAGGATAGCAGAACCATCTTGCACCTTTCCTCTAACAGCTCGAGGGTCGGACCCGAGATCTTGCTGGTTCTCTTGCTTTTCTGGGGCTTAAAGAATTTAGCCCCTGTTGTATGGACAGCATCCACGAACCCGTTACTGTACTCATCCACATCTATGCATTCACCCAGGCATTCGAAACGGTTCTTGAGTTCGAGCTGAATGACCTATATACCTGTATGACCTTCAGTGAATACCGCTTGGATATTCTGAGTATAAGGTACGCTACCCTGCTCGACACACTCCCAATATTTACCACGTTGGTCACGAGAGATTTGTGGACGATGAACCCGACACCACCTTGGGACTGTTGGTCGCCCTCCCGGTAGAAGAGCAAGTTGCCGGAATTGAGAACTATCGAGTCCTCCCCCTGTCTTCGGACTTCAGATAGGCCTATGATATCCCATCGCAACTTGCTCAATTCTTCTTCCAGTTCGACAATCTTCTCGTCGGTCCGCAGTGTGCGCGTGTTCAGTGTGCGCGTGTTTAGTGTTGCCAGGGCCAATTGTCGTTGGTGGTGGTAGCCCGATCTCTTCCGGAGATTCTTCGCACCCCTTGCCCATCGCAACTTGCTCAATTCTTCTTCCAGTTCGACAATCTTCTCGTCGGTCCGCAGTGTGCGCGTGTTCAGTGTGCGCGTGTTTAGTGTTGCCAGGGCCAATTGTCGTTGGTGGTGGTAGCCCGATCTCTTCCGGAGATTCTTCGCACCCCTTGCCCCGCCGTTACCATGGCCGTTATATTAATTATTGTGGTAATCATAATCAATCTCTACGTTGTACTACTATTCAATAAATTATTTTAGGCGTTCGATGCTAAAAGTATCAATACATATCGAATGTATCGAAATGGTGGTTGAATAACGAGTCACCTGTATTGAAACTGGACACGTTAGAATCATCACTCAGCCTTACTTCAAACATGAAAGCAAGATTGTTCCTTTTATGAGCCAAAAATAGATGTGATTCGAAAGTCTTTCAAATACCCCGTCGGCAACCAAAATGTACTCACATTTTTTTATTTTGCCCTTGATAAATCGGGAAATCGACAGGCGAGCTCAAGAATTTCATGTTCTGAAACGCTATGTAATTTCAACGGAGATTGAAACTCTCGTGTGACTTGATTTTATTTTCAAACGGATGGAAAAACAAATTAAGGAAGTAGATCGTGTAGGTATGTAAGAAGCTAGGCAAGGCACATTATGACTACGTTCATATTCGCATTTTTTATATTTTTCAAATTGGTATCAAAATAGGAATTTAAGCTTTCGTGGTCATCAACATTACTTTTAGATTTTTCAACGGAATATATACCACGTAGGTACCTTTGTTTTAAGTAACCGATATTTCGGCACTGTTGCAAGCGCCATGTAAATCAAAGGTATGTGGTAAGGCGGTTGGCGCCGCGGGAGTATAAGCGACTGTTACGCCGAAGGTCGCGGGTTCGATTCCCGCACAAGTCAAACATTTGTGTGCATGAACATGGATGTTTGTCTTGGTCTGGGTGTTTCTATGTATAATATGTATGTATTTACAATAAAAAGTATATATGTATGTTTATCCATTATCTAGTACCCATAGTACAAGCTTCTGCTTAGTTTGGGACTAGATGGTGTTGTGTGAATGTTGTAGAATATTATTATTATTATTATATACCCACCCCGTACAAAAATCTAAAAATAAATTAGTATCAGGTAGAATCATTGTACCTATTGGGGGAATTCAGTGTGGACACGCAAACTACGATAAATGTATCTACGCGTCAACGTTTCATTTTATATTCTCGGTATGCAATAAATAACGATACTGGAGTTGTGTAACATGTATGTGTGTACCTATATTATATCAAGTGTGTGTAGTCTGTCCTTGCATCTTACTAGTATTGCGAAAATAATGCGAATGTTTATTATTTTATCCTCTGCTGAGCACAGATCTCTCCACATTAAAACGAGGGTTAAGCTACAGTCCAGCATGCTGGCCAAGTGCGGGTTAGCAGTTTTAAGAGATTTGAGATTAAAGAGAACACAGAAATGTAGATTTTCTTACGCTGTATTTCACCGTGCAAGGTACTATAATCAGCAGTTTAAGATAAATGGAATGTTTATGCCATGATCCCTAAAGTGCCTCCAGGAGGTCATCATTGTGCTCCGTAACAAAATGTTATGTCCAACACAATAGTGGTGTACTGTGGAACATGATATCACATATTTCAAATAATTGAATGCAGCAGAAAGTAATAGTGTATTTATAATTTTGTTTCATATTGCATTTCACGTCATATGATTATTTGTCATACTCATGTAACCGAAAAATACAAAAAAAAATTGGGAAAATGTCTATTCACTATTATTAAAATAGCTGCTTTCCTCTCTAATAAGTAGTACTCCATTCGAAGTACTATTTATTCAATCTACACGCGCAACCTTTCTCCTAGCGTTATCCCAGTTTCAACACGGGTTCCACTTACTGGTCTAACCGGATTTGACTGAATATTAGCTTTTCCACAGAGCGACTGCCTGTCTGACCTCCGTAACCCAAAGGGATAGCGAAATTCCATGGTTTAGACTAGTGTCAGTTTATTCAGAGATAGGTACTTTGACAGTCGTTATAGGACTCCCTATAACAACTGTCAAAGATCTTCATGACAACCGGGACCGACGGCTTAACGTGCTCTCTGAGGCACGGGGCAAGTGATAATTAATAATTTAATACGCACATAACTCCGAAAAGTCAGTAGTGCGCGCCATGGATTCGAACCCGATACCCTCTGCATGGCTGGCGCAACTATAATAAATATTTTTGAAATACACATACATGTATTGCTTCGGTTCCAAATGTTCTTAATTTCTTTTTACGTATTCGACGAAAATAGTAACCATACCCGGCATACAAACAGCAATACAAACTGTTGAAACATTGTATACAAAGTCAAGATAAATGTACTAACAAGCTAGCTGGCATATCTGTGAATTGGACTAGTACATCGTTATACCGTCTGCTGGGTGGCAAAACACAAACACTGTAACGTCAACAAATGCACGGTATTAGTGCAAATATGTAAGGAAATCCGTATCGTCTGTCACTACAAATTAATACGCTCGCCGTGAGTTAAATTTCATGCATAAAATTACTGAAAGCGCTTGCACCGAGTATACAGGTACCTGTCAAAGTTTGCCTAGCTGACTTTAACTTAGAGGCGCACGCGATAATTTTTTTGGATCGACGGTAGATTCCAAACTTTATAAGAAAATTTGGTGCATCAATTCTCATTTTTTTTGTTTTGTTTGCGTCAAATGTGTCAACTCTATTTGGTCTATTTTCCATGTTTTACCTCAACCCGACTGTAAGATGTATTTTTATTATGTCTGTTACTGGCAGGCTAGCCAATGCCCCAACTATAATTAAGACTAGAGTCTGACTTATGAACGTAACTAGAGCTACGCTAAAGTTTTACCACCCAATTCACTTGCTATCGTTAAGAAGGCAATGTCAGAAATTTTATTCGTAAGAAGCAAATGGTGATAAAAGGGCCCAATGTTGGCTCACCTAAAGTTCTTTACCCGAAATTGTTCTTCCTAATGATTTGTAATCCGAATGATCACTCTTCCTAAAATGTTTCATCCTAAAGTTTTCATTCATACTATTTGTAGTATAACCGGCGATGTTCATAACACCCATGTTTCCGAAAATTGTAATTAATAATATCATTAATGTAAATATATTTAAACTCCCACTGTTTTCTGCCATAACGCTTTTATCCCTAAACATAATTACCATCATATTTTTATTAACAAGACTCATTTACGGTTATGTTTATGGCTTGGGAGTTTATACCGCAGTTTTAACTGTACCTAAACCAATAACTATAGGACCGATTCGGATCTGTCACTTCGCCAGCCGCTGCCGCGGCACGCTCGCTTCGCTCGCTCGGCTTGTGCGTTGTAGTCACAGTTCTAACCTAACCTAAACCAATAATCATGAACAGGACCGATTCGTTTCTGGAACTTGACCATTGTACTATTGTGTATTTGTACGATGGTACTATTATTCTTATATGTTATACATGTTATGTAAAAATAAAGTTATGCAATATGTATATAATACTGATTATTATGAATAAAAAGAAATCTAAATAAAACAGATCATCATCCTCTTAGCGTTATACCAGTTTCAATCTGCGGTCCGCTTACTAGTCTAACCGGATTTTGGCTTAATATTAGCTTTTCCACAGAGCGACTGCCTGTCTGACCTCCGCAACCCGAAGGGATAGCGATATTCCATGGTTTAGACTAGTGTCAGTTGATTAAGAAGGTACTGAAGCCCTGCAACGACTGTCAAAGATCTTCATGACAACCGGGACCGACGGCTTAACGTGCTCTCCGAGGCACGGGGCAAGCGATAATTAATAATTCAATACGCACATAACTCCGAAAAGTCATTGGTGTGCGCCGTGGAATCGAACCCCATACCGTCTGCATGGCAGTCTGTTGGTATCTCCACTCGGCTATCGCAGCCTTCTAAAACAGATATGACTTTGAATAATAGTGTAAAAGATGGGTGCCGTGTGGTTGACGGCATAGAATACAAGTGTCACCACCCCCTATCTTCCCGTGGGTGTCGTAAGAGGCGACTAAGGGATAACACGATGCAAATACCATCTTTGCGTAGAGACGGAAAACTCGACATCAAACCCTATACGACTGCCTCGTTGGTCTCGCGGCGTAAATGTGCGCGTGGCATCGGGAGGTCCCGGATTCCTGGGTCGGGCAGTGTTATTGGGTTTTTCTGTCACGAAATTCTCAGTAGCCGCACGGAGTCTGGAAATGTGCCCGGTACGGCAATAGGCTCGCCCCTTATTACGTGGGACTAAAGTATATCTGGCGAAAAGTGGGTGTAGAAATACACATCTGCCTACCCCTTCGGGGATAAAAGGCGTGACGTTATGTATGCATGTAAAGATGGTTATGTTCAGAAAATATTGGAAAACAATTAAAGTAAAATAGATGTTTATTGCTACTGACATTATGGAGTTGAATGCTTCGGAATCATGAACATTAGAGACAGTGTAGTTAGGAATTGTGATTGTTAGGATCAAAAATGTATCGGAGTTTAAAATTTAGGTGAACTTTGGTGCACCCGATGAAATAGGCGATTGTTATTGGAAAATTTAAAAGCAAATACATTTCAGTTTCGGCACTGTTGCGAGCGCCATGATCACAGGCCATTAAAATTTCATTTAAAACTCATATAAAGGCCACGGCCGTCCAATTCATATTTCCATGAATCACTTTGTAGTCTTGCTAGGTATTATACATTTTTAAAGTACAATTGAAAGAAATCTCTAGATCAATTACTAGAGATTTCGTTGACCATGTTCTAAATGATTAATCGTAAATATTAAGTATGTCAACAATATGCTAAAGATTTCAGTTTCTTTTCTTCAGCTCTGAACCGAATGAAATCACATGCAAATTGACAAGTAGTTTAGACTTCTATGTTTTTCTAAAGTCACTGAAGTTATCTCAAGATGTGTTACATTAAGAGAAGTCTTACGTCTTTTTCTTAAAAAGGGCAACTCGCGCTTCAATAAACAATATTACAATAGTTGGTTATAACTCAGCCAATAATTTTGAATCAAAAAGTGTTGTCACTTCAAAACAATCAATGCTTTTCACTAAAACTCTTAAATTACATTCAAAACAACTATCGAATACCTACTTGACAGCTCAGAGCTTGTTGATATTGAAATGTAGCCGAAATTATGTATGTATGGTGGGTCGCGATACAATCGGGTGCCAACGTGTGCGCTAAGTTTCAATAACTGTGTTACCTGCAAACGACATGAATGGAATGTGAACCGAATATGTAGATGTAGTACTAATATACGCCGCAGGATTGTGGGGTATTAATTATTACCGTTTCGGTCATTATTAATTTTAATGTGTCGATGTGCGGCCATATTTTCACTGAAAGGCTGAATATGGAGTAATAATGTCGGTTTGTAAATTGTTTGTTTGTCAAATCATCTATAGACACCCAGACAAAACGAATAATTTCATCATATCACACAGCCTTTCAAAATCCACCGCTAGACATAGGTCTCTCCTAATTAGCGTCACTTTAGCATTATGGGACAAATGGAGGATTTCGATTATTAATCTGTTTAAATAAAATTCTTTCATTACTAACAGATTGACAGACGACGCACAGCCAAAACTATAGTGCGCAAGAAGCTGAGATTTGGCATGTGTATTCCTTGTGGGCCTAAGAGGTGCACTAAGAAGGAATATCCCGAAATGTCTGCGAGATCGGCAAGATATGTCTATTATAAAAAATGTGTGCACCTAGCTGCGAGTATCCTGTAGTATGATAATAAGAACGCAATTGTGAGACTAAAGTAGCGATAGTTCAATGCAGATATCAACAGGCTGATATGCAGAGGGTATCGCGCTCAAACCCACGGCGTGCACCACCGACTTTTCAAAATGATGTGAATTTTTAAACCACCTAGAAATAAAACAAACATTACTACTCTTTATTTCTCACATATGTAATTATGTAAAAATTTTGTAACACTGTAGTTACCCGACCGCGTTGTTCTGTCACTGCTATAATTGAAAACCGCTACATAATTAAAAAATAAGCATGTTTCAATTACGCTGCCAGAATTATGGCACTGCTTTATGAAAATGGTAGCTAATAATAACCTACCTGTATAATATACAAAAGGCATTATAATGTATTCTGTTATAATTAGTCACTAAAATAGAGATCGATACGCATAAGCCTAGTAGACTGACTAGCAGACATCTACACAGAAGGTCTCGGGTTCGAATCCACGATGCTCATCAATGACTTTTTGAAGTTCAGTCTTAAGGTATTAAATATTACTAGCTTCGCGTAGAAAGAAAACATTGTGAACAAATCTGCACGTCTGAGAGTTCTCCATAATGTTCTCGCAAGACATGACGTGTAGTTCGCAAATCCGCACTTGGCAGCATAGTAGACTATGGTCTTACCCTTTTCATAGTGAAAAGAGGCTCGTGACCACCAGTGGGGCAGTTTATATACAGAGCTGATGATGATCATCGATCGGCGTGTTTTAATTATATACACGATACCATTGAGATAACATAACCACTAGTGGCAACCAGCCGAGATAGACGACGTAGCTTTGAAACCAATATGTACCTAAGAAAAAACCTATATTCATCTCTTTCACTTATTAAAAAATTACGTTCCAAAACGTAAATTTGAATAAGACAACAACTGAACGTCAATCGTGAAATGGTCGGTGTTCTCCAGTTGTAAAAATGTTTTCCCCGAAAATATAACGGAAAAAAGAAGCACCTATACATACATTTGTAAATAAATGAACCCTAAAAATATTACACACTTTTTTTGAGCAGTCGTGTAAAAATTGGTACCTACCAAATTGTGTAGGATTCCAAATGAACAAAATAAATGTTCTAAATAAAAATATTTAAGGCATTTTGTTTTTGATTGTATCTCATCGATTTCTCTTTAAAAATAAAGGAATTATATCTATAATAAATAAATAAATTACCTATATCTATAAAAAAATCTATACATATAAATAAAATTAAAGTGTCTGTCTGTGATTTCAAAATAACTATGTTTTTTCAAGTGCATATAGTTAGTTACACGATTCCAAGTCCAAAACAACCGTTTTTAACATTTTTGTCTGTCTGTCTGTCTGTCGGTCTGTCTGTCTGTCTGTCTGTCTTTCTGTTTGTCCGGGGTAATCTCTGGAACGGCTGAACAGATTCAAATGAGACTTTCACTGCAAGGAAGAGGACTTTATAGCGCTACATATAGGCTACAATTTGACCCGGTAGTTGGCGCTGTTGTCGCCATAACAAGTCTTTATTTCTTCGACTCATCTATACATATAAATAAAATTAAAGTGTCTGTCTGTGATTTCAAAATAACTATGTTTTTTCAAGTGCATATAGTTAGTTACACGATTCCAAGTCCAAAACAACCCTTTTTAACATTTTTGTCTGTCTGTCTGTCTGTCGGTCTGTCTGTCTGTCTGTCGGTCTGTCTGTCTGTCTGTCTGTCTTTCTGTTTGTCCGGGGTAATCTCTGGAACGGCTGAACAGATTCAAATGAGACTTTCACTGCAAGGAAGAGGACTTTATAGCGCTACATATAGGCTACAATTTGACCCGGTAGTTGGCGCTGTTGTCGCCATAACAAGTCTTTATTTCTTCGACTCATCTATACATCTATACATATAAATAAAGTTAAAGTGTCTGTCTCTGATTTCAAAATAACTATGTTTTTTCAAGTGCATATAGTTAGTTACACGATTCCAAGTCCAAAACAACCTTTTTTAACATTTTTGTCTGTCTGTCTGTCTGTCGGTCTGTCTGTCTGTCTGTCTGTCTTTCTGTTTATCCGGGGTAATCTCTGGAACGGCTGAACAGATTCAAATGAGACTTTCACTGCAAGGAAGAGGACTTTATAGCGCTACATATAGGCTACAATTTGACCCGGTAGTTGGCGCTGTTGTCGCCATAACAAGTCTTGATTTCTTCGACTCATCTATACATATAAATAAAATTAAAGTGTCTGTCTGTGATTTCAAAATAACTATGTTTTTTCAAGTGCATATAGTTAGTTACACGATTCCAAGTCCAAAACAACCCTTTTTAACATTTTTGTCTGTCTGTCTGTCTGTCGGTCTGTCTGTCTGTCTGTCTGTCTTTCTGTTTGTCCGGGGTAATCTCTGGAACGGCTGAACAGATTCAAATGAGACTTTCACTGCAAGGAAGAGGACTTTATAGCGCTACATATAGGCTACAATTTGACCCGGTAGTTGGCGCTGTTGTCGCCATAACAAGTCTTTATTTCTTCGACTCATCTATACATCTATACATATAAATAAAGTTAAAGTGTCTGTCTCTGATTTCAAAATAACTATGTTTTTTCAAGTGCATATAGTTAGTTACACGATTCCAAGTCCAAAACAACCTTTTTTAACATTTTTGTCTGTCTGTCTGTCTGTCGGTCTGTCTGTCTGTCTGTCTGTCTTTCTGTTTGTCCGGGGTAATCTCTGGAACGGCTGAACAGATTCAAATGAGACTTTCACTGCAAGGAAGAGGACTTTATAGCGCTACATATAGGCTACAATTTGACCCGGTAGTTGGCGCTGTTGTCGCCATAACAAGTCTTGATTTCTTCGACTCATCTATACATATAAATAAAATTAAAGTGTCTGTCTGTGATTTCAAAATAACTATGTTTTTTCAAGTGCATATAGTTAGTTACACGATTCCAAGTCCAAAACAACCCTTTTTAACATTTTTGTCTGTCTGTCTGTCTGTCGGTCTGTCTGTCTGTCTGTCTGTCTTTCTGTTTGTCCGGGGTAATCTCTGGAACGGCTGAACAGATTCAAATGAGACTTTCACTGCAAGGAAGAGGACTTTATAGCGCTACATATAGGCTACAATTTGACCCGGTAGTTGGCGCTGTTGTCGCCATAACAAGTCTTTATTTCTTCGACTCATCTATACATATAAATAAAATTAAAGTGTCTGTCTGTGATTTCGAAATAACTATGTTTTTTCAAGTGCATATAGTTAGTTACACGATTCCAAGTCCAAAACAACCCGTTTTAACATTTTTGTCTGTCTGTCTGTCTGTCTGTCTGTCTTTCTGTTTGTCCGGGGTAATCTCTGGAATGGCTGAACAGATTCAAATGAGACTTTCACTGCAAGGAAGAGGACTTTATAGCGCTACATATAGGCTATAATTTGACCCGGTAGTTGGCACTGTTGTCGCCATAACAAGTCTTTATTTCTTCGACTCATCTATACATATAAATAAAATTAAAGTGTCTGTCTGTGATTTCAAAATAACTATGTTTTTTCAAGTGCATATAGTTAGTTACACGATTCCAAGTCCAAAACAACCCTTTTTAACATTTTTGTCTGTCTGTCTGTCTGTCGGTCTGTCTGTCTGTCTGTCTGTCTTTCTGTTTGTCCGGGGTAATCTCTGGAACGGCTGAACAGATTCAAATGAGACTTTCACTGCAAGGAAGAGGACTTTATAGCGCTACATATAGGCTATAATTTGACCCGGTATTTGGCGCTGTTGTCGCCATAACAAGTCTTTATTTCTTGGACTCATCTATATCTATACATATAAATAAAATTAAAGTGTCTGTCTGTGATTTCAAAATAACTATGTTTTTTCAAGTGCATATAGTTAGTTACACGATTCCAAGTCCAAAACAACCCTTTTTAACATTTTTGTCTGTCTGTCTGTCTGTCGGTCTGTCTGTCTGTCTGTCTGTCTTTCTGTTTGTCCGGGGTAATCTCTGGAACGGCTGAACAGATTCAAATGAGACTTTCACTGCAAGGAAGAGGACTTTATAGCGCTACATATAGGCTACAATTTGACCCGGTAGTTGGCGCTGTTGTCGCCATAACAAGTCTTTATTTCTTCGACTCATCTATACATATAAATAAAATTAAAGTGTCTGTCTGTGATTTCAAAATAACTATGTTTTTTCAAGTGCATATAGTTAGTTACACGATTCCAAGTCCAAAACAACCCTTTTTAACATTTTTGTCTGTCTGTCTGTCTGTCTGTCGGTCTGTCTGTCTGTCTGTCTGTCTTTCTGTTTGTCCGGGGTAATCTCTGGAACGGCTGAACAGATTCAAATGAGACTTTCACTGCAAGGAAGAGGACTTTATAGCGCTACATATAGGCTACAATTTGACCCGGTATTTGGCGCTGTTGTCGCCATAACAAGTCTTTATTTCTTCGACTCATCTATACATCTATACATATAAATAAAGTTAAAGTGTCTGTCTCTGATTTCAAAATAACTATGTTTTTTCAAGTGCATATAGTTAGTTACACGATTCCAAGTCCAAAACAACCTTTTTTAACATTTTTGTCTGTCTGTCTGTCTGTCGGTCTGTCTGTCTGTCTGTCTGTCTTTCTGTTTATCCGGGGTAATCTCTGGAACGGCTGAACAGATTCAAATGAGACTTTCACTGCAAGGAAGAGGACTTTATAGCGCTACATATAGGCTACAATTTGACCCGGTAGTTGGCGCTGTTGTCGCCATAACAAGTCTTTATTTCTTCGACTCATCTATACATATAAATAAAATTAAAGTGTCTGTCTGTGATTTCAAAATAACTATGTTTTTTCAAGTGCATATAGTTAGTTACACGATTCCAAGTCCAAAACAACCCTTTTTAACATTTTTGTCTGTCTGTCTGTCTGTCGGTCTGTCTGTCTGTCTGTCTTTCTGTTTGTCCGGGGTAATCTCTGGAATGGCTGAACAGATTCAAATGAGACTTTCACTGCAAGGAAGAGGACTTTATAGCGCTACATATAGGCTATAATTTGACCCGGTAGTTGGCGCTGTTGTCGCCATAACAAGTCTTTATTTCTTCGACTCATCTATATCTATACATATAAATAAAATTAAAGTGTCTGTCTGTGATTTCAAAATAACTATGTTTTTTCAAGTGCATATAGTTAGTTACACGATTCCAAGTCCAAAACAACCCTTTTTAACATTTTTGTCTGTCTGTCTGTCTGTCGGTCTGTCTGTCTGTCTGTCTGTCTTTCTGTTTGTCCGGGGTAATCTCTGGAATGGCTGAACAGATTCAAATGAGACTTTCACTGCAAGGAAGAGGACTTAATAGCGCTACATATAGGCTACAATTTGACCCGGTAGTTGGCGCTGTTGTCGCCATAACAAGTCTTTATTTCTTCGACTCATCTATACATATAAATAAAATTAAAGTGTCTGTCTGTGATTTCAAAATAACTATGTTTTTTCAAGTGCATATAGTTAGTTACACGATTCCAAGTCCAAAACAACCCTTTTTAACATTTTTGTCTGTCTGTCTGTCTGTCTGTCGGTCTGTCTGTCTGTCTGTCTGTCTTTCTGTTTGTCCGGGGTAATCTCTGGAACGGCTGAACAGATTCAAATGAGACTTTCACTGCAAGGAAGAGGACTTTATAGCGCTACATATAGGCTACAATTTGACCCGGTAGTTGGCGCTGTTGTCGCCATAACAAGTCTTTATTTCTTCGACTCATCTATACATCTATACATATAAATAAAATTAAAGTGTCTGTCTGTGATTTCAAAATAACTATGTTTTTTCAAGTGCATATAGTTAGTTACACGATTCCAAGTCCAAAACAACCCTTTTTAACATTTTTGTCTGTCTGTCTGTCTGTCGGTCTGTCTGTCTGTCTGTCTGTCTTTCTGTTTGTCCGGGGTAATCTCTGGAACGGCTGAACAGATTCAAATGAGACTTTCACTGCAAGGAAGAGGACTTTATAGCGCTACATATAGGCTACAATTTGACCCGGTAGTTGGCGCTGTTGTCGCCATAACAAGTCTTTATTTCTTCGACTCATCTATACATCTATACATCTATACATCTATACATATAAATAAAATTAAAGTGTCTGTCTGTGATTTCAAAATAACTATGTTTTTTCAAGTGCATATAGTTAGTTACACGATTCCAAGTCCAAAACAACCCTTTTTAACATTTTTGTCTGTCTGTCTGTCTGTCGGTCTGTCTGTCTGTCTGTCTGTCTTTCTGTTTGTCCGGGGTAATCTCTGGAACGGCTGAACAGATTCAAATGAGACTTTCACTGCAAGGAAGAGGACTTTATAGCGCTACATATAGGCTACAATTTGACCCGGTAGTTGGCGCTGTTGTCGCCATAACAAGTCTTTATTTCTTCGACTCATCTATACATATAAATAAAATTAAAGTGTCTGTCTGTGATTTCGAAATAACTATGTTTTTTCAAGTGCATATAGTTAGTTACACGATTCCAAGTCCAAAACAACCCTTTTTAACATTTTTGTCTGTCTGTCTGTCTGTCGGTCTGTCTGTCTGTCTGTCTGTCTTTCTGTTTGTCCGGGGTAATCTCTGGAATGGCTGAACAGATTCAAATGAGACTTTCACTGCAAGGAAGAGGACTTTATAGCGCTACATATAGGCTACAATTTGACCCGGTAGTTGGCGCTGTTGTCGCCATAACAAGTCTTTATTTCTTCGACTCATCTATACATATAAATAAAATTAAAGTGTCTGTCTGTGATTTCAAAATAACTATGTTTTTTCAAGTGCATATAGTTAGTTACACGATTCCAAGTCCAAAACAACCCTTTTTAACATTTTTGTCTGTCTGTCTGTCTGTCGGTCTGTCTGTCTGTCTGTCTGTCTTTCTGTTTGTCCGGGGTAATCTCTGGAACGGCTGAACAGATTCAAATGAGACTTTCACTGCAAGGAAGAGGACTTTATAGCGCTACATATAGGCTACAATTTGACCCGGTAGTTGGCGCTGTTGTCGCCATAACAAGTCTTTATTTCTTCGACTCATCTATACATCTATACATATAAATAAAATTAAAGTGTCTGTCTGTGATTTCAAAATAACTATGTTTTTTCAAGTGCATATAGTTAGTTACACGATTCCAAGTCCAAAACAACCCTTTTTAACATTTTTGTCTGTCTGTCTGTCTGTCGGTCTGTCTGTCTGTCTGTCTGTCGTTCTGTTTGTCCGGGGTAATCTCTGGAACGGCTGAACAGATTCAAATGAGACTTTCACTGCAAGGAAGAGGACTTTATAGCGCTACATATAGGCTACAATTTGACCCGGTAGTTGGCGCTGTTGTCGCCATAACAAGTCTTTATTTCTTCGACTCATCTATATCTATACATATAAATAAAATTAAAGTGTCTGTCTGTGATTTCGAAATAACTATGTTTTTTCAAGTGCATATAGTTAGTTACACGATTCCAAGTCCAAAACAACCCTTTTTAACATTTTTGTCTGTCTGTCTGTCTGTCGGTCTGTCTGTCTGTCTGTCTGTCTTTCTGTTTGTCCGGGGTAATCTCTGGAATGGCTGAACAGATTCAAATGAGACTTTCACTGCAAGGAAGAGGACTTTATAGCGCTACATATAGGCTACAATTTGACCCGGTAGTTGGCGCTGTTGTCGCCATAACAAGTCTTTATTTCTTCGACTCATCTATACATCTATACATATAAATAAAATTAAAGTGTCTGTCTGTGATTTCAAAATAACTATGTTTTTTCAAGTGCATATAGTTAGTTACACGATTCCAAGTCCAAAACAACCCTTTTTAACATTTTTGTCTGTCTGTCTGTCTGTCGGTCTGTCTGTCTGTCTGTCTGTCTTTCTGTTTGTCCGGGGTAATCTCTGGAACGGCTGAACAGATTCAAATGAGACTTTCACTGCAAGGAAGAGGACTTTATAGCGCTACATATAGGCTACAATTTGACCCGGTAGTTGGCGCTGTTGTCGCCATAACAAGTCTTTATTTCTTCGACTCATCTATACATACATATAAATAAAATTAAAGTGTCTGTCTGTGATTTCAAAATAACTATGTTTTTTCAAGTGCATATAGTTAGTTACACGATTCCAAGTCCAAAACAACCCTTTTTAACATTTTTGTCTGTCTGTCTGTCTGTCGGTCTGTCTGTCTGTCTGTCTGTCTTTCTGTTTGTCCGGGGTAATCTCTGGAACGGCTGAACAGATTCAAATGAGACTTTCACTGCAAGGAAGAGGACTTTATAGCGCTACATATAGGCTACAATTTGACCCGGTAGTTGGCGCTGTTGTCGCCATAACAAGTCTTTATTTCTTCGACTCATCTATACATATAAATAAAATTAAAGTGTCTGTCTGTGATTTCAAAATAACTATGTTTTTTCAAGTGCATATAGTTAGTTACACGATTCCAAGTCCAAAACAACCCTTTTTAACATTTTTGTCTGTCTGTCTGTCTGTCGGTCTTTCTGTCTGTCTGTCTGTCTTTCTGTTTGTCCGGGGTAATCTCTGGAACGGCTGAACAGATTCAAATGAGACTTTCACTGCAAGGAAGAGGACTTTATAGCGCTACATAGAGGCTATAATTTGACCCGGTAGTTGGCGCTGTTGTCGCCATAACAAGTCTTTATTTCTTTGACTCATCTATACATATAAATAAAATTAAAGTGTCTGTCTGTGATTTCAAAATAACTATGTTTTTTCAAGTGCGTATAGTTAGTTACACGATTCCAAGTCCAAAACAACCCTTTTTGTCATGTTTGTCCGTCTGTCTGTCTGTCTGTCTTTCTGTTTGTCCGGGGTAATCTCTGGAACGGCTGAACCGATGAGACTTTTACTGCAAGGTAGAGGACTTTATAGCGCTACATATAGGCTCAATTTGACCCGGTAGTTTGCGCTGTTGTAACGATACCGACTCTAAGTATTATATATATCTATATGTGTATATTTTGGCTGAGACGTAGTTTATTTATTTTAGGCGTCCGCTAGGAACGAATTTTACGAAAGGGCTTGATTGAGGAGGTTCGCGCAAAGTATGAAAGTTTAAATAAAATATTATTACTTTTCGCGTGCGAAGCCGCGGGTACCAGCTAGTATTTAAATAATAATTGACTGCTTCGAATTAGGTATAGGAGAAAAAAAAGTCTTAGTAGGAAACAAGGAATGAGTCCTATCATTTCGGTACCAAATGACAACGCTCATCAAGTTACGAAACTCCCGTAAAAATGGGAAATGCAACATTTTATTTATTGACAACATCGTGAAATTCAATGATTTTTTGCGATTTGTAAATTGTAATTTACAACAAAATGTCGTAATAAACAATTAACATAAAATATCCTGCCTCTTTATCAACGTAAGTTGCAATATTTCACTGCGTATCTACCCTTTTTACGATCGTTGTGTTTTCGTGTCGACAAATTTGACACTTAATGAAAATGTAATAGTTATAGATCCACGAACCTATAACACTTGGCAACAAATCTACGCGTTCTTTGCTAATCCAGTTGTTATACAGATCAATGCACAATACAATATCTCGATGTGACCCCTAAAACTAAATACAAAAAATACTTGCGTTTTCCAAAAATTGTTTAAGATGATGATTTTATTTGCCTTATAATTTCAACATTATAAAGGATACTTAATTTCCTCTAGTCTAAGTAAAAATAACCAGCGCGATATGCAATATTCCTTTTGAAGTGTAAGTAAACTGAATATAAAGTTATCTTTATATAATTTTGTCTAGAGGGTGCATAGGGTTCCCACCAAGAACTTAGGGTCCCAAGCCAATCTCACCTGCAAGTGGTGTACCTGCCGATCAACGGACGAGGCTCTGGCAAACAAAATATCCCGATAAGCGGCAATAGGCTCGCCACGTGGGATCAAAACACTGGCGAAAAGTGGGCGTTTAGTATGCCTCTGCCTACCCCTTCGGGGAAACAGGCGTGAGTCTATGTATGTATGTAATTTTGTCTATTAGCCAGAACTGCTGCGATAATAGCGTCCATTAAGGTCCCAAACGTCGGGAAAATAAGCAATAACCGAGAAATAACCAATAAGATTAGTCTTAGCTCTAAGATAAATAGTGATTACTATAAGTACATTTCAGAAAATGGCCACTTAGTAACCTATACTATTCTTATACTAATGTATTCGTAACAGGTCTACATTGCGTAATTATTTGAAAATAAAAGTGAAATACCTTATAGTTGCGCCGACGTTTCGACGTGAGTGACAACAGCCGTGGTCACGGGAATATTAATAACCTGCAGCGCCGTTTCCGCGAATCTTTACTCTTCAACCAGCAACGTTTTCGACAATCATTACCTACTTGCAACGAAAGTAGCCATATTGATGTCTGTTGGTCTAATGGTACTCTGGCTGGCCGTGGGTTCGATTTCAGCATTATCACGTAAGCTGGTGATAATGCAAATAGAAACTACACCAGAGTTTTTGCAACGTAATACTGTTTAGCATATGACTACTAGAACAAAAATAGTTCGCACATTACTAATTGTTATATTGACATATTTATTTCATTTATTTACATTGCTTTTTTCACTAGGTTTTTTAATTTACATTTGAGCACCTCGTTAGGTAGAAGCCGAGATGACATAAATATGTAAGTTATGTTTTAAGTTTTATTATAATCCTACATCCAAAAATAGGAGCCCTGCGCCTCAAGGCTCCGCCTACTTAGTTTATTAGACATCGTTCCCAATTTAGTCGTCAAACTCTTTCAAAACTAACCCTTAGGTAGAGTACCTAAGACACAAAAAATACAGTACCTAGAAGTTGAATACATTACCTAAACAAAGTATAGGTATAATGGCCAAAAAAATTATAATATTATATACCTTGCCTAGACGTAACTAGTACTCTTAACATTGCCGAGATTCAATAATTATACATAATACATGTATAATTATTGAATCATACAAATTGATCGTAACATAAGGACATATTTATTTGTAATTTTTGGCTGATACAAGAAAAACCCATATCCCTTGTTGAGAAGAAAAACCCAAACAAACTCAGAGTCAATGCTTCTGTTACTACCCTTTCATTTTCTTTTATCTTTTTCAATTTTTTTAAGGACCTAAAATATGGGTTTAATATATAAACAAGATAAATACCTGCAACAATAAAGGTAAGAAAACACATCAACTCCAATCAGTTTACGCGAAATTATGAGGGCAGCCTCCCTCATATAGAAATTTTGTAACCCCTAACACATTAGAACGCTATTGCCCAATGTCTGATCAGTTATTACAGGTATCAACTAACTTAAGGGCACAATTCGATTTCCATTCCTTCAAAACTCTGTCACTCCTCCATATCCGGGTATGAATCGAATCCACTGCCAATTTTGGCTTTAGACTGATCAGACGAGCTGTTTTATTTTAAATATAGATGTCAAGAATAGTTTATCTTTTTGATAACTCATGATGGAGGACAGGCCTTCGCCGTATATGTTACTTATGTTAGTAAATAGTTACTTTAAGTTGGAGATTATATCTAGTAATAGGCACATGTTTATTATTCTACATGGATATTAATTTAATCATGTAAAATAATTATTCTATACGGGTGTCTTACTCGTGAACTTACTATTTTGAAAATAATAAAAGTTAATGAAGTTTATTTTCGTTGACTTGTTGTTTCTCTGAAAAAATGTGTAAAAATACATACATAACATTAATAAAGCTTCTTTGTAGATAACTCTCAGAAATGTAAGATCCCTCATTATGTTTTCTTCGCTGGTTATCAAGCAATAATTATTAATTTATCTCGCACACGACTATGAAAAGTCAGTTAGTCCGTGTGTAAGTCTATCCCCACTAAACAATCGCTGCTATCTTATAAAGCTATGATTCCTAAAATGAAACAAAAAGCCGCCCGTTTACCCACAGTTAGCAACATACCGTCACTCATTCGTCACTTACTGTCATAATCGATCGTTCATGACAGCCCAATCAGAAGCTCAGCCGACGGTAAAAACATGAGGGTGCGCACTTCCTAATCTAATACTCGCGGTACAACCCAGAACCCACAGGGTTGACGGCAACTGGCGGTTGAAATGTTCAAGAAATAAATTCTGCTACTTGAGTACAGTATTTCTAAAATACATGTTATTATTTTAAGATTCAAAAGGTGAGAAGTGGGTGTAATATTGCACCTCTGCCTAACACTCTGTGGAAACTGGCATGACGGTCGAAAGTCCACACGCACCTCAAAATTCACCCCATCATAGAAAATTGTGACCCGCGTGACGCTATAATATAAAATAAAAAATAACATTTTATTAATAAGTGTGTTCCCTAGAATATAATGGTGAATTTTGAAAAACACCGTGAAATGTTTACTTTTTACATAAATATAGGTATGAATGATTCTGGTTTACGAGGGTAAAGTTAAAGTGCTTCGTTGACTTTAAAACATTTTATAGTAACTATGTGTTTTTTTTTTGCCTATATTGTTCCACTGTAAGCAAAGGCCTCTCCTCTGCATTTACATTAATCTCTGATTTGTATAATTTACAAAAAATACTATTCATAGTTAAACTATGGTAGTAAAAAGTTATTACACTTTTCAGAATTCATGAATGATACCTTTCTCTAATTATTTTTCCATTTCATTGTCAAGAGAGCTGAACTAGATACTATATAATCCAAATAAACAATCCAATAACACCACCAATATCTGTGTATAGTGTGTATACGATCTCCAGATCCTAATACCTATGTACAATGGTTGGCTTGCACATATCCTCTCGGAAGCGGATGCCCTTCACTTCACCTTTCACCGCACCGTCATCCTGAGGTGAGATGACGACGTTCTTGCTGATAAGCGTGCCTTGCAAAAGGGAATCTCATACAAAGACTACTGAACAACTTATTAGTTTAAACGATGCCGATCCGGGTTGAGTTTAGTGCGCCAGCCATTTGTGATAGAAAAATATGGACTTGACTGGCCGATAGAGAAAAAGCAATATAACATTGACGGGATGGAGTGTTAACAAAATACCGTCCAAATAATCTACTATCTAATTGTGAAAAAGAGCCACTTACTCACAGAATAGTAGCAAAGCTCAGCCTGGGAGTAGCTATTTAATTATAATGCTTATGAACGTAACTTCTCCAACACATTTCTAAAATAATAAAAAAACATAAAACTCAGCAAATATTTCAGCTATGTATTGCAATAATATAACTAATAAGGCTCCATAAATAAACATTAAACTAACCGACTTTCTATGTTTACTTTTAAAAAATCTATTGAGTTATTTGTTAAGAAGCCTTTCGTTGCTTCCTTAATGATTCATTATAACAGGCTTAATTTATTTCAACAGTAAACCATCTATCAAATTCAAAAAGTAATGCAACAGGTATTTTCCAGTATCCCTAGATTAAACACAAGAAAACAATCCCTTTTACGGGTCGTGTATATTCCTTAAAGGTTGGTGTAATTTAACGGCTTTTGTGTAAGATTATACCAGTGTTGATTCAGTTAAAGCTATTGCAAATATATACTGATTTTACTGAAGAAAGGTTATTAAGTATGTTTTTAAAATTATGATTTTTGAATGGGGTCCTACATAATTACATTTATGATTGAAAGTAATGATATGTTGTTGTTGGAGTTACATATATTATACGTGTACGATACACGTATAATATATGTTTATTGTTCCTTAATCATGCTTTTTTGTTGCCATGTTTTGAGGAACTTTTGAAATCGTATTTTGAAACGTACTTTTGTTATAAGTGTCTATGAGACAAGCAAATACCTTTGTATCTCATATCAAAATTGTTGTATTTGATTGGTTTTCATGATTTTAAAAATCATTACTATATAAATAACTATCTAATACGGCTGACTAACAAAGATGGTGTAAATACACGTAACACAAACAAATCCCGTGCTATCAGCAGCTTGTTCTTGACTCCTTTGCGGGAAGGAGAGGTTAAGAGCATTGTTTTATCATTAAAAAATACACGCTCAGTTGGTTACGATGAGATTACTACCCAAATTATAAAGAAATGTATTGATATATTGGTTCCCATTTTTACATATCTTATATTTTTTTCTTTCTAACGGGGAACATTTCCCGAACGATTAAAAAAGTCAATAGTTAAACCAATATACAAGGAAGGTGATCCTCTTGAATTGTGTAATTATAGACCTATAACTTTAACACCAGTGATCTCAAAATTTTTTTAAAAGAGTATGCAAAAAAGGCTTTCCTCCTACTAAGATAAGTTTAAATTAGTTAAAAATTATCAGTACGGTTTCCAAAGAGGAAAATCTACTACACTTGCCGCATTCAATTTAATTAAGGAGATTATTACTAACATCGAACAACGAAAGCCAGCAATAGTGACCTTTTTCGACATGTCCAAAGCTTTTGATTTCGTTTCACACAGAATACTTTTAGACAAGTTAGAAAACTATGGCGTTAGAGGACCAGCTCTAAACTGGATAAAAAGCTATTTAAATGAACGTGAGCAATGTGTCAAATTAACTTTTCTAGGTTATGATGCGGCAGTACGCCAAAAAAGTGAAAATATATAGTAAATAACTTTGGCGTACCACAAGGAAGTTTACTCCGCCCTCTTCTCTTCCTTTTATATATTAATGACCTACCTGACATTATTAATCACAAATGCATACTTTTTACGGATGACATATCTATTATTTTGACATGTGATAATGATAATGACATTAATAAAACAATTGACTCCATTATCCTATGGTTAAATGACAACAATCTACATGCCAACTTAACGAAAACTCATTTCATACAATTCCAAACCCATCAAACAAAATCAATACCAAGAAGTCTGTCGTATGGTAACATAACAATACATGAAGTTTCAAACAATACATTTTAGGTATAATATTGGACAAGTATTGTGATTGGAAAAAACATGTTGAAGGCGTGTGTAAAAAAGTTAATAGCTTTGTATACGTCCTAAACAAGCTAAGGACTACATCAAACATACAAGCAGTACTGTTAGCATACCATGGATACGTAGGATCTATACTAAGGTACGGTCTAATATTGTGGGGCAACTCGACTGACTTCCAAAGGGCGTTCCTAAGTCAAAAAAGATGCATCAGAGCTATAGTTGGTATTCCTGCATACGAATCTTGCAGACCACATTTTAAAAGACTAAATATATTGCCTCTACCTGGTATGTACATTTTTGAAATATGTGTATTCGTTAAAACGTATTTCCAAGAAACACAAGGCGTGGAGAAAGACTTGTTGCAGAACTGATTCCTAGAACTTCCATGTTTCAAAAGTGTTGCTATTATATGTGTATAAAAATATTTAGTAAGGTGCCAAGCTATGTTCAGGATCTGCCACTGCCAATATTTAAAAGAAAATTGAAACAAATGTTATCTGAAAACATTATGTATGATATAAATGAATGGTAACACAATTTTTCTGAATTTATTTATGGACAGTATATTGTTATGTCTTTGATCAATTTTCTTTCTTTTATCAATATTCATTATAATATGACTACATTTTCTTTATAACTTTATGTCTACTAAGAATAATACAATTTGCACGCCTGATCAGGTAAAACAAGGCCAAATGGACAATGTAATAATTCATTATTAAGATCTTATTGTAAACCCTTGTTTGATGCAAATAAATGATTTATGATTTATTAATACTTATGGACTCTGCCCGCGGCTCCACCTAATAAACTGATTTTGACTGCACGTTTGGAGTAGTGGTTTAAGCGGGCGCCTAGCCGCTTGATACTGCGCCGAGTGTTGTGGATTCGATTCCCAACCGAGACAACACTTTGTATTAATAATCGATTTTAAACTTTCGCGATTTGAATACATCATACAATTTTATTTAAACGGGTCTTATTCGCGATATTTAATTAATTTAAGGTATAACTACCTATGTTTTACTGACGTTTCAGCCGTCTTACAACAGCCTTGGTCGAGGGCAGAACTGATATCATCGCAGCGTCGTCCTTGTGAAGCGCGGGTTTCGGCAGCTGCCCTCACTTGTTTTTTATTTTTATTTTTATCCGAACTGTCGGTACGTTGACACACAACACTTATGACGTCTACACACTGATGAGCTGTGTTACTTCGGCGGGGTTTACATTTGTTGATTACTGGATTACAAGTTGTTGACAGTCTGTATCCATCTTCCCGGTTGAAATACACACGCAACACGCTTTAACTAAATAATCCTTTACCGATAGCAATTTGCATCGAAAGCACCTATTTTCGAGTGCAGGGTCACAAGAAAACCTAACATAACCTATAAGGTACCTACACATAAAAAGGTGCTTTCGATGCAAACTGCTATCGGCAAAGGATTATTTAGTTAAAGAGTGTTGCTGCGAACCATGACATCGGCAAATCTTGGTAACCATTGGAATGGCCAACTATTCATTCTTTGTAGCGTTATTCGGCGAAACGTGCTGTCGCTAAATAATGGTATCAACTAATAGTTTTTCCGTATTACCGTTCGTCGGTGAACCATGCTTTCTGTAGACAGTTACATAGTTCAAGGGTAATTCGATATACCGTACGGGACTGATACAGGATTTATTTCTAGAGCGAGAGATGTTTTTTTTTTAAAAAAGATTGCCTTCTATCTATCTCCACAAAAATCATACCATGAAATCGCTCTGTCGCGACGTGAAAAAAAGAAATAAACACACTTTCGCTTTTATAATATTACTATGGATTATTTTTCACTCATGTAGAAATGAGATGTCAACTGAGTTTAAATTCCGCGTGAAATCAATTCAAATGGAAACAAAAGAACAATCAATAACAAACCCTATTTTATAGAACAAAAGGTTAATTCTCTAAGATCACAAGGGTCTGCAGTACTATTTGGCAAAGCGCCTTGTTTTCGACTTGTAAATTGATTGAAACGCTCGGCAACTGATAATTGCTAATAGTTTTCTTGTTAACGCCAAGTGGGAATTTGGCAGATTACTTGACTTCCTTCCAAACTTTTATTTCCCTTTCGTTGTATTTGATTCCGAGTGTCTTCAGATAGTATTTTATTTTCATTGGATGTTTTTTGCATCTTGATTGGAAACGGCAATTAATTTTATGTCGATGCAGACGCGTTCTTGTTTGTTTTTCACTGAATGGATCACTTGCTTATTCATCAAGTCATGTTTGTTCACGTCCCGTCGATGTTTACCAACAAAAAATAAACATGATGCATCGCAGGTGGTACAAAACACGTATGCAAAAGAAGTATCCGGAAAGAAAATTATTGTGTAGTAGAATGAAGAACTATTAGAAGAGCAAAGATAGATTTGTGAAACCTGGTTTACAAGTGGGTCACAAAAAGTGACACCACTCCATGCCTCGAAGAGCTAACAAGTCCTCGACCCGGCTATCGTGAAGGTCTGTGACAATCTTTATGGAGAGTCAGCAAACTAAGGTAACAACGTAGACCGCTAAGTAATAAAACATGTCTGTCTTTGGCCGTAGGTATCGTCGAGAAAATAAAATTATTATAACTTTACGGTATACCCTGCATCTTGAAATACCAAAACAATTTAGTCTCAAACGGTAATGATATATGCAATGCATTCTCTTCTTACTTTAATTCTACTTATGTTATGCCCGATACAATAGAAAATACAGCAGGCTCTCTTGACACCATTTCACACGTCACATCGGATATTTCCAGTATTGAAATAAGTACTGCAGAAGTTGCCAAACTTCTATCACAGCTGGATGCTTGTAAGTCTGCCTTCTTCTTTTCAATTTAAGAGCTGTGCTCTTGTCGGTGGAGTGTACGCCATATATTTCGGTCTTCGGCCAATACCTTGACCTCTTTATACGACATGACCTTTGACCAAAAATTTTAATACACATAATAAATACATAACAGAATGAGACCCCTAGTAGAACGCAACATCAGTTCTGACCAGTACGTATTCAGAAGAGGAAAGGGCACACGTGAGTCTATCTTGGCACTTAGACTTATCTGTGGCAGAAGAATAGACTTAGGTATAGATACACACATAGCATTTATAGATTTAGATAAGGCTTTTGATAAATTAAACTGGAGAATCATGATGGAGACATTGAAAAACATTGGACTAGATTACAGGGACAGACAAATATACGCTTTATAAAAACCAACAAACCAAAATAGAAATAGGCAATGAGTCAATAAATGCAAGAATAAAACAAGGAGTTAGACAAGGATGTCCTCTTTCCCCTACAATTTTCAACATTTTTATAGAAAGTGCAATTATAAAAATTATAGACTTACAACAGGGAGGAACTAAAATGAACGGTAAACGCATCTTTTTTATACGATATGCGGACGACATCGCTGCACTAGCTGAAAATAAGACAGACCTAGAAAATCTTCTAAATATTATGGACAAATGCTTCAAAGAAATTGGACTTAAAATCAATACAAATAAAACCAAAATTTTAACTGTTACTAGAAATTCAATTAATAACAATCAAAATATCATACTAAACAACGCCCCAATAGAACAAGTAAAATCCTTTAGATATTTGGGAAGTCTTATTACTCATGATTCGAAGTGCACTCTAGATATTAACACTCGTATATCAATAGCCAAAACAGCGTTTAACAACAAAAAGCATCTTTTGAAATCAAAAATAGCAAGACGGATTAGAAAACAATTTATCAAATCATATATTTGCTCTGTACGGAAGCGAAACGTGGACAATGACTCAGCAAGACCGGGAAAGACTGGAGGCTTTCGAGATGTGGTGCTGGAGGCGGATGGCAAGGATCAGCTGGATTAAAAAAAGACCAACGCTGAAGTATTGAGCCTTGTCCAAGAAAAACGGAGCATTTTAGCGACCGTAGAAAGAAGAAGAGGAAAGATGTTTGGCCACCTTATACGACATGATGATTTTATTAAAACCATATAGGAAGGCAAAATAGCAGGAAAGAGAGGAAGAGGTCGACCCAGACACGGACAGATACACGGATCAAATGAAAGAAAAAGCAAAGGTCATGTCGTAAGTCTGCCGGGCCTGATAAAATTCATCCTCGTCTACTTATAGCATGTGCTAAGTCTATCGCTATCCCTGTTTCTCTCTTATTTAAAAAGTCTCTTGCGACATGCACCTACCCACTTATATGGAAATCGGCGTATATCACTCCAATTCACAAAAAGGGACTTCGTGAGGGTAGCTTGAAGTGACTGGACAAAAATTTTCGTGCTCCGAGCTTTTAAATTGATTTTAATTATATTCGGACAAATTATTAATGTTTACATACATATTATAGTACATTAACCTCAAGTGCACTAGGTTACCTCAATTATTCTCCTTTTGATCAACTGCATTTCAAACACAACACTCAATAATATGGACCTTTACACAAAGTTGTCTACAACAATGGAAGAACTATCATCCACTTTTTCTTCACGAATGGCACAATACGAAGAAGACCTGAAGAATGCAGGGAATGAAACATCATCCCACAAGACTATTGCTAGCCTATCCCGGGAGTTCACTGATTTTAAGGGCCTTATTTGGAAGACTATGAGTGCTCTTAAATCCCAAATGGAGTTGCTAGTCATAGGTCTTGATCGTCATGAAATGGCATCACGCTCCAAAATATTATTGCTACATGGTCTCTCGCCAGATAAAGATACGCAACCACTGGAACAATTTCTGAGCATCTTGGCGGATAAAATGGACATGCCGAATATATCTACAACGCAAGTGTCAGGGTGTCATTATTTGGGCAATAACGTAAATAAGTCTCGTCCATTGATGGTGCGGTTTGAAAGTCGACTACTCCGAAGTAAAGTATGGCAGAGCAAAACCAAATTGAAGGGCTCAGGTTTAACACTTTCAGAATTCCTCACAAAACCAAGACATGAGGTTTTCATTAACGCACGGAGATATTACGGGGTGAAGCGTTGCTGGACTTCAGAAGGCAATATTGTGGTGCAAGTCACGGACAAATCCCGGAAGAAGATAGAATCAATGGCTGAGCTTCGTTCCGTGATGACACAATTCCCGGTAACAGATTCTTCAGGACCGGAGCCCGCGGTGGCTGGGACCAAAACCTCGCAGCCTGCTCACAAACCGACATCCCAGACTGTTGATAAGAGACCACGCAAAACGGTGAAATAGTCACTTTTTATCAATTATGTTGTTTTTTACTTTGGTTTTTGTGTAACTCGTATTTAGTTTTGTCAATGAGTTTTGTTTACATAATTATTTTGCTAATGACGGTCACTAAAGAGATTAAATTATAACTTGACAATTGTTTGACAGATGTCATACCATATTCCGTTCGGATACTTCTACAAACTTATTTTTCATATGTTTGGGTACGAGTCTTTTAAGTTGATGTTATTTTTAGTAACCCATTGTAACCAGCCAGTGCATAGAGGTGACAAAGAATATATATCTTTGTTTTTGTTTTTTTAACGTTAAATTATTATATATATATTTTTCTATATTATATTTATATATTGTATTTATTATTCGTTTATTGTTTATCATTACTAGTATGTATGATGATATTGATGATAGTTTTGCCTCTTGTTCATCTTCATCTACAACTGATCTAAGCTTTGCTAGTGCGTTTACAAATGACGATTCGACACATCTTTGTGATCAACTTTTTTTTTCCTTCTCTTGCTACCGTAATTACTTAAATGTTGTCCACATTAATGCGCAAAGCATTCACGCTCACTATCCAGACCTCTTATCGTCATTTGATGCTGATGTTGTTCATGCTGTTCTTATTTCAGAAACCTTTCTCAAGCCTACTCTTCCTTCCAAACAATATTCGCTGCCAGGTTATAAGTTGGTGCGTAATGATAGAGTAGGCAAGGGATATGGAGGGGTTGCTATATATCTCCGGGAAGATATAAAACATAAAATTGTCGACAAGTCTCCAAGTGAATACTCAAATTCTGCGGAACATATATTTCTTGAAATTAATTTTAAATATTCCAACATACTATTAGGTGTCTTCTACAGCCCATCTTGTACTATTGACTATTTTTCGTCATTAGAATCAAAGTTAGAAAACTATTCTTCTTTGTATGAACACACAATTATTCTTGGAGACTTCAATACATGTCTACTCAAGGATGATATACGCAGCCGAAAGCTTCAGTCCCTTGTCTCCTCTGTTAATTTGCAGATTCTTCCTCTTAATGCTACACATAAGGCTCCTCATTGCAATCCTTCTCTTCTAGATTTAATTCTTGTTTCTGACCGTAACAAAGTAGCAACGCATGGACAACTTCCCGCGTCTTTTTCTTATCACGATCTCATATACCTTTCTTATAAAGTTCGTCCTGCAAAACGCAAGGCCAAATATCTCACACTTCGTTCTTATAAGAACATTGATTTGAAGCGTTTGGAGATGGATGCAAACACTATGGACTGGACCTACATTTATAAGTGTAATAGTATAGATGATATGGTATCTGCTTTTAATGCAATCATTTTAGACTTATATAATACACACGCTCCGCTCAAGAAGGTAAGGGTCAAACACTTGCCGGCACCATGGCTATCTTCTGATATTAAAAAACTAATGGCGAAACGGGACAAAACTAAACGGCAATATAAGAAGTTGCCCACTGAGGAGCACTGGAATGCATATAAAAAACTCCGAAATCGTTGCAGTCGTTTGTGTAGGGATGCTAAAAGACGCCACATACACAATTCAATACAAGATCTTCACACCTCACAAGTATGGCAATTTCTCAAGTCACTAGGCATTGGAAAAACATCGCAGAGCAGCTGCACGAGTATGGACTTGAACTTACTCAATGCTCATTTTTCCAGGCCACCGATTACTCTTCATAGTAGCACCAAGACTACAACATTAAATTTTCTCTCCAATCTTTCTCTGCCATTAAATACTGCATTCTGTTTTCAGCCAATTGTTGAAGCGGACGTTAAAAAATCCTTCCTATCCATAACCACTAAAGCAGCTGGTGAAGATGGTCTTCAAATTCAAATGTTTCTGCCCATTCTCAGCCAAATAGTGCCCGTGTCACTCACATAATAAATTTCTCCCTATTCTCTAACACCTTTCCCGCACTGTGGAAAAAGGCACACATATTACCTTTAGCCAAAATTCCAAATCCTATTTCCTTATCCCATTTCCGTCCAATTTCAATACTCCCAGTCCTGTCCAAAATTCTTGAGACTAATGTTCAAAAACAACTGGCTAATTATTTGTACTCTAATAGCCTATTAAGTCCATATCAGTCCGGCTTCCGGCCAGGCCATAGTACAGTAACAGCACTTGTTAAAATTACTGATGACATAAGACTGGCCATGGAAAATAAGCAACTGACAGTACTGGTACTCTTGGATTTTAGCAGTGCCTTTAATTCCGTTGATTCTGACGTACTCCTTGGTATCCTATCCTCACTTAATGTCTCAGCTTCTGCAATTGGTTGGTTTAAATCTTATCTTCAGGGACGCTCACAGTCTGTGCGCTCCGAAGAGTTATACTCTGAGTGGTGTGATCTGGCTGCGGGTGTTCCTCAAGGCGGCGTGTTATCTCCTTTACTCTTCTCCGTTTTTATTAACGCTATCACTAAAGTTATATCTTCACATTATCATCTTTACGCAGACGATCTGCAGCTATATCGACATTTTAATGTTCAGGATATTTCTGAAGCCATCGATGCTATCAATAATGATTTAGAACGTATTCGTATGTGGGCTGAGTCATTTGGACTCCTTGTTAATCCTACAAAGTCTCAAGCTCTCATTATTGGTGGCCGATATATGCATAACCTATTGGATTACCAATTGCTCCCAGTAGTTCTATATAATTCAATACCCATAGTTTACTCGAAATGTGCTAAAAATCTCGGTGTGCTTCTTGACTCGAATCTGTCCTGGGAAGCACATATTGCAGAAGTAAGCAGAAAAGTGTTTTGCACATTCCATTCTCTCAAGCGTCTCGAAAAATTCCTGCCTTTCAATACTAAGGTAACACTTGCGCAATCTCTCCTACTTCCAACTCTAGACTATGCAGATGTCGCCTTTCTTGATATAAAGGAGGAACTTTTAAACAAACTCGAGCGCCTGCAGAATCTGTGTATCCGCTTCATATTTGGCCTTCGAAAGTATGATCATGTGTCGGAATTTCGAGCTAGGTTGAAGTGGTTGCCTATTCGCCGGCGCCGGGATTCTCACATTCTTTCTCTTCTTTACACTATTCTTCACAATCCTACTACTTCACCTTCATACCTTCGTGACCGGTTTGAATTTCTTATTCCGCGGGAGAAGCCCTGTCGTTTAGCCACCTCTCTTCTCTTACGCACCCCTCCTCATAGCTCCACTGTGTACGACCATTCTTTCTCCGTCTATGCTGTCCGCCTGTGGAATGCTTTGCCGCATCACATTCGCGCTAGCCCGTCCTTGGCAGTGTTTAAGGTGAATGTTAGGAGGCACTATCTATCGATATAAATATAATACATATGTATTAGAAGTATTATATGAATAATATATATATATATATATTTAGATTATATATATTACATATATATAATATTGTATGTAGTTTATTTATTAACTTATATATATATATATATATATTTATTGGTATCCTATTTTTTTTTTTTATTAGTATTATTATTTTTTGTACACTAAGATTACCCTTAGCTCTAAAATCAAATCTCCAGTCTCAAAGGTTTGCTGGTAGAAAACTCAGTGTTGAGTTAAGCTCGCCTTTGTATACAAAATTAATTAGTTATTATTTTTTAATCGTTTCATGTATTTTTTGTTTTATTTTTTGTGTACAATAAAGAATTAAAGAATTAAGAATGAAATTACGAATTATAGGCCCATATCAAAACTATGTGTGATTTCGAAGGTATTCGAGAGAATGGTCTATAATCAAGTCTACTCTGCATTAGAAAATTGTCTCAGCCAAACTCAACATGGTTTTCTCAAGGGTCGCTCGACCATTACAAATCTTATAATATTAAACGAGTATTTGACGGAAAACATGGATGCTGGTAAACAAGTGGATGTGATATACACCGATTATAGTAAGGCTTTCGATCGGATTAGTCAAAATATGCTATTATTTAAGCTGCAGGGCATAGGCATAAGGGGCGATTTGTTCAGGTGGTTCTCGTCATATATAAATAACAGAACACAGGCCGTGGTAATAAACAATTACATGTCAAGTTGGGTACCTATTCCCAGCGGTATTCCACAGGGCTCGTTAATTGCACCTCTTTTGTTTATTATATTTGTAAACGACATCGAAACCTGCTTTGACAACTCCAAACTATTGTGTTTTGCTGACGACATGAAAATATATGCTGCAGTGTCATCACTGTCTGACGCACAGTTACCTCAAACGGACCTCACACGCCTCGATCACTACTGTCTCGCTAACGGCCTCAATCTCAACCCCACTAAATGTTCTGTTGTGACCTACAGTCGAAAAAAAGATAATGTTTCATTTCAATATATTATAGTAAAAGGCCACCCACTAATAAGAGATGAATCCATTCGTGACCTAGGTGTTATTCACGACACAAAACTGCTCTATGACAAGCACATAGACGATATAGTAGGACGAGCGTTTAAAGCCCTTGGTTTTATAATGCGATCGTCGGCTTACTTCAAAAATGCTAAGACCTGGAAAATTTTGTATTGTACCTTTGTCAGAAGCATATTGGAGTATGCATCGCAGATATGGAATCCACGTTATGACACATACGTCACGAGAATCGAGAGAGTACAGATTAAATTTATTAAATACATGTGCTACCGCCTACAAATCCCTTTCAAATCAAGCCAATACCTAAATATCTGTAAAAAATTTCACCTGCTCCCACTATCTGAGAGAAAAAAATATATGCGACGTTTGTTTTTTACTAAAAATTGCCTCTAACAGCATAAATTGTCCCGAATTGTTAGGCAAGCTAAATCTCAATGCGCCAACTAAGCAATTAAGAGCTATGAAACCCTTGCATATGCCTATAGCGTCTTCTAATTATAGGCAAAACTGCTTCCTTAACCTAGCGAGCAATAGCTTTAACTTGCAGCCAAAGATCTAGATATAGATTTATTTTGTACAAGTGTTCCAGTAGCAAGGCGAAGAATGAGTGAGACCTTCTTTTCTTAAATAACATTTGGCTACGGCTGACCGAACTGTACTGTACCTCAATGGAGATTGTAGTTAAGTTTAGCATGTTAGTGTTTTATTGATTTTCTATTTGAAAAATGTGTGTTAATTATATTTTAATTTATACGTGAGGACCTGTAATTGGCTATCTGTTACTTATATAATATTTTTGTGAAATTAGAATAAGCTGTTGGACCTCCATATATAAATAAATAAATAAACATTTTTTTGTTAAACAATACTTTCTATTCAAATACCATAATAATCTGTTATTATTGTTACCCAGTCAGTGCTTAGGTATCTAGTAAGCAATATTTTTTATGAAATGGTAAAAAGTCGTGTATAAATAGGCTGGTTTCATGTATGTAGGTACTAAGAAGGCATCATTAGCAAACCACTGTAAAGATTTTTTTTACTTTAAAGGTACTAATTTCTAATAAGTATTAAGTTTAATATTAGAAAGCTATTGATGTGACGAAAACCTATTGCAAGCTCTTTAACTTGAGAGTATTTGTGTAGCAAAATATACTAATATATTTTTACATATTATGTATTTCTAATAAATTAATATGTCTATTACACAATTTAATTTGACCTTGCATATTACTTTATTTTAATGTGTCAATGAAAGTACTGTAATGCCGATAGAATTTGTTTCTCCTTTCTTGTACTTGAGTTAATTTTGATCTTTAAGGGAATTGTTTACAAAAATGAATGAAAATTCTGGCTGCCGATCTACTATATACACATTCAAATAGTAGGCAAAACATTTTCGATTAATTTGATACCTACAGCTTACATAATAAACCTTTAACAAGGTTTTTCATAACAGACCCAATATAATTTTTCGTCACATCAATACTTAATGTGTTGAGCAAATTAGACATAAATGAAATAAAGTTGTATTACCCGTAGTAGCGGCTGAACGACTCTACAGGGTGTTGTAAAACACCAGTTATGTGCCCTCAACAAATCCTGCCACGGATTCATAATACCCGGCTAAATTAAATATGGAACCAGGTATTAGGTAGCGAAACATCTGCTCATAATAAAGGTATGAATTTACTGCTTTATGTGGACGTACTGTGCTAAGATTGGAATGAAAAAATGTATAATGGTTTTATTTGAACGGTCGCTGTATATAACTGACTAGTGGACGCCTGCAGCTACGCCTGCACATTTACCCGTTTTGCCCGATTTGCCCGATTGTTGTTTATTTGGGCAATCCTTTCTTAGTGCACCCCTACGGTCCCCAAGGAACATACATGCCAAATTTCAGCTTCCTGCGTCTAATAGTTTAGGCTGTAGCTTGTCTGTCAGTCAGTCAGTAACGCAAGGATTTTATATATACAGATGACATTTTTTAAAACGCACAATGGCGAGCATACAAATCATGGTGACATCTAACGGACATTGACGGCAATACAAAGACAAAAAATACGGTATTAGAAGTTTCACATGCAATTAGTACGTACTAGTAGACTGCCTCCGTAAAGACATAAAGACATATTTATTTCTGCATTTTGGTTGTTTACAACACTTATCATGTCAAAACCCTATTCTAGATGATGCCGGCTTTTCCTAGCTAAATGACTTCTTGAGAAGAAAGGCCGAAACAAACTCAGAGTTTTTTTTTTTTTTTTTGTCACTTCAATTTCTTTAGTCTTTTCTTGATCTTTTAAAGTCTAGACAAAAAAGGATTTAGTGGTCCCGTGGTCCAGGAGATAGCGTATGCGACTGCTGATCGGAGGTCCCGGGTTCAATTCCTGGATCGGGCAAAAGTGTTACTGGGTTTTTCCGAATTCTCAGTAGCAGCTTGGAGTCTGGTGATGTGCCCGGTAACGGCAATAGGCTCGCCTCCTATTACGTGGGACCAAAAAATTTATGGCGAAATGTGGGTGTTATATTACACCTTTGCCTGCCCCTTCGGGGATACAGGCGAGAGACTATAAAAAAAAATGGAAGACATACAAGTTCTCGACCACATCCATCAGACCACAGCAGAGACGATGACTTAACCTGGCCATAGTTATTACACCTTTTTTTTTGTTTTACGAGGTGGAAAATCCCTTCGGATCTCTGACTCTTGGGGACCAATGAGAGCCGGAGTATCTGGTGTTTCCACTAAAAACCACCTCGACTTTCTCAAGGACCCGTGGAGGGTAGGGCATCGCCGCAGCATTCGTCGTCACCCTCCGACGGGCCAATGCCCGCCAGATGGTTAGGCGGGCCCCGAACAAAACCCCCTTGACGGTGGATTAAGGTTTTGGGCTCCGCCGCCAAAACACCCAGCGGCCGCAGAGGACAGGGAGGACGGCAACGCAACACCGCATCTCCTCTTCCTCTGCGGCCCCACCGCGACGCATCGAATGGTGCGCCCCCATTTGGTCGCGGGAGATAGGGCGCGCGGCAACGCAACACCGACACGCCTCTCCTCCCACAACCGCACCCGACTGCGAGGGACAGACAGAACTGTCCCCCGCACCCGCACCGTTGGACGCATCCTGCGCAGGCCCCTCCAAGCCCACGCGGAGCGTTCCCTCCTGGATCCCTCTTAGCTTCACCGCGGGTGACCAATCCACGGTTACTGAGCCCCCCACCACGACAAGGTGGAGATCCCACGGGGGGATATTTATTACACCTAGCTTATTTTCAAACTATCATTACACTGCCACAGATGGGTATTCCACAGCACAGGTACATCACTAATGTTTTGAAGTTAATTGTTAATCGTCACTTGCTCTTGTTTCACAGAGCTTCTAAATCCTTAGTCCCAGTTGTCATAAATAACTATTTCTAAATGTTGCTACTGGTAGTCAATAGGTAAATACTGATACTCGTCTTTGCCATAGATATCAGTATTTCGTTGATTTATAGGGGTTGGACGACTGTCGTTCCGTAGAAAAGCTCATACTCTATTGAATCTAGTTGGACTCGAAAAGTGTATCACTTATTTGTCTGGGTTCATGAGCAAAACTTTAAGTTGCAACTGGGAGTACGCTAGTATACGCTTTATAACTTAACTATCGTTATAATAAAAATGCTATACAATATTCTGCTAATAAATTATTAATGTTAAGCCCACCTTAAAATAATAAACTTCAGCGCCAAATTCAGTTTGACTAAAAACTTTTTTATGCATTGGATGAAAAATGCTTGTTTGTTTCTGCAAACTTTGTTTTAACGTTTAGACTGGGAATACACGTTTTTGGCTTATTTTAATTTTCAAGAGTAAAATATGTTATTCACTATGTTTCGTAATTTGTATTGTGGGAGTGTTTAACGGTTTACTGTTTCTAATAAAATAGGTAGAAGTTTTGAAAAGGTTTTGTTCGTAGCAAGTTAAACAAAGAAAGTAGACTTTGTATATCTTTGTTTATACCTATACTTAGAAATTTAAGCTCTTGAAATATAGGCATTGCGATAATGTATGATACTATGTTTTAGTTTTGCGCAATTAGAGGGTACAGATGATCAAAGATCGATGTTCAACGGTCACAAAATTTATAACCGCAATACTGCGTCAAGCTAATTATACTATTTTATTTTAGTTGAGTCTCCAGCAGATTTATATTGAGCCTTTTATTTATCTAGCTAGCTAGAAAAAAAGGCAATATTAATTTAATTTGCGGAAATAAAATAACAAAATTAAATAAAACAAGGAGAGACCAATGAAATAATTCTTAACTAATACTTTCGTCCGACTGATTATGCCCTCACTCATTCGAATCCCCGCGGGACCGGACTATTGTACCGCTAGTCACCACACAATTTATCTTGGTGAGACCCATAAAAATGGGGAATGAACCAAACAACTCTATAACCTCTTGCCAAATGAATAGTCTGCGGAGAGTCATAAATAAGGTCAGCAGTACACTAGTGGCAGATAAACGGGGATCTATTGAGCTTATATAGCACTTAGTCCGTTGAGGTATAGTGCGAGCCCTTATAGACACGATTTATGTTACACCTGTGGGTACCTCGCTTAGTTTTCCGGTTGATTGTGTTCACTTTAAAGTCTTGGTTAAAAGAAAACAAGAAAATATTACTACAATCATATACTTACCATAAAACGATATAACCTCTAATACATGATTGTGAATTGATCTTGATACTAAAATAATATAAGAATTTATATTAAAACAGGTATCTATTGCTGCATTAATATAATAATACTCGATCGAAATATTATGTCAGACTTGACAAAAAATTCGAATACAAGACAGGACAGCATAATCTTATAAGGACGAGCTTCGAGCCTTAAACGGGACAGCATATTGCGTGCTCCTCAAATCTTCTGGCTCTCTGTTGTCTTGGCTTACTGTGAGGATCGAATGTTACAGGATCGATCCTGGGACTTGTCCTTTAAAATACTGACGATGTAAATAATATAAAAGAGGAAATTTGTCAACAAATAATTTTACGATACAAATATTCAATTTTGTTTATTTCAAATAGCAGAGGTGCGTCCGATAAATAGTTGTGTCAGCCAAAAACAAAACATGCGTCAAATGTTTCAGTCAAAAAAAAGCAGAAAATGTATCTAAGGTTGCACTACTCGAAAATAATCAATGATTAGTTAATAAGATAAGATAAGATAAAAATTCTTTATTGTACACCAGAAAAACAGAAATACAAATACAATTATCAAATAAAGAACTTAAAACTAGTGGTACAAGGGCGGTCTTATCGCAAAATGCGATTTCTTCCAGACAACCAAGTAAAATAAATGGTTAAGTTACAGAGATAATGGGTAGGTTATGGTGTACTTCATGGAATAGTGAGTTCTTTTAACTTAACAGAACTAATAATATATATTATATATATATATAATACTTACATACTTACATACCAATATTACTACATACATAGGTATAAATATACATATAAATAAATACCAAAAATATATACAATATCAGTGCAAGTTAAAAATAGTAGTCATGGAATTTTTGCCAAGTAGTGTTGGGTGAAAAGTTTTTTAAATACTGTCAAGGATTGAGCCTGTCTGATTCTCTCTGGCAACGAATTCCACAATCGTACAGCCTGTACAGTAAAGGATTTGCCGTAGAAAACCGTAGAGTGTGCAGGAACTTTCAATCTAAGATTCTCCGATTATCTTAAGCACTTCGTATGTGTGTCGTGAAGGTATTCAAAGCGTGTTTTGAGATACATGGGAAAAGCAGGATTGTAAAGAATATTATAGAGAAGACAGAGAATGTGAGTATTCCGGCGAAGGCGGATTGGCAGCCACTTGAGCTTCAATACTCAATACTCAATATATTTAATGCTTTCCACAATGTTTGCTTAGGTGGTACTTAAAATATATATGTTACAATTATGGACCCTGTCGGGCACAGCATAGTAGGTTTTACTAGGAGAGAGGAAGCTAGATTATTTTAGTAAATATAATGTATGCAAATTATACCTATTTTACATTACAATATCTATTACATACAGAACATTATCAACATATTACAATTTTAATAGAATATAAAAGTTCTGAATATTATAACATATTTATTATTTATTATATTTAATATTACTATAAATTAGGTGCTTATATATGTAGTAACCAATTCTCATATTATTCTTTATTACAACATTACATTACTTATTAATGAAATTATAAAATGAATTTGGTGTATGTCTTGTATGTTTATGCGAAATTCAGAAATATAATCATATTTGCGTAAACCGTATATGAATCCTATACAGAAATTTTGGAGTCGCTCAAGTTTATCAAGCTGATCATTACTGAGATCGAGATAGCTGGCATCGGCATAGTCAAGAATGGGAACAAGAATAGATTGCACAAGTGCAATTTTAGTGGCAGTCGGAAGAAAATTACGGAGTCTTCTCAGTGATGCTATGGCAGCAAAAAGACGTCGGCTGATGTATTGTAGGTGGACGGTCCAAGAAAGTGTTGTGTCTATGTACATCCCCAGATTCTTGACATCTTTACTGAAAGGAATAAAAACACCTGCAAATGACACCTGGGGAAGCATTGAACAGTTAATCCTAGTAATAAGTCGAGAGCTGCCGATAATTATAGCCTGGGTTTTAACAGGATTAACCTTAAGACCATAAGTTTTAGTCCATTCTGATATGGCAACAAGATCTTGATTAATACTGGCGATGCCTAAAGATAAATTTTCAAGCTTTGCTTGAGAGTAGATTTGCAGTTAATATACAAATACAGTGGTACTGTATAGTTAGGCATTGATAGTGTCTGACTTTTCGAAGTTAAGGCGCTGTGCTAAGCGACTGTTTTGGTAAATGAGGGGGTGAAGCAGGGGAGGTGAAGGGAGCTTAGCTCCGTCTACTGCGGGGCGCCCCCCTTCATTCTCGTCGTGTGCGGCCGTATTCTGGCGACATCCGTATTCCAATATTTCAAAATCGCAAGCAAAACGTTTTAGCATATTAAATTGAGATACTGATATTAAAATTTATATAACATACATCAATCTGTTTGTACAATATAGGCATAGCACAATTTTTGTTCTCAGTGCAGCCATGAGCAAAACTGGTTTACATTAGACGTTATAGGTATTAATAGTTGACGAAAGTAGGTAAATACCTACGTGCCGTAAGATGTTCAAAATAATTAAGTCAGTTCCATGTATGGAGAGGCCATTATTATGTTTGTTTTGTTTTTGTATAAAAATAGTGAAGCAGTTCATAGAATACCTACATCTAATTCCATTCCTGCCAGTTTTCAAATCTGTTTTGCAATAAATTGGCTGTGACATACGGGCGGACAGACAGACAGACATTGCGAATCTATAAGGGTTCCGTTTTTACAATTTTTGGCTACGGTACCCTAAAAAACACAATACTGCTCTACTAAGCGCAAGAGCCGTATCTCAACTAAAGCGAGTTACGAGATAATTGAAGTTTAGAAAAAGTTGATTTCTTTTATTTATTTATGGATGTTTATTGTTATTATAGGTATAATTATTATGGTAAAGGTTTCGAAATACGTCGCCGTTTTTAGGGGTTGTGAGTGATTGGAGAGAGAGGAGGGGAGGTCTTGAAACCCCCCTCACCATTTTCACTTGACGGAAATACTTGGTTTCCTCTGAAAAAAAAATCTCCAAACATCGGTGTCATGGCACTGCCAACTTCCACATTCATCACACTAGTTTAATAAACTAAGGTTGACGGAGCCCTGCGAAGGGCTCCTATTTTCGGATTAAGGGTCAAAAAGAACCCAACATAACCTATTTAGTTACTTATTACAGTCGCACCTAACCCGAGGCACTCGAAAGCAATGACGCACAAATTTGACATTAGCTGTCAATATGATCATTCCAAGATGGCAGTTTTGCGTTTCGTTTCACGTTTTTCACATAAAACATAAAATAGTCATTTGTAAAACTGTACTAAAGTATTAAAACTACGTTACGTTTTGCATAATTGCCGAAGTATTAATGAAATTTTGGAAATTGTTTAAAAATATTTAGACGCAACTCCGGCAGCCAAAATTACTATTAGGTGATTAAAACGAACTCCCTTAAGCCCCCTACACTACCAATACCCTCAAATTCAGGCGACTTGTTTCGAAACCCAACCCATTATTATTTTTCAAAATAGATGAAACATCAAAAATATATGTGGATATACCTTATTCATGAGATACTGCTAAGTATGTCGCTTAGAAAATTATAGAATTAGAATTTGAATTACTGCTTTTTCGTTAGCTCTCGTCATACATGTTTGTATGGAAAAATAAAAAAAAAATCTTTCACTTCAAATATGTGTTGTTTCAAAGAAAATAAATATTAAAAGATATTTATTTATATTCATTTATAATTTATTAACGAAATACAGAGTTTACAGCTCATCAAAAGTTAGCTGTCTGCTACAACCCGGCAGGTTTTCTTTATTCTCATCGAATGTTAAAGGCAGTGTGTGAGGTGATAAGACTTATTATTTGCTGTTGTTCACGAGGCACAGTTTCATTTACTTTCCTTTTACGGCTTGGTATTGTAGACATTTCAAGCACTGATGAAACATTTTCCTCTCCGTGATCTCGCAATGCCATCCCTTGAGCTTGACGAGAATCAAAAATTTCAGGCAACTGCAAATTCATATAAAACGCCACAAGCTTCTCCCAGAAAACATCATCTCTTTCTATAATTTCTATTTTTAGTGGTATACTTTCGCCACTCCACACAGCAAATAAACACTTTTGTTTGCGTGTAACGTGGCGTTGCCCCTGAATTTGGTAATAACAATTACAATATTTGTTTAGACTAGTCAGTTCACTTTTTTATCATGTTTCCATATTTGTATTTTATTTGCTCTTATACTATTCTCCAGGCCATTCTTATATGCAACTTTAGAACATTAAATTTCCACAATCGTGTTTGGACCTATTAATCCATCTGGCGTGGTACCAATAATCGAATAATCCACAAGGCTCGATTGTTACATTTTCTTGCTTCGCCAGTTGTTGCAAAGCCAGTTGTTCATTTTAGATTCCATGCGCAACTGATTTTACATTGCAAATATTTTATTTGTACAAAATATTTTTTACTAAGTTGGCTTTACTACTGTTATCTCTTCTTTTTACCACTATACAAAAATTTCAATCTGCCAACATATTCTTACGCAATTCGAACCAGTCACTGCTATCCCTCTTGTAATTTTTGCTTATCTCTACGGAATTTGAGTCAAATTTGTTAAAAAAATTGTTTGGCATTTCTTGGCTAGCTCTTGAACAGGTCGTATTAGGAATGACTGAAGTCAAATGTGTGTAAGACATTGCAGAACTGTTATCTTTAACTTCACTGTAATTACAATAATGATAATTAGTTACGTACTTTATTATTAAAAAAATACTATATCTTGTGTTATAGCAAACAGAGAAGTCACCATCTTACTTATAAATTATTGATTTTAGAAATTAAAAAGATATTAGATGTACTGAGACATACCTAATAGTTTATGAATAATCAAAGTTTTACCCGATGTACCTAAAAAGGTTTATGTTCAAAACACAATAATACAACATTCGTTACCGCTTGTGTGCGGATTGCGGAGCGCCATATTAGCGCTGTCATCATTATTGTTCGCCGTGGCGGCATCTTAGCGCTCCAGGCGCTCTGACAAGCTAATGAATTTGAAATATAGGTACAGTCGCGGTCTGAAAGTGTTTACCACCTTAAGGCTTATAATTGCATGAACACATCAATGACACAAGGACGACGATATTGTACTAGGCAACCAATCTATGATAACATGCGTTGCGTAGCAACTGGTGTCAATAACGATTTATTATTCCACATTTATAATATACGTTCATTTAATTACAAGCGTGATATTTACACTGAAACTAAAATATTTGTAGTCTTCAAATAATTTAATTTTAAACTTGCTATTTACGATTTTGGTATTTGTAATTAATAAGTTTATCAAATGACTTTTACATTGACAGATTATAATGAAAGGGATGGCGAAAACACGACATCCTGAATATAAAACCTTTTTGAAAAAAATACAATATAATTATATCTTCTAGCGTAAGACTGCCTCGTTGGTCTAGCGGTAGTGCATAGGACAGCTGACCATGAGGTCCCGGGTTCGATTCGCGGGTCGGGCTCCGAAAATGTTGCTAAGTTTTTTTAAGAATTTCTTAGTGACAAATTATTAGGAATTTCTGTAAAGAAATTCTTACTTCAACTAAGAAAATGCTAGGGTGATGATGATTGAAGTCGTTAGCGTCTCAAATTGGGGTTTTGGACTATATAACGGTTTGCTAAATAACGGCTTTCGAGACGACGGTGGTACGTAGTGGTCCCGTGCCACCGTGTGTGTTCATTTCATACCGTGATGTGCCTTAACGGCGTAGCACAGGAGGAGCTCCGGTAGCATAACCCATTCCTGGAGCCCTCTCTCTATTGTGTAGAAGATGGCCACCGAGGTGGTTTTAGTGCGGTAAAAATCCCACACACCCCGACTTTCCCTCTAGGAGACCGGCAGCCTTTTTAGAAAGTCTTCTTTCTCTTAGCGTTATCCCAGTTTCAATCTGGGGTCCGCTTACTAGTCTAACCGGATTTGGCTGAATATTAGCTTTTCCACGGAGCGACTGCCTGTCTGACCTCCGCAACCCGAATGGATAGCGATATTCCATGGTTTAGACTAGTGTCAGTTTAATTAGAAGGTACTGACGCCCTGTGACGACTGTCAAAGATCTTCATGACAATCGGGACCGACGGCTTAACGTGCTCTCCGAGGCACGGGACAAGCGATAATTAACAATTTTTAGAAAGTATCCCCTAGAAAAAGAAAAAAAGGGTGATGATGATGATGATATCATCTAGCGAAAATCAGGGCGCGGTCAGACTGTGAGCTATAATGATAGTGGATGGTATGCTAGTCACGTTAAAGTGCATGCTGATCACATAAGTGAGCTTTTGTTTAGATAGTGTGCGCCCTTAAGCAGGCGCATCGTGCTTTATAAAAACAATAGGCAGAAATAACGATAATATGAAATAATAGCTCTTTGTTGCACCGTTAAACTTGCCATTTTATTACAATAAGTAAGTGTTTTTATAAAATACAGAACTTTTACAGCAAAATAAATGCAAAATAATTCTGTCATTACATCAAATTATTTCATCGACCTAAAAATATTCATACTCTTTTTGTTTGAATCGATGCCTTACCAATTACTGAAAAGTAATAAGTACTCAGATATAGCATTTTAGACCTTGCTGAACACAGAGTGACAAAGAATGTAATTTGAAAAGTGGTAAACATTTTTAGACCGCGATCGTACATAAAATGATTCGATTTTATGTTATTACTCTTTCAAAAATTGAAAACTGTGGCAGCTATGTATTGTGAGAATAATTTATATAATTATATTATGCATAATCGATAATATATAAGTAAAATAGTCATAAAAGACTCTTATGAAAATAATTTGTGTAAAAATGTTACATATTATATCATAATCACTTGGCCATGGATGAATTTCTATTTTATTACGACGCTTTCTTGTACAAATCCTTCGTAGAACTTCATTTCTCTAATTGTCCATATTTTATTCTTCTAATTATATATTTATAAGCACAGAAACAATAACACATTAAACGCAACAAGAGTATAAACTTAGGTCCTAATTATATGTGCCCATAGTTACATGAAAAGCCTATTTGATTCAAAGTATTCAGTCTATAACATAAAACATGAAATTACGAACTCAAATCGGCGTATTATAATAACAAACAGGTTTACGTAAAATTTCGTGCAGCGGAGACGCAAGCGACATGACCTATCTCTCACAGGGCTCATAGCCGAATGATGAGGTCTGGGCGGGGCGTAAACTAGCAACTGACACTCAGTACACCGCTTATGCTAATAAGGTTTAAATTGCTGAAGCGTTTGATATTAATGGGATCTACCGAGCGTCAAAATCATAGACGTTTGGCAGATTTTATTTAATTTTACAAAATATACAGGTATAATATGAAAATAAATAGGGTAATTCTTTAGTTCATTAGATTTCCTACAATATTATCAAAAAAAATACGACAGCTTACGATCAAAATATTGCAAACAGTGAGACGAAAGATTATTTTCTGCCTCGATTTTGTGATTTTTTTACCGTGATTCTATTTTACGTACATGAAAAATTCTTTCAAAAGTCTTTTGTTCAGACTTTTGACTTTAAGCTCTAATTTTTGCTAGTTTGTAATATGTACCGTTATGGCTAGATGCGCGACGAAAAATTAGGAGTTTCACGGCTTCTGAGGTATAACAGCGCCTTAAGTGTGTATTAAAAATGTTAGTAATCGCTCGCTTAAAAAATGTTTCCAGTAGATGGCAATAGGCTCTCCCTCTATTACATTGGGACCGAAACATCATTTAATTGCCGAAGTGTGGGTGTGTAATACGGCCTCTGCCTACCCTTCCAGGATAAAGGCGTGAAGTTATGTTATGTTATGTGTAGGCAGCAATAGTACCTATAGATACCAACAGACTGCCATGTAGATGGTACCGAGTTCGCTTCCCCTGCACGCATCACTCACTATTCCAAGTTATATTGTTAATAATTGTCACTTGCCCAGTGCCTCGGAGAGCACTTTACACCGTCGACCCCGACTGTCATGAAGTTTTTTTTCCGGGTTTGTCGGTATTCCTTTGGATTGCGGAGGTCAGACGCCAGTTGTCATAAACCCTGTATTTATACTGCCCTCTGCTGGGCACGGGTTTCTTTTCATTACGAGAAGCATAAGGCCATTGTCCACTACGTTGGCCAAGTGCGGGTTGGCAGATTTCACATGTCTTTCGAGAATATTATGAAAAACTGTCAGACATGCAGGTTTCCTCACGATGTTTTCCTTAAGCATGCGATAATGAACATGCGCATTTAACTTTTAAAAGTCATTGGTGCATGCCGTAGTTTCAAACCCGAGACCCTCTGCTTAGCAGTCTGTCAGTATCTCCTCTCGACAATCATAAAGCTTTGTAGAGAAGCTGATATTCTGTCATATCTGGTTAGACTAGTTAGACGTGGAAAACGTTAGGACGATGATGAGTGGTATTTTGCGGTCCATATCTAAATTTCTACTTTTTTATTTTTTATATCTTCACGCCTGTATCTCCGCAGGGGTAGGCAAAGGTGTAGGTATTATTACACCCACATTTCGTCTTATGAATTTTTAGGTCCCACGTAATAGAGGGCGAGCCTATTGCCGTTACCGAGCACATTGCCAGACTCCGTGCTGCTACTGAGAATTCGGAAAAACTCAGTAACACTTTTGCCCGAACCTGGGGCCTCACGATCAGCAAACACATACGCTATCCACTGGACCACGTAGGCAGTCTATATCCTTTATTTAAATTATATCTTAATTAATTAGTAATTAAATGATATTTTAGAAATGTTTAAAAAACCACGTAACTTTTGCAATATACGACCGGCTTGCAACGGTACAACCGTTGCAAGCCGGAAGAAACGTATGAGAATAACAGAGGTATCTGTCTTTAAATAAGTAGATTATCGCGACTAAGACCCGCTAAATAATATTGTATAATTATAAACCGTTGAAATGATAGAACAGACGGTTACTTAAACTGAGGCGCAATATTCGTTGGTGAATAGAAGAGGCTTCATTCTATACAATACGCATATTAATAGGTCCGCTTAAACATTATGGTATAGTCCGATTATGTACGTATGTACTTACCACATTATCGTATAGTCCGATCGACAAGCGATTCATTGTACTCAATGTATTAATATTGTGTAATTTCCTATGAAACTATAACTTATTTGCGGTAAAGTAACAGCAGATACTTTTATTTGTTACTTGCCCTTTATATAACTGAGTTAATTTTCTTTGGTATGGTCAGAGTACATTCATCAACATTTTAGCGTTATTTTCAACCCGGGGTCCGCTTATTAGTCTAACCGGATTTGGCCTTTCACAGAGCGACTGCCTGTCTGAGCTCCACAACCCGAAGGGACAGCTATATTCCATGGTTTAGACTAGTGTCAATTTATAGTCGCGGTACCCACAGGTATAATAATATGCTTGCGTGGCGAATGAGGTGTTTTAATCATGTAGGTAGGTTTTTAAGGTATAAATACCTTTTTTTTTCATTCCCGACGTTTAAATCGCTTTATATCAATCATAATCACAGGTTCTTGTCCCAGGAAAAGGATCGCTAGGCGGAGCCCTTCGGGAGGTCTGAAAACTCCGCCACCAGAGTAGCCACATACTCAAACGAAAAAGAACGAAAACGGGTGACTCACACACTCTCAATATCTCATTAAACCGTCGATCACCGAATCTTTTGCCTTACACCACAACGTTGAAGGAGTAAAGCGTATTAATTTAGCAGAATGCCGCTAAGAGGATGATCTGCGGTAATTAGGGCTGCACATTGAGAACAGACTTGGTGTCAGGAACCGTTATGGTAAGACGCGGTTACTGTGTTATGTAACTGTGTATTATAGAGAACTTGCTTCATTGTTGAACGTGTTTCAATTTACATTGCAGTAATGTGTTCAAGTAATTGAGATACGTATTAAAGCCATTGACTTTGAATTTGTACGCCCGATGCATGGCAGAGTAAATATGTTTTTTTTTTTAATTTATTTGACTTCTTGCACAAAACAATATAATTTGAACAAAGGCGGACTTAATGCCCAAGGCATTCTCTACCAGCCAACCTCTGGGTGGCGCAGAGACAAATCAAAGTGGGTGCTAAAACTGCTTGTAAACTACAAATCAAGATACATAAAATATTACGTATAAATATACATATAATTTAAACTTATAAAATAAATATCACAATGTAACATGTAATTAAAATAATATCTTTTGGAGCTTATGTTCTATAGATAAAGAAATTGAATTGATTTTTCGTTGCTTTCCGCAATCAAGGAAAACTTCACGTATAGCGCTTTGGTTTAAACGGACGTCTAACCATTTAGTCAGTTAGTTCACACCTTTCTTTCGATACCCAATTTGTTCTTTTGAGTCTGAGTGTTACTTCATTTGTGTCTGTTGATTGAATGTTAGTGATATATCCATGCGATTTTATCTCATACTTTACAAATTTACGTAAAAATTGGTTAATTCATTTAAGTAAATTTATTTATTTAAATACTTTACAAAGAAATCTGGCTGAAATATACAACTTTATACACATTGTACAAGAAAGGTTATGGTATATTTCATAATTGACATATAAATATATATAAATAAAACATATAAACCTATTTGACTAAATAAAAGTCCCCAGATAACAACGGTGCAGAAATACTCAAAGGAGCGAGTTCCAGCGATGCGTGTTAAAAAATTAATTTAATTAATTGAAAAGCTGTTCAGTGGGTAGTACTCCCACTACAGAGGATACAGTTATTTCAATATTAATTTGATTTTATGAACGAGAAGCGCTTTCTATCAATTTAATTAATTTGTCGTTAGTTATTTTGAAGTATATCGATATGTTTATAGACTGTAGCAGAATGTAATGATGTCGTCTTGTCCTAAAGAAAGTTTTTTTAAATGTTATTAGCAGCAAGCAAGCAGACTTATCAACTGATAGTAAGCGATTACCCCACAAGCAACACCAGAGGAGTCACAAGTGCGTTGCCACCCTTTGAGTTAGGAAAAGGAATACGGAAAAAGCATCAGATTCACTTCCCTATCCTATTATTATTATTAATCTGTGCGGCGTAAGACACATTTAAAGTAAATACATGAAGCAAATATGTAGTATCTTTGGGCGGAAACCGAAAACTTAACATTATTGCAACTGGTCTGACCAGCGTGGTATAGTAGGCCAAATCCTCCTTACGACTCACTAGTAATATGACGTAAATAAGGAGAGACCTATCATGATATTTTTCCATTAAAAATCTGTGTTAGTATTATTATCAACTATTTCACATCTCATATAATGTACATGTAACATTTCATTTATAAGTTAACTCATACCCATTTCTGCCATCTACAAGCGATACCTGTCAATTCCAAGTCGAGGTACGGTTATTAGGCTACCTGTCCATTGAAGCGAACAGAAATAATTCGCGACGTGGCTAGTAAATCGGTGCTTTCCTGATGTTGAGTAAAACTAAAGTTCATTTGTCTGCTACTTACAGGTCAAGCACGTCAATGCAGTGGGTATTTCATTATTGTTTAAGAGCTCAGGTTAGTCGATTAAGTAACTTCTATGAAGTTCTTTCCGACATCCTTGAATAAAGGCAACCGCTAGGCGACGAAGCGCCATGTATCAGAGCATACAGCTTACCGACCGCACGCCAGCAGCAAAGTATCCGTTTAGCAGACTTTAATAGAGGCGAGCTAATGTGCAGAACGCGGCCAGCCTTTGTTAGTTAACCACACGTCACCAAAAAAAGAGCCAGTCGCATGAAGCATTTGATCAACTAGACAAGTATTTAAGAAATGTAACTGAGAAAATCTTGACCCTGTGGGTGCAGAAGATGGATGACGTTGCTGGGGCCTGCCCAAAAAGAGGTGGCGAGTCCACCTAGACGCCAACCACAAGAACTGGCTTGAGGTTGCATACGAGAATGAAAAAAGAAACGTAATGTATAACTATGTTCAAGCCTCCGGCACTCTCACTTACAAGATCCCACTAAGCAAAACAAAACCTGTCACACTTCTTCAATATGTTGTTTTTTTTTCAATAAAGCTTGTCTGATCCTATTGTGACGGCCGGTGTCATGCCAAGCTGTCATCACTACCGTTGCCAAGGACTTCTGACGTCTACACGACAAACTATCCGGTCATCAACCACAATAATTTATTAGCAAACAGGTTTGAAGACTATTTTATTATTTGGAAATGAGTTTTTAGTTCGATGACGTATACACTCTGTCAAGTGTTCGCCAAATTCTCCAGTCATTGACAACAAGGTGACGACACGTGCGAGGGCTGCCGCTCAAGAACAAGGCGACTCTAATCCAGAAGTTGTGGGCAGGGAAGCTCCTTCGCAAGGAGGTGGTTACGAAGGAGGGGTATTTACGTCCGCAAGCGTAGCTAACCCGCTATCTCTGGCAGACCTCGCTGCACTAATCCAACAGTCGCTTCAGGAAAACTCGCAGCGACTCGAATCTCGACTCGTCCAAAACTCGCAGCGACTCGAATCTCGACTCGACGAAAACTCGCAGCAGCTCCAGCAAAACTCGCAGTGACTCGAATCTCGACTCGACGAAAACTCGCAGCAGCTCCAGCAAAACTCGCAGTGACTCGAGCAGAACTCGCAGCAGCTACAATCTCAGCTTAGCGAGATGATGGAGAGCCAGAATGAGATTCGCCATTATATATCGGAGAACGCTCGTAAGATCACCGAGATGGAGATGTGTATCGGTGAAGTGCAATCTCGCATGGCTATTATAGAGGAAGAGATACAGTCCTGCAAGGCGGCAGTGTCGGAAGAGGTGCAGTCCCGCATGGCATCAGTATCGGATGAGATGCACAGCCGCATAGAGGAGGAGTTCAAGAGGATTAAGGCCAACGTCCCTTCAGTCGCAGTCACCTCATCAGGTGCTGGTAATTTTAAAGTGCCTTCTTTCGATGGTACATCATCCTGGGAGGCGTACAGGATGCAGTTTGAAGCCGCTTCTTCTAGTAACAGTTGGAACAGAGAGCAGGCCAAGACTGCACTCGCTCTGACCTTACGCGATGGTGCAATATCAGTGCTACAGTCTGTGGGGAAGGACGCCACATATGAACAGCTCATCGAGGCTCTAGAGTCCAGGTATGGAGAGGCGCATTTGGAATTTGTATTCCGTGCTCAGTTGCGTAATCGCTGTCAGCACCCTAACGAGTCATTGCAGCAGTGGTCTCTAGAAGTAGAGAAAATGGTAGGAAAAGCTTACCAGTCTGCACCCCCGGCACAAGTCCAAAGCATGCGTCTCCAAGCGTTCATTGATGGCATTTATGACGATGAGGTCAGGTCTGCCGTTCGTCTGAAGCACCATGACAACGTTAAGGAAGCTTTAGCGCATGCTCTCGAAGTGGAGGCTGTCCGTCGAGACAACAACGGTGGACGAGTCCGAATTGTGGCCGCATAAATGCAGCGAACAGAGCGAAGATTTGGCCCAAAATGTTATAGCTGCAGGGAACCAGGACATTTCAGCAGTAGCTGTCCGAAACGTAATCGTAAGACTGACGCTACTGTTCAAACGTCCGAACACGACGAGGAAAACTAATTCCAGCCAGGGCTGCGGGGCAAGCGCTGGCCGGTAGACGAAAAGCCCCTAAAGTTTGTATCCGACAAAGCACGGATGGGAACGGTTTAACCATTGATGGAGCGGTCAATGGCGTTACCTGTTTGCTGACCTTGGACACCGGTGCGTCTCGAACTGTTATAGGGACTCACCTGATAAGGAAGAATGGAAAGATTCTAAAACAGTCAATTCGACCTCGACTGACAACGGCTACCGGCCAGCACATTCCAGTCAGGGGAGAGCAAATAGTGGCTTTCAAAGTAGGTGACGAATTGTATTGGCAAAAAGCACTGATTGCAGATATCATCGACGACTGCATTGTTGGGCTAGACTTCTTCAGAGATCACCAATGTAGATTGGATATTAAGTGTGGTATCCTAAAGTGTGGAGATGTGGAGATTCTAATGAGAGGTGGAGGCACGGGAAAGGTTTTGTGCCTCAAGGAGAGCAAGCTCGCACCTAGGTCACAGACATTTGTTCCTGTCACATAACCTGCCACTTCGAGTCAGCGACGTTGCATAATGATAGAAGACAATGGAGATCACGATCCATGGTTGCCAGCATGTGTAGTTGTTGCTTCTTCACAAATGGCTGTCATACCTGTCCTAAATTTAAGTGATGAAGAAAAAGTTTTGAAAAAGGGTTCTGAGATAGGAGAGTCCGTGGAAGTCGCTTGGTTACGAAACTGCCAGGCAACCAAGAGTTTGGCTGGGACTAACGTCAACGTGGCTAGTGTTTTGAAAGGTTGCAAAGACGATATAACAGAAATAGAAACAGAAAAATCAAAGAAATTGCTGACACAATACGTCGACATTTTCTCAAAGGACGACGGAGACATCGGGAAGACAGGAGTAGTAAAACACACCGTCAATACGGGGAATGAACAACCGATCCGTCAACGCCCGCGACGTGTACCTTTTGCCAGAGAGAAGGAGGTAGAGGATATGATTGAAGATATGAGGAAAAACGGGGTTATTGAGCCATCGACTAGCCCGTGGTGTTCACCGGTTGTATTGGTAAAGAAAAAGGATGGATCGACTAGATTCTGTATTGACTACCGAAGATTGAATGATGTAACCAAGAAAGACAGTTATCCTTTGCCTAGAATAGACGACACGTTAGACACGTTATGCGGAATGAAGTGGTTCACAACAATAGACCTAAAAAGTGGTTACTAGCAAGTGGAAATGGACCCAAAAGACAAGGAGAAGACAGCTTTTTCAATGGGCAGAGGGTTATGGCATTTCAATGTTATGCCTTTCGGATTGTGCAACGCACCAGCTACTTTTGAAAGGTTAATGGAACACATCCTTGCCGGGTTTTTAGGGGAAGCTTGTCTGGTGTATCTCGATGACATAATTGTAATGGGACGAGACTTCGATGATCATCTCACGAAGCTAGAAAGTGTACTCAATAGATTGAGAAATGCAAATCTGAAGCTCAGTCTTAAAAAATGTTCATTTTTTAAGCGACAAGTTAACTACTTGGGTCATGTCGTCTCTGAAAATGGCATCGAGAAGGACCCTGCCAAGATTTCGGCGGTTAAAGATTGGCCCATGCCTAAGGACAAGACGCAGGGACGCTCATTTATGGGGCTTTGCTCTTATAACAGACGTTTTGTGAACAATTTCTTGTGCATCGCAAAACCCTTACATGAGCTGACGGAGCAAAAACGACCATTTAATTGGGATGAAAAATGTCAAACTGCTTTCGAGGAGTTGAAGACGCGTCTATGTGAAGCGCCAATTCTTGCATATCCCGACGTCAAAGGGGAATTTGTTGTTGACACAGACGCAAGCAATGTGGGTATTGGTGGAACTCTTTCCCAGAGACAAGGAGACCAGGAGGCCGTTATTGCCTACTTTAGCAAATCGCTGTCTAAACCTGAAAGGAACTACTGTACCACACGAAAGGAGCTTTTAGCGGTAGTGAAAACTCTTCAGCATTTTAAAAAGTACCTAATCGGAAGAAAATTCCGGATCCGGACGGACCACGCAGCGCTTAAGTGGCTTTTACAGTTTAAAAATTGTGAGGGTCAAGTAGCTCGATGGATTGAACAACTTCAAGAGTACGATTTCGAAGTTGAGCATCGTAGCGGAAAATCTCACGGTAATGCTGATGCCTTATCAAGACGTCCTTGTGATAAGAGCTGCAAGTATTGCGTACGACAAGAAGGAAAAGAGGAAGCTGCCGTCAAGGTAATCAGAACGGATACCATCGACGGGCGATGGAATAGGGAGTTCGTTATTAAATCCCAGGAAGAAGATAAAGATTTGAAACTGATACTGGAGCGTCTAAAGAATAACTCCCTTCGGCCAGAATGGAGTGAGGTGGCTGATACTAGTACCGTGACGAAAAGTTATTGGGCGCTATGGAACAGCCTAATAATACAAGATGGACTACTTTGTCGAAAATGGGAAAGTGCTTCTGGAAGAGACAGTTATCTTCAAACAATAGTGCCAAAATCAATGATTCCTGAAGTTTTGCGAGTTTGTCATTATGGCCCATCTGGCGGACATCTTGGAGTGCGAAGAACCTTACTGAAGATTCGTCAACGTTTTTATTGGCTGCACTGTAGGGAAGACGTTGAAGACTGGTGCAGGAAATGCGTTAAATGTTCTTCAGTTAAAGGGCCGCAAACTTGGAGCCGCGGAGCACTAAAACTATACACTGTGGGAGCTCCTTGGGAACGGATTGCTGTGGACGTAGCTGGACCATTTCCTTTGACAGAAAGTGGTAATCGCTACATCCTGGTGGTGATGGATTATTTCACGAGATGGCCAGAAGCTTTTGCAGTCCCCAATCAGGAAGCAGTTACAGTTGCGACAAAATTAGTAAATGAAGTATTTTGCCGATTTGGTTTACCGTTAGAAATCCACAGCGACCAAAGGAGAAACTTTGAATCGCAACTCTTTCAAGAAATCTGCAAGATGATGGGGATCCACAAAACTAGGACAACTCCGTATCACCCTCAATCGGATGAAATGGTGGAGAGATTTAACCAGACATTGGAGCGCCATCTTGCTAAAGTGGTCGATAGCCATCAGAGAAACTGGGACGAATATATCCCACTTTTTCTTCTGGCTTACAGAGCCGCAGTACATGAAAGTACGGCAACAACCCCGGCGCGAACAAATTTAGGAAGGGAGCTACGACTTCCAGTAGACCTTCTTGCTGGATGTCCACCGGGGACACCTAGCTGTGTTACCGATTATGCATGTCAATTAGAGAATTGAGAGAAATTCATGAACACGTTAGACAAGAGAATTTACAAGCGGGAGTAAGAATGAAAACCCGATATGACAGACGCGCAAATGCAAGAGAATTCGAAGAGGGAACTTTGGTGTGGCTTCATAATCCGGTCCGATGTAAGGGAAAATCTCCCAAATTACAGCCAAGCTGGGAAGGACCATATACTGTAATAAAGAAAATTAACGATGTAACCTACAGAACTCGAAAAACACCTAGAAGTCCACTGAAGATTGTTCATGTGGATATGATAGCGGTATATCATGGATCCAACAATGCTCGGGACGAGCATGTCTTAGAAAGGGGGTAGTGTGACGGCCGGTGTCATGCCAAGCTGTCATCACTACCGTTGCCAAGGACTTCTGACGTCTACACGACAAACTATCCGGTCATCAACCACAATAATTTATTAGCAAAGAGGTTTGAAGACTATTTTATTATTTGGAAATGAGTTTTTAGTTCGATGACGTATACACTCTGTCAATTAGTGTTCGCCAAATTCTCCAGTCATTGACAACAAGGCGATGGCCGTGCGGATAACACATTCCTTTCACGTTCTGAAGGCGTGGGTTCAAATCCCAGTCATAACTGTTATGTGGATTATGGTTTTTATGAAATTTGGAAGATGTTTATGTATATTTGGCAAATATTTAAAAGATTATTTAAATATTTCGAGTAAAAATTAGAAAATTCTAGAAACTTCAGGAAGGAATGGAAAGGTTAAAAAGAGACAGGCGATGGAAACACAAATTTAAATATTTCGAATAAAGATTAGAAAATTCTAGAAAATTCAAGAAGGAATGGAAAGGTTAAAAAGAGACAGGAGATGGAAAAACAATTGAATAACGAAAAGACAATCGAAATTAGTAGATCTAGAACATTCTTAGGGGTATACAAGGCGGTGTAGACGCGCTAAGCGCCAGTTTAAGTTGAAAAGTGGTAAAGTGAAGAAGAAAAGGAAGAAAGAAGAAGTAATAAAATAAAGTGAAAGTGAAAGTATAGTGCAGTAAAGTGCAGTGAAGAAGTGCAGTGAAGTGCATTGAAAAGTGCAGTGCAAAAGACGCTTGTGTTGGTGCTGTCCGCGTCGAAATTAAACGGCGCGTCGTGTGTGAAGTCGAATAAAGTGTCATCAGTGCTACTCGGTGTTTCCTTCCAATCCCGTTACCCCGTCCGTAACACTATCAATAAGGGATTTCCTATCTAGGCACCTCTTGAAAGCTGAATGTTTTGCTTCAATTCAATGGGTGAGCACCCTTATAGTTTAGCAATAACGCTACCAAGCAGAGCACACCAGACATGTATATGACGTGTTTCCCCGTCACCAATATACGGAGACCTCTCACCCGGGCCTGTCGCTACAAGAATGCGAGATGTTTCGTCTAAGCTATCGACGTTACAGGTGTCAAATTAAATTAGACACCTCGACACTTCTGCTGAGTTTCTAAAGAGAGACCTGCACGTAATAAACGATGGAAAATTGATGGCGTTGGAAGTGCATTTTATATGACGACCGGTTGGCGCAGCGGGAGTGTATGCGACTGCCACGCCGAAGGTCGCGTGTTCGATTTCCGCTCAAGTCAAACATTTGTGTGCGTGAACATGGATGTTTGTCTTGGTCTGGGTGTTTCTATGTTTAATATGTATGTATTTACAAAAAAAAAGTGTAATGTTTATCCACTGTCTAGTACCCATAGTACAAGCTCTGCTTAGTTTGGAACTAGATGGTGTTGTGTGAATGTTGTAGAATATTATTTAAAAAAAATATGACGTCAGATATACGGCTTTTGATTGCATGTACAATAATTGAAATAAAAAAATATTAATGATAATGGCAGCGATAGCCTAGTGGAGAGACCGACAGAATGCTACGCAGAGGGTCTCGGGTTCGAATCCACGGCACACACCAATGACTTTTCGAAGTTAAGTGCGTATTAAATTGTTAATTATCGCTTGCTAAGCGGTAAAGGAAAATATTGTGAGGAAACCTGCATGTCTGAAAGTTCTCATTATGTTCTCGAAAGACATGTGAAGTCTGCCAACCCGCACTTGGCCAGCGTGGTGGACTAAGGCCTTACCCTTCTCATAATGGAAAGAGGCCGGGGCCCAGCAGTGGGACAGTATTAATACAGGGCTATAGTGTCACCGACTGCCACGCCGAAGATTGCGGATTCAATTCCCGCTTAAGTCAAAATTTGTGAACATGGATTTTTGTCTGGTCTGGTTGATTCTTTCTAAAGTATATATAGTTTATAAGTTCATTACATAAGCAGTGGTTAATAAACCGTAAGCAGTCTAATAGTCATTGCATAAACCTTTGCACCCCTAATGTTGCAAAGGTCTAAGGTCAATCCTTCGTGTATTCTGTCAAGTTATGTCCGCAATTTTGATTTCATAGGATTTTGGCAAAAGGTCGATTTTGAAAGAGTAGCAACATTTGATGAATGTCGTTGGAAAGATAGGCTTCATCTTACGGAAATATGCATAACTTACAAAAACATACAAAAAGACCTAGGTATTTTATAATTATTAGGTTATGTTTGTAAATAACTTGAAAAGCTTTTATATGTTATCATACAAAGCTCGTGTTGTGTGATAAAATTAATTAATAATAATGTTAATTTAGCCTTTTAAAGCATTTAAATAAGATTTCCCTATTCTATTTATAAATATACCGTAAACTCGCACGAACAGTTGAATTCATAAAATTTAACAGGACTGTTAACCATAATGAGCGCTTTATATAAAACAGTGCTTTTGCTCTGTGACAAGATGAATGCATTATTTTTATATACCGCACTTTAAATGTTCCAGAAAAACTCTTATTCAAAGCAGACTTTGAGTTAAACATAATTATTTGAGGCTGTGTCTTGACAAGCTGTGAGTATAGTGTTAGCGACAGCAGAACTATTGGCTGATCGCATAATTATGTATTTACATATCTATACACATAAATAAAATTGGAATATTAAAATAACCACTTTTTACTAAATGCTTATGGATGTATACACGGTACATATACCGAAATAACTTCACTGGCGGATAGCTGACGTAACAAGGAGTAAGTTAGGCTATAAATTAGCCGGGTACGCGAAGTAGTTCCCTCAGCAAGTGGGTGAAACCGCGGAAAACAGCTAGTTTGACATAAGTTTTAAATAAAATATGTCAAATACATATCACCATACTACTCGTATATCTAGTAGCCAAATGTATAGATAGATCATATATTGGGATTGGTCATATTAATAACGGCGCGGTGCGATGACAAATATTTTCGTTCGATATGCCATTACCTACTTTAGTACCTACGTAGGTATGCAATAAAATTTTGGTAAACAGAAATCATCTGGATATGAGATTTTATAGTGTTACGGACGGGGTAACGGGACTGGAAGGAAACACCGAGTAGCACTTATAACACTTTATTCGATTTCACACACGACACGCCGTTTAATTTCGACGCAGGCAGCACCAACACTAGCGTCTTTTGCACTGCACTTTTCTTCACTGCACTTTACTGCACTATACTTTCACTTCACTTTTTTACTACTTCTTCTTTCTTCCTTTTACTTCTTCCTTCTTCTTCTTCACTTTATCACTTTTCAACTTAAACTGGCGCTTAGCACGTCTACACCGCCTTATATACCCCTAGGAATGTTCTAGATCTACTAATTTCGATTGTCTTTTCGTTATTCAATTGTTTTTCCATCTCCTGTCTCTTTTTAACCTTTCCATTCCTTCTTGAACTTTCTAGAGTTTTCTAATTTTTATTCGAAATATTTAAATAATCTTTTTTTTAAATATTTGCCAAATATTTATAAACATTTTCCAAATTTCATAAAAACCAAAATCCACATAACTGTTATGACTGGGATTTGAACCCACGCCGTCAGAACGTGAACGGGATGCGTTATCCGCACGGCCATCGCCTTGTTGTCAACGGATGCTGAATTTGGCGAACACTTGACAAAATGTATACGTCATCGAATTAAAAACTCATTTCCAAATAATAAAATATTCTTCAAACCTCTTTGCTAATTATTGTTTCGTGACGACGGTTTGACATGACATCGGCCGTCACAATAGTAAATATAATATGATAGTGAACAATGCACATGTTATAAGCAAATGCAGTATATAAACCATATAAACTAATTTTATTACGTAATTTCGCAATAACTCGACAAACACATGACACAACTAGCCCAAGCAGTGAATAAAACTATTCTTACTAGCCCTTTTAAATTACATTAGAAAAGTATTGTCAAACTATTCGTATCTATAACTTGCCAAGAGATGCAATGAGAAATGCGATGGAATGAGACATGAAATAAATAAATTATACTTAAAATAAATTCCAGTTTTAAATTCTATTACGGATCACACAAGTTTTTTATATCCACAGTTTCCTTCCTATTTATCGATAAAATGACCGCCTATTACATAGCTCTATCCGCGTAACGAACTCAGTTATTGTGGTAGATGAGGTCAAACTCGACGTTAAATTGTATTACATCCAAGGGCCGTAAGCCAAAAGGTTGGTAATAACATTTGAATACCCATTAAAACCTATTTTCTGTCAGTTTACCACCGTAACTCTTCTTCCGACCAATAACGAGCCTTTCTTAAACCGTATCTTTATATTTCGAGCTCTTCCCCGTTTCTTTGCAGGCAGTTGTGAAATTACGCACAATTTATACTTCAAACGGCCTGCCAAGATTGGAAATTATAGAGTTAATAGCACACCATTTATTATCCAAAAATATAAAAATGAATGCATGTTTTAACAATATTTTGATTGGTGCGTGAGTTTTACAAATAATATCAATAAATATATTTTTATGAAAAGACCATACTTTTCTAAATTCAGAGCCCTTGTATACACACAGTATACGTTAGAACTAAATTAGGTGTATTTTTATCCTGCACAGGAATTATTTTTGATATGCGAGTAGTCTTTGAAAGAAATAAAAAGAAACAGACATCAGATATACCTTGTCGTATAGTTACTGACGGTGATGGCGGGATGAGCTAGACTCCTTCGAGCGAGATTGGTTTCAAGAGGGAAATGTTGAGGATTTACGGAAGAACAGTGGGGACGCCTTTGCACTACAGAGGCACGTCGCAGACTCTTGAAATATAACTTCGTATCACCAAGCAATCCAATCGAGCTATGAATAATGTTGAGTCACCCCAAAACCCTAAAACTGTATATTTTCCTTCGAAGTTAAACGCTACTTTCATTTCCTTTTGACGCAACATCAGAGATTTTATCAAGCTCTCTTTGTTGCCTTGTCAATTACCTCAGGAATATTCGACGTACAGCACTATTGCCAACAAAGATATTATATTTTCCTTTCCTTTAAAAAAATGTGCATTTCAAAGTTAAGGTCCTAGAATTATAAACTGCATTGTGGACCAAGTGTATAAATATGTTGTAAATATTGTTATTTAAACCTAATACTTTTAAAGTAATTCCATGACATGTCACGTTGGACTGATTTTTAATTTCCCTATGGTCTCTGCCTTGCTGACACTTCGGGCGAAGTACTACAACTGTTTATATAAATTCTGAATTTGAATTATATGAGTAAGTTGTGTGCACTGCGGATTTGAATGTGATATACTTTCTGTATAACACTACGTTACTCTATTCAGTAGACTATAGAGGCCATGCTCCTTTCTCCAAATTACTTCTTCAAAATTCTTTTACTGGGCCAAGGTAGTCTTTGACAAGTTACTTCAGTTCTTCCCCGTTAATCTTACTATTATCATATACTACTTGCTGTTGTTTGTGATTCTTTACATTTATAATACTTCCAAACTAGTCTGATATGATTATCCTACTTTACATTGACAATAGTTCTGGAACTATTGCCTTAACTTTTTGTTAGATCACTGTGCAAAACAATAATCTAGATTTCTGTGCTACCATCTTAGATTTCTGAAGATATTTTTTTAATGTTGAATGTTTTTTGGCTATTGATATTGGGTGCACGCTGAATTTTTAATAATAAGGTTTCTTATGCAATATAATTTAATAAAAATATTTATAGAATAATTCATTCAATTTGCAAATATAATTCTGTTTTCTGTTTCCATATAACTAAACGTTCAAACAATTAGCCTGTTTGTCTTTAATTCTCAGACGCCAAGTAATCTTACTACTAACATACTTTACCGCAACATTTCACCGGCAGTACTCCATCTTTGGAATGAGACAGCAGTTGTCTCGTAATTGAAACAAAATACTTATTTAAATAAGAAAATATATTTTATTTCTTAAGCTAGCCAAATTACTATGAAAAAAATATTGGTATAGTAGATGTGATTGTGTATTTGTGAGTTCGGCACTATACAAATGGAATTATTTGTAGAAATGAGCAAGTTTGATTATATACAAATCAAATAATACGTAAAAAAACCTTAAGAAATGAATGAATGAAAATGTTTATAAAACACAGTGGTAATGAATATTTACAAACTTTCGCGATTTGTACACATTCTTATATTATGTAATGGGACTCCATCGTCACCTGGTGACCACATCTGATGTAACCGGTGCAAATAAAAGAATAGGTATCACCTTTCTTGTTAAATAATTACGCTACATAATTACTGGTACGAAATAGGAATGTTCTAGAAAATGTATCGTTAACAATGTAACATGTTATTTGCTCATGTGTGAATATTTTGAGTTGCACAAGCTGAGGTACAGATATCCCAATTAGGGCACAAGTGTACGACTGATCCTTATATATTGATGTGTTGTGTAAACAAAGACTAACATTTAACTAATATCTAGAGCTACTGAATATAAGTGTAGGAATGGGATTCTTTTATTTCATAGCATTTCTTATATATTTTGTTTCCTTAGCTGATTCTTTTGCTTTTTCGTTAAATTGTATTTTTTAATTAGTATTAATGAATTTGAAGATGATATTGAGATTACGTGAATGTAAAATGGTTGGATTGATGTTTAGATGAAACTAAATTATTTTAATGAACTGAATGATTTATTTACAGAATGTGGCAAGATTATAATGATTTGTATGTATGAATGTATGATTATGTATGTGTATGATTGATTTACCTGTGGTATGATAGTAATACGACGATAGTCGTCCGTACCAGGCGTCGCAGCGAGGCTAGGCCTCCCGCAAACTGGACCGACGATATGGTTAAGATCGCGGGAAGCGGTTGGATGCGGGCGGGTCAAAATCTGTTTATGTGGAGAACCTCTAGAGAGGCCTATTTCCAGCAGTGGACGTCTCTAGGCTGACATAAAGATGATAGTAACCTCTATAGTTTTAGAGAAATACTCTTAAACGAAATATAAACTTACGATACGATTTTTAAGCCGGCTATAGCATTTCATAAGCAAATGTATATTATTGAAACTATTCCTAATGTTGGCCTTAACTGGGCATAGCTTTTTTCGGTATTACATAAGTTCTATTTTTACAATAATTCGTAATTGTATCTATGTATTCGAGATTCTAGTAACAAATATAACAAATTGTGATTTGTACAAAATATATTCATGAGTCATAATTTATATTAGTAAAAGAATATTATAACTAAAATGAATTTGTGTTACAATAGTATTTTGCGAAAATGTTGTCAAATCTTAATATTAAATAAAATATTTGAAGTGTGATTTGTGAAATGAACATGATTTAGTGTATGGCATTCGGTCAAAGTGACATAATTATGTGGAATCTTATAGAGACACCTTAAGGAACATGAAAATAAAAAAACGTAGGACAAATTACAATAATCAGACAGACAATGATAATAATTAGATCATTTATAACTAATTTCAATATTTACAAATACCGTACATTTTCTCAGTTAATAACTAATTAAATGAATTAAATTTATTTTCTAAAATGGCAATTTTGTTGGTTGTTTAAATTTCTCTGTAATATATTCCGTGTCCGTGGTTTCCGATATCAAAGAACTCTTCATTTTGTTCTTCGTAACCGATGTTGGCATGTACATAGTTGGACTGATCCTGGTTACCGTGGGCAGGGCCGTATTTGCCGTGGCCATAGTATGCCTGTTTGGTTTCTTCTTTTTTCGGTTTTGGCAGGAACGGGTTGTGGTAAGGATCGGCATTCAACCTGTCGAGAAGATTCCACTTAAAATTCCAATCTTGTTTGTAGCAATGTAAGAGTATATTTTTTTCCTTCTGCGACTTTTAAATATGTTCAGAGATCAAGAGTCTAAAACACACCAACCAAGGCTAAAATGCATACATATAAATACCAACCAGATAATTAATTGGAAAATATTCGATTATCAGTAACTAATGTGGCTGTTACTAGTTAAACTGAGTGAAATCTTGTAACAGTATTAAAAAGAACTTTATTTTTAGGCCTTAAAATACATGGAAAATCAGTATTGACACATGTACCTTAAAAAGTGCTATTCGAGTTTATTTAAAAAAAATTATTGGGCAATTATAATTAAATCCATAGACGAGCAAAATTTCTGGCATACCCAGATTAGAAAACGGATATAACATTTTATATGCAACCGGGATCACGCTAGGACACTTTATATCATTATGTGAAGCTGCCCAGGATTACTTATTTAATGATTGAAACAACTATGAAGAATTTACTTGTAAAGTGACACAGCTTTGGAACAGTCGACGTTGTACCACCAGTCACACGCGAACTTGGCCTGGTCGAACAGAGTGCCGTTGGTGCAGAGGAACGACGCACCCTGCTCACCCTCGCGACCGTCGTGGCAGATGTGGTACGCCTGAAATAAATAATATAAAAAATAAGCAAAAAACAATAGACTGCCTCCGTCCTGTGAAGTGTTTCCGGGGTAAAAGTATTACTGAGTTTTTCCGAATTCTCCGCAGCAGCACGGAGTTTGGCAATGTGCCCGCTAACGGCAACAGGTGCACCCCTGTTTACGTGGGACCTAAAATTCATAAGGCAAAATGAGGGTTTAATAATACACCTCTGCCTACCGTACTCGCGTACACAGGCGTGATTTCGAATCTCTATTTTACGAAATATGATGTCACTAAAATTACAGCTTTACAGGCACTCCAAAAACAAATTTTATATCGATATTGAAGATAATAATACAAAACGTATAATAGCTTACAGTTAAGAGATTTCAAGCCTGATAAGACTGGAAGTCATTCATTTCTTTCATCTGAAAAGTCATATTAATCATAATAAACACCTCTGTTGATTGCCGAAATAATAAACAAGCAAAATCTTACTTTGATCGACACCAATTCTAAAAATGTAACTGTATTGGAAAATGCAATGTATGTTCTGGTTCTAGCAACGCAGTGACTGAGCACAGATTGCAGATGAGATTGCTACTGTATCTTGCATCATAAATCGGTCGAAAGCAAACACTCTAGATGAGAAGCACGAGTATTGAACCATGTGAATTCGTGAGCCAATGTTTTTTGAACTTACTTCATACGGAATTGTAGAACTACATTTCTGGTAGTATTGGTTATGTTCTGTAATGAAGTGTAAATGGTTGTGTGGGTTTCAATATCAATAGAAAATTATATAAATATTAATGGCACAGATGGGACAGTGATATAAGTGGCCGCTTCGCCGCTAGACACAGCACAGCAAGTGCCGTGGGTTCGATAACCAAACGAGAAAACTCTGTATGATATAGGAGTTATTGTTTTGAGTCGGAGTGTACCTTGTGTTCGTTGGTTCAATGTAAAATATTGCAGAAATATTTAATTACACTATAGATAATAATTGTTATGTTGTAGGTATTTTGAGCATCAATTGCAACCCTTTGCCTTTTGTTGCTTCGCCGAAGGATTAGATGAATATGTACGTATGTACCTATATACCTATATTTCACAAAATACTTAGTTTCTAGTGCAACCCATTAGTGTTGTGTGTTAATACTGTTGTGCCCCGTCTAGTAAAGTATTATCTATGTACACGTGCAGCTCCAAAAGCTATCCTTTAGTAAGGTACAATAGAGATATAATGTGTGTATTACAAAGTTTATCATTGAAAGGATGAAAATGTCTGATCACAGGCATAGTACCAAAAGCTGGTTACGTGGTTTCATATTAAATTTGCATTAAAACAAAAGCTTATTATTTTCCGAGTGACTAATAACTTAAAAGATGACTAAATGTTTGCAACTAATAAAATAAGTTGCTAGCGATTAAATATTTTCGCGACTATTATATTAAATAAGATTCAAAACCAAGGGTGTTATAAAAACTTAAAACTAGCAGCTGCGTTTAGGTAGCAAATAAACTATACAAGTCAATTGAAATAATAGCTGAGGAGCTATAAATAATGACTTGGCGACTAATAATGTTAGTAGGTAGGTTATGTTAGGTTTTCTTGTGACTGTACCCAAAATAGGAACCCTGCGAAGCAGGGTTCCGTCAACTTGGCTTAAAAGACTGAAGCGTCTTATTTTCTTATATGAAACACTTAATTTAAGACAAAATCATTTACCTAATATTGAAATTTGTATTATTTATGAATGTCCATTTTCTATTTTTATTCATCATCAAGTTTCCGCTTAGATACTAATTCAGTTCCCAAAAAATAAAATGCTGCTAGTTTAAATTAAAACGAAGCTTATTACTGACATATTAATATGCTATATTTTACTTATTACGATACACCTTATTAGCTGCCTTATTATGTATGGTACCCACTCTAATTATTTTTGAAACTTGTATTCGCATTACTTAGTCGCCGCATTAAATACATGCCTAAAACAAATCAATGCAGCTACTATGAATGTAGAGAGTCTGCACGGGTCATTTGCGTTAATAACGATAAAGAAACCCTGTCTCCATACAAGTCATACTGCCTGACGAAACGTCAACAGAAATAAAAGGTTTAAATATTATTAAAATAAGGCAATTAAAACCTCCTACATAATCATTACATATATATAATTGCGAATGTTTGTAAGCATTAAAATAAATACCTAGGTTTTCCATATGAGGCTAAGGAGGAATTTAATAATTATAATCTATCATACATTTGCATTACAAATAAAATATAGTATGTGACAAATACGTTAGCCATTCAGTATTATAGAGATGTAAAAAGACCCTTAAAGAAAACTGAAATCCCATGTTGTACCAATCACTACGACCATTTTTTACTTCGGCACCATACCTGGGAAATTACTGGTTCAGGAGATATTGAGGCTCAAAGTTAGTATGGTATTTTTCTAATTAGGTACAAAATCGATGCATTTGCCCCGCCAAAATGTTCTTTAAATTGCGGTTTAAAAAACGTGAAACTTAAAAAAAGTTGTTTCCCAGCCTATTATTTTTGGTAAGTATGACTTGGCATGATGTCCACATCAAGTAGACTTCGGCTTGGTGATGGGTCTTGTGATATCCTGTATATATCTACTGACTAGCATCAAGATAGGCTTCATCTAGTTTAAATTTGACGCAGTACCTAAATGATAGATGGGACATTTTGGAGATTGAAACTAAAGCCTATTGGATAATGGATCGACTGATTTATGCGATGTCCTATATTATTAAGATTAGCGATAGGTTTATCCGTTTGAATTTCAGTTCATATGCAAGCTCGGTAGTTGAGTTATAGTGTCATGACTTGGTAAGTAAATTACTGGTTACATTGTTTGTAGTGCGCTGTAATGTTGGTACCTATATGATTTGAAATTGTGTGAGATTTGATTTTAGCCAACAAAAAACATGTTTACTAAAGATGGTAGTGTTAAATCAGGGTGACATCCTGGATTTTTTGTGAAGCTTAGTATTTACATGATACGGGAAAGCTGTTTATTTAATTGCTAATGGTGGCACACAAACTAGTTGACCAGCCCGTTGGTAGTTTATAAAAAAGCTGTGTCCTTTGGGCATAATAGGAATGACAGGGCAAATGCATGAGTGTTTAAAGGAGAATAATGTCGTGGATAAGAACTTTCAATATTCTCTAGTTAGTAAAAAGATCAGTATTGAACAGTATTTGTTACACACGTACCTACAATACGAGAACTCACTGCAAAATGACTACGTCCATATGTCACCAAGAATCATATTATATAGTTGTGTTATAAATAAACTTATTCACTGTAAGGTATAAAGTATAGGGTTGCCAGTTGGAAATGTGTACAAAAGTAAAAAAAAACAATTTCTTTTTTTGGATAAAATATGTATTACTCGTGAAATAAACTTTACCAATCATACTCCAAGCGTTATCCCGTTTGCAACCTGGGGTCCGCTTAGTAGTCCAACCGGATTCAACTGAATATTAGCTTTCCCACAGAGCGACTTGACTACTAGGTACAATCAAAGTCGTATTCCTAACCAGAACGGTGTTTTGAGGGCAACGTGATATTATACTCGTGACTTTCGACTTTAGCTCAGAGTTCGCCGTAACCTGTCGATGTAACTATCGGAATATGTAGCAAACTTGAAAACAATTGTGACAGTGTACAATGTTTTAGCCGGTAGACGGCATACATCAATCCCTAATATATTTGACCTGAAATGCAAATTCCTACGGTACGGTGGCAACGAAATCCTAATATTAACCTAAGCTGTATTAACCAGCCCATTATGAATTTTTGATCAACTTTATTTAAGTTTAATCATGTAATAGATGCAGCTATTACAGACTTATATAAATAATTGGGATGATTAAGAAGATTGAACACAAAATTATAATATCAAAGTGCTCTCTAGTCAGTATGCAAACATGCTGTAAAACACAAAATAAAAAATATCCATTCAGTCTAATTTAATAATATAGGTATATGTTTGATCTTTCTGGGAATTGATGCTATATCACAAAAGACTTAACAATACTTAAAAAGCGGACAGAAACCATAATCGGATTCAGGATCTCACAAAGTTTTGTACCATATGTATGTATTGTATTTGTTGTATTGTGAATTGTATACCTAGCTGTTTGTTTTGTATTTATTGTATTGTGCGTTGCATTTGGTGTGTCAATAAAGGATTCACCTCTACTACTACTACTACCACCACCATGTGGGCATCGAACCCACAACACTTAGCGCAGTCCTAAACGATGAGGCGATCGCATGAACCATTATGCAAATGACAGTCAGTCATTCAATTCACAGGGTGACTAAAATATTCAGCATTATTTTGAGTATTCTACAGCTCCTTTTTATTTCTAGGCTTTTGTCAAATGTATCAGAACTCAGTAATTCTAGTAATACCCGTAAAAATACACTTGCCTTTATTAAACCGTCCCGAAATCCTGAATGTTATAAAGAAGACAAATTTATTGTGTGTACTGTAACTGCAGCACGGTTTTAATGAATTTACTGAAAAATATGAGGTTGTAAATGTGCTTCGAATTTTTAATTCCTCCCTCCGTAAGCCGTAGAGCACTGAGATTTGTATTGTACGTTATAAAATACCATAAAAGTGTGAAATCTGATTTAGATGACTTGTTTAAACATTTCATTTTTTCGTTTTCATGGCTCATTTTATGCATTCATTTAGCGGGGTAACTTACTGTGAGAGGGAACGGTTTTTCTACTGACAAAGTAAAGTGTGCTTTATTTGTTGAGGAGACATTGGCACTCTGTTACGCCTGGTATTGATTTAAATAGATACGTGGGTTCGATTACCAACCAGGACAAATCACTGTGTGATGGGCTTAATGATTATTTCTGTGTCTGGGTGTGATTCGCTTAAATACGCACGTACATACAGACTTAATGCACACACAGATCCTAAAAATCGTGTGAGGATTGAACACACAACACTTAAAACTTTAACTAAATGTTTATTAATTATTAATATTTAGTGGCGTTCTGTTGTCTCTGCCTACCCCGACGGGAAAAAGGCGTGATTATATGTATGAATGTAATATTTACTACCATTATATTAGTATTTCGTCATAATTACGGTTTGTAATGAAAATATCACTAGGTATAATTACTATTTATTGGCTATCACTAATCATAAATTCCCAGAACGTAAATTTTCAACAGAAGTATCATATTTTCATTGTTTCAGATTCCGTGAAAATCTGTCCATCGATATCTCTATGCTGTTATCCACAAATAATTGCAAAGCTCAACTCTATTCATTTGAAATTCGTATTAGCAAAATCGGATTTTAATTGTGTCTAACATAGAGTCCCCAATTATTTTACACAGCATTCGATTACATAAATTTACGAGTATTTTATGCCATCACTAGAAATATATCTGAATAGACATTAATACGTCCAATGAAGTCACCCAGCTCATTAGGGTTTACAAATAAACGAGTAATAATCGATCAACTTTCAAATCGACTTTTCTGTGGACGGCTGTATAAAAATTTGCTCCAATAATTTAATTCAGTTTACGTGAAAACAGACTATCTAAAGTTATCAAAGTGTGTGAACGTTATTACTAGTGTGTGTGCACTACGAATAAAGTGTTGGTTACAAAAAAACAAAGTTTTACAACGCTAAATACTAAATCATAGTTTGTTTTCCATCGGACATTATTATCAAATTACCCTCAAAACATAACAAAACCTGCAAGAAACCAATAGCATACAGCGGATACATATTTTGCTCCAAGATTTTATGCAGGCGCTTTTTAATTAAGAGGTAGCTGGTTGCTCCGAACATTACGGCAGGCGTTTGAAAATTTAATAGTTTTGCACCAGAAATTTTGGCAGGCGCTACTTAATTTAAAGAAAAATTTAAGTGCAATATTTCAACAACGTCGCCTAGATAATAAACGCTCCTCCTCCGGTACAGAATTAACAAAGAAAAGTTAAATGCCTCACAACAACACCCCGCCGGCAAACAAAATGCAGTCATCTGTAAAACAAACCACTCCTAAGAACTCAAAGCAAGGCCCATCTGAATCAGCTAGTACTAAAAAGTCTGATACTAACATCACAATTAGAAATAAACGTCAGCGTATGGAAGAATCACCAAAATGCACAACTCAATCCTCATGTTCGTGTACGGAATCAAAAACGGAGATACTTCAAATGTTGACAACATGGAAGACCGATCAGGAGCAAAGACTCGCTACGTGGAAAGCGGAGCAAGATGCCTTGTTGTCACGTTTGGTTGGAGACGTGTCAGAGCTCAAGCAGCGCTGTATAGAGATTCAAAATAAACATGGTGAGCTTGAAAAAGGTATGTCGTTTATTAATAAAGATTATGAAGAGATTAGAAGTCAGGTCATTGAATTAGAGAAACGTAAGAAGGAGAATTTAGATTTTATGAATAATATACAAAAGGAAATTCAGGACATAAGGTACAAGTCACGATCAGCATCAATAGAGCTACACAATGTGCCGTTTAAGGAAAGTGAGAAGGTAGATGATCTGCTATCCATTGTATCTAGTGTCGGCAAAGCTGTGAATCTTGAATTGCAGGAGTCTAACATTCGAGATTTATATCGCCTCCCCGGCAAACAGGGCGTATCCCGCCCAATTATTGCTGAATTTACTTCGGTAGTACGTAAGAATGATTTCCTACGCAGCGTAAGGAGTTTCAATAAGGGACGTCAATTACATGAAAAGCTGAATTCCCACTTGATCGGATTGTCTGGAGAGAAAGTGCCCGTTTATGCAGCGGACTATCAAGCACCTTCAGTGAGGAAGCTATTTTATGAATGTCGACAATTTGCAAAAAGTCACAAAATGTCCTGCTGGAGTTTGAACGGGAAAATATTTATTCGCAAGAATCCAGATGCAAAGCCAATTCAAATTAAGTCGGAGCACTGCTTATCTGCACTGTTGACTAACGCATGACTATATTTTTTATCTCTTAAAGAACTATATCATATATACTTGCATGTTTTCTCTCGATTTTCACATTGTGTCTTTTATAGATTAACCTTCCAGTTTTGTAATATCATAAGTAATTCTTTAGCCTCTTTACACACCCACCAATACCACACATACTCAACATTTAGTATTTTCAACCTACCAAGTTTTGTGAAGGTTTTCTTTGAGCGCCCAATCTGTTTTTTGTTTATTGGTACCTACCGCGAGGTAGCTTGCCTGGCTTAAATCTTATATATTATTATCATACAATAAAATTCAATGAATTAAATCATATTGATGATGAAATCGACAAATTTGAAATCGCTGAATCAACAACATGTGACGTTGAGTCATGTACAGCATTTCTACCAAGAGTCGGCCAATGTCTGAAAATAATGCAACAAAATATTAGAAGCCTAAAATGTAATTTCCTTGGATTTCTTCCTATAATGGCACGCACTAAGGTGAACTGGGATTGTATTGTTCTAACGGAATGTTGGCTAAAATCATCACTAGCTATACCTAACTTGGACGGGTACAACTCCTTTGCAACAAAAAATAACTTTACCCAAAACGAAGGAGTGGTTGTCTATTACAAAAATAACTTGTCTATTTTATTTGAGGAGAAAGATTTACAAGAATCGAACTGTCTACTTATACAATTTCACCCGGATACAATTGCAATAGCTATATATCGACCCCCTAGTCACAAGAATGTAAATGTTTTCATTAACTCTTTGAACAGCCTGTTGCAGCTGTATTCTTCCACAAAAAACATTATGATTTTAGGCGATATCAATATAGATATAGGTGATAATAGCAGCGATAGATTTAAGTTTCAGTATTTGGATGTGTTGGCTTTTCATGGTATTTTGCCTGCCCATACCACTCCCACTCACAACAAAACGTGCCTGGATCACATAATGTTAAAAACTAAGAAACCATCCCGCTGTCTGGTTCTCCAAACATCCTTAACCGATCATGACTGTGTTGCTTTATATATCAATCTTTGCCATAATAGAATACCGCCAGCTCGCCTTAACCGACTAGACATAGTTAATTTTGATAAAGAGATAAAAAATCTCGACTTAAGTCCCATTTTTGCCCTTGAAGACGCAAATGCAGCCGCAGATTTCTTGACAAACTCTCTTCAGGAAACTATTCTAAGTAATACAATACCTTCTAAAATATCTAGGCGTAGAAGATTATTGAAGCCATGGATGACCCCTGGCATTCTCAAGTGTTTAAGAAATAGGGACAATCTCAATAAAAAGCTGAAAAAAGATCCTTACAACGACACTTTAAAAACCACTTATAAGAGATACAGAAATTACTGTTGCACTCTCTTAAAAAAATCAAAAAGGAACTTCGACAAAATGCAATTGCAAAATGCTAAAGGTAACAACAAAAAATTATGGCAATCTATCAAAGAAATAACTTTCACTGTTAAACGAAAGGAACCTGCGAATATGTTGTTGGGTGTCGGTAGTCCCCTGGCAGCGGTTAATGAAGTTAATCGCTTTTTTGCGGAAATAGGAAACACTTTGGCCCAAAAAATAATTCCCAGTCCTTCTTTCAATTTGCCTAGCATCTCCGACTCATATGCCCACTCTTTTGTGCTCCTGCCTACGGATTCTCATGAAGTCAGCAACCTAATAGACAATTTAAAAATCGACTGTGCCGTTGGACTTGACTCAATCTCTGCTAAAATTATAAAATCTTATAAAGATATTTTAGTTAATCCTATAACTCATATATGCAACACAGCTATGTCTACCGGAGTCTTTCCTAAATCTTTTAAAAAATCAAGAGTTCAACCAATTTACAAGGATGGTGACAGGGACTGTGTTAATAACTACCGGCCAATTGCAATTTTACCGACTTTATCCAAAATTCTTGAAAAAATAATTAATAATAGACTTGTAAAATACCTAGAAGACAATATTTTTTTATCAAATTCACAGTTTGGCTTTAGACGTAATAAATCAACAGCGGATGCAACACATGAACTAACAAATTTCATAATCAATAAAATTGATGACGGTAAGAAGACAATCTGTATTTTTTTAGATTTGGCCAAAGCATTTGACACAGTCTCTGTCCCAATCTTGTTAAAAAAACTCGAACGCCTTGGGATAAGGGGTATCCAGCTGAACCTTTTCAAAGACTACCTCACATCTCGCCCTCAAGTGGTTAAAATAGATAAGTATACAAGCAAGGAAATTTTGATAACTATTGGGGTACCTCAGGGCAGCATATTAGGCCCGACTCTATTTTTGACATACATCAATGACTTATGTCAACTTGAAATGCGTAATTTTAAAATAGTTATGTTTGCTGATGATACAGCTCTTCTTTTCTATGGCGATACGTGGGAGGAAGTTTTCGGATACGCACAAGATGGCTTTAACAATGTTGCGAGGTGGTTACGCAATAACATACTTACCCTAAACGCAGAAAAAACTAAATATTTAGCATTCTCTAAAGCAATCGCAGACCCGCGCATATCTACCTACGGTGTCAAATTTCACTCATGCACAAATATGAACAACTCCGAGTGTCTGTGCTCAAATCTTGAGAGGGCAAACTGCATTAAATATTTGGGTATTATGATCGATAGTAGATTAAGTTTCCAGGAACATATTGATCTGCTAGCTAGCAGGATACGCAAACTAATTGTCGTCTTTAAAAATCTAAGACATGTGGCGGATGAAAAGCTGATCAAATCTGTCTACTTTGCACTCTGCCAATCACTTCTTTCCTACTGCATCACTTCCTGGGGAGGAGCAGCTAAAACCCACTTTCTTAAATTAGAGAGGGCACAAAGGGCGATACTGAAAGTGAGCTACTCTCTACCCTACCAGCATCCCACCACCGAGCTCTATAAAAATGCGGGGTATTATCGGTACGTCAGCTTTTCATCCTATACACTATTCTCAAACAACATTCCTGCCTGTCCTTTGATCCAGATCTATTGAAAACTAGACGTAGGAATGATAGAGTATGTGTCAAACAAAAATGTAACCTTTCTCTCTCTCATCGTTTCTTTTGTTACCTAGGCCCCTATTTATATAATAAATTAAACCGTATCTTGTCAATCTACCCTCTTCATAAGGTGGCGTGCAAGACTGTTGTTTCCAATTGGCTGCTTGGCGTGGACTACGATTTTACAGAGAACCTTTTACACAACTAAACTGACTTTTCTCGTGACCATCCATACACACATACATACACACATACACAAACACCCAAATACACACCCAAACACACACACATACACACACACACTCTTATACACGCGTGCCCGCATGCGGTCACAAAGTGTTTTACAGTAAGGCTAATTAACAATTATTTAATCTTTTTTATCTTCTAATTCCCATTTTCATATTGCAGTTTTGTTTAGAAATTCGCATGTTAACGTACTTGAAATAATATTATGTTGGTTCCACAGTATGGGCCTGGTGATCTGTACTACAGGCTTACGCCTATTTCAGACACCAGTCCTCACTATCTGAGTTACAACTATGTATTTATATTATTGTACTTATATTATGTAAATGTACCCATTAAGTATGTGTAACTGTAAATTATGATTTGTGAGGAAAATAAAGATCATTATTATTATTATTATTATAACTTTAACTTAAATTTGCAAGCGATAAAATGAGTATTGTGATCGAGACCTTATGTTATCCTCGGGAGATTAGGTAAGGCTTTTACACACGTTACAAGAACCGGAACCGACAGCTTTACGTCAGACCAAAACACGGTAACACTCTGATGAAAATGGCACCCGCGGTCACCCATCCAAATATTGACCTATGCGAGCGTTGTTTAACTTTCCCGATCTGTTACGAACGTCAAGCCAAGCCATGCTATGAAATAAAAAATAAAATAAAAATTCTCACCTAACATCTAGTTTCAACGTTGGCATACATTCCCGGTGTGGCAGGCACATGGTGGCAGGAAAATCCAGTGTCCGGCACCTTGTGGTATATCGGGAAGTCGACTCCCGGTATTCCTGGTACGTTGCGAAGGTCTTGTGGCTTCTCGTGTTCACGTAGAGGCTTCTCCCGTATCACTGCCTGCTCGTAGTGTACTGGGGCATAGTGGTCGTATTGCTATGGCAAAAAAGAAAATGCCGTATTAGCTGAGAAGCAATTTTATATAATGGCTGTCTTACCCCTTAATTTGGAAATGGTCACTAAAGATTATACAAGTCGGGGTAGCAAATATGTTGGACAGGATCACGATGAAGTATCCTAACCGCGGTTTTCCAGACTTTGGCCCTTCCGTACAAAGGTCACCACGGTGGTTTTAAAGAGTCGAGCCCAAATGCATTAAGGGGAGGGTCTCTTCAAGCTAAGATAGAGCAGACAAACTGCATGATGGTAAGTGGTTACCCTCGTAGTTGGACTAACAGCACCAGAGGAGTCCCAAGTGCGTAGCTGGCCTTTGGTATTAGAAAAGGACGAGTGAGTTGAGAGAGAAAGAAGACTTCTGTCAGCACCAAACTTCAGTTTTACTTTCGAAAAATTACGCGATTGAGACTCATTACATAAATATTCGAGTGAACAAGATCTGCTATAAAAATATTAGCTCGACCTACTTATTTTTTAAGAACAAATAACTGATCATTCTAAAGATAAAACAAGTTATCAATAAATGATTTCAAGTCATTATCAAAAGCAACAATCAGTGTCCGGCCGTGACCCGGTTCCCCAGCTTACCACACCTATGTGTGTATGTGTATCGTTGACTCTCTTACATAACTGTTACACTTAAGGCATTAAGGCCACAGCGAAAGCTCGTAGTGTATAATCGGTGTATACACTTGAACTTTACTCGTTGACTACTATTAAGTAGAGCTTGATAAGTACGAGTATAATAAAGTACAAACTTAGCAAAGATTTTTTTATATAACTAAAAGTTACGTTTAATATAATGCAAAGTTGGAATAGATAATGATATGATAAATAACGATTTTATGATGTTGCAAAAATTACTAAATTATAGTTGAAGTAATATAAAATCTATACTAAGTTTCAATCAATGTGTATAACTCTATCCAATTGCTCTCGGTATCCGATACGATAGCTTTCTGTCATGAATGGAGATATAGAACAGGCGCAAGATTAACGGCTTTACATTCTTGCCGAGGCAAATTTCTGCCTGACTAGATATTTTTCTCAAAAGAAAAAGCCGGTATGGCTTTTTCAACCAAGGAATCTAACCTGAGACATTGGGATCCGCAGATCTGCTTGAGCTATATACTTGTTGCTATTATAATGTGACATTGGCTAGAGCTGTAATAATATTTCTTCAGCGTGAGATGATTTGTAATAGTAGTAGTTCTGTAAAAAAGAGACAATCGGACTACCGGCTAGTTAGAATTTAAATAAACCATTTAATTAAGTATACTAGAAACTACCTTGTAACGAAAAGTTTCATTTGTTCAGTTGATTTCTACGCAATATGAATGAGAGCGATTTTTTGTCATCGGCCAAGTTTGCCAAAGTTTCACCGACTTCACCTGTAACGAACACAGAACAAAGAGCCCAACATCTGGGTGACCTCAATACTCGGCATCTGCTGCTACAGCATACAGCAAAAGTACAATTATTCTTTAGAAATATAAGATAGAGCAGAAAGTAATAACAGGGCGAATGTCCATTCTCTCACAATCATCAACCAAAAACGGGCCATGCCTTACATCCATGTACCAAGACTCCCTTTTATCCTATAACCAGTTAGCCACTGTTGAATAGTTCGAATCAACTATTACTTTAGTACATTGGAGTCATGTCGCAAGTGGCTAAGTAAGAGGGGAGCAATGTACGCGCGCTGTCACGGACGCCCAGCGTTGCCCACTCACTCGGAAAGTGCCACTGGAAACGTCTAGCTTATATTGTAACTAATATAACGTTTTCTTATTTTGGACGCATGTTTGTACTTACATATTTTGCTCTAAATGTGCGTAACAAATTACAATAAACATCAACTTGTCTTCGATTAACATAATAATTGTTAAAGTATCAAACGTTACTTATATGAATAATTATAAAGAATTTTGATGTTGATTTTATTTGTTTTAACTGTTTTCGCTCCCGTTATAAAAATACCCTACTGAAATAATATAGGATATACGACTATCAACTGTGTCCCAAGTTCACGATGGTGGATGAGATAATAATCTTATATCTTATACTAATATATAAAGCTAAAGAGTTTGTTTGTTTGGTTGAACGCGCTAACCTCAGGAACAGTAGTTCCAAGAAAGCATTTTTCAAATCAGACCAGTAGGTCTGATTTGAAAAATTCTTTCAGTGTTAGATAGCCCATTTATCGAGGAAGGCTATAAGCTATATAACATCACGCTTTGAGCGACAGGAGCAGAGCAGTAGCCTTAAATAACGCGGATATAACCGCGGGCATCCATGTCGCCCTTCGAAAATGTGAAGATATTTGACCATCAAACGCGCATTAACGCACGCGTAACATTGCGCTACAATAACATTGAAAAGCATTGTCTTGTAATAAGATACAATGTTATTTACAGACAATGAAATTAACAAGGTCTTTCTCACTACATTGCAATACATCCCAATCTAAATAAATGCACAGAATCTTCCGTAAGACACATTATGTACCTACTTGTTTTGTAATGTTTTTATCTTTTTGTTTTGGAAGCTGTTGTTTTTATTATACCTATATAGACATTTTTTGAATCACCTAATAAGGAAAAATGCGTAAGAATTAAGTACCTACCATATTCGTTTCTTTATTGGTATAAAACCACAGCTATCATTAATTTCTCATTGGTAGGAAACCATAAGGTTCAACTGGTGGTAAGTGGTAACCGTAACGCGCATACATGGGCTTCATATATTCATCTACATGATATGAGTCATATGCTGCGGTTTTCTTGGCAATAGACATGATGAGTACATCATGATTAACTAAGACAAGGAATATTAAAGAAACATATCCAGGTTGTTGCCTTCTGGTAGGAGGGGCGGGGAAACGAGTACAATGGTGGTTGAAAAAGGAGTGTCGATAATAAAAATAATTCTCTATTTTGCTAGCAATGTTGCAAACATCTACCATATATTGGTGGTGGTAATTGACTGAAATCTCGATGAAACAAAGTATAAAAACGATATGACTGACACAGGTTGAAAAAGGTCATCAACTCGTCACCGCCCGTAAATATGGGAACTAACCGACAAAATACAACTAAGGAAGTAGTCTTTTCTTACCATAATCAACACTGCGCATGCGTAATCCTGGCGCTTGCGAGAATATCTAAAAACTAAGATCCTTATTTGCCTTGATGATCCTTTTTTGTGGTCATTGGTTGACCTTTAAACACACAATTATATCGTAAGTGGCCACTGAAGTTTAAATACGTGCAATATTTAGCCAAAAAGGCACGTTTGGCTATGAATAGAGGGGTGTTAGTGAATACCCTTATGTACGGTAGTGAAAGTTGGGTGTGGCAGAAGAGATTTAAAAGTAGAATAAATGCTGTAAAAATAAGAGCACTGAGAAGTATGTGTGGTGTAGCTTTGACCGACAGAGTAAAGAATTGTGTGATAAGAGAGTGTTGTGGGGTAAAAGAAGATGTAGTGACAAGCATTGAGAAAGGCATGTTCTTGGCGGACGTTCTCTGACCAGATTGGAGACATCCTGAAAAAAGGACAAGTCAGAAGTACCCTTATTATAAGAGCATGCATGAGAAACTTGATGGAAGTGAGTGAAGCAAGAGAAGTATGTCCGGATCGTTGCAAATGGCGTTCCGTAGTGTCTGCCTACCCGTCCGGGAAACAGGCGTGAGTCTATGTATGTATGTATGTAATACTTAGTTCTTTACTAAATGTCTCAAATATTTCAAAAGACACTGTAAACATGCAAGTCGAGGTTCTGTGCCGAATGTTACAATTATTATCGGCTAATAGAAAGGCATCCGGATTGTGCCTTAAACTTCAGTTAGTACATTTTGCTATACATCAACTTGGTGATCCAGTTTATTTCGTTATTTGAACGCCACAAGCATGAAACTGTGCTTAATTATTAAAGTTACTTTGAATAACAATATATACAGATACAATTAATGTTACATCACATTACTTATTTATTCGCTTTAACATATTGAAAAACCCAGCCAAGGCAAATATCTATATTCACGCACACAAATGTTTGTCTTGAGCTGGTAACAAACCCCCACTTTCGGCGAGGCGGTCGATTACACTTGCTATGCCACTGGGTTGTTAGCTATGCCACTATTATCATATTAAATATACATAGGGTACATAAGTTGTCATTCTTGAACATTCAGACCACGGACATAAATAAAACTTAAACCAATTTCTCACAGGAATTCCAGGCTTTGTTGCATGTCTCTATGTTCTTTTGATCTCTTCACCAAAGCCCGTGTGATACAGAAAAGAAGGTATAATGAAAATTAAAAGTATTTACGTTTATTACGCCATTTTTATCGGTTCTATGTTTTTTGTTTGACTTGCGTTCATTCGAGTTACGTAATCCGATCAGAGCCCACTTTGTATTAAGCCCGAAACTCACTTACTAGCTGCCTTAAATTTAAAATATCACCCTCTTAAATATCAGAGCTCAAGTAAATTAAGAAAAAGTACGTAATAAACTCGACGAAAAAAAATATAACAGCAGTTAAAGAAGGTGCGAATTTGTAAAATTACTTCTGAATACCAATTCTTAAACCAAACCAAGTTTCAAACAATTTCCACTTTGAGAGGCTTGAACTAAAAAACAGGCCTTCCTCAGCTTGCCGACGAAAATGAGAGTAAATTTAACCAACAGTAATTCGCCTTTGAAAGCCTCTAGGGAGCTCGGCTGAAAGGAAAATTGCAAAAGTTAGCGTTCCCTTATGAGAGGCCGAACCAACTAGATATTTTAAGGTCGCGAGCAGTACCCTTTATTGTAATAACTCTACTTGAAACATTTGAGCAACTTCGCCTTTGAGCTATGCAATTATTTGAAAAGTTTCAAAAATTATTACGCTCCTATTTGCATGTTATCACGAAGAATTTGGTCGGGAGCGAAAAGGTTAATGTAATTATAAACGGTGAAAATAATTTCCTACTATAGCTTTGTTTTATATACTGTATATATAAAAGAACTTTTAGTTTGATAGTAGCTACAGTCAAGTAATTTTAAGTTAATTACTTAACAGTTTCAAAAATTACGATATCGGAATATTCTGATATCGTAGTAGTAGTTTGATGGATTTTCTTCTTGTGTTCCACGTAGACAAACACATAGCTTTTATTTTCAATAGTTACACTAAGGAAGTTAACCAGCTTGACCTTTCTGATTCATAGTAAGATTAATCAGACGGAAACGGTTGACGGTACTAAGCACTAACATATTATTAATTATCATTTGAATAAACTATTTGTGTACAATGTGTGGAATAAATTATGTTGCCTACCAACCCAACTGATTGAACGTAATTATTGGTTAGTACCTATGTCCAAAAATTCACCGAGATTTGACACTCTCAAAGTTCAATGAGAGGTTACGTAACCAAGATAGGTCTCTTGGGACTCTAATATAATTTCAATTACTTTATTTGTATAATGGAGGCGTCGTTAGAGGGGTGTTAGTGCCTACCCTTATGTATGGTAGTGAAAGTTGGGTCTGGCAGAAGAGACTTGAAAGTAGAATAAATGCTGTGGAAATGAGAGCACTGAGAAGTATGGGTGGTGTATCTTTGACCGACAGAGTAAAGAATAGTGTGGTGTAGAGTATAAGAAGATGTAGTGACAAGCATCGAACAAGGCATGTTAAGATGGTTTGGGCACATGGAGAGGATGGATGACAAAAGATTGACAAAGAAGATATATAAGGCAAAAGTAAATGGGACAGGACGAAGGGGAAGACCTAGGCGGACGTTCTCTGACCGGATTGGAGACATCCTAAACTTGATGGAAGTGAATGAAGCAAGCGAGGTATGTCAGGATCTGCCTACCCCTCGGGAAACAGGCGTGAGTCTATATATGTATGTGTGTATGGAGGCGTTGGCAAATATAAACCGTATTATGTGTAGATAATTATTTACAATGTTGACTTTGACTGTTAAAATCATATTATAATTATAAAACTGTATAACTCTTTAGATTAGCAATAGTAGTTGATATTTTAGTAAGAAGAGGCTATTTTCTCGACTTAATTAACAAAATAATAATGTATTATGTTATGCAGCCAGTGTAAAATTAGAAGTCTACAACTTATGATTATTTGTGACCAAAGAAACGCAAACAAAGTTATGATTAGTATTATAATAACTAGGTATTTATTTGAGAGAACATAAGTTAGACTTTTAAAATTAATAGGCCTAAATTATTTTACTACCAATTTTGATTAGATATTACAAGTATTCTTAGTGCGTCCAACAGCTTATGCTTCTAGAAACTTTGATAAGAAATTGTCAGTACTCTTATTCCCTCTATGGGACTAAATGATCTTTTAGAAATATCCCAGGCGTGATCATCTCGTGACCACCGCTTGCGATTCAATGCCGAAACGTCAGGGCCAGTTTATGTAATAGGCGGCAAACGAGCATACCGACCGATGGTAAGCGATTACCGCCAATTAAGAACACAAGCAACACCAGGGGCGTCAAGTGCGTTGCCGCCATTTAGATTGGGAAAATGAATAAGAAGAGGACTGGTCCAGAGGATAGTCTTTGGTACTTTCACTCACCGAGCGAAACGCAACCGTATAGGTACTGTTACTTAACGTTAGTGTTTTTGGAGAGGGATATTTGACATTTATAACCAAACTATTTTTGTTCCGCCATTATAAACCATATGAGTGACAAATAAAACTAGAAATAAAAAAGGGTCCAAGTGCCAAAAATCATGACTGTTTCGTTTTTATTACTGTATCATGGTGTATGCTCCCTCGCCAATAACCTAAAATAGGAACTAAACGTCTAGCGCAGTTATTTACTTGTTACGTACATCTCTAAGAAACGCGGAAGCATAAGACGCGGAGGGCGTAATTATTTAAAAAGGGCTATGTCCGTTGTTACGTGATGCCAGTCTTATGAAAATGGCGGACCTAACAACTGTTGTTATTGCCGGATCGGGATGAAAAAGGCGTAAAAATGGCGGAAAAGGTGTTCAAAGCGTTAAAAATATTACGAAACTATTTTGAACTAAAATAACATATTTTATTCAAATTCAAATTCAAATCGTTTATTTGCGTAATACAGGTTACATTTAGTTGTTACAAAATATATGTTAAGCTCTCTGTTTACTACCATTTCTGGTGTGCAAATTTCACAGGAAATAAAATACTCAATTAAAATAATTATGAATAATTTCAAATTTCACATCAATAACATTATACATTTTAGTTTTAATAAAATTAACATTACCAAATCAATAATTTAAATTCATTTGCAAGTCAACGTTTAACAATTAATTACATCGTCATTATACGTGATTACATTGGTCATATACGATTGTAATAGATTACGAATATTTTTTATTTTTTTACGATACAGTGTCAGTCAAAAAATCGTTCACAGAATAATATGTCTTCTATACATATAAATAAAATTAAAGTGTCTGTCTGTGATTTCAAAATAACTATGTTTTTTCAAGTGCATATAGTTAGTTACACGATTCCAAGTCCAAAACAACCCTTTTTAACATTTTTGTCTGTCTGTCTGTCTGTCGGTCTGTCTGTCTGTCTGTCTGTCTTTCTGTTTGTCCGGGGTAATCTCTGGAACGGCTGAACAGATTCAAATGAGACTTTCACTGCAAGGAAGAGGACTTTATAGCGCTACATATAGGCTACAATTTGACCCGGTAGTTGGCGCTGTTGTCGCCATAACAAGTCTTTATTTCTTCGACTCATCTATACATATAAATAAAATTAAAGTGTCTGTCTGTGATTTCAAAATAACTATGTTTTTTCAAGTGCATATAGTTAGTTACACGATTCCAAGTCCAAAACAACCCTTTTTAACATTTTTGTCTGTCTGTCTGTCTGTCGGTCTGTCTGTCTGTCTGTCTTTCTGTTTGTCCGGGGTAATCTCTGGAATGGCTGAACAGATTCAAATGAGACTTTCACTGCAAGGAAGAGGACTTAATAGCGCTACATATAGGCTACAATTTGACCCGGTAGTTGGCGCTGTTGTCGCCATAACAAGTCTTTATTTCTTCGACTCATCTATACATATAAATAAAATTAAAGTGTCTGTCTGTGATTTCAAAATAACTATGTTTTTTCAAGTGCATATAGTTAGTTACACGATTCCAAGTCCAAAACAACCCTTTTTAACATTTTTGTTTGTCTGTCTGTCTGTCGGTCTGTCTGTCTGTCTGTCTGTCTTTCTGTTTGTCCGGGGTAATCTCTGGAACGGCTGAACAGATTCAAATGAGACTTTCACTGCAAGGAAGAGGACTTTATAGCGCTACATATAGGCTACAATTTGACCCGGTAGTTGGCGCTGTTGTCGCCATAACTATACATATAAATAAAATTAAAGTGTCTGTCTGTGATTTCAAAATAACTATGTTTTTTCAAGTGCATATAGTTAGTTACACGATTCCAAGTCCAAAACAACCCTTTTTAACATTTTTGTCTGTCTGTCTGTCTGTCGGTCTGTCTGTCTGTCTGTCTGTCTTTCTGTTTGTCCGGGGTAATCTCTGGAACGGCTGAACAGATTCAAATGAGACTTTCACTGCAAGGAAGAGGACTTTATAGCGCTACATATAGGCTACAATTTGACCCGGTAGTTGGCGCTGTTGTCGCCATAACAAGTCTTTATTTCTTCGACTCATCTATACATATAAATAAAATTAAAGTGTCTGTCTGTGATTTCAAAATAACTATGTTTTTTCAAGTGCATATAGTTAGTTACACGATTCCAAGTCCAAAACAACCCTTTTTAACATTTTTGTCTGTCTGTCTGTCTGTCGGTCTGTCTGTCTGTCTGTCTTTCTGTTTGTCCGGGGTAATCTCTGGAATGGCTGAACAGATTCAAATGAGACTTTCACTGCAAGGAAGAGGACTTTATAGCGCTACATATAGGCTATAATTTGACCCGGTAGTTGGCGCTGTTGTCGCCATAACAAGTCTTTATTTCTTCGACTCATCTATATCTATACATATAAATAAAATTAAAGTGTCTGTCTGTGATTTCAAAATAACTATGTTTTTTCAAGTGCATATAGTTAGTTACACGATTCCAAGTCCAAAACAACCCTTTTTAACATTTTTGTCTGTCTGTCTGTCTGTCGGTCTGTCTGTCTGTCTGTCTGTCTTTCTCTTTGTCCGGGGTAATCTCTGGAATGGCTGAACAGATTCAAATGAGACTTTCACTGCAAGGAAGAGGACTTAATAGCGCTACATATAGGCTACAATTTGACCCGGTAGTTGGCGCTGTTGTCGCCATAACAAGTCTTTATTTCTTCGACTCATCTATACATATAAATAAAATTAAAGTGTCTGTCTGTGATTTCAAAATAACTATGTTTTTTCAAGTGCATATAGTTAGTTACACGATTCCAAGTCCAAAACAACCCTTTTTAACATTTTTGTTTGTCTGTCTGTCTGTCGGTCTGTCTGTCTGTCTGTCTGTCTTTCTGTTTGTCCGGGGTAATCTCTGGAACGGCTGAACAGATTCAAATGAGACTTTCACTGCAAGGAAGAGGACTTTATAGCGCTACATATAGGCTACAATTTGACCCGGTAGTTGGCGCTGTTGTCGCCATAACAAGTCTTTATTTCTTCGACTCATCTATACATCTATACATATAAATAAAATTAAAGTGTCTGTCTGTGATTTCAAAATAACTATGTTTTTTCAAGTGCATATAGTTAGTTACACGATTCCAAGTCCAAAACAACCCTTTTTAACATTTTTGTCTGTCTGTCTGTCTGTCGGTCTGTCTGTCTGTCTGTCTGTCTTTCTGTTTGTCCGGGGTAATCTCTGGAAAGGCTGAACAGATTCAAATGAGACTTTCACTGCAAGGAAGAGGACTTTATAGCGCTACATATAGGCAACAATTTGACCCGGTAGTTGGCGCTGTTGTCGCCATAACAAGTCTTTATTTCTTCGACTCATCTATACATCTATACATCTATACATATAAATAAAATTAAAGTGTCTGTCTGTGATTTCAAAATAACTATGTTTTTTCAAGTGCATATAGTTAGTTACACGATTCCAAGTCCAAAACAACCGTTTTTAACATTTTTGTCTGTCTGTCTGTCTGTCGGTCTGTCTGTCTGTCTGTCTGTCTTTCTGTTTGTCCGGGGTAATCTCTGGAACGGCTGAACAGATTCAAATGAGACTTTCACTGCAAGGAAGAGGACTTTATAGCGCTACATATAGGCTACAATTTGACCCGGTAGTTGGCGCTGTTGTCGCCATAACAAGTCTTTATTTCTTCGACTCATCTATACATATAAATAAAATTAAAGTGTCTGTCTGTGATTTCGAAATAACTATGTTTTTTCAAGTGCATATAGTTAGTTACACGATTCCAAGTCCAAAACAACCCTTTTTAACATTTTTGTCTGTCTGTCTGTCTGTCGGTCTGTCTGTCTGTCTGTCTGTCTTTCTGTTTGTCCGGGGTAATCTCTGGAATGGCTGAACAGATTCAAATGAGACTTTCACTGCAAGGAAGAGGACTTTATAGCGCTACATATAGGCTACAATTTGACCCGGTAGTTGGCGCTGTTGTCGCCATAACAAGTCTTTATTTCTTCGACTCATCTATACATATAAATTCTATACATATAAATAAAATTAAAGTGTCTGTCTGTGATTTCGAAATTACTATGTTTTTTCAAGTGCATATAGTTAGTTACACGATTCCAAGTCCAAAACAACCCTTTTTAACATTTTTGTCTGTCTGTCTGTCTGTCGGTCTGTCTGTCTGTCTGTCTGTCTTTCTGTTTGTCCGGGGTAATCTCTGGAATGGCTGAACAGATTCAAATGAGACTTTCACTGCAAGGAAGAGGACTTTATAGCGCTACATATAGGCTACAATTTGACCCGGTAGTTGGCGCTGTTGTCGCCATAACAAGTCTTTATTTCTTCGACTCATCTATACATATAAATAAAATTAAAGTGTCTGTCTGTGATTTCAAAATAACTATGTTTTTTCAAGTGCATATAGTTAGTTACACGATTCCAAGTCCAAAACAACCGTTTTTAACATTTTTGTCTGTCTGTCTGTCTGTCGGTCTGTCTGTCTGTCTGTCTGTCTTTCTGTTTGTCCGGGGTAATCTCTGGAACGGCTGAACAGATTCAAATGAGACTTTCACTGCAAGGAAGAGGACTTTATAGCGCTACATATAGGCTACAATTTGACCCGGTAGTTGGCGCTGTTGTCGCCATAACAAGTCTTTATTTCTTCGACTCATCTATACATATAAATAAAATTAAAGTGTCTGTCTGTGATTTCAAAATAACTATGTTTTTTCAAGTGCATATAGTTAGTTACACGATTCCAAGTCCAAAACAACCCTTTTTAACATTTTTGTCTGTCTGTCTGTCTGTCGGTCTGTCTGTCTGTCTGTCTGTCTTTCTGTTTGTCCGGGGTAATCTCTGGAACGGCTGAACAGATTCAAATGAGACTTTCACTGCAAGGAAGAGGACTTTATAGCGCTACATATAGGCTACAATTTGACCCGGTAGTTGGCGCTGTTGTCGCCATAACAAGTCTTTATTTCTTCGACTCATCTATACATATAAATAAAATTAAAGTGTCTGTCTGTGATTTCAAAATAACTATGTTTTTTCAAGTGCATATAGTTAGTTACACGATTCCAAGTCCAAAACAACCCTTTTTAACATTTTTGTCTGTCTGTCTGTCTGTCGGTCTGTCTGTCTGTCTGTCTTTCTGTTTGTCCGGGGTAATCTCTGGAATGGCTGAACAGATTCAAATGAGACTTTCACTGCAAGGAAGAGGACTTTATAGCGCTACATATAGGCTATAATTTGACCCGGTAGTTGGCGCTGTTGTCGCCATAACAAGTCTTTATTTCTTCGACTCATCTATATCTATACATATAAATAAAATTAAAGTGTCTGTCTGTGATTTCAAAATAACTATGTTTTTTCAAGTGCATATAGTTAGTTACACGATTCCAAGTCCAAAACAACCCTTTTTAACATTTTTGTCTGTCTGTCTGTCTGTCGGTCTGTCTGTCTGTCTGTCTGTCTTTCTCTTTGTCCGGGGTAATCTCTGGAATGGCTGAACAGATTCAAATGAGACTTTCACTGCAAGGAAGAGGACTTAATAGCGCTACATATAGGCTACAATTTGACCCGGTAGTTGGCGCTGTTGTCGCCATAACAAGTCTTTATTTCTTCGACTCATCTATACATATAAATAAAATTAAAGTGTCTGTCTGTGATTTCAAAATAACTATGTTTTTTCAAGTGCATATAGTTAGTTACACGATTCCAAGTCCAAAACAACCCTTTTTAACATTTTTGTTTGTCTGTCTGTCTGTCGGTCTGTCTGTCTGTCTGTCTGTCTTTCTGTTTGTCCGGGGTAATCTCTGGAACGGCTGAACAGATTCAAATGAGACTTTCACTGCAAGGAAGAGGACTTTATAGCGCTACATATAGGCTACAATTTGACCCGGTAGTTGGCGCTGTTGTCGCCATAACAAGTCTTTATTTCTTCGACTCATCTATACATCTATACATATAAATAAAATCAAAGTGTCTGTCTGTGATTTCAAAATAACTATGTTTTTTCAAGTGCATATAGTTAGTTACACGATTCCAAGTCCAAAACAACCCTTTTTAACATTTTTGTCTGTCTGTCTGTCTGTCGGTCTGTCTGTCTGTCTGTCTGTCTTTCTGTTTGTCCGGGGTAATCTCTGGAACGGCTGAACAGATTCAAATGAGACTTTCACTGCAAGGAAGAGGACTTTATAGCGCTACATATAGGCAACAATTTGACCCGGTAGTTGGCGCTGTTGTCGCCATAACAAGTCTTTATTTCTTCGACTCATCTATACATCTATACATCTATACATATAAATAAAATTAAAGTGTCTGTCTGTGATTTCAAAATAACTATGTTTTTTCAAGTGCATATAGTTAGTTACACGATTCCAAGTCCAAAACAACCGTTTTTAACATTTTTGTCTGTCTGTCTGTCTGTCGGTCTGTCTGTCTGTCTGTCTGTCTTTCTGTTTGTCCGGGGTAATCTCTGGAACGGCTGAACAGATTCAAATGAGACTTTCACTGCAAGGAAGAGGACTTTATAGCGCTACATATAGGCTACAATTTGACCCGGTAGTTGGCGCTGTTGTCGCCATAACAAGTCTTTATTTCTTCGACTCATCTATACATATAAATAAAATTAAAGTGTCTGTCTGTGATTTCGAAATAACTATGTTTTTTCAAGTGCATATAGTTAGTTACACGATTCCAAGTCCAAAACAACCCTTTTTAACATTTTTGTCTGTCTGTCTGTCTGTCGGTCTGTCTGTCTGTCTGTCTGTCTTTCTGTTTGTCCGGGGTAATCTCTGGAATGGCTGAACAGATTCAAATGAGACTTTCACTGCAAGGAAGAGGACTTTATAGCGCTACATATAGGCTACAATTTGACCCGGTAGTTGGCGCTGTTGTCGCCATAACAAGTCTTTATTTCTTCGACTCATCTATACATATAAATTCTATACATATAAATAAAATTAAAGTGTCTGTCTGTGATTTCGAAATTACTATGTTTTTTCAAGTGCATATAGTTAGTTACACGATTCCAAGTCCAAAACAACCCTTTTTAACATTTTTGTCTGTCTGTCTGTCTGTCGGTCTGTCTGTCTGTCTGTCTGTCTTTCTGTTTGTCCGGGGTAATCTCTGGAATGGCTGAACAGATTCAAATGAGACTTTCACTGCAAGGAAGAGGACTTTATAGCGCTACATATAGGCTACAATTTGACCCGGTAGTTGGCGCTGTTGTCGCCATAACAAGTCTTTATTTCTTCGACTCATCTATACATATAAATAAAATTAAAGTGTCTGTCTGTGATTTCAAAATAACTATGTTTTTTCAAGTGCATATAGTTAGTTACACGATTCCAAGTCCAAAACAACCGTTTTTAACATTTTTGTCTGTCTGTCTGTCTGTCGGTCTGTCTGTCTGTCTGTCTGTCTTTCTGTTTGTCCGGGGTAATCTCTGGAACGGCTGAACAGATTCAAATGAGACTTTCACTGCAAGGAAGAGGACTTTATAGCGCTACATATAGGCTACAATTTGACCCGGTAGTTGGCGCTGTTGTCGCCATAACAAGTCTTTATTTCTTCGACTCATCTATACATATAAATAAAATTAAAGTGTCTGTCTGTGATTTCAAAATAACTATGTTTTTTCAAGTGCATATAGTTAGTTACACGATTCCAAGTCCAAAACAACCCTTTTTAACATTTTTGTCTGTCTGTCTGTCTGTCGGTCTGTCTGTCTGTCTGTCGGTCTGTCTGTCTGTCTGTCTGTCTTTCTGTTTGTCCGGGGTAATCTCTGGAACGGCTGAACAGATTCAAATGAGACTTTCACTGCAAGGAAGAGGACTTTATAGCGCTACATATAGGCTACAATTTGACCCGGTAGTTGGCGCTGTTGTCGCCATAACAAGTCTTTATTTCTTCGACTCATCTATACATCTATACATATAAATAAAGTTAAAGTGTCTGTCTCTGATTTCAAAATAACTATGTTTTTTCAAGTGCATATAGTTAGTTACACGATTCCAAGTCCAAAACAACCTTTTTTAACATTTTTGTCTGTCTGTCTGTCTGTCGGTCTGTCTGTCTGTCTGTCTGTCTTTCTGTTTATCCGGGGTAATCTCTGGAACGGCTGAACAGATTCAAATGAGACTTTCACTGCAAGGAAGAGGACTTTATAGCGCTACATATAGGCTACAATTTGACCCGGTAGTTGGCGCTGTTGTCGCCATAACAAGTCTTGATTTCTTCGACTCATCTATACATATAAATAAAATTAAAGTGTCTGTCTGTGATTTCAAAATAACTATGTTTTTTCAAGTGCATATAGTTAGTTACACGATTCCAAGTCCAAAACAACCCTTTTTAACATTTTTGTCTGTCTGTCTGTCTGTCGGTCTGTCTGTCTGTCTGTCTGTCTTTCTGTTTGTCCGGGGTAATCTCTGGAACGGCTGAACAGATTCAAATGAGACTTTCACTGCAAGGAAGAGGACTTTATAGCGCTACATATAGGCTACAATTTGACCCGGTAGTTGGCGCTGTTGTCGCCATAACAAGTCTTTATTTCTTCGACTCATCTATACATCTATACATATAAATAAAGTTAAAGTGTCTGTCTCTGATTTCAAAATAACTATGTTTTTTCAAGTGCATATAGTTAGTTACACGATTCCAAGTCCAAAACAACCTTTTTTAACATTTTTGTCTGTCTGTCTGTCTGTCGGTCTGTCTGTCTGTCTGTCTGTCTTTCTGTTTGTCCGGGGTAATCTCTGGAACGGCTGAACAGATTCAAATGAGACTTTCACTGCAAGGAAGAGGACTTTATAGCGCTACATATAGGCTACAATTTGACCCGGTAGTTGGCGCTGTTGTCGCCATAACAAGTCTTGATTTCTTCGACTCATCTATACATATAAATAAAATTAAAGTGTCTGTCTGTGATTTCAAAATAACTATGTTTTTTCAAGTGCATATAGTTAGTTACACGATTCCAAGTCCAAAACAACCCTTTTTAACATTTTTGTCTGTCTGTCTGTCTGTCGGTCTGTCTGTCTGTCTGTCTGTCTTTCTGTTTGTCCGGGGTAATCTCTGGAACGGCTGAACAGATTCAAATGAGACTTTCACTGCAAGGAAGAGGACTTTATAGCGCTACATATAGGCTACAATTTGACCCGGTAGTTGGCGCTGTTGTCGCCATAACAAGTCTTTATTTCTTCGACTCATCTATACATATAAATAAAATTAAAGTGTCTGTCTGTGATTTCGAAATAACTATGTTTTTTCAAGTGCATATAGTTAGTTACACGATTCCAAGTCCAAAACAACCCGTTTTAACATTTTTGTCTGTCTGTCTGTCTGTCTGTCTGTCTTTCTGTTTGTCCGGGGTAATCTCTGGAATGGCTGAACAGATTCAAATGAGACTTTCACTGCAAGGAAGAGGACTTTATAGCGCTACATATAGGCTATAATTTGACCCGGTAGTTGGCACTGTTGTCGCCATAACAAGTCTTTATTTCTTCGACTCATCTATACATATAAATAAAATTAAAGTGTCTGTCTGTGATTTCAAAATAACTATGTTTTTTCAAGTGCATATAGTTAGTTACACGATTCCAAGTCCAAAACAACCCTTTTTAACATTTTTGTCTGTCTGTCTGTCTGTCGGTCTGTCTGTCTGTCTGTCTGTCTTTCTGTTTGTCCGGGGTAATCTCTGGAACGGCTGAACAGATTCAAATGAGACTTTCACTGCAAGGAAGAGGACTTTATAGCGCTACATATAGGCTATAATTTGACCCGGTATTTGGCGCTGTTGTCGCCATAACAAGTCTTTATTTCTTGGACTCATCTATATCTATACATATAAATAAAATTAAAGTGTCTGTCTGTGATTTCAAAATAACTATGTTTTTTCAAGTGCATATAGTTAGTTACACGATTCCAAGTCCAAAACAACCCTTTTTAACATTTTTGTCTGTCTGTCTGTCTGTCGGTCTGTCTGTCTGTCTGTCTGTCTTTCTGTTTGTCCGGGGTAATCTCTGGAACGGCTGAACAGATTCAAATGAGACTTTCACTGCAAGGAAGAGGACTTTATAGCGCTACATATAGGCTACAATTTGACCCGGTAGTTGGCGCTGTTGTCGCCATAACAAGTCTTTATTTCTTCGACTCATCTATACATATAAATAAAATTAAAGTGTCTGTCTGTGATTTCAAAATAACTATGTTTTTTCAAGTGCATATAGTTAGTTACACGATTCCAAGTCCAAAACAACCCTTTTTAACATTTTTGTCTGTCTGTCTGTCTGTCTGTCGGTCTGTCTGTCTGTCTGTCTGTCTTTCTGTTTGTCCGGGGTAATCTCTGGAACGGCTGAACAGATTCAAATGAGACTTTCACTGCAAGGAAGAGGACTTTATAGCGCTACATATAGGCTACAATTTGACCCGGTATTTGGCGCTGTTGTCGCCATAACAAGTCTTTATTTCTTCGACTCATCTATACATCTATACATATAAATAAAGTTAAAGTGTCTGTCTCTGATTTCAAAATAACTATGTTTTTTCAAGTGCATATAGTTAGTTACACGATTCCAAGTCCAAAACAACCTTTTTTAACATTTTTGTCTGTCTGTCTGTCTGTCGGTCTGTCTGTCTGTCTGTCTGTCTTTCTGTTTATCCGGGGTAATCTCTGGAACGGCTGAACAGATTCAAATGAGACTTTCACTGCAAGGAAGAGGACTTTATAGCGCTACATATAGGCTACAATTTGACCCGGTAGTTGGCGCTGTTGTCGCCATAACAAGTCTTTATTTCTTCGACTCATCTATACATATAAATAAAATTAAAGTGTCTGTCTGTGATTTCAAAATAACTATGTTTTTTCAAGTGCATATAGTTAGTTACACGATTCCAAGTCCAAAACAACCCTTTTTAACATTTTTGTCTGTCTGTCTGTCTGTCGGTCTGTCTGTCTGTCTGTCTTTCTGTTTGTCCGGGGTAATCTCTGGAATGGCTGAACAGATTCAAATGAGACTTTCACTGCAAGGAAGAGGACTTTATAGCGCTACATATAGGCTATAATTTGACCCGGTAGTTGGCGCTGTTGTCGCCATAACAAGTCTTTATTTCTTCGACTCATCTATATCTATACATATAAATAAAATTAAAGTGTCTGTCTGTGATTTCAAAATAACTATGTTTTTTCAAGTGCATATAGTTAGTTACACGATTCCAAGTCCAAAACAACCCTTTTTAACATTTTTGTCTGTCTGTCTGTCTGTCGGTCTGTCTGTCTGTCTGTCTGTCTTTCTGTTTGTCCGGGGTAATCTCTGGAATGGCTGAACAGATTCAAATGAGACTTTCACTGCAAGGAAGAGGACTTAATAGCGCTACATATAGGCTACAATTTGACCCGGTAGTTGGCGCTGTTGTCGCCATAACAAGTCTTTATTTCTTCGACTCATCTATACATATAAATAAAATTAAAGTGTCTGTCTGTGATTTCAAAATAACTATGTTTTTTCAAGTGCATATAGTTAGTTACACGATTCCAAGTCCAAAACAACCCTTTTTAACATTTTTGTCTGTCTGTCTGTCTGTCTGTCGGTCTGTCTGTCTGTCTGTCTGTCTTTCTGTTTGTCCGGGGTAATCTCTGGAACGGCTGAACAGATTCAAATGAGACTTTCACTGCAAGGAAGAGGACTTTATAGCGCTACATATAGGCTACAATTTGACCCGGTAGTTGGCGCTGTTGTCGCCATAACAAGTCTTTATTTCTTCGACTCATCTATACATCTATACATATAAATAAAATTAAAGTGTCTGTCTGTGATTTCAAAATAACTATGTTTTTTCAAGTGCATATAGTTAGTTACACGATTCCAAGTCCAAAACAACCCTTTTTAACATTTTTGTCTGTCTGTCTGTCTGTCGGTCTGTCTGTCTGTCTGTCTGTCTTTCTGTTTGTCCGGGGTAATCTCTGGAACGGCTGAACAGATTCAAATGAGACTTTCACTGCAAGGAAGAGGACTTTATAGCGCTACATATAGGCTACAATTTGACCCGGTAGTTGGCGCTGTTGTCGCCATAACAAGTCTTTATTTCTTCGACTCATCTATACATCTATACATCTATACATCTATACATATAAATAAAATTAAAGTGTCTGTCTGTGATTTCAAAATAACTATGTTTTTTCAAGTGCATATAGTTAGTTACACGATTCCAAGTCCAAAACAACCCTTTTTAACATTTTTGTCTGTCTGTCTGTCTGTCGGTCTGTCTGTCTGTCTGTCTGTCTTTCTGTTTGTCCGGGGTAATCTCTGGAACGGCTGAACAGATTCAAATGAGACTTTCACTGCAAGGAAGAGGACTTTATAGCGCTACATATAGGCTACAATTTGACCCGGTAGTTGGCGCTGTTGTCGCCATAACAAGTCTTTATTTCTTCGACTCATCTATACATATAAATAAAATTAAAGTGTCTGTCTGTGATTTCGAAATAACTATGTTTTTTCAAGTGCATATAGTTAGTTACACGATTCCAAGTCCAAAACAACCCTTTTTAACATTTTTGTCTGTCTGTCTGTCTGTCGGTCTGTCTGTCTGTCTGTCTGTCTTTCTGTTTGTCCGGGGTAATCTCTGGAATGGCTGAACAGATTCAAATGAGACTTTCACTGCAAGGAAGAGGACTTTATAGCGCTACATATAGGCTACAATTTGACCCGGTAGTTGGCGCTGTTGTCGCCATAACAAGTCTTTATTTCTTCGACTCATCTATACATATAAATAAAATTAAAGTGTCTGTCTGTGATTTCAAAATAACTATGTTTTTTCAAGTGCATATAGTTAGTTACACGATTCCAAGTCCAAAACAACCCTTTTTAACATTTTTGTCTGTCTGTCTGTCTGTCGGTCTGTCTGTCTGTCTGTCTGTCTTTCTGTTTGTCCGGGGTAATCTCTGGAACGGCTGAACAGATTCAAATGAGACTTTCACTGCAAGGAAGAGGACTTTATAGCGCTACATATAGGCTACAATTTGACCCGGTAGTTGGCGCTGTTGTCGCCATAACAAGTCTTTATTTCTTCGACTCATCTATACATCTATACATATAAATAAAATTAAAGTGTCTGTCTGTGATTTCAAAATAACTATGTTTTTTCAAGTGCATATAGTTAGTTACACGATTCCAAGTCCAAAACAACCCTTTTTAACATTTTTGTCTGTCTGTCTGTCTGTCGGTCTGTCTGTCTGTCTGTCTGTCGTTCTGTTTGTCCGGGGTAATCTCTGGAACGGCTGAACAGATTCAAATGAGACTTTCACTGCAAGGAAGAGGACTTTATAGCGCTACATATAGGCTACAATTTGACCCGGTAGTTGGCGCTGTTGTCGCCATAACAAGTCTTTATTTCTTCGACTCATCTATATCTATACATATAAATAAAATTAAAGTGTCTGTCTGTGATTTCGAAATAACTATGTTTTTTCAAGTGCATATAGTTAGTTACACGATTCCAAGTCCAAAACAACCCTTTTTAACATTTTTGTCTGTCTGTCTGTCTGTCGGTCTGTCTGTCTGTCTGTCTGTCTTTCTGTTTGTCCGGGGTAATCTCTGGAATGGCTGAACAGATTCAAATGAGACTTTCACTGCAAGGAAGAGGACTTTATAGCGCTACATATAGGCTACAATTTGACCCGGTAGTTGGCGCTGTTGTCGCCATAACAAGTCTTTATTTCTTCGACTCATCTATACATCTATACATATAAATAAAATTAAAGTGTCTGTCTGTGATTTCAAAATAACTATGTTTTTTCAAGTGCATATAGTTAGTTACACGATTCCAAGTCCAAAACAACCCTTTTTAACATTTTTGTCTGTCTGTCTGTCTGTCGGTCTGTCTGTCTGTCTGTCTGTCTTTCTGTTTGTCCGGGGTAATCTCTGGAACGGCTGAACAGATTCAAATGAGACTTTCACTGCAAGGAAGAGGACTTTATAGCGCTACATATAGGCTACAATTTGACCCGGTAGTTGGCGCTGTTGTCGCCATAACAAGTCTTTATTTCTTCGACTCATCTATACATACATATAAATAAAATTAAAGTGTCTGTCTGTGATTTCAAAATAACTATGTTTTTTCAAGTGCATATAGTTAGTTACACGATTCCAAGTCCAAAACAACCCTTTTTAACATTTTTGTCTGTCTGTCTGTCTGTCGGTCTGTCTGTCTGTCTGTCTGTCTTTCTGTTTGTCCGGGGTAATCTCTGGAACGGCTGAACAGATTCAAATGAGACTTTCACTGCAAGGAAGAGGACTTTATAGCGCTACATATAGGCTACAATTTGACCCGGTAGTTGGCGCTGTTGTCGCCATAACAAGTCTTTATTTCTTCGACTCATCTATACATATAAATAAAATTAAAGTGTCTGTCTGTGATTTCAAAATAACTATGTTTTTTCAAGTGCATATAGTTAGTTACACGATTCCAAGTCCAAAACAACCCTTTTTAACATTTTTGTCTGTCTGTCTGTCTGTCGGTCTTTCTGTCTGTCTGTCTGTCTTTCTGTTTGTCCGGGGTAATCTCTGGAACGGCTGAACAGATTCAAATGAGACTTTCACTGCAAGGAAGAGGACTTTATAGCGCTACATAGAGGCTATAATTTGACCCGGTAGTTGGCGCTGTTGTCGCCATAACAAGTCTTTATTTCTTTGACTCATCTATACATATAAATAAAATTAAAGTGTCTGTCTGTGATTTCAAAATAACTATGTTTTTTCAAGTGCGTATAGTTAGTTACACGATTCCAAGTCCAAAACAACCCTTTTTGTCATGTTTGTCCGTCTGTCTGTCTGTCTGTCTTTCTGTTTGTCCGGGGTAATCTCTGGAACGGCTGAACCGATGAGACTTTTACTGCAAGGTAGAGGACTTTATAGCGCTACATATAGGCTCAATTTGACCCGGTAGTTTGCGCTGTTGTAACGATACCGACTCTAAGTATTATATATATCTATATGTGTATATTTTGGCTGAGACGTAGTTTATTTATTTTAGGCGTCCGCTAGGAACGAATTTTACGAAAGGGCTTGATTGAGGAGGTTCGCGCAAAGTATGAAAGTTTAAATAAAATATTATTACTTTTCGCGTGCGAAGCCGCGGGTACCAGCTAGTTTCTAATAAATATGCTTTAAATGTCCGCTTAAATAAATTGATGTCATTTATAATTCTAATGTCATTCGGGATTTTATTAAATACTTTCGGAGCCATACCTAAAACATTCTTATTATATAATGCTGTTTTGTGAGGTTGTACATGTATTTTATTGCACTGTCTTTTACTCTTAAAAGTTTCGAACATTGAGGGGTGCGATTTAATAAAAATAGCCATCTCGTAAATATACAGTGATGGTAGGGACATTTATGATATTGCCATAATACTACCCGCTTTTATTTCTTTATTATTACTTTGAAAAATATTTGCTTACCTACTGTTATGTCTGTCACATCACTAAGTCTTTCTTTAGATAATTATTATACCTAAGTACCTATACAAAAAGGGGCTTGGCACTTAAGCCTTTATTTATGATATAGTGCAAGGTACATAGATCCTTATTTAAGTTGACTAGACATACATACATACATAGACTCACGTCTGTTTCCCGGAGGGATAGGCAGAGACTACGGAAAGCAATTTGCAACGATCCTGACATACCTCTCTTGCTTCACTCACTCCCATCAAGTTTCTCATGCATGCTCTTCTGTTAAGGGTACTTCTGACTTTTTTCAGGATGTCTCCAATCTGGTCAGAGAACGTCCGCCTAGGTCTGCCCCTTTGTCCTGTCCCATTTACTTTTCGTTGACTAGAATTGGACTTTAAGTTTTCTTTGGATTGATTATAAAATATAAGTTTATTGTACTAATTAATACGTTGAGATACGTAATTTTTTATTCAATCAAAGCATTTTACTGTAATAATAATAAGGTCAGTTTTAAATTTAATAATTTGTGTAATTATAATGGTTTATTATTTAAATCGTAAATTCCTCCGCTTTAGGTTGTTGGCACTTAGACCCTATTTTATTTCTAGTATTCAAATATCCTCAACAAATAAAATATTGCCATCGCTAATGTATCATGGTTGTAAAAATAACACAATGTTTGAATGTTAGCAAAACACGTGGGGTGCGCGCAAACAACGTATTGGACCTCTGCAAACAATATTATTGACTAGAACAGATGTTTGAACAACAGAATATATTTGTATACCATGTCATGTAATCGGGGCTCCGCTACATATTTGTACAAAAACAATAATTATTATTCGTAACCCCAATAAAGTGATTAGAGCTGCTAAAGTCGTAGGTACGATTCCCATCCAGATCAAAGTTGCTCGTTTTGTATCTTGGTAATAATAATGAATAACAAACATTTCATCTACATCCTAATGTTATCCCAGTTATAGCCCGGGGTCCACTTTCTAGTCTATCTGGATTTGGTTGAATATTTACCAATTACGAACAAAAGTTTCGCTCAAAGAAAGATTCAAGCAAATCGGTATTCTAACAGTAGCGTCTCAGTATATTTATGCTAGTGTTATGCATGTACGTAAAAATCTTCTTTCTCTTAGCGTTATCCCAGTTTCAATCTGGGGTCCGCTTACTAGTCTAACCGGATTTGGCTGAATATTAGCTTTTCCACAGAGCGACTGCCTGTCTGACCTCCGCAATCCGAAGGGATAGCGATATTCCATGGTTTAGACTAGTGTCAGTTTATTTAGAAGGTACTGACGCCCTGCAACGACTGTCAAAGATCTTCATGACAACCGGGACCGACGGCTTAACATGCTCTCCGAGGCACGGGACAAGCGATAAGTAACAATTCAATACGCACATAACTCCGAAAAGTCATTGGTGCGCGCCGTGGATTCGAACCCGATACCCTCTGCATGGCAGTCTGTTGGTATATCCACTCGGCTATCGCTGCCTTTTGTGCATGTACGTAAAAATATAAATTCATATTCAAAGAATAGTGATATACACTCTATAAAGTCAAGAAATAGACATAAATTATGTGTTCTGTATTTCCGTTTGTGCAAAATTCATAGTTCTTTTATAGGACTTAGTATACGTATCTACAACAAGATACCGATAAGTATTTTGGACTTGCCGTTTAGCGCATTTCAGACAAAGATTAAAAATGATCTAATGCAAAAGGCATATTATTATAATTTAAATTAATATCTAAATGACAAATTCGCTTGGAAATAATGTTTCATCCCAACTAATATTATAAATTCGAAAGTGTGTATGTATGTATGTTCCGCTTTTACGCAAAAACGGCTGAACCCATTTTGTTGAAATTTAATATAGAGATATATTGGACCGTGGAGACGGACATAGGCTACCATAAGTTGCAAAAATTAAACTGGGAGGGATTGTAGGGAGGATATAAGTTTGTACGGAAGAAATTTTCCTCTTGGAAGTAAGAACGCATGCGCGAATAATTGAGTGCTGCGCATGTGCTATCTGTTAGTACTGTCACATCATACATATTGTCATATTGTGCACGGTGATTATATTGTTCGCATATCTAAACTAATAATTATGTACTACGCTCAAACGGCTGAACCGATTTTCTCTACCTACTAAAATTATAAATGCGTAAGTGTTTATAGATATATATTGGACATGTATTGAAACATGGCTTTCACATTTGTCATGGATACTGACTGAGTTACTTTGTACCCTATAGACCTTCTGACTCTTTAGAATAATCAGGAGTGTCTTCACACAAATTGAGACTGAAAGTAGATATGTGTTACCTCGAATTTAACGCGCACGAAGCCGCGGGCAAAAGCTAGTAATTTATATATATGGTAAATAGGTAGATAATAATTTTCATGACATGTAATTAAATATTCCGCCTTACCCCCGTAAAGGGCTCTGCGGGGATGGACCGTCTAGATCCCTAAATCTAGTGGGAACGCTATGGGAACAAAAACTTATTCTTCTCCATACGGCGGCGACGCGGTTCGCAACCCGTCACGTCTCGTTTCCCGCGAGGGCGAAAAGCGGCCTACGGAAAGCGGGTTTGCGACATTGAATGTTGGTGGAGGAATGAACGGCAAATTGGATGAAGTATGTCAGATGATGGATGATAGAAAGATTGATGTTCTTTGTGTGAATGAAACAAAAAGAAAAGGGTGTGACACCACCAAGCATGGTGCATATACGGCGTATTGGTCTGGGGTAGATAGTACCACCAGAGCCTGTAAGGGAGTTGGTGTAGTACTGTCTGCGCGAATGAATGAGTGCGTAAAAGAGTTTGAATGTGTAAATGCTAGGCTACTGTGGATCAGAAATCAGAAATCAGAAATCAGAATTTTATTTGTAAAACATAGGTAATAATAATACAGATGGTCTTAGAACTAAGTGTGCGCTATGTTTTGTCATAAGAACATACAAATATTATTAGTAATTCAAATATTACAATAAATTATTAATGTCCGCTTAAAAGTATAAATTATTATCTGTTCATTTATAAATTGTCACAATAATAAAATATGATTAAGAAACAAAGAAAATTATACATCCATTACAATATAATACATTAAAAAAAAAAAAAAAAAAATTTGTTCATCGTTAAGAAACTCGTCAATTGTATAGTAGCACTTGTCTATTAGGAGCTTATTTAAATTGCTTTTAAATTGTAATACAGGCAGACTTTTTAAAGAGTCGGGTATTTTGTTAAATATTTTGGGTGCCATACCAAAGAAGCTTTTCTGCATCAAAGCGGTCTTACACTTTGTTTGGCAAAGTTTATTTTCATATTGAGCTCGCATTGGGGCTTTTCGTACTTCAGATACCTTTGTAAATAAATGTTTATTGCTTTTTACGAAAAGTGCTGTCTCGAGAATATATAACGAAGGTAATGTTAGTAGCTTCAGAGATTTAAAATACGTTGTGCAACTATCTGTTGTTTTTAGACCACACATAGACCTTACACATCTCTTTTGCATCTTAAATACAACATCACGATCTGTTGAGTGACCCCAGAAAATAACTCCAAATCTCAAAACTGGTGCCACTAGCGCATGATAAGCCGTTAATAATGTGTCACTGCCAACTTTGTGTGAAAGATGAAGAAGCGCAAAAGCTGACGCACCTAATCGTTTGCATAGTTCCTGAATATGGGGTTTCCACGTAAGCCTATCATCAATAATGATACCCAAAAATTTTGCTTCACTTATTTGTTCTATTTCGTGGTTGTTATAAGAAATAGTTATGTTAGGTACTTCACATTTTTGGTGGAATTGCATTACTTTAGTTTTGTTTAAGTTAATTGTTAAATTATTTCTGTCAAGCCACTCTACTATATTAGTCAAAGAATTGTTAATGTCATTTTGATATTGGTCTAACCGCGAACATTTTACTACGGTTGTACTGTCATCCGCAAAGAGAACCATATCTTGTTTTGTACACTTGGGAAGATCATTAATATAAATCAAGAATAGTAAAGGGCCTAGCACACTACCTTGTGGCACACCAAATTGAATATAACGAGGTCCTGATATGTATTTTTTTTCCAATTTACTTGTTGTACAAACCCTTGATATCTCTGTGTACTCGATACGATTACTTAGATATGATTCAAGAAGCTTTTCGGCATTTCCCCTTATACCATATCCACGCAATTTGTTAAGCAACGTTTTGTGATTTACAAAATCAAATGCTTTCGACATGTCAGCATATATAGCACAAACAGGAGTCTTTTTATCAACGGCATTCATGACATTAAATAGAAGATCGAAGATAGCCATATTTATTGTAGTGTTTTTAAGAAACCCTTTTTGTTCTTTACAGAACATTTTATGTTTCTTAAAAAAATCATATAAAGAATTATAAATAATTTTCTCAAGAACTTTAGAGAATATTGGTATTTTAGCAATGGGCCTATAGTTTTTTATATCAGTTTTGTCATTTTTTTTGTGAAGAGGCTTAACAATTACCTTTTTTAAAGAGTCTGGATATATGCCATCAGTAATACTTAAATTAATTATATGTGTCAGTGGTGGTGCTATTATGTCTTTAACAAATTTTATAACTTTAGTACACACCCCATCATAACCAGTTGTAGTCGTATTTTTAAGGCTCTTAATTACACGTATAACATCATAATTTAAAACAGGTGAAAGAAATAGGGATTGTAATGTCAAATTATTAAAAGTATTATTATTATTTGAATGAATGTCAGATCTAATATTATTATTAATGTCATCGATAAAATAATTATTAAATTCATTTGCTATGTCCTCGGGGTCTGTAATAATGGTATTATTATTATTTATAGTCAATATTTGTTCTTGTGGCAAATTTCGCTTATATTTATTTATTATTTTCCAAGTGGCTTTTGCTTTATTTTGAGAAGTTCTTTTGAAGTTGTTATTTTGTACTTTTTGAGTTAATCTCATAATTTTTTTGTATAACTTAGTATATTTTTTAAATTTAGATTTATTTTCGGCACTTGGTTTTAGCCTGTAGTTCCATAGTAATTGTCTTTGTTTTTTACTACACAGCTTTATGCCACGGGATATCCATTTAGTTCTTTGGTTAGTTTTCAGAACTAAAATTTTATATAGAAAGCACAGCTTATAAAGTAAACAAAATTCATCAATGAAAGTGTCATAGGCCACATTTGCGTCTGTGGCATCGAATACTCGGCTGAACGACAAACATAGTAGGTGATTTTTGAATCTTATTAAATTCTCCTTTGAAACGTCTTGCTGTTTTAATTTCCAGTACTTTAGACTGCATGTTTTGTTTACGGGTACTGTGAGGACTTGTGACGTATGGTCAGAAAGTGCAAGATCTATTATTTGACCCTTACAGTTTCTTCGGTAATTATGTGCAAAATTATCTATACACGTGCCACTTGATAATCTTGTAGGCTCGTATAATTCTAATTTTAAATTATAGTTGAGGAGAAAGTATTCTAGTTCTAGTGTAATTTTATTTCTTTTTAGGACATTGATATTATAATCACCGCATAAAACTAATCTTTTACTTGATGAACGATTAAATTTTGTCAGTATCATATCCAGCTTTTCGTAGAATATATCATAAATGCATTTTGGAACCCTATATATGCAAATTAAGATAATACGATGTTGCAGTATTTCAATGGCACAACATTCAATAACGCCTGCTACCGATTGTTTTGACACTTCCGTTAACTCGCGAAATTCTATACCGCGTCTCACTAGGATACACGTACCACCTCTTTTCGTTTTTCTAGAGTAAATGGCAGCTAGAGAGAAATTTGGAAGGTGCAATAATTCTTCATGACCCATTTGTACAAAATGTTCAGTTAAACAAACAACATCAACCCTAGTACCTCTATCCTCCAGCTCCTCCAGCTTTACAGTTAACGCATCTGACTTATTCATTATTCCGGCTATATTCTGGTGTAAAATATTTATATAATTAAAGAAAAAACTGTAAGTTTGTCTGTGTACCAGTTATTGTCTTGGAGTTATCTGCCTGATTGGTATACTCTTCATTTAAAAGTTCAGTTTGTGTGGCCACATTTTTCATTCTATTGTTAAAATTATATATCTCATAATTAATTTTATACATTGAATTCAACACATCTTTTAACAGACGTTGAGATATATGCATAGGTAAATATTTGTAGTTTGGCAAAAAGTAAGAATAGCTCATATCCAGGTATGTGACATTAGTATACATAGAACATATGAATTTCAGTTCATAATTCAATTTCTTTTCATTTAAATATTTGTTATATGGCACTTCAGACACTATTACATTTGTGTTATGATATTTTTTAAGGAAATAATGCATACAATTTTGAAAGAGAGTTGGATTTTTATCATTTTTACCACCTAGAATTATGACAGTATCTTTCTTATTTAAATTGTTCAATAAAGCTGTTTCTGTACTTATTACATCTTGCATACATGCCCCCGGTTTCCAAAAACTGTTTACTGTATAGTTTTGTCCCAGAAGTCTCTGTAGATGTCGTTGGATATGGCGTCCCTGTTCGTCGGCTATTATAACAACTTTCCTCTTGACATTTTCTGTACAATACTTTTGAGGTAAAACAGGCTCCAATACATTTTCTTTGAATGCTGTTGAATTTTCCTGCGATTTTCTTTGCGGAGTAATTATTGAGGTGCTTGCTTTAGAAGTCGATACCTCTAGTGTTCTGCTCTCGCGATATTCGATGTCACTCAGGACTGTCTGATTTTTCTCTTTACGATTAGATTCGTCATTAGCGATGCTACAGCTTTGCAAATGTGTAACTGATTGCTTTTTATTTATAGTAGGCGTCGTTTCCATTTGACTTAACTTTACTTTTGAAGGTTTATTTGTTAAAATAGGCGTATTAATCTTATTTGATGTAGGTTTCTTTTTGTGTGCAGAATCAGGTGTCTTAAATACAGCGCTGGTAGTGCTTAGTTTCTTGTATGTTTCTAATAACTTTGTTTGTTTTTGTAAATCAGATTTCAAACGTAAATTTTCACCATTTAAATTTTCAATTTCGTTATGAGCACTTTGTAATTCGTTTGATAGTTGTAGTAGCTTTTCTTGCAGATCTATCACAGTTTGGCTAGTATTTAACGATGTGTTCGGTAGACTAAGCATAGTAGAATCAAGTAGCGTTGAGTCATCTTCAGAAATGTCATTTAAGGAACTCGTTCTGTTCGGCTTACGACATGTTACGTAATCATCCATTATAGCAAATATATTATATTATATAAAAAAATTGTACGAAAACGGAATATGACATGTCGGCGTGCTGAATAATTTCACTAAGAAAATAATTATTTCTGTCTGCTCTGAACGAGATTATAAACCATTCTCTGTGTTATTAACTCATGATCATTCGTAGTCGAACAAGAGGTTTTGTTTTAAATGTATAAATATGTAAAGCGGATTAAAATCGCAAATCGCTCAAGCTGCCAGCCGTGCCTCGCTTCGTAAATGTAAGCGACCGTATTTTGGTCGCTACCTTGGTCGCACCCAGGTTTCACCAGCAAGCAAGTCACATCTTCTTCACGTGAGTTTTTATGCCGCCGCCGAGCAACAAAAGCACCAAAGAAATTGTTTATTAATAATTATCTCTGCCATCGTGACAGTTCTTGACATAGTGTGACAGTTTGTTTTGTAAATATTGTTAAAATGTGAATTTATTTTTGTGATTTTTTTTTGTAAATATTATATATAGGTAGTAATATAACGAATGCAATGTTGTGATGGCACTGGCGATGTGGACGTGAGTGCTAGTCAACCTACCACATCGTTGACTGGTCTGGTGCGCTGTCCGGATTGCTCCCAGGACCGCTTTTTCAAAGGTAAGCGGGGCCTGAAAGTGCATTTTGGTAAAGTACATAAATCCCAAAATGCACTTTCTGGCTCCACAATATCTTCACAACCTGTATTAGGAGACACCACACAAATTCCTTTTTGGCAAACGCTATCAAAATTTAAACATTCGATCCCGGCTGTGAAAAGAGTTCCCCGTGGGGCAAGACCATCAGTATCCAAAAAATTAGCGGAATGTATTGGTCTTGTCGTCAGGGAGAACTCGAGAACAGCCTGGGAGCAATTACTGACTTTCCCTTATAGGATTCTACATGTTGATAAAAATCAGGCAGGCCAAAATTCGTTGACATCCCAAATTAAATATAATTGTCAAGTTTCGGCACACTCTTTAGATTCAAAATTTACGTTTAACAAGCAGAAGTCGCTGTATCAATATGTAGAATCTAAATTAAGGGAGGGCGATATACGGGGCGCTTCTAGGCTCCTTTTCAGTAGCGATGTGGTGGCGCCTTGCTCTCCAGACACGCTTGCGGGTCTGAAGAGCAAGCATCCAGCGCCTATTAATGATCTCTCCTTCCCTGAAGCTCCCGACAGGGAATCAGAACATCTGATCACCACAGCCAAGGACGTGTTAGCAGCGGTTGGCTCCTTCCGGAGTGGCTCGGCCGGGGGCCTCGATGCACTGACGCCCCAGCACCTGAAAGACCTTGTATGTGCCAGTGCTGGGGTGGCTGGCGATACACTTCTGAGGGAGTTGACTGCGCTAATAAATATGATGCTCTCCGGTAATGTGGACGACGCCATCGTTGACATCTTGTATGGGGCGAACTTGTGCGCCCTTAACAAGAGGGATGGTGGCATACGTCCCATTGCTGTGGGTTGCACATATCGGCGTATAGCAGCCAAGATATGCTGTAAATTTTACAGCAGGGAGCTATCGGAAAAATTCCAACCCCTCCAACTAGGTTTTGGTTCCAAAGGGGGTTGCGAGGCTGCTATACATGCCCTTTCTACGTACCTTGGAAGTGGTGATGGAGAGGTCATTTTGAAGGTTGACTTAAAAAACGCCTTCAATTCAGTGAATAGGGACACTTTGTTGGCACAAGCAAAATTAGAAACCCCTAAAATTTTTAAATTTCTTTGGCAATGTTACAGGTACCCCACAAAATTATTATATCAGGATAAGCTATTGGAATCAGCAGTTGGGTGTCAACAAGGTGACCCTCTTGGACCAGTCATTTTTAGTTTAGCAATACACCCCATAATTCGGCAAGTAAATTCTAAATTTAATGTATGGTTTTTAGATGACGGGACCCTAGGAGGGGATCCAGACATTGTATTACAAGATTTAGCTCTTCTTATAAATAAATTCGCATCTATTGGCTTGGAACTAAATTCTAGTAAATGTGAGCTGTTTATAAATACAACAGACTCTTCAAAAAAACATTCGATTATATCTAAATTTAATCATTTGGCTTCAGACATCAAAATTGTTGATAAGAGTTCTCTTCGCCTCCTAGGTTCTCCAGTTTTTGAAGAATCTTTCGATTCTTTCATAGAGGAAAAAATTCAAAATTTTTGTGATATTTCAGATCGCCTATTCAAAATTAATGTACATTCGGCCTATACTATTATTCGATATTGTCTTTTCGTCCCAAAATTCACACATGCTTTAAGATCTTCCCAACTTTGGAAAAAATATGCACTTTTAGAACAAGTCGACAAAATTATCCAAACTACTTTAAAGAGAATACTAAATGTGGACTTGGACGACCGAGCCTGGCTACAAGCGTCATTGCCTATACGTCTGGGTGGGCTCGGTATACGCAAAATTTCTAGTGTCAGTTTACCGGCGTTTCTGTCTTCGGTTCACAGCACGGAAGAGTTAACTAGGAAAATTTTATCACCTACACTAGTTAACTCAGAAGTGCTGTGCAAATCCGAAGCTGTAAACGCCTGGAAAATGGCTTGTCCAAGCACTGTTTTGCCTACCAACCTATTCTCCCAAAGACAGTGGGATGCGCCGCTTTGTGACATTGTAAGGAAAAGTCTTTTAGATGCATCTTTTAACGTTGCAGAGCGTGCTCGCTTGCTGGCTGTGGGAGAATGGGAATCGGGTCTGTGGCTTCAGGCACTACCATCGTCCAACACTGGAACCATGTTGGACGATGAGACGTTCCGTATCGCCACTTGTCTTCGTTTAGGTGCTCCGTGTGTTTCTCCGCATCGATGTCATTGTGGAGAAGACGTCGATAGCCTCGGACACCATGGGCTATCTTGCAGCAGAAGCGCTGGTAGAATTCCCCGTCACGCCCATCTGAATGACATAATTCGTCGTGCTCTTGTCGCGTCTGGCGTACCAGCTGTACTTGAACCAAATGGTTTGGTACGCGACGACGGTAAGAGACCTGATGGTATGTCATTGTTGCCTTGGAAAATGGGTAGGCCCTTGGTGTGGGACGCAACCTGCGTAGACACCCTCGCGCCATCACATGTTCCAAGCACCGGAGGCCATGCTGGCGCTGCTGCTGCAACTGCGGAAACCCTCAAACGGCGCAAATACAGTAATTTAGTGAGTAATTACGTGTTTGAGCCGTTTGGGGTTGAAACGCTAGGCTCATGGGGTCCGAGCGCTCGTTCACTATTCCGGGAAATTTCTAAACGTTTAATCGACGTCTCACGTGACCAGAAGGCTGGTTTATTCCTTGCTCAGAGAATCAGCATTGCCATCCAGCGTGGCAATGCTGCCAGCCTTCTGGGCACGTTACCCGATGACATTGATGCGGAGGCATTTTACGACGCCTAAACCTTGTAAATATTTTAATTTTTTTATTTGTTTTTACGGTTTTTTGTACATATACTACTTAGACATTAAGATTAGATTAAGCTACATATAGATTATAAAATTAAATACCTTGATAATATACAAAAAAAAAAAAAAAAAAAAAAAAAAAAAAAAAAAAATAAAAAATTGTAAAAGATATTTATTAAATTGTATTTTAAAAGTGTCAATGTTGTTATTTTATGATAATTAATAGCTTATAGGTGTCAGTAGTCAATTGTCAATCATTTTTCGTCAATTGGTAATTCCAATGTCACGGAGAACAAATCTCAAAAAGACATCTTTGTGCAAGGTAGTCTCGAACTCAGGGCGCTTCTACGCCAACCGTATAGTTTCCGATTACGCCAAGTTGACTTTACTAAATGATATCTAAATAGGTCTTTGGCTCCTGCTTTAATTCATTAGACTTGAAACTGTTATTGCCGAGCGCTCGTCATGAGTCTATTGATCGGTGATTGGTCGACACAGGTTTGAATAAAAATAACGAACCAGATTTTCTTGTTTTGTGTTCCACTTATTTTTATGTCGTTTTTATTGTTATAGCACGGTTATTTATACTGATACTGACTGGCTTCACTGAATTTTACACAGTTTATTGTTTGTTTGTTGTTTATTTTGACAAGAAATGTCCTTTTACACAGCACTTTGTTTTTCACTTGTATTTCTTTTTTCACTGTTACTACTCTTCTGCTAACAATAGATGATGATAATTGGATAGTTATTAACTGATGTAAGTGGTAAACAAAGTAAAAAATGCACGTTATCTATTTTTCAAGCAAAATTAACACGGAGCTAATGCTTACACGGCAACTAGCGCCCTCTATCTCCGGATGAGAATGAAAGTAGGACTTACTCGTCTCTTTATTGTGGGGGTGTACGCCCCGGTCAATATTGTTACGGGTATGTCACAACATGAGCAAGACGAAAGGCAGGAGTTTTGGGAGAGTTTAAGAGAGATTTTGAGGAACTGCAAGGATAATGAAAGATTGATCTTGTTAGGGGATTTCAATGGATGGGTGGGAGTAAAGCGAGATGGATTTGAAAGGGTGTTAGGTGCATTTGGTGATGAGAGTGTGAACGAAAATGGAAAAGCACTGCTTGAGATTTGTTTGGAGTGGAGCCTTTGTGTGACAAACACCATGTTTGATCATAAAAGGATACATATGTATACGCGAGAGGCGAAAAATGTTAGAAGAAGTTTGATTGATTTTGTGATAGTAGATGAACGATTGAGAAAGAATGTGTTGGATACAAGAGTATATCGAGGGATCGGCATCCACACAGACCACTTCTTGGTGTTGAGCCGGATAAGTGGGCTCTTTAAAGGATGGCGACACCGAGAGCATAATGAAAATAGGGTCTTGGAAAGAATAAAAGTTGAAAATCTACAAGAGAAAGATGTGAAAGATGAGTATAAACGAAGATTGATAGCAAGATTTGAGAGATTCGATGGCATAAATGATATGGAAGAATTATGGCAGGCCTTTAAAGAAGAGGTAGTGTGTGTAGCGTCTGAAGTATGTGGTATGATCAAGAGAAGGAAAATACGAAAGGTTAAGAATACATGGTGGGACAAGGATGTACAATCAGCAGTGTCAGAGAAGAAGAAAGCTTGGTCAGATTGGTTGGCTGCCAGAGCAAATGAAAGCATGGGAAAAGCAACGAGTGTAGACATAGATGAAGCAAAAAAGGAGTTTGTTAGGTCAAAAAGAATAGTGAAAGAAATGGTTAAAAGGAAAAAAGAGGAAAAGCAAGATGAGTTTGATAGCAGATTATCTGACGATTTCCAGAGGAACATTAAGTTTTTCTGGAAATCCGTTCGTGCAGTTCGAGGTAGAACTCAATCCTCAGAACACACATCCATCAGAGACGAGAATGGAAGTATAGTAAATGGTGAATTGTGCGTGCTGAAGAGATGGAAAGAGTATTTTGAAAGTTTATTCGAAAGAACGGCGATAGAGACACCGATAGCTGAAGTGAATTGTAATGATAGCAATGATGAAAGCGTTATTGGCGTGGATGAGATCGTGAAGGCACTGGGAAGTATGAAAGTAGGTAAGGCTGCAGGATATGATAGGATTACAGTCGAAATGCTGAAGGCTGGACAGGGCATCATAGTTGGTCAGTTGCAGCGGTTATATAACTTGTGTTGGAACACCGGCCGAGTACCTAATGACTGGACCACAGCTGTAGTTGTGCCTCTTTATAAAGGAAAAGGCTCGCAACAAGACTGCAAAAACTATAGAGGCATTAGCCTTCTCAGCATTGTTGGCAAATTTTATGCGAAGGTACTGATTGAAAGAGTTATGGAAGTGACCGACAAGAAAATATGGGATGTACATGCAGGATTCCGAAAGGGTATGGGATGCACGGATCAGGTTTTTTCCTTGCGAAGCATAGCCGGAAAATTTTTGGCCAAAGGTCAAAAGGTCTATTGCGCATTCGTGGATTTGGAAAAGGCTTACGATAAAGTGGTGAGGAATGAAATGTGGTCGGTGCTGTCAATGAATGGGGTGGACAGCAGCCTCATTCGAGCTCTGAAATCCCTTTATGAGGATTCTAGAGCTTGTGTGAGGATAAACGGGGCATACACTGACTGGTTTACCATCGATAAAGGTGTTAGACAGGGATGTGTAGCGTCGCCGTGGCTGTTTAACCTCTTCATGGACAGTCGTTTGCAAAATTTAAAACATAGTGACTGCGTATTAAGGATGAATGGGTTACTCGTCAAATGCCTCCTTTATGCTGATGATCTGGTTATACTTGCATCTTCAACGGAGGAGTTGCAGGAGATGGTAACAATCATGCATCGTGCGTTAGAAAGGAAAGGAATGAAAGTGAATGTAAGTAAAACGAAAGTTATGGTTTTTGAAAAGGAGGAATGCGTTACGGCTTGTAATGTTTTGATCGATGGACAGCGAGTGGAACAAGTGAATGAGTTTGTTTACTTAGGTACGTTGTTTACAAGAGATGGTAAGAATGAAGCAGATATTGAAAGGAGAGTTAATGCAGGTAATTGTGTGAATGGAGCTCTGAAGGCGTTTATGAACAGTCAAAACGTGTCCAAAAAGGCACGTTTGGCTGTACATAGAGGTGTGTTAGTGCCTACCCTTATGTATTTTAGTGAAAGTTGGGTATGGCAGAAGAGATTTGAAAGTAGAATAAATGCTGTAGAAATGAGAGCACTGAGAAGTATGTGTGGTGTGTCTTTGACCGACAGAGTAAAGAATTGTGTGATACGAAAGTGGTGTGGGGTAAAAGAAGATGTAGTGACAAGCATTGAGAAAGGCATGTTAAGATGGTTTGGGCACATGGAGAGGATGGATGAGGATAGACTGACAAAGAAGATATATCAGACTAGTGTGAATGGGACAGGACAAAGGGGAAGACCTAGGAGAACGTTCTCTGACCAGATTGGAGACATCCTGAAAAAAGGACAAGTCAGAAGTACCCTTAACAGAAGAGCATGCATGAGAAACTTGATGGGAGTGAGTGAAGCAAGTGAGGTATGTCAGAATCATTGCAAATGGCGTTCCGTAGTCTCTGCCTACCCCTCCGGGAAACAGGCGTGAGTCTATGTATGTATGTAATTAAATATTATTCCATTCCAATTAAAATTATGTAAATGATAGTTTTTGGAATCGCCGCCACATCACTAAATGTCATTCATTTCGTTAGATACTTTTATTTGTTAAATTATTTTTTATTTAATGTGTTAAAATCGTGTAGTCAATCAGTTCGATCGGTGGTTGTATTGCAAACGGTATCATGTCAATCAAATATAGGTACTACATTTGCATTTTGCACGCGTTCCACAAATTTATGATAATATGGAGGTAATTCGAGTTCATGGTCAGTATACCAACAGATTGTTAATTACTGCCGGTTCGTGCACCGTTGTCGTCATGCTCACTAAAATGTAATTTCTTGTGGTGGCGTCGTGTGTCGGGTCATCCCTGTCCCTCTGATATGGCGAGAGGGATGATGGCTGGCCCATGCGTCATACTCGTGAACTGGTGCTAATTGCGATGACTGGTCGATGTCGGTCTTACGGGCTGGTATTACATTTTTAATATTTAACTGCATCATTTCCATCATGGTTTTGAACATTTGCGCTGATTGCCTGCATTATTAGGTACTTAATATAAGTGGATGCTCCTGTTTCACCATGTCTATTTTCAGGAGGCTAATTAAATGAGCATGAAAATTTTACTAGATTATGCTTGAGTATTAAGTAGAGTAAATATATACAAATGACATAGAAGATGTAACAGTTGCAGCACCTTACAAAATTGAAATTTTTATGTATTATGCAAAACCTGGCGATGAAAAAGAGTGACCTTGAGTTTTATTGCCCGTTCTTTCTCAGGGTTCTACGCCCTTGCTTTGCGAACGTGGCAGTAAATGTAAATGTAGAAGCTTTAAGTAATTATTTTTTTAAAGGACCATGGGCAAAATGTATGAAGCCTGGGCTCACCCACCAACAGAGATGAGATCACTTTGAATATACTTGTAAAGCACTAAAAATTAAGATATAAGAATCCATGGGGTTATTCTGCTATAAATATTTTCTCCTACCATAAATAAACTATAATCCTGCAAAGTAATGCTGTTATGGCATTGTAGTTTTTGTTGTTTGACATCTTCAACTAGTTTTAATTCCAGGTGCAAAGAATACATAAAAAAATAAACAGCTGTTAACAGTTAAACATATTTTTATTAACATTTCAATCAATATCAATAATAATATCGTTTAGATGACCTACCGGTGGATTAAATTATATGTGCCGAGAGGATACACGAAAACTAGTGATGTGGCGGATCGTTAAAAATGTATATCCGCGGATACGGATCAGAATACGGATATTTGGTGTCAAGATCCGCGGATATGGATACGGATACGGATCTTTATTTTCTTACTGAATCGAAGTCGGTGCGCGCGACTTTGAAACGATAGTTGACGTCACGCACCGGAACAATAGACAGATCATTTTTCGACTTGTATTGAAATTATATTAAAAATACTCTACTAGTTTTTTAATTCTACCTAACCACCTTTAGCATGCCATCCTGTCAATTAAAAATTAATAAGGTGAAAGATCCGTAAAAGATCCGCGAGAAAAGTAACGGATACGGATCTTTCTTCTTCCTCGGATATCGACGGATATGGATACAGATATCCGGAACATCACTAATGAAATCACCAAAGCTAACACCGTAAAAATCACGAGTCGACTGACAGAGCAGTGAGAGCAGACAGGGGCGCCCGGGCAGGCGTCCGAAAGGTGTGAAAGGGGTGGAGAGTGTTGTAAATCACACGGGCGCAAGCGCATCTATTGTTTACCATTATTTTAAAGTATGATTATATTGTTACCATGGCAGTTTTATGACTAACAATTGTATTTTTCTACAAAATCTATTTAAGTGCATATCTTTTTTCTGCAATGGAATTAAAGATGGTGCCAGTAGTAACAATTTTAGTACAAACAATATCTTTACAATGGTATATGTCATAACTCTGTTGGACACTGAGCCCAATTTGACTCATGGTCCTTTATCTCTGATGAACAAAACATACTCAAATAAATGTAATCTATTGAAAATGAACACAAAATTCACCTAAAGCTTAAGTTGAATATGTTATGTTCTTATTTCTCTCTCATATCCATCTTTGATTCATCATAGACCTTGAGGGAGGCCTATGTCCAGAAGTGGACGTGTCTAGGCTGACATGATGATCCATCTTTGATTCAGAAATAGGTAGGTACTCATATTGCTGCATAAACTTAGTTGCGTACAAGAGAACAGTTTATAATTTGATAGAAAATATTGACTATTACAACATCTTTGAAAGATCTGTAATTAAATCTAATAAATATTGTTAGTGTATTTGGTGGAATTCAAGGTATAATGTTGGGCGTGCCGCAGGGGTTACGTATAAGATCAATAATACAACAGTTTTTGTTTTTGTCTAGAAATCCAGTAAGTAGGCCTAATTTTGTACTTCAGACAATAATATCAACTGTACCAAAAACACGGCGAACGAAGCCAATCTTAAACCATGTTCTTCTTCTTGTATATTATATTTCTAGTGGTCCTAATTATTTTCCAGGACTCATTATATTGATTTAGTATATTGCTGTATTTTAACAACAAGGTATACAGGGCAATTAAATTTCGTGCCAATTCGGCAATGATATGAGTTCCGAGAAAGAGAGTATGCAGATATTTTGCGTTAAATTTTCACAGAAAATCATTCTAGTTTTAACAAAGATAATAAGGGCATAATATTTATTGGTAGTTTAGTCATGCACACAAGAATGGTAACAGGTAATTCATCACAGAAAGAGCAATGTATATATGTATATTGCTGAAATAAAAACAAACTCCTTATAGAGCCAATTATCAAACATTTTGACAAATAGTAACAAAATATATTTAAGTAACATACAGCGGTAAATTGATAACGAAAATAGTGACTTTCAATAGACACTAAGTAACAAAAGTGTTCGTAGCCATAAAATATTCGTTATCCGCTAAACATATAAAAATATGCCTGATGATAAACCCAGTCTAAATGAAAAATATTGGGTATTAGAATGATCAACACTGAACAGATTAACTTTATTAACATAATACATTGTTACAATATTATACCAAAGTTGCCCAAAAGCCCGTTCATAGGATGATATTGTTACGAATGGCGATAATTGAAAATAACGCCATCTATCGGTGAATGAGAGAACTATAAGAGATTGGATGTATCGGTGGTTTAAAGGAATTTCATCTATTGTCTACTAGATGGCGTTGCTGTATCGACTGTTCCCGACTGTTACCAGAATATCTGAGAAACGTCTAGAATGAACTAGTTTGTTATCCGGCCGGTATAAATACCGCGCGGACGAGCGAATTCACACAGTTACAGCTGAATACGGAAAGCGATCAACAAGCGAAGGAGTGCGAAGTTTAAGTAAGTCGGAAGTGTTTAGTGGTGTTTCTTTGTTGTGAAATAAGTGTGTTTTTTATTAGTGTTGAGAATTAAGTGTGTATAAGTGTTGTTGTGTGTTAAATAAAGTGCAGTTTTTCTGGCATAGTGTATTTAATTTATCACCGAACCCCAGCTCGTAACAATATTAAACAATTTTATGATTTCTCTCATTGTTTGATAAACATAAAAATATACATAACTTTAATTAAATATGTGAGCAAACTTTGCGGAAACAATCGAGTAAGATACGGTTAACTGGATCACACTGAAAATTAGTCGCATATCGTAAGAAAATAGACGCCTTATTGTGATCTCGAAGGGTCGACATACATACATACATAGACTCACGCCTGTTTCCCCGAAGGGGTAGGCAGAGGCATAGTGAACGCCCACTTTTCGGCAGTGTTTTGATCCCACGTAATAGGTGGCGAGCCTATTGCCGCTTATCGGGATATTTTGTTTGCCAGAGCCTCGTCCGTTGATCGGCAGGTGCACCACTTGCAGGTGAGGTTGACTTGGGACCCTAAGTTCTTGGTGGGAATCCTATGCACCCCAAAGGGACGACGTTCGATAAATACTTGACAGTTCTGTATTATTCGCGTGATTTGGTATATGACAAGCAAATAGCAGAATTCCCGTAATGAAAAACAAAACAGTTAAAACGGATTACCTATAAGAGATATAATTACCTATATATATATATATATATATATATATATATATATATATATATATATATATATATATATATATATATATACCTTTACATAAAAGCAGTCGCCGACCAATGGACATTTTCATGAGATTAACTTCACGTTTAATTAATTCAATAAATAATTGCGGTATGCATACTAGAAAAAAACGCCAGAAACATTTCCACAAACTTCAGCATCAATGTCTTTGAAAGACCAATCAAAAAGCGTCCATTTAAACAATAATTAACAGAGAAACATACCCTCTTCCAAGTATTTACACAGAAATACATCCACATTACGCAGTTCATTACGTTATAAACTACTGCACTAGCAATCTGAAATCAATTATCAGTTTAATAAGAAAGCGGATTTCATTAAATCAAAAGCAAAATGTTTTTACATTAAGGTTATAAATCATAACAAAAAATAAAATATTTTTAATCTCTCTTCACAAAGACGTAAACAAAAAACTTAAAGAAATCTGCACAACTAATGATATAAAATACTAAAAAAAAATCTTTTATGAGAGACTCGCTCCTTCTTTCTGATTTACTCATTGAAGTTCGTACTAGGAAAATCCTATCTGACGGATGAACCGACGCATATGTAGGACTTGAAAGTGTTGTGAGCATTAAATTGTAATAACGATTTAATATTAAATAAAATATAATTAAATCAATAATAACCAGAATTTTAATTGGTGTACTCAGGTTGTCAACAATGTCTCTATTAAGAGCTTATAATTGTTCATCCAATGCCTGATGTTTATCTTCGCTCATTCATTTTTTTCTGATAAAATTAGTTCAGATAGGATCTGTTGCAACTGTTTTCTATTATCACGGTAATAAATCAATTCAAACATCATAATTTTAGGAAAATGTGATAGGTGTGTGGTCAATAAAATAAATAGATAAACGGTTTAAAATGCACAAAGAGTGTTTACCAGGTAATTGATGAACACCTATACAATAAATTATATTCAGAATTAGCTCCTCTATTACTACCACTAAAGTCAAAGTCAAAATCATTTATTCATTCAGGCCACAAAGTGACGCTTATGAACGTCAAAAATTAAAGTTAATTACTAGATGATTCTACATTTACTGCCACGTTCGCAAGCAATAGGTAGAACCACGAGAAAGATCGGGCAATAAAACTCGTGGCCACTCTTTTTAACTGCCAGTATAATGGTTTTACATGTTATCTTTGTAAGGAGCTGCAACTGTTTCACATTGTGAGTTATCTACTAATGCAAAATTTAATAGTTATTGATATCATACTCAAGCAATAAATTATGTTCATTTGGTACGAACGCGCACCATCCGCTGTGGGGAAGCCCCGATGCTAACAGACGAGGTGAGATCTTGACTGAATATATCTTTTCAACAAATCTATCTGTAGTTAACAACGGTTCGGAGCCCACCTTTGTTAGCTCCAGATATCAAACCATAGTAGACATCACGCTAGCATCGAATGGGGCCGCGGAACTTGTTACAAATTGGCATGTGTCCGCTGAGCCATCCTTTGCAGACCACAGACGAATCTGCTATGACATACGTGTGCAAGAGAACGTCCCACAACCTAGGCGCAACCCTCGCAGAACAAACATCGCGAAATACAAGACGCTTCTCGCATCACTGGTTGACAGGTCCTAATTCAAGGACATGGCAACCAGCACTGACAACATAGAGCATAACACCAACTTACTAACAGAATGCATACAAACAAGTTACCAGCAAGCCTGTGCACCCACACTCCCAAAGTCGTCTAGTAAAATCCAGTGGTGGGGAAGAGAACTAGAGGGACTGAGGCAAAACCTGAGGAAACTCTTTAACAGGGCTAAAAACACGAGAATGGAAGCAGACTGGCTCAAATACAAAGAAACCCAGTCACACTACAGAAACGCAGAGGCGAGTCCTGGCGGCGTTTCTGCAGCGGCATAAACACCACGAATGAAGCAGCCAGGGTGAAAAAGATCTTGTCTCAGGACAGCAACAAAACCCTTGGCGCCATTAAAAGGCAAGATGGAACCTACGCAACTACGGACGCTAAAATTTGCCAAGTGCTAATTGAAACTCACTTCCCAGGTTGTGAAGTAACCAATGACCGTTTGTGGGACGATTCAGACTACATACCACTGAACCAAACAGACTGGCTGGTAGCCGAAAATGTGGTCACCACAGACTGGCTGAAATGGGCAATTAACAGCTTCTAGGCATTCAAATCCGCAGGCCTAGATGAAATCATACAAGCATTCCTACAATGGGGATGCACAACGATTGTGCCGCACCTGCTCGACATCTACAGGGCCTCAATAGCACGTAGATACATACCTTGCAGGTGGAGGGAAGTTAAAGTCATATTCCTCCCAAAACCTGGCAAAACTGACTACACACAAGCGAAAGCATATAGACCAATCAGCTTGACCTCCTTCTTACTGAAAACGCTGGAGAGAATTACGGATCGACACCTCCGTGAGGGCGCATTACTGCGCAAGCCATTACACCCACATCAACACGCCTACAGAAGTGGCAGGTCAACTGAATCGGCGCTGCATTCCGTTGTGGGAACCATTGAAACAGCGCTTACCAACAAGTTAATGACACTGGGGGCCTTCATCGACATAGAAGGTTCCTTCGACAAAACTAAGTTCAACAGTATCAGCCGGGCCCTCGAAAAGTTCGGAGTTGAGCAAACCCTTAGTGGCTGGATTGATCAACTGCTGAAACAGAGGGCAATACAATTCACGGTAAACTCCACCACGAGGGGCATAGTTGCAAAAGGCTGCCCTCAGGAAGGTGTACTCTCACCCCTGTTGTGGAACATTGTGGTGGACGATGTCGCACGAGTGATTGATTTCCACGGGGTAGCCGGGATCGATCACTCGCCGAGCAATTAAAGAGAGATAATTAGGTTGACTTACGGGAAATAAATAAAAAATATCACCAGGAAAGTTTAAAGTCGCGTTATAATTCCAGTTATTCGATACAAAACAAGAACTGACGATTAAGGTTACAGAAGAGACAATTATCCAGGGCGTGGTCGACGTTGGCACTTCACAGGTGTTCAGATGATCTTGTACTCAACTCGGTGGTGCTGGCCGGAGCAAAAAAGGGCCAAGCCTCGTGTGTCCCCTGTATTTATAGGGCCGGCGTGGAGGGGCGCGAGGGAGCGGCCCATTGCTGTGCGTCACTCGTAGCGAAGCGACGTCACAACGATCTGTTACGGCACTTAAACGACAGACGATTCTACAAGGTCGGCTATGCAGACGACATTACCATCCTGATCAAAGGAATGGTGCAACCAACATGAACTGACGGTTAACCCCAACAAAACGGAGCTAGTACTTTTCACCAACAAAAGGAAAACCCTATCCCTATCGAATGAAGTCAAGTACTTGGGCGTAATACTTGACCATAAGCTAAACTGGGGTAAGCACATCAGCACTAAAACAACAAAAGCATGCACAATCTTCTGGCAATGTCAGAGAATCATAGGTAAGAAATGGGGTCTCAAACCATCTATCACCCTGTGGATCTACACTGCCATTATACGCCCCATGCTTACATATGGTGCAGTAGTGTGGTGGCCACGCACACAACTAAGCACAATCACAAAAAGCTACAGAGCTGCTTGGCCACAACAGGCTGCATGAAGACCACCCCAACAGCCGCCTTGGAGATACTACTGGACCTAAGACCGCTGCACCTAATGATCCAGCAGGAAGCTGGCGCTGCAGCAATCCGTCTAGACAAGCTCGGGCTGTGGAGAAAGGATGATCGAATAACCCACGCACACCTAAAAGGGACCTTAACCAAAGAGATCCCGATGCTAGAGGCCGCTTGCGATCACATCCCTAAAACCTTTGTCTTTGACAAAAAATATCGCATCCAATTACAGGAGGACCACAAAGACAGCTCTATACACGAAGTCAGAGTATACACAGACGGCTCAAAAACGAAGCATGGGACAGGTGCGGGCGTATTCTCCCATGACTTAAATATCAACATCTCAATATCCCTTGGCACTCATAACACCATATTCCAAGCCGAGTGTGTTGGGATAACAAGAGCCGCAACAGCAATCGCGTCTAGGAACGTAAGTGACCTGTCTATACGCATTATCATGGACAGTGTCTCTGTACTACAAGCTCTCGGCAGCAACTGCTTTAACAGCGGCCTCATCATGGAATGCCACCTAGAGCTGCAAAATATTGCAGAGAAGAATCGGGTTACGCTGCAATGGATTAAAGGCCACAGCAACTCCGCAGGCAATGACGCCGCAGACCAACTGGCACGGAAAGGATCGGACACAATGATAATGGGACCCGAGCCGATTGTATCGATACCGGCAAGCCAACTCAAAACGTGGCTACGCGAGAGAACCGCACATGAACATGAAAAACAGTGGGCAGACATAAAAGAATGCAGACAAACAAAAGATGCTATCTCCTGCTTGAACAAGCGACTCTCGTACAAGCTGCTGCATTCTAATAGAAAAACTCTTTAGCATCTGACAGGCATAATAACCGGCCACTGTCCACTCAACAAGCACCTATTCAACATAGGCGTTACGGACAGCCCACTGTGCAGGGGCTGCATGGAAACCGAAGAAACATCCGCTCACGTCATTCTGCACTGCACAAGTGTGAGCGACCAACGGGAAAAGCTGCTGAACAACCCCAGAACCATGTGTGAGGCTTTGAACGACATCAGCCAACTAATGGCTTTCTGGAAGGAGCTAAGGTGGTATGAGTAGTCGGCGTCAATCAAGTCGCCACTTACGTACAATGGCCCAAATAAGTGGCTAAGTGTGGAAAACCCACGACCAACTAAACTAAAAGTTCATTTGGTAAGCCTCCCAAAGTAAATATGGTGAAATAGGAGCATCCACTTACGTCTTTTGATGTAGGCAACTCGCGAACATGAATGTTCAGAGCTATGGTGGAACAGTATGTCCCAAAAAGCAACGGTATATAAACCTGCAGTAATTTACAATCTATTAGCTAGCAGTTCATGACCACGAGTTACCCTCACCTTACAAATCTGATAAATTATAATGAAAAGAGTAGAACAAGAATGCAAATGTAGTAAGAAAATACAGTAATTAAATAATCTATAAAACTGCTTATTGACCTAATAAACAAAAATTTGGCCTAATAAGGAAAGAATATTTATTTCCAAGCGTACTTGTCGTCAAGATACTCATTTACACTATAATATGCCTTTAATATAAGATTATTTTTAACTATTGTCTGAAACGACCTTAAAGGCAAGTTAAAATATTAGATGGTATTTTATTATACATTCTATCTAATACTAAGCTCAATAAAAGAGCTATGTGTTTTGTGTAAACGAAAATTTATTTTATTTATTTATTAGCTTAGATTTCCCTTACTCATGTTTATGTTTAAATATGTATATTGTACCTTATATTGTCTCTGTATTGTTTAGCTTTTATATTTATTAGTATTTAAGTAAGTAAGTATTTTAGGTGTAAGGGCCGCCTTTTGCGGTATAAGACTCCTCCAAACTTTGCCAAGTGGCTCTGTCTTGTGCCACTCTAGGCCACAAGTTACCTGCAGTTTCCACAATGCCATCACTCCATCTTTTAAGTGGCCTGCCTTTCCTTCTTTTCCTGTCTTGTGGGTACCAATTTGTTACTGCCTGCGACCATCTTCCATCGGTTACTCTTTGAATGTGGCCGGACCATTTCCACTTGAGTGTCAGAGCCTGTTTAACCACATCTCGTGCTTTGGTTTTTTTCTTTATTAGTCTAGTTCTTACTCTGTCCCTCAAATTTATATTCATGTAGCTCCGTTTTATTCCTCTTTGGCAAGTTTTTAACTTGTGTAGGTGTGAATGCTTGAGAGGCCAGGTTTGGCATGCGTAAGTGAGAATCGGAGTAAGACAGATGTTCATCGCCTTGGTCTTCAATTTTGTGGGAAGGGGTACTTTAAAAATTTCTTTCAGAGACCAGTACTTATTCCAAGTGTTCTTTACTCTTCGTCTATTTCTTTTTCTGTACAGGTTTTAAATGAAATGAGATGTCCTAGGTAAATATAGTCTTAAACGTAACATATGGGTTTTGATTGAATGGTTACCAATGTTTGTTCGCGATTGGTCATAATTTTAGTTTTCTCCCAGTAGATCTGTAGATCTAGATAGAAAACTAAAATTTCGCCCAACCGTCTCGATTTCTTGTCTGAGTGACTCTATCATGTAGTTGATTTTACAAGGATTTTCTGACAGTAGGGCTATATCGTCCGCGAACCGGAGATGTGATAGGTACTTGCCATTTATTTTGATCCCTAATTCGTTTCACTCGAGGTTTTGGAAAATTCCTTCTAAGACTGCGATTTTCTTTTTTTTTTTTCATTCTACTTTGAATGCTGGTCCTCTTGTCTCTAGGCGTACTCTCACTGTGCTATTCGAGTAGATAGCTTTTATGAGTTCTATATAGTCATCATTCACTCCTTGCTGGTATAAAGCCTGCCATATAGAGTCATGAGTGATGGAGTCGAAAGCCTTCGAGTAATCGATGGAAGCTATATATATAATGGTAAGTCGTATTTCGTAGCCCTTTCGATTATTATTTTTAATCTTAATATATAAAATCCTTGCGTTACTGACTGACTGACAGACACGCTACAGCCGAAACTATTGGGCACAGGAAGCTGAAATTTGGCATGTATGTTCCTTGGGGACCGTAGGGGTGCACTAAGAAGGGATTTCCCGAAATTCCCACGGGATCGGCCAAAACGGGTAAATTAAAAAAAAATGCAGGCGTAGCTGCTGGCGTTCTCTAGTGTGTGTATATGGTCGACGGTAGAGTAATGTTTCATGAAACCAGCTTGCTCTACAGGTTGATTTTCGTCAATTTTCGGTGCTATACGTCTTAATATAGTCGATGCAAATACTTTGTACAAGCAGGATATGAGGCTGATAGGTCTATAATTAGTTATCTGCTTGGGGTCACCTTTTTTGTATAGTAAAGTTATTTCTGAGCATGTCCATGTCTCTGGTATTTCCTTAGTTATAAGTACTCGATTGAAGAGCTTGGTAAGTGGCCTTATTAATGCTTCTTTGGCAGTTTTGATCATTTCATTTGTTACACAATCAGGACCTGGACTCTTACCAGACTTTAACAATTTTATTGATAATTCTATCTCATATGTAAACGGAAATACGGTACACATAATTTGTGCCTGTTCCTAGTATTAATATTGTGTATATCATTATTCATTTTGTAAGAATTTATATGTAGTCGTACATGCACAACACTGGCATAAATATATTGTGATGCTACAGTAAGAATACCAATATTTTTAAATTTTTCTTTGAGTGAGACTCTTGTCTTTAATTGGTAAATGACCCTAACTGCCCGGTTTTGCAATATAAAAATATTTTTGATGACAGCAGCCCTACCCCATAATAGAATGCCATATGACATAACACTATGAAAATAGCTAAAATAAACCAATCTAACCATATCGACATCAGCTTACCTACAAACCTTCTTAATGGCATAAGCAGCTGAGCTAAATTTCCCTGAGAGATATGTAACGTGCGCACCCCACCGTAATTTCGAATCAAGTGTTATTCCTAGAAATAATGTAGCTTCAGATGTTTCGAGAACATCGTCATTTAGAGCTATACTAAGACCAAGGTTTCTGACATTAGGCAGAGCAAACTTAATACATTTTGTTTTTTTTTGGCGTTCAGTACTAGATTGTTTACATTAAACCATTTAGTTACTTGAATGAGTGCACTGTTTATTTCGTTAAAATGTTCCTTATTTCTATCTACTTTGAATATCAAAGAAGTATCGTCAGCAAACAGTACAACGTCACAAATGTTTTTCAAGTAAAAAGGTAAATCATTTATGTAAACAAGAAACAAGAAAGTTCCTAGGATGCTGCCTCACAGCACTCCTAAATCAACAGGAAAGCCACTGGATTTTGAGCCGTTTATTTCAACACATTGGATTCTGTCACTTAAGTATGACTTAATGACTTCCAATGCTTTAGTCTGTATACCGTAATGTCTAACTTTGCATAAGAGCTTTGCATGGCAGATACAATCGAATGCTTTCGAAAGGTCACAAAACACACCAATAGCATTTTGGGCATTATCCCATGCACTGAATATGTGTTTAAGTAACGCTACTCCTGCATCTGTTGTCGAGTGACCCTTGGTAAATCCATATTGCTCACTATGAAGGAGGCTGTTTAGATTAAAATGTCTAAGTAATTGCTTGAGTATGATCTTTTCAAAAATCTTACTAAAGGCAGGTAGTATCGATATTGGCCTATAATTACTAGGATCAGTCTTACTGCCGGATTTGAAAAGAGGTATTATCCTACTGCGTTTAAGATTTGGAAAAACACCTGATTCAATACCTTTATTAAATAAGTTGCTTAAAAAAAGAGCTACTACATCAATTATACTTTTCAAAACCTTAACAGAAATGCCCCAGAGATCAACTGTATTCTTAGTCTCTAGAGATTGAAAAGTACTTATAATGTCGGTAGAATTGATACAATGGAACTTAAATAATATATCACATTTTCCTACACTAGATTCTAATAGGTTTTCTGCGACTATAGCTGATGACTTTAATTCTCTAGTAGTAGTAATCGGTATGCTAGCAAAGAATATATTTAATGTGTTTGCGACTTCTTTGTCATTATGAATTAATTAGTCACTATCAAATAAACTAAAAATATTACCTCTTAGTGTTGTCTTACCTGTTGCTTCAATAATAGCTAGCCACACAACTCATACATCTTTGCTCTGCTTTTGTAAATACCTGCAGTAGCCCACTTACTAAAAGCTCGAGATTCCTTTTTTGAAATTAAATGAAATTAAATGATTATTTATTTCGTGTAAACTTTTTTAAAGTGCTTACGAAAAGTCAAATTAAAATTGTTCAGTTTATACATCATTTATATTTTGTGTTGAATTAGAGCAGCTCAATCCCAAGCATTTTTATCGCCTATGTAATCAGTAATTTTATAATATGCTTTTAAACACAGTGTAGTTTTAACAATAATTTTGAATTTATTTATAGATAAATTTCTTATATTAAGAGGGAGCTTATTATAAAAGCGTATACACTGCCCCATAAAACAGCTACTTATTTTGTGGAGGCGGGTGCTATGAACTATAAGATTATTCTTATGTCTAGTATTTACAGTGTGTAGATCACTTTTTTTACTTAGAATGCCTATCTCACAGAACTTTTCTCTTAGAGAAACTCGAGGACCGAGGTTGTAAATACCCCTTATTGCTCTTTTCTGCAGAACGAATATTGTGTCAAGGTCTGCAGCATTCCCCTAGAGAAGAATCCCATATGACATAATACTATGAAAGTAGCTGAAATAGACCATTCTAGCTGTTTCTATATCTGTGAGGCGTCTAATTGTCTTAACCGCATAAGCTGCAGAACTAAGTTTGCCCGAAAGTCTTTCTATATGCGGACCCCATTGAAATTTGGAATCAAGCATAATACCTAGAAATAAGGTTGTCCCGACGGGCTCAATTCTGGTTTCCTTAACTACTTTCTCCTTAATTAAAACTTTCCAAAATTTTATTTCGGAATTCATTAAACTTATGCCTAGGTAATGGCCTAACTAACACTTTCTGTATAATGCTATCACTATAATATGGAAACCTTGCTAATTGACCACAGTGATCCAAAGTTAATTCAGAACTTACTAATTTATTCGAAACTGTACAATTACTAAATATATTGTCAAGACAGGTGGATGATGTTGCTGTAATTCTAGTTGGTTCAAGGAACAATTTTTTTAAATTAAATTATTTAAATAGATTTAAAAATCTACTAGTCGCTACTGAATGATCAAGAATATTTACATTAAAATCACCAAAAACTATAATATATTTCTTATTGCTCCTAATTTTAGTAATTGCATCTTCGATAACCGATTCAAACAAGCTAAAGTTACTTAACGGTGGGCGATATACACATATGATAATATGCTGCTCAAGTTCTACACATGACAGTTCCACGGTGCGTTCTATAAACAAACTTGCTATGTATTTCCGTTCTTTACATGTTAAGCTATTTGAAACAATAATCAAGGATCCACCATGAATAGCGTGTTTCCTAGAGAAGGCACTATGTACCGTGTATTGCGAGTTATTTAAGAATTTAATTTGGTATTCTTTTAGCCAGTGTTCTGTAATACACATAACTTGTAAACAGTGATTTTTTAAATATAAACTTAATTCTAAATCCTTGCCAGATAGACCTTGTATGTTTTGATGTACTACATTCAGTTGAATTTGTCTACCCTTTGTCCTAGTCTTAAGTTTAAAGAACTTGTGTCAGTATATTCAATAGAAGAATTATAAAGATAGGAACTATTTAAAGAAACTAACTGTGTCATTTTGTAAATTAAATGCTAATAATTTAGCAACTTGTCTTCTATAAAATAGTGGCAGATACATAGTACCTTTGGTCAATGTAAAATTACTAATAAAATTATTAATGTCAAATAATAAAATAAAATCTTTATATTGCCATGTCAAATTGTATAAGCACAAGTTGAGTTCATTAATATAACTATTCATTGTTTCATTTAAGCTATAAGAATAAGGCAAAGCAAGAGTAATAAATTTGCATTCAAATTTCCTGTGAAGCGATAACATCACTTCTGTCAAATTAAAGATAGCCTTTTTAGTCACCGTTGGGCTATCACCATATGTGATAATTATTGTACACTGCCTATCAAATATTGTTGTATTTAATGTATTAATTAGATATGTAACCGAAGACCCTGGATAACAATAATTGATAGTATTGTGTTGTGTCAGCTTACAGTTTATTAAACTACCTAAACCTACACCAAGCCTATCTGAGAACATATAAACTTTATTTGTGCCAGAATTCTTACCTAAAGAAGACTTACCTGTTCTATTATTCACTGAACAAGTACTTTTATCACTATCGCAAATAATCTGGGACTCGTAAGTGGGTAATGTTGATTTTATGATATTCAAACAACTATTGGTATTTGTTAAAGCCTTTACATATTTTAAATTTTGCCTCCCCACTTGTGCAATCTCATCATATTTCCTAATATACTCCTGGACCTCATTTTCATATTGCGTTTTCATTCTACTTATTTGAGATTGAAAGGAATTAATTTGACTTTTAAGATCCCTAGTATGTTGGTCATATAACATTTTGCCATTAATCAACTCTTTTTTTTTTTTTTTTTTTTTTTTTGGTGTCGGGTTGGAAAATCCTCATGGAGTCCCTCCGCCCCGGGGGAAGGACGAAGGGGACTGTCAGACTCTTACTGACTAAAAACCAACCCGTATTCCTCATGTACCCGTGTGTCGGAGGGTAGGGATTCGCATAAGCATTCATCGCAACCCCCCGACGGGTATTGGCCCGCCAGATGGTCAGGCGGGCCCCGCACAAAACCCCCTTGGCGGCGGATTAAGGTGTTGGGCTCCGCCGCCAAAACACTCAGCGGCCGCAGAGGATAGGGAGGACGGCAACGCAACACCGCATCTCCTCTTCCTCTGCGGCCCCACCGCGACGCATCGAATGGTGCGCCCCCATTTGGTCGCGGGAGATAGGGCGCGCGGCAACGCAACACCGACACGCCTCTCCTCCCACGACCGCAACCATTAATCAACTCTGCATTGTAATTGTCTAACTCCATTAACAATTCGAAACGCTCAGAAACTAAACATTTATATTGCTGAGATCTTATTTTAGTTTTCTTATATTGCTTTAGACTAAGCACGAGTTTCCTAATATGTTTATTTAATTTATTATACTTTCTATGCCGTTTCAGACAATTCATGTTTATTTTTAATTTTTTTGAATCTAAGCCTAATCTATTACCTACAACCTCTGAGTAAAGGTTCTGAGTTTTATTACTGTTTAATATCTCTATTGTTTGTTCTAGTGATTTAATCTTAGTAAATGATTGTTCTAAACAGCATTCTAGTTCCCTAATGCGACTCATAGACCATGAATGGGCATCATTGCTAGCGGTCAATAAATGGATTTCTTCCTGTAACCTATCTCGCTGGGCCAGTGTGTCCATATACTCGATATGGAGTTCTGCGAGTTGAGCCTTCAGGTTGGAAACCCTATCGTTGACAATCCTGATGTCTCTTCTTTTTCTCTTCACAGTCTGCACGCTGTGGCCTTCCTGGTCATCATAGTGCTCATTGTGGAATGGCTCATAGCCAAGGACATGCCAAACACCTATGGACAGAAAAATAATCAAGATGTCAGAGAAGAGATAAATCAGTAATGAGTAGAAGTTTATAGATAATAAATAAATAAATATATATAAAAATTAATTATACTATAGCTAGAAGGACAGTAGATAAACAGCACAAAGGGAAAATATAATTTAAAGGAAAGGAATTAAAGGTGTTATTAAATTTTTAATTAATTAGGCAAAATATGTAGGTAGAAAAAGAAAATTATAATCTTGGCAAATTTACTAATTTGTATCAATTTTTATATTATATTATGAAGATATTATATTACATGGGCCTTGTTAAAGATATAAACACTTAAATTAATGTGAAGTGTAAGTGTAGTAGGTGTTTGTATGTTGCGTTTGTTCAGTCTTCGATTTTGCTTCCACGTTTTGTCAAGCAAAAGGAGACAAAAACTATGCCAGTGTGTGATGGACGTTGGTGAGAGCCGAGTTAATGTGTGATGAGGAGTGTAAGTTAATAAGTAAAATACTCCCCGGGTTTAAAGATGATGTCAAATCCGTCCGTTAACACCTGGGAGTAGATCTGTCCGCCAAAAACTGTTTGGTTCGAGGTTTCAAACACCAAACTCAATGTTTTTCACACTTCTATATTACAAATCACAATATTAATGAGATATAAGCATTTAATATTCATTTAAAATAAGATAAAACTTTTAAAATTACGGAGCTATGTAATTTTACATCTGACGTTTCCAGTGTTGCCTATATGATTCTAAAACTAGAAACAAGAACCGAGATATCGGCAAATCAGAACCACTGATTATTAGACCAGAAGTTTTCGTGTTATCCAGCAGTTTTAGATGGTTACCGGAATCGCAAAATGTTGAAACACAAATGATAATATAGTTTAAAGGGACTAGGCCAAAAATTTTTCTGAAGTCAAATGGTGTGTGCACATCGCCCACCAATGATGTAAAATGTGACATTGTCATCGCACAGAACAGAACACAATATGCTCTACGAGAAGCGTCACTCTTTTGTTTGAACTAATCTATACATATAAATAAAATTAAAGTGTCTGTCTGTGATTTCAAAATAACTATGTTTTTTCAAGTGCATATAGTTAGTTACACGATTCCAAGTCCAAAACAACCGTTTTTAACATTTTTGTCTGTCTGTCTGTCTGTCGGTCTGTCTGTCTGTCTGTCTGTCTTTCTGTTTGTCCGGGGTAATCTCTGGAACGGCTGAACAGATTCAAATGAGACTTTCACTGCAAGGAAGAGGACTTTATAGCGCTACATATAGGCTACAATTTGACCCGGTAGTTGGCGCTGTTGTCGCCATAACAAGTCTTTATTTCTTCGACTCATCTATACATCTATACATATAAATAAAATTAAAGTGTCTGTCTGTGATTTCAAAATAACTATGTTTTTTCAAGTGCATATAGTTAGTTACACGATTCCAAGTCCAAAACAACCCTTTTTAACATTTTTGTCTGTCTGTCTGTCTGTCGGTCTGTCTGTCTGTCTGTCTGTCGTTCTGTTTGTCCGGGGTAATCTCTGGAACGGCTGAACAGATTCAAATGAGACTTTCACTGCAAGGAAGAGGACTTTATAGCGCTACATATAGGCTACAATTTGACCCGGTAGTTGGCGCTGTTGTCGCCATAACAAGTCTTTATTTCTTCGACTCATCTATATCTATACATATAAATAAAATTAAAGTGTCTGTCTGTGATTTCGAAATAACTATGTTTTTTCAAGTGCATATAGTTAGTTACACGATTCCAAGTCCAAAACAACCCTTTTTAACATTTTTGTCTGTCTGTCTGTCTGTCGGTCTGTCTGTCTGTCTGTCTGTCTTTCTGTTTGTCCGGGGTAATCTCTGGAATGGCTGAACAGATTCAAATGAGACTTTCACTGCAAGGAAGAGGACTTTATAGCGCTACATATAGGCTACAATTTGACCCGGTAGTTGGCGCTGTTGTCGCCATAACAAGTCTTTATTTCTTCGACTCATCTATACATCTATACATATAAATAAAATTAAAGTGTCTGTCTGTGATTTCAAAATAACTATGTTTTTTCAAGTGCATATAGTTAGTTACACGATTCCAAGTCCAAAACAACCCTTTTTAACATTTTTGTCTGTCTGTCTGTCTGTCGGTCTGTCTGTCTGTCTGTCTGTCTTTCTGTTTGTCCGGGGTAATCTCTGGAACGGCTGAACAGATTCAAATGAGACTTTCACTGCAAGGAAGAGGACTTTATAGCGCTACATATAGGCTACAATTTGACCCGGTAGTTGGCGCTGTTGTCGCCATAACAAGTCTTTATTTCTTCGACTCATCTATACATACATATAAATAAAATTAAAGTGTCTGTCTGTGATTTCAAAATAACTATGTTTTTTCAAGTGCATATAGTTAGTTACACGATTCCAAGTCCAAAACAACCCTTTTTAACATTTTTGTCTGTCTGTCTGTCTGTCGGTCTGTCTGTCTGTCTGTCTGTCTTTCTGTTTGTCCGGGGTAATCTCTGGAACGGCTGAACAGATTCAAATGAGACTTTCACTGCAAGGAAGAGGACTTTATAGCGCTACATATAGGCTACAATTTGACCCGGTAGTTGGCGCTGTTGTCACCATAACAAGTCTTTATTTCTTCGACTCATCTATATCTATACATATAAATAAAATTAAAGTGTCTGTCTGTGATTTCAAAATAACTATGTTTTTTCAAGTGCATATAGTTAGTTACACGATTCCAAGTCCAAAACAACCCTTTTTAACATTTTTGTCTGTCTGTCTGTCTGTCGGTCTTTCTGTCTGTCTGTCTGTCTTTCTGTTTGTCCGGGGTAATCTCTGGAACGGCTGAACAGATTCAAATGAGACTTTCACTGCAAGGAAGAGGACTTTATAGCGCTACATAGAGGCTATAATTTGACCCGGTAGTTGGCGCTGTTGTCGCCATAACAAGTCTTTATTTCTTTGACTCATCTATACATATAAATAAAATTAAAGTGTCTGTCTGTGATTTCAAAATAACTATGTTTTTTCAAGTGCGTATAGTTAGTTACACGATTCCAAGTCCAAAACAACCCTTTTTGTCATGTTTGTCCGTCTGTCTGTCTGTCTGTCTTTCTGTTTGTCCGGGGTAATCTCTGGAACGGCTGAACCGATGAGACTTTTACTGCAAGGTAGAGGACTTTATAGCGCTACATATAGGCTCAATTTGACCCGGTAGTTTGCGCTGTTGTAACGATACCGACTCTAAGTATTATATATATCTATATGTGTATATTTTGGCTGAGACGTAGTTTATTTATTTTAGGCGTCCGCTAGGAACGAATTTTACGAAAGGGCTTGATTGAGGAGGTTCGCGCAAAGTATGAAAGTTTAAATAAAATATTATTACTTTTCGCGTGCGAAGCCGCGGGTACCAGCTAGTTTTGAAATAAAGCCCTCCTGCTAGACCACAAATTAAAATTGTTTTAACAGAAATTATTTCTAATAGATTTTAAATAATTTTTGTAATTCATCGTGTCAAAATGTCCCTGACTGAGAAGCAAATTAATACTGTAAGAGTGACAGTAATTTATATTATGTTAGAGCTTACGGCAAAGCAACCAACCATATTTGTCAATGTCATAAAGTATGATTCGTTTTATTAATAAATAATACATTGAAATTAAACTACAGTTTACGGATTTAAATACTCAATACTCAATACTTTATTTGCATTTCACAATGTTTACTTAGGTGGCAAGAAAGTACAATTCTGATCATTGTGAACCCTGTTGGGTACGGCAAGTGTAGAAGAGAGGAAGAAAATTAATTTCTATGATTAAAAATGTAAATTATAGTTAAATTATATTTGTTTTATGATTATATAATTGTAAGCGTCTTATTAGTTAGGGAATTATTAAATTGAATAATAGCATTTGTCTAACAAAAGGTTTTTAACTATCTTTGTAAATATATGTATTTTGTTTTCTGATTTTATTGCATTTGGTAATTTGTTATATATCTTAATAGACATTACATATGGGCTAGACGAGTGCATAGTTAAGTTAGATGTCGGTAGATTTAATGTATTTTTATGGCAGAATGTATATTTTACTTGTATGTCTTCTCGTTTTGTGTAAAATTCTTGGTGTTTGTGTACAAATTTGCATGTTTCTAAAATGTATATGCTTGGCAGGGCTAGGATTTTATAGTGTTTAAAATAGTGTCGACAACTTTCTGTATCTTCAATATTTGCTATTATTCTTATTAGTTTATTTTGGAGTATGAGGAGTACAGATGCGTCTGTGCTATTACCCCATAGAGTAACACCATAGCTAAGCCATGCATAAGCATACGCGTAGTATATGTTGAGGGCCGTTTGGATGTTTGTTGTTTTTTTTATTTCTCTAAGTGCATAGGAGAATTGCGAAAGTTTTGTTTTTATTTTTTGCATATGTGACTTCCAGTTGACGTTTGTATCTTATTGTTAGGCCGCCAAGTAACGGTTTGGTTAAACGCGCTGTTTAGTTTGTCTAATAAGTTCGTGTTGTTTTTACAGGAGATTAGAAGCGATATATCATCCGCAAATAATATACACGGGAATTCTATATATTTTGGAAGATCGTTGATATATATAAGAAATAGTAGGCAACCGATTACGCTACCCTGAGGAATGGATGCATTAATAATTTTATTTTCTTAATTAAAGTACTCTATTTTAACTTGGTGTTCTCTATTCCTTAAGTATGAAGTATTTTATATACGTATTTATTAATTAGATTAATAAATACAATTAAAAAAATAAACTATAATATACCTATGACGATTCAGTTAGTGCATCTAAATAAATCTGCCGAACTCTAGTTTTAAACGTAAAACGGTTAGTGGACATCCTGATATCAAGAAGGAGAGCATTCCAGAGAAGGATACCTAGATTGTATATTAAAGGATGAATGAACTAGGCTACAACTGTGAGAAGGACAAAGAAGTAGATGATTATTAGAGGAATGAAGGTTTTTCTCATGTTAACTCCAGATAAATTGAAAATGGGAAGTTAAATTATGTGATCACATCGTGGTTCAGCGGCATTAATCTGCAACTAGGGTTGCCTCGTCAATAAAGATAGTTTCAGTTCACATTTTATGTTTAATTGCTTATGGATCTAAGACAAGTAGACAATAATAATCTTATTTAAAAACAACTGGACATACTTAGAAACATAGTTACCTAGTACCCCTTTCGATTAAACCGTTCACCGACAGCCTAGATAATTTATGTAACTCACAAACCGCAGGTAGTTCATGAGTTAATTCTGACTATTACACAAATATGTTTAACAATCCCTTTTGTTAAAGATGAACGAGACGATTAAGTTTTTCTTCGTAAAATATACCTACTTCTAAAAATAAACACATAATTATTCTAAAACTTTAGTCAACAGCAAAACACAAAGTAAATATTCAGACAATTTCCATATACATGTTACACAAAATATTCTCGCTGCGAGAATGTCAAAAAAGCTAAGAAGACATCGAAGTGAGATAACAAAAGCGTTCTACAATTATTTACTTTACAGATGCAAATTACAAGTACTGAAAAGTTACGCTTACGAATACTTAGCCAATCAAATCCGCGTATTTTCGCTACGCCGTAAAACCAACCGCGTTCTCCTTACATATTTTTGCATACTTATATTGTGGCAGTAATACCTTGGTTCATATAAGATGGCGAATTTGTATGATAATTTTCATTTTGCATTCACTCCAGTTATTCTTCTTCGCGGTATGTTTTGGATGGTGCTCCAGGGAAATTCGGTGGTTTTGTCACGGCGGCCTACCACGGATACTTAATGTACTCTAGAAACGACTACTAATATCTACCACGCCATATAATAGCGTAATTACTGCGATCCCGGTCAGCTAAATTGCAATTTTACTGAGGGTTGAAAACCCTCAAACTCGTGTTTGACCAAACCTCTAAATAACTTTTGCACCTGAAACTGTTTCACGCATGAGCGAGTGATTTAGGCTGGTCCGTCGTAATCTACCCTCTAAACGAGTTTCTAACTAATCTAATTTCTAACTAAATTTGTTAATTGTTTCCTTAAAATGCCGTGATAAATCCACTCGCAATAAAAAAGGATTTGTTTTGGTACACCTTGAATGTAATTGTGGTGCGTTCACTAATGTATTTAAGCCCTTGTTTTGAACGTTATGCACGGTCGTGTGGTGTGTTGTTTAATTTATTTAAATTTCCCCACAGTTTATTTAATAGGTAAGTCACAAAACAACAAATCGGGCTTTGGTTGTATATCCACTAGTCAACGAGATGTGAATTGTACCTCCCTTGACAGCTGACAAATAATGATGACCAAAAAGGTGCATATGAGATATTTTTACAATTTGGTCTTGTTCTCATTGTCTAGAATTTTGATCATCGTAAAACAATAGGCCCCACAGTTATTTAATACACATTTCTAGAAAAGAGTCACACAACATTCAGGATACCTAACATTTAGTGATATCTGGCACCAGTAAGCAGATCTCAAGCTCGAGGATCTTGGATGTATAGATAGGACGATGATGATGATAATGGTCAATTTTGAAAAACTTGTGCCATACCTTATATTTATGTCTACGTTATCCCATCTAGTAAGATTCAACGGCACCATCATACAAAGTAATTGTCATCTTGGCAGGCTGTTTCTTGTATCAATATCAATAAAAATGCGCGGCTTAACTAGACAAGCCTGTCGAATATGCCCTGCGAGGATACGTAAAGTAGATACAATAAAGTACTATTTGTATGGGATCTACAACATTCCAGTGAAATATTTCGATGTCGGTACTAAATGTACCTATGAAATAGACTCCACTTCTTATTGTGTGCCAATTTCTTCTATGCCTAATATTATTTCAGCTGATACATTCTGGCTTTTTCGTTTCGATTATTTTTAGGACGATGCGATGGCTTAATGGAAACAAGTTATTGGACATAATTTGTTGCCGGCATGTCTACAGATTTATTTAGTTAGCGTTATAATTATGTGAGTTTTCTACTTGCTTTGATGTTTTCTAGAGCCTACTGCATTCTGAACGTATTTGTTCACTTTGGTGTCAACACAGTAGTAGATCACAATAAAAAAAGATAAGGTGTTATATTTATTTCGTACAATAGATTTAACAGAATTCTGAAATAACTACAGGTACCCTGAGATAATCATGTTTAAAAAATGTATACATAGAAGGTATTTATAGCTCTATTTTTTAGAGTAAGTACCTACGTTGGCTGCCTCGTTGGTCTCGCAGCATAAATGTGCGCGTGGGATTGGGAGGTCTCGGGTTTGATTCCCGGGTCAGGCAAAAGTGTTACTGAGTTTTTCCAAATAATCAGTAGCAGCCCGGAGTCTGGTGATGTGCCCGTTGACGGCAATAGGCTCGCCCCCTATTACGTGGGACCTAAAAATTGATGGCGAAATGTGGGTGTAACAATTACAACTCTGCCTACCCCTTCGGGTATACAGGCGTTAGACTATAAAAAAGAAAATAGTACTTACGTTTTATGCTGTTAGTGCAAAGCGATTATAAGAGAACATTTCGCATAAAATGAAAATAAAATAAACTTCCTTTGAAATTAAAGAGAGGAAGAAATTACATTATAGCTTGCTAATGAGACAAAAATGGTTATATTTGTCTCATTAGCAATATTAAAATGCTTGTAACTTGCTCGGTATGTAAGCGATAATAACAATCTCATAGTTTTCACCTAAAAATATTTTTTTGGTTCTATTAAACTAAGATTTATGAGAATACACAAACCTCCTTACGGCAATAAACAGGAGTTTTATAAATGTTGTTGATGATGTTTACTAAAGATCTATTTGTAATTGTATTTTGCAGTAGTCGACGCCTTAAGCATAGTATAAAAAAAATAGTAGGATAGCTTCATACAAATCGGCCGCCGCCGGTTTGAATGTACGCGTGAGTCGCCGGCGCCGTGTACGCACGCACTTTTCACGCACACAATCTCACGAGCGCGACAAGCGCGGCGCGGCGTCAGTACGGGATGCGCCGCGCGTCTGATCAAGCGCATTCATGTATGTACTACACTGCTCGCCCGCTCGAATTGTTTATGTACATTCAGTTTTGTAATAAACGTTATGAATATTATACAATGTGTTAAACGACGGTAAATTAAACTTGTTACATTTTTCTCGTTATAAAGGGCATTTAGATAGTTATATAACGCTAAGTTAGTCGTAGGTATTTGAAAAAATATATATGCAAGCTTAAATTGTGAAGTATTCAGCGCGATCACTTAAAAAAACGGCGAAAAAGCGCGCGCGCTGCCAAAGCCGGCGCCGCGGTGTAAACAAGTGACAACCCGTGCGTCAACGCAAGAGTAGGCAATTAACTCGCCGAGCGGCCTTAGCTAACCTACTATTCTTTTTTTTACTATGCCTTAAGCGTTAAACAGCTCGTTTTTTTCAAGACGATTAGGTATTATCACATCACGCTGCGACCCAAAGGAGCGGAGCATTAATCATTAAATTATTAACGTGAGCACGGGACATAACACACCTAGCTATGAAAACATTTCTCTCCAAATAGCTAATACTATTTCTATTATATTTATTACAATAGTACTTTGGTTACAAAACATTTGCGATCATATTTCAATTATTATTTCGAAGGTTTGTAAGGATGGATGAATGTTTGTTACTCTATCACGCAGACATTTGGTGCGAATGGGAATACCTGTTTAACATATTGTTTTTTTTTTTATTGTTTATTTGCGATATAAGTATGGGTTTAAATTTTAGTTAAAATTTTATCGAGATTGGATTGTTTTGTGCGTTTTATATGTGCTTCATCACCATCGCACTAGCTCCTTATTCACAAGTGCATTGTCGTTAAAAAGCTCTAAACTGTATTTTTTATTTTTATTTATAGACTCACGCCTGTATCCCCGAAGGGGTAGGCAGAGGTGTTATATTACACCCACATTTTGCCATGAATTTTTAGGTCCCACCACGTAAAAGGACCTGCTACTGAGAATTCCGAAAAACCCAGAAACACTTTTGCCCGGCCCGGGAATCGAACCCGGGACCTCCGATCAGCAGTCGCATATGCTATCTACTGGACCATGGAGGCAGAGCTCTAAACTGTACTTACGTTGAATTTTCTCCACCTTTTTTCGCTCATGGTATCTCGGCCTTTAGGTAGAATTCCGTAGTAGGTACGTCGATGCGTTTATTAAAACGCCGCCTTTGTTTTCTGTCAAACAACAGTATCCATGAATTTTCCAAGCAAAATGGCCATATGCTAATGTATCTCGTGGGTGCTGTAAGACACTACACGCAATTTTTTTTCTTGTGAAAGTATGTGAAGGTAAATGTACTACCTATAGAACACCTTCCTAATATGAAATACCAATACCGTTATATTGCTAGTAGTGGACTACTAGCAATATAACGGTATTGGTATTTCGGTTTCGATTTCGGTTTTATTATGAAATGTAAATTTTTTTTGGGTTTAGCGTACATTTCTCAGAGGACGCATTTTTATTTTATAGATGTCTAGAGAGGGTTAGTATCATGTTAAATCCAAGTTTGTGGGGTCGCAGCCCTTGTCTTGTGGTCGCCATCTTGAAAAGAGTGGTACAAATGAGTTTTAGTTTATCTAGCAAACTATTGGCCATACCTACAGAAATATTTCAAAATTTTTTTTGTTGGAAATTAAATTCTCTACAACTTTGATTCCGTAGCATTAAGCCGTAAAATTAATGATAACGAAAATAAAAAATAATATCAAATGAAATTTGCAACTAATGTTCTTTTCAATGTGTTATAATTTTTCGTCTTCAGCATTAAGTAGTACCTTTAATTTGTTTTTACTTCTTCCAAACAAGTCCCAGTCTTCCAACTTGAAACTATGCAATACCATAAGGTCCAATTTTCACTCATAACAACGACCCTCAAAACTGGAGTTGAAAGAAAAGACAAGCTCTATATCTGGGCATTTGAAGTTGATAGTCTGCCCAACCAGAGGATACTGCAATGTGTTCTGCAATGCTTAAATGTTCTGGGGACTCCTGCAGGAAAATTGTTAGATATATCAAAATTCATAGAGTTAAATAATGCATTACCGACAAAAACGACTTTCCTCTAAACTTCATCACAAATGTTATATTGGCGTCTTACTAGACCCTGTGGCAAAGCATGGCTCATCTCAAAGACTTGGGACACAGTTATAACGAAAAAGCGCTGAAATTGCCAAAATACAAGAATAATATACATATACCTTTTTATATCTGTCTTTATGGCAGAAGTTTTAGGACCAAAGTTCTCGAGAATTTAATTTGCAACAAAATACTCTTACACATATTCTTTGTACGACCAATAGTTTACCAGATGATGAAGAAAAACCATCTGCACTTACACTCTTTCCAGGATGGCGGCCGAGGGACAGGAGGTACAACCCCACGGAACAAGCTTTACACTAGCCCTCCCTAAGTCCCTACACATCTGTAAAATAAAATTGCGTCCTCAGATTGCAACCCCAAATGTAACTTTGCAATGGACTATATGTCTAAGCGTTCCGGTGCTTTAATTAGTAATATTGCTGTACTACATAGAGAGAGTCCTATATCGGCTATGGATATCTTTAATCAACTCTCGGCTATATAAAAAGATAGTATTACATAGTTCAGAACTATGGTTTTATTGAGATAGCAGTTCTTATAATAAAAGCTCGTAAAATAGTATGAGGAAATGGTTCCTTGAAGATCAACGAATTTTATGACTGCGCGGCACTCAAGATTTTCAATCTTTTTGATTTCTTTATTTAATTGTATTTTAGTAATGACCTGATTTCTTATAAAACATTGTTTTATTGCTTAGAATGAATGTAATTACCTTTTTATTGTTTATAATAACCTTATTATAAACAATAAAATATCTACACTCCATATCTCCTGCAGCGAAGACTTTTTGACTCACTATCATAGGATGTGGACAATTGCGTTGTCCATATAGTATATTATATGGTGCTATTTATTTATAGAATTAAGATAGGACAACGTCGACCGGGTCAGTTACAATTCCATATAATAATTTCATTCAAAATCTTTTCGGGCATTTTTTTACAAATATCTAATCGATGGACTCAAAACACAACCAGACTTTTACCAATTTGTGAATCTAAAAAAGTTATATCTTGTTGGATCGAACTTATAACACCCGACGTAGTACAAAGCGAAGAGACGCTAAGTTGTAAGGCAACTACACAGACTGAAAGTCATCATGTCTGTCAGGTTATTAAATAAACATTCAAGGTCATTTACAATGAGAGAAAATTCGGATAGCGAATAAATTGCTATTTATTTGCTTGAGTAAGCGATGCTTGAAATATCGTATTACCTTTCTTACCGTATACGTTATACAATTTATTTGATATACATACATACATAAACTCACGCCTGTTTCCCCGAAGGGTTAGGCAGAGGCATATTAAACAATTATTTGATAGTAGCTAATCAATTCGAAATGAAATAGAAATATGTTAGTTTAGGTATTTTAAATTCTAGTGGCAAAGCCTTGGTGGAATTAGACAGCTGCTTATATTGTCAACTAACTGCCAATGAGAGTCCTGTAAAAATTAGTAGAGCCGTTATACAGGATCAGCTGATCTGTTATTTCAGGTATCTATCACACACAAGCACACGTACCTAATGTCCAGTCTTATTCTGCATCAGTCAACAGTTGCTGTTATTTCAGGTACCTATCACACACAAGCACACGTACCTAATGTCCAGTCTTATTCTGCATCAGTCAACAGTTTAATCTGATTTCTTGTCTAAGTAAAATTTAATAAAAATAGGGTCATATGATACCATCGCACACCGTTTGAAAAAATTATAGGTGAATAAGTATACTGTGTATATTATATTATAAAAATATTTTGCAAATGCAGATCAACACCCTGTAGAGATTAGCCCATGGGACATAGCCTGTTTACCAGCCATATTTCATAAATAGGTAATAGCATCTTATTATTTAAAGTCTTAAAAGGTAGTTTTGTAATTTCAACCTGAAATTACAAAACTACCTTTCAAGCTAGACTCCTGCGTTGCCAAGCACTGCCATATTTACTACAAACCCATTACACATACACTATTCACAAACACATAATTCTCATATATATCAGAAACTCAAAATTTTTCATAACAAATAATAATTCAACACCGTTTCCTCCCTGGTTTTTTGGTTACAAACCAAATAATAGAGTGCGATTCCTCAAGTTAATCTCATTAAATCTAAGAGTAAAAAACCCTAACATCCAGTTCCTTTTTAAACATAAATCTTTGCCCTTCCATAAAACTTATAAAAATGATTGATGATATTAATAGTCTTATGCATAACGTAGACGACCTCTCTGTATCAAAATCATATTTATGCTCACCTGACAGATGTAATGAATTGATCGATTACCCTAATGACCACTTAAAAATTGTCACACAAAACATACGGTCAATAAATTGCAATTTCCTTAGTCTACAATCATTTCTTGCACAGATATCTTTTGACTGTGAGCTTATTTTACTCACGGAGTGTTGGTTAGACTGTTCAAATAATTCTTTGGTACCTAGTTTGGACAATTACACTGTCTGTAAATCATCTAAGCACATTAATCAAAGTGATGGGGTTGTTGTTTATGTAAAATCCAATTTAACCTTTACAATAGAAGAACCAGAGTTTCTTAAATCGGCCTCTGGGCTTGTAGTTAAACTTAATTCAAACATAGCAATACTATGTATTTACCGATCGCCATCTAATGATAATATTGTGACATTTCTTTCCAGTCTTAATAATATCTTGCCGACTATAATATCATTTGAATCAGTTATTATAAGTGGAGACATTAATCTCGATATCAAAGATCTATCAGACCATCGCACTCTCGACTTTCTTAACTGCATGGCTTCTCACGGGTTTTTACCAGCGCACAGCTTTCCCACTCGGGGAAATAACTGCCTAGATCACATTTTTTTGAAAACGAAAAGGCAAGCAATGACTTTTGTATTAGAAACGACCATCACTGACCACTGCTCCACATTGCTTTGTTTAAAAACTAAAAATTATAAAATTAATACACCTAAAACTATAACAAAAATTAATTACGAGACCTTAGATAGTGCCGTTACACAAATTGATTTCAGCTTACTATTATCTTATGATAACCCTAGCATTGCCATTGATTCTTTAATTACTTTGATATCAGAAACAATAAGCAATAACTCAACTTCCACTATATTGCCAGCCAAAAAGAGAATTATAAAGCCATGGATAACACCTGGACTTTTAAGGTGTATCCATAATAGAGACTCTTTGCATAGACAAACAAAACTTTCACCCAATAATCAGATTCTCTCCATCACATACAAAAGATATAGGAATTTTTGTACTAAAATATTAAAGAAAGCCAAACGTAAATATGACTCTGAACAACTCACAAACGCAGGACAAAATTCCAAGGCTTTATGGGAAATAATTAGAAACATAACTTACACAAAGCATCAAAAACAGTCTTCCTCGCAATTACTTACACTTTCACAATCACCCAACGACGCTTGTAACAAGGTTAATAATTTTTTTGTTCAAATTGGTAAGAGCCTTGCAGATAAAATTACTTATAAGTCGAATATCCCAATAACTAACTATACCTCTACTTTTCCAAATTTTAATTCTTTTGTTTTTGAAGAAATAAGCCCGTGTGAGATAGTAAATATAATAAACGCTCTTAGATCAAATGCAGCAACCGGGTGGGATAAAATATCCACAATTTTTTTAAAAAGGTATTCTAATATTATTGCGCCAGTTATCAGCCATATATTTAATAAATGTATTGATTTATCAGTTTTCCCCATAGCACTGAAAAGGGCCATTATACATCCCATCTTTAAGGGTGGAGACGGGTCTTTAGTAACTAACTATCGTCCAATAGCTGTACTCACCGGATTATCTAAGATCTTGGAGCGGGTTGTAAATACTAGACTAGTTAGCTACTTAGACAAATTCAATATCCTCTCTGCCAACCAATTCGGTTTTCGGAAGAACATGTCTACTTCAGACGCCGTCCAGGAATTGACAGCACACATAGTCACTAATTTAAATGACAGTAAAAAGGTGGTGACTATTTTCTTAGACCTTGCCAAAGCCTTTGACACTGTTCCCATTCCCACTCTTCTTTTGAAGCTGGAAAGAATAGGTGTCAGAGGCCCACAGTTAGCATTCTTCAAAAGTTACCTCACAGATCGTACACAGATGGTCAAGATAGGTAACTACACTAGTGATGAGCTTCCTATATCCATTGGTGTTCCACAAGGAAGTATACTCGGGCCATCTCTATTCCTAATTTTTATTAATGACCTTTGTAATCTGAAGATCCCTAATTCCAAAATCACTTCATATGCTGATGACACGGCTATTACCTTTGTTTCTGATTCCTGGACTGAGCTACAAAAAACGTCCCAAGCCGGCTTAAACAATGTAGCGGATTGGTTATCTTCTCATGCTCTTACTCTGAACGTTGCAAAAACAAAATTTTTAACGTACTCTATCTCGTCCACCACCCTGCCTAATACCCCATTAGATTTGATATTTCATAGTTGCTTGAATGACTCTGTAATAAATTGTCATTGTCCTCACATAAGCTCTGTTGACAGTATCAGGTATCTCGGCGTTATTTTAGACAAATACCTAAACTATAAACCACAGGTTGAAGCACTGACGTCTAGAGTTCGCAAGCTTATATTTATATTTAGATCGCTTCGTTACGTCGCTAATATTACAATCATACGTAGTGTTTACTATGCCCTCTGCAAATCTATAATATCTTATTGTATTTCTATCTGGGGAGGTACTCATAAAACAACTCTCAAATCATTGGAGATTGCTCATAGAGCAGTTTTAAAAGTAGCCACGTTTCGTCCTATGTTGTACCCGACTGACGATTTATATAGAAACTGGAACATTCTAAATGTACGACAAATTTACGTTTTTCACACGGTAATGTTGCAACATCGCAAGACTCCATACATACATTCTTCCAAGCGTCGCAGGGATAACATCTGTATTATACCTAGAATGCATTTTTCTTTCATTAAAAGATTTTTCTATTACCTGGGACCTTACCTCTACAACCAGATAAACAGGCACATTTATATATATAACTTACCTAGTCATGATTGTAAGTCGGCCGTCCTAAATTACCTATTGCATAAAAATTACGATGAGACAGAAAATATGCTAATCGCTTTGTCCTGATATATAGCTTCTATTTGCCTTTTTGGATACGGTTGCATACACTCACACACACTCACATACATACGCGCGCACACACACACCCACACCCACACACCCACACACACACACACACACACACACACACACACACACACACACATCACACACACACACACACACACACACACACACACACACACACACACACACACACACACCAACTTATAAATTTTTGCATAATATCTCCACCTATTGTCTTAATAATGCATGTTATACAAAAAGTGTTAAAACTGTAGTTTACATACCTTCTTTTATATTGCAACTAGTGTCGTTAAATATTATGTATTTTGTATTAATGCGGGTTTGGAGCTGTTTTTCCTTAATACAGGCTATTTCATAGCCTAGCTAGGAAAACAGTAAGTAAACTACTTGATACTGTAACTACTTAACATGTAATGTACTACAATGATTTACTTGGCAATAAAAATATTATTATTATTATATTTGCCGATGCAGAATAGTTCTGGCGTGAGATTTTAAAACACGCGCATACGTTAATTATTCAATCGCTATCGGTAATCGGTAATTTATCAGTGGAGCATGCGGTGCAGGGCGCGGCACTCGATCAAATGGATCAACTTCCACGGGCACAAATCAATGCGTTTCACGGCACTGTTTTAAATATCAAGCAATTTATTCTATTAGTGAGTAAGCTACATGTGTATTTTTGATGCAGTGGGCGAAATAGGGAGCTGAAAACAGAATATTTGAAAGAAAATCCCATTACTCTGAAAGACAAGAAGGAGGAAGAAAAAGTAGAAAGAAAATATTGCAATACTAAACTAACGGCCAGTTCCATTATTCGATCTTACTATAGAGCTTATGTCTTATATGTATCTTTAGTAGCAAAATCCATGAATAGATCGAATACCTATTAGAATACCTTTTAAAACCGGCCGTAAGTAAACAAAATTTTACTATCAATATGTTTGTGATATCGTAGTACTTACCCCGTTGCAGGCATTTTCATGAAGCAACTAACGTTTCTATTTAAATTTATATAACATTATACATACTCCAAATGTTATAGAACTATGCATACGAATGGCAATGCCCGAATGTAAGTGCCAAAAACATCTATTCTTACCAAATGTGTTTTCACAATGGCGTCTTACAGCATTCCAACATACTTCAGGGCTCTTAAGTTTAAGATCTATAAAAGTCTTGTCTAAATGTGCAAATGGTTTCTTCACTGACTTCCATTCACTTAAGCAGATGCTTCAGAACACTGGGGAGTAACAAAACTAAACAGCATGTCTTGTGACAACACCCTAAGTAGATTTAGTCTGTGAAGTTCCGCCGAACAAATTAGGATGCCTCACTTTTGGTCAAGTAAAACTTTAAATTATACAATGCTTTAAGTCGTAGTAAAGCAAGTGAGATATACGTTTCTTTGAATATTTTGGAGACACGGACGCATGGTGTTATGATACTAAAAACAGAAATACAGGGTGTCACAAGACCCATCACCAAGCCGAAGTCTACTCGTTGTGGACATCATGCCAAGTCATATTAACCAAAAATAATACCTGGGAAACGATTTTTTTTTTGAGTTGCACATTTTTTAAATCGCAATTAAAAGCGCATGCGTGCAGTGCTAGAAATACCTATTCTTATCCATGGGGTTATAGGGCATCTAAAGAACATATTGGCGGGGTAAATGAATCGATTTTGTATCTAATTAGAAAATTTCCATACTAACTTTGAGTCTCAATATCTCCTGAACCAGTAATTTCACAGGTATGGTGCCGAAGTAAAAAATGTTCATAGTGATTGGTACTATATGGGATTTCAGATTTCGTTAAGGGTCTTTTACACCCTGTATAAACAAACTAAAAAAAATTGTTTCAATCAACGCAATGCTCGAAAATCAAACCTGTTCATGACATGCCTACACCATTTTGATTTGATTTTCTATCATAATTAATTTCAATATGTTTTTTGAGATTCGATATTAAGTTTATTAATTTTTTCTAAATAAAACTTACTTCTTTCAAAATTGGTGTACCTATTAAATTAAATTTTTTTGCAAATGCGGGTAAAAGTTTCGTATATTCATTTATAGTTTCGTAATGTTACAATACTTTGTCTATTAGAAGTGTTTATTAAAATTTCGTTTAGACTTCGTGTCATTTCGACAACATTATTACGATATCATGACAATAAAGAGCCTTTCGCAGCTCACTGCTGGAAATAAGCCTCTCTGGCCTCTTGACGTAGCATTGGCAAAATACGTTTTTGATGTCTGCAGAAGCAAAAATAATAACCCAACAATATTGGCTTCCTTGAGGCTAGTCGTCCCGAACACTAGGTTACGGCAGAGGTTATTCGAGGTCCCGACAGCTCGCACTAATTTAGCCAAATATGCGCCACTCGCTAGAGCTATAAAGCTTATTAACAAAATTAACTGTCAAATTAATAATTTTCATTGTACACTTTTGACTCATTATGGGCGGAATTCGTAAATGTAGCCTGAAAATATATACTCCCAAAAATGTAACATGCAAATTTGATTATTTTCTTTCTTTTTTATATTTCACTAGCTTTTTCCCGCTGCTTCGCACGCGTAAATTTCGCTTAGACAAAATATTTTGCACAAATTCCCCTACACTCCTAAAGGAGTATACATGGCAAATTTTACCTTCTTGCACCCAGTAATTTCGGCTGTAATGTGTCTTTCAGTCAGTCAGTAACTCAAGGATTTTATATATATACAGATGAAAGTGATTGCATTGAAGATATAAAAGGTTTTACACAAACTCGTACTCCAAATTCTACCCTCTTATGGTAAGAGTTTCCAAAATAAATGTCTTTGTGTTCGCTAACGTCATTTGCGGATCCAATAAACAAAGTATGAAGTGAAGAAATAAAAGGTTGCACACAAATTCTGACCCCCCTTTTTATCCACTTAGGGTAAGAATTTCCAAAAACATTTTAGTAGTGTTCATGACAACCTATATACAAAGTATGAAGTTAATCCATCTACTTGCACTCAGTAGCTTCGGCTGAAGAGTGTCTGTCAGTCAGTAAGTAACGCAAGGATATTATATATTCACAGATTTCATTATTTTGTTTTTTTTGTGTTCTTATTTTGCTTTTTACATGTAATTCTATGTTTGTAACAATGTCAGTCGCATTGGGTGTAACCTGTTATGGTTATTTTGTATTCTCAATCCGTCACCACCACCATTATAATAAAGAAATTTCTCAAGTCACCCAATTAATATATTGTAGCGCTCGTAGCGAGACCTGGCTTGCCGTTCGTATTAAATCGGCAAAGTTAAGCAACGGGTTTGCAGGTCGCCATTTGGATGCGTGACCGTGTGTGGCATTTACATCAGAGCGCTACCGTGCTTCGTAGAGCACGTAAAGTTGTCAGTCCCGGTACTTGTCTCAGGAAAAGGATCGTTAGGCCATGTCGGAGGTCTTAAGGTGGTCTGAAAACTTAGACACAAGAGTTGGCCACACACTCACACGAAAAGAAGATTAATCTATTAGAAGACTTCCTCCCATGAATATTATTTAATAAAGACTTTTACGGGTCCAACTATCTTTTTCATTTATTATTATTAAGGGTCAGCAACTATTCAGCCTAAAACCATATAAGCCGTATTTATTGATCCATGAATATTTCAAAACCCTTTTACCTTTTTCACGAAAACGGTTTAATTTTGCATCGGATATATTATTATTTGGCTTACCTTAAGATGTTCGTCCAATTTCTTTAAAGTGTTCGAGTTTGTTCGTGTGGAATAGATTCTTATATAACATTATACAGGCTATGTACCCATGAGCCGGTATGGCAATTCTGCGGCAGTACAAAGGGAGGCATTGATGGAATTTAGATTAAAAATGATCCTAACACAAGTGCAATGGTTCGTGAAATGTTAGCTGGATCGATTTAATTTATGCGCCCCTTGTGAACGAGTCGAGAGACGGCGATCGCTCGACTGGGCTCTTATCGTAGTTGTCTTATGAAAATTGAAATCATGTTTTTTATTTTTCATTACCTTTGCCCTTTTTGGAGTCTGCGACGTCCTAACTGAGATCCTATAAAACTGCTACGCCGGGGGGTTTCGAGTACAAATCCGCAGCGCGCACCACTGACTTTTCGAAGTTAAGTGCGTATTAAATTGTCGATTATCGTTTGGTTAGCAGTGAAGGAAACATCATGAGGAAACCTGCACGTCTGAGAGTTCTCCATAATATTTTATAACCAACCAACCAAGCCAACTAGCACTTTGCCAACGTGCAGTGCCATATCATTCTCATAGTAAAAAGAAGCCCGGACACAAGGCTGATGTTGATTTTGGATATTTCTTATAAATTCATTTCTGCTGTTTTGAAGTAAAAATGAAATATATGTACATACTTTTGCTTTTATTATATGTATTTGATACTAGGGGGGTGACTGCATTCTGTAAAAGTACACAAGTGTAAACGGTATTCAAGACAAAGCTGACATACAATCACTCTATAATTAATTTGATAACTAGGATTCTACTCGTGCTTTCAATTTACTTTAAATATTTAACACAGTTTGCCTAACCAGCAGTAGACATAAATCCATCATGATTCTATAAAACCCAAGCACCTAAAAACACCCGCTGTCAACGCTCTATAAAATATAACACATATTGCATCGATGCATATTGCCTACAAATAAGGACTGTTTCTGCAAATAAAAACAGCATCCACGATAGTTACTTCGTCAGGTCCACTATCGCAGATGGCTGAGTGTGATTTGGCCTCGTTACCGGCCGAAGTGAGAACATAGCAGACAATCCGGGTTAAAACTACAAAGAAGTTGTTGGACAAACTATTATTGTTTATAGGACTTATAAAATAAATTCCAGTGACATTGACAGTTTGTACATATTATTTATGATATAATGTTTGTGTATATTTTTATGGTATTATTTTTGTAAATATTGTGTGTATGCAAGATTACAATGACACTGGCGATGCGGCAGTTAGTGTCATTCACCCGACCACATCGCTGACTGGTCTGGTGCGCTGTCCGGCCTGTTCTCAGGACCGTTTTTTCAAGGGCCTGAAAGTACATTTTGGAATAGTACATAAATCTCAAAATGTACTTTCTGACAACACCCAAACGGCGCAAATACAGTAATCTAGTAGCTAATTACGTTTTTGAGCCGTTTGGGGTAGAAACGCTAGGCTCATGGGGTCTGAGCGCTCGCTCTTTATTCCGAGATATATCTAAACGGTTACGACGTCTTATGTGACCAGAGGGCTAGTTTATTCTTTGCTCAAAGAATCAGCATTGCCATCCAGCGTGGCAATGCTGCCAGCCTTCTAGGCAGGTTACCCGATGAATGAAAAAATGATGCGGAGGCATTCTACGACGCCTAAACACACCTGTACATATTTTCACTTTTTATTTTTAGGTTTATGTACCTATATATATTTTTAGATATTATGATTGTGTAAGATAGCAATGTATACAGTTAAAATAATATTCTGGTATGTTATGTTGAAAATTATTCAAATAATATTTGATATATTCTGTTAAGTAGTAATTTAAATGATTAAAATAAATATTCGTACTGCATCACTCTGTCAAGTTAACGAGTTTAACAAGTCAAATTACCCTTCTCCTAAATCTAGTTCTAGTTCAATCAGAATAACTTTAAAACAAAGCAAACATGATGCACCTTCATTCGAAGACGTATCACCTTACGTTGGCACCAGCGCGCTTGTTGAATAAACTTTCTCAAACTCCAAAGCTGTTTTGTCATCCACGAATTGTGTAGACAGACAGGCTATATTACCATCAGACGCTCTTTGGTATAACCGAGACAGAAGTTTGCATTTAACGACTTGCACTTTATAGACAGGAAGAGAGAAAGAATTCATTTTACGTACTGAACAAATAAAAAAAGAAATGATGACGGGCGACAGAGAAGTATGGTAGCGAGGGATATACTGCGCCGATCCCAAAAAAATTGGGAATAAGGCAAGAAAATGATAGACATCGTTATCGTCTTAGAGTTTTTCCTGTTGTTAACCAAATTCCTGGTATTGGAGTTCGGAGTCCGCTTTCCTACTGCAACATCTCCAATTTGCATGGTCTTCGGCATCCTTAGTCGTGAGTCGATTGGAACGCATATGATCAAGTGTGGAAGCGAAGAATATACTGCGCCGCCCCCAATCAAATTGGAAACAGGGTAAGTGAACGATTGTCATCATCAGCTTAGCGTTGTCCCGGTTGCGATCCAAGTCCCTCGTCTTTGAGTTCGGAGTCCGTTGTCCTACTGCAAGATCTCCACTTTGCATGGTCTTCGGCATCCTTAGTCGTGAGTCGATTGGCACGCATGTAATCTTTTACGTTGTCAACTTAGCATTTCTTGTTCTTGTCTTAGTTTATTGTATAATACTAACTGTTGCCCGCGGCTTAACATAATAAAATACTTTATATTTTTAGTTTGTATGAATGTTAATTCAGCCCTTACCAAAAATCCGTTCTTATCGGACACCTACTATGCATAAACTCCTTATGTGGTAACATCTTTGCAAGTCCAGCTGTTTTCGAGATAACGTGATGAGTACCTTTCGCATGTAATGGATTGTTTAGATTTAAATTATACATATACCTAATGCGCAACTTTGATAACGACATTAACATGAAACGACATGTGTATTTCAATATCGATTATACCGAATACGATAAGTAATATACTGAAATATATACGGAAGCCATTTAACAGAGTTCTAATAACCGATATTTGTATTATTGGGATGGAGGAAATTCTGTGGGAGCATTGAATCTTGCCAACAAGCAAACCGGGTAAGGAAACTACTGGCTCAGCAACCGATGGATGCACCAAGTACTCTCCGTAAACCGGATAACACATACACCACATCGGAGGAGGAGACAAGACGCGTCCTACTCGAAACACACTTCCCAGGCTGCGTCCTCACCCCGGTAATAACGTGGCACGATACACCAACAGTGGCGACCGAACACGAGTGGAGACACGCAAACACCGTGGTCACAGAAAAAACTCCGATGGGCCATCGATAGCTTCCATCCCTTCAAAGCAGCCGGACTGGACGGCATCTTCCCAGGGTTATTACAATGGGGGGGTGAACCTGTCCACAAAAGACTTCTGGCAATCATGAGGGCTAGCCTGGCCCTTAGATATGTACCGAAGAATTGGAGGGAAGTCAAACTAATTTTCATACCAACACCAGGCAAAACAGACTACACCAATGCAAAGTCCTTCAGACCAGTAAGCCTGACCTCCTTCATGCTTAAAGCCTTGGAAAGGCTATGCGAGAGGGAATTAAGAAGTGGGGCACTTAAACACCTACCCCTACATGCCAATCAACATGCATACAGCTCAGGGAAATCGACGGAATCGGCCTTACATCAGGTCGTGAACCAGATAGAAGCTGGAAGCAAGCTAGAAGCAACGCCCTAGCCAGACATGGTGTGGATCAGATGCTCATACAGTGGATCCAAAACATGCTCAGCAAAAGGGTACTGCGCCTGCACGGCGACTCCCAGACAGCCTTGATAACTAAAGGTTGCCCGCAGGGCGGTGTTCTCTCCCCGCTATTGTGGAACTTAGTCATCAATGAACTCATAGACAAACTCAACGCGAGATATTTTTACACAATAGGATATGCAGATGATCTGACCATTCTCACCTCAGGTAAGGTAACTAGTACAGTGTACGACCTTACTCAACAGGCTCTACGCATAGTAGAGTGGTGGTGTAATGAGTACGAATTATCAGTAAACCCGACCAAGACCGAACTAGTTATGTTCACACACAAACGCGCGCTGGGTACTTACCGACTGCCCAGGCTATTCAACACAGAGCTCAAGCTGTCTACCGAGGTAAGGTACCTGGGCGTCACTCTTGAAAGCAAATTGACATGGAACAGCCTAACATGGAAAATAAGCTCAATAAAGCCAGCAGTCACATGCCAGTCTTCTGGCAGTGCAAGAAGATGATAGGTAAACGATGTGGCCTATCCCTCAAAATTGTCTTATGGCTCTATAAGACAATAATACGTCCGATGATAAGCTACGGCGCAGTAGTGTGGCGGCCTCGGACCAACCTAACAACGGTCGCCAACAAGCTTCAAAAACTTCAAAGACTTGCATGCCTAGCGGCCCGGGCTGTATGAAAACTACACCTACAGCGGCACTCGAAGTGTTGCTGGACTTGCCTCCATTGCACCTATTCATACAACAGGAGGCAACGATGTCGGCGATCCGGCTAAGAGCTTGAAGCTCTGGAAAGACACTAACACACCACACACTAGCAACTTAAACACACTCTTTAAAGAAGTTCCTCTCACACAAGCCATTGGCGACCGAATACCGAAACAATTTGTTTTCGACAAGAAATACAAAATTCTACTGTACGATCTTCACGATCTTCACAGATGGGTCTAAGACGGATACAGGTACGGGTTCAGGAGTATTCTCCGAGGACCTAAACATCAACATCGCAGCACTGCTGGGAGCCTACAACACGGTCTACCAGGCCGAATGTTTTGGCATAATCCTAGCTGCCACAGCAATCATGGCACGTGAGGTAAGGGAACGATCCATTAGGATCCTCTCAGATAGTAAGGCTGTCCTCTCAGCCCTCAAAAGCCATACTATCACCTCAGCACTCACGCTTGAATGCCACCAGAAACTAACAGAGGTAGGTAAACAAAACAAATTAACACTGCAATGGATCAAGGGCTACAGTGGCTCAAGAGGGAATGACGCAGCCGACGTACATGCTAGAAGAGGGGCCACTTTAGAGGTGGTGAGATCCGAGCCTATTATTCCCCTCCCTTCTGGTTTTCATCGCAACCTGGCAACGAATAGGACCAGGACCCAACACAACCAGTCCTGGATTGGTATTGTAACATGTAGGCAGGCCAAGGAGGCTCTTCCCGCAGTAGACGGTAAGATAGCCAAACAAATCCTCCGGCTGTCCAAACAACAACTGCGGACAGTCACGGCCGCCTACACAGGAGACGGATTCTTTAATAAACACCTATTTACTATAGGTATCACCGACAGCCCGCTGTGCAGGGCCTGTATGGCAGCAGACGAGAGGGCAGCCCACCAGCTCCTCGACTGCCCTGAGGTCGCACAGTACAGGCAGCAGTACCTGACGAGATACAGCACCCTCAGGGAAGCAGTGGGCCACATCAAGAGTCTGCTGGCCTTCCTCGAAGAGCTGGGGTGGCTCAAATGAGGACACCATTCCCACCCGCACGCAAAATACACGCCAAGACGTGGAGTTTGCCGAAACAGCCCGTGCCATCAAGTATCAAGTAGGTATTGTCCGTTGAAATAATTCAACACAGCGATTTTATATTCGGTACGGAATAGCTTAAAACGGTACTAACTGATGCAAATTCGTCATTGATTGGCACTCGCCTTTTGTTCTCAGAAATCATTTGATCCTGGCGACCCGTATATAAGTGTAGTCACTATAGAATGTCATTTACACAATAACTCTACGAATTCTTTCTCATGAAACATTCTGTCATTTGATCGAAGAAGAAGAGAAGCTTTTGCGTTTATGAGGAATTTGACGATTCAGCGACTGACCTATCGGCTGTTGAATTTGGTTGCCATGAAACATTAAACGCGCCAAACAGTCACATAATAGCATTATGTGACGGCGACGGCTAATATTCGGTGTGACGCTCGACGGAAAGTTCGGTGCTATGACGGACGCGATGTAATTTCCGCTGATGTGTCATAGGAGATATAAAAAACTGTACGAGCGTATTCAAACGAACCTTCCGCGCGATAAGTGACGCAGGTGTGTCGTGATACTTAGAAGTTTTTCTTATATCGTCACGCCTTTATCCCCGAAAGGGCCGGCAGAGGTGTAATGTTACACCCACATGTCCCTTATGAATATTTGGTCCCACGTAATAGGAGGAGAGTCGGGTTGGGTTTCAAAAGGAGTCGCCTGAATTTGAGGATATTGGTGGTGTAGGGGGCTTAAGGGAGTTAGTTTTAATCCCCTTAAGGTAATTTTGGCTGCCGGAGCTGCGTCTTGATATTTTTAAACAATTTCTAAAAATTCTTAAATACTTCGGCAATTATGCAAAACGGAACGTAGTTTTTATACTTTAGTACAGTTTTACATACATACATAGACTCACGCCTGTTTCCTGGAGGGGTAGACAGAGACTACGGAAGCCATTTGCAACGATCCTGACATACCTCTCTTGCTTCATTCACTTCCATCCTCTTCTGATAAGGGTACTTCTGACCTGTCCTTTTTTTAGGATGTCTCCAATCTGGTCAGAGAACGTCCGCCTAGGTCTTCCCCTTCATCCTGTCCCATTCACATGTACCTTATATATCTTCTTTGTCAGTACAGTTTTACAAATCCCCCCCCCCCAATCACTCACAACCCCTAAAAATGGCGACGTATTTCGAAACCTTTAGCGGAGAGCCTACTGCCGTTACCGGGCACATTGTCAGACTCCGTGGGAGTCTATAAAAAATGTTTTAAACTAAAATCTGTAAATATTCTCTATAAAAAAAATATTAAAATCAATTTGAAAAAGCTTCAACATACCCTATTGGCTACTTACCCCTAACCGGGAAAACGAAACATATGACTATCGGCCATTTTCAATATTCGATCCATACATGGATTTTGAGATTCGAGATTCGTGTTTGACATATTTTGTATGGAGCTTATGTTAAAAACGAATCTAAAATATACAGATATATCTCTAGATCGCATATTGAATTCCGTAGTATGTTAATATTTGTAATACATCATACTTGATGTATTACAATGATCTCTAATCACTCAAAACTAATCTCCGCACATTAATATTAGGCGGAATTAATTGTATATTATCAAATACTAATGACCGAGGCGGCTGCGCGACAAATGAGTGCAGTTACATCATTACTTAAGTGATACGCCTAATGACAATGCCTAGTAACCTACATTTATCTGAAATATGTAGCTCTTACCGCTGAGTTCAATATCCGATCTATCCATTTTTTTTAGAGATTAGAGAAGGCAAATAGGTATCTATTTGCCATTTTATAGAAATTAGAGATGTGTATTTGACATAAGCTTCATACAAAATATATCAAATATGTATCTCTAATATCCAAATCCATGGATAGATCTTATATGAGGACCGGGGCCAATAGCGGGTAATAGATCGATAAAGTTAAGCAACGTTTGATTAGGTCACCAATTGGATGGGTGACCGCTTGTTGTGACATTTACATGCGAATGAATGGTACTGTGCTTCGGAGGGAATTTTGTATTATTGTTATACTGCATCTATGGCGTAGTGGGTTAAGGGGGCGCCTCAATGTTTGAGACTCAGCCAAGTGTTGTGGATTCTATCTCGACATCGGACGACACACACAGAAAAATTACACGCATAATCGTATAAAGAATAAATCATTGTGCCTTTCAAAAAAATTATCTTAAAGTAGAGGATGCGCAGATGCGAGCGCAATTTTTTTTCATATAAACTTTTTCTGCCCGATCCCTTCGGCATTTCGGACAGTCTCTTCTTAATATGGACCGCAAGGAACATGTCAAATTTCAACATCTTTCACCCAGTAGTTTTGGCTGTACCTTCTCTGTTAGTCAGTCAGAAACGCAACAGTTTTATACATATCCATATTGGAATCGAACGACCTACGCTTCACCAGTCAGTGTCACAAACCACTACACCAACTGACCAATCAATACAAACTACCTACGTCTCGTTCGACAGATTTAGTGGTTACATCATCAACCCAGCCCTCGGCGAGCCTTTGTCGGCACTAAACAAACTTGCCAACACGGAACTTAGGTTAAACCGTTTAGATAGATAGATAATTGCTTTATTGTGCAAATGTTTGTACAAATTTGGTGTAAATAACTTAAATGTAGATACATATCAAATGCACAAGGGCGGCCTTATCGCTGAGTGCGATCTCTTACAGGCAACCTTAGGATGGACAGACTGAAAATGACAAAAAGCTTTGATGTGTAGCGACCAAAAGTATCTGCTTACTAGAAATTGTTTTTATTATATACATACATAATATACATAAATGATACATAATATACATTTATATATATATAGGTACAATTTACATATAATACATATACATACATATAATAATATAAACACAATATACAGTGATACAATTTGTTTACAATGACAGATAGTGCCTCTTTAGTGCATTTTTTAATATTTTCAATGATTTAGCTTGCCTAATTTCGACCGGCAGCGCATTCCACAGACGGACAGCTTGAACAGCAAAGGATTTATCGTAGTAGTTTGTGGTATGTGCTGGCATCTGCAGTCTCAGATCCACCGACGACCTCAAGGTCTTAATGTGTGTCATGAAGGAACTTAAAACGTTCTTTGAGATACGTGGGGGTATTAGGATTGAACAACACATTGTACAGTAACATAAGGATATGAGTATTCCGGCGAAGTTGAATTGGGAGCCACTTGAGCCTGGATCGAAATTCAGATATATGATCATATTTGTGTAAGCCAAAAATGAATCTAATACGGAAGTTTTGGAGACGCTCAAGTTTATCAAGTTGGTCCTCATTAAGATCAAGATAGCTGACATCGGCATAATCGAGTATTGGGAGAAGCGAGGATTGTGCAAGCGCAATCTTGGTGGTGGTGGGAAGAAAGTTCCGCAGCCTACGTAACGATCCAGCTGAAGCAAACAGTTTACGGCTGGTCTCCTGTATTTGACTTCCCCATGAAAAAGTTTTATCCAGATAAATGCCTAGGTTTTTGACGTTATCTAAGATCGGTAAGATGTTACCGTCGAACTGAATCTGAGGCAGTTGTGACCCATTGATCTTGGATATCATCCTGGAACTGCCAATTAGAATGACCTGTGTTTTTGACGGATTTACCTTCAGACCATAATTTTTGCTCCACGTACAGATACGCGCCAAATCTGTGTTAATATTAGAAAACGCCATTGAAATTGACTCTACTGGTTCCTGTGAATATATCTGCAAATCATCTGCATAAAGGTGGTAGGACGAAAGTAACTGTTTGGAGATAGAATTAATAAAAATTGCGAAAAGTAACGGAGATAGCACGCCACCCTGCGGTACCCCGACAGTTGTATTACACCACGAAGAGTACGACTCATCAACACGTATACGCTGTCGGCGTCCAAACAGGTAACTATGAAACCAGTCAATTACCGTTGGAGATATGTTAATAGAGCGGAGTATGGCAAGTAGGATGTGAAAATCCACGGTATTAAATGCGTTGCTAAAATCAAGCAAGGACAACAGCGTGAGTTTTCCACCATCCATGCCCAGCCTTATCTCATCAGTGATATGAACCAATGCTGTGGTAGTACTATGACTAGGACGAAAACCGGATTGGAAAGGATTCAGGAGAGCATTCTTGGAAAGGAAAATACAGAGTTGCGTATGCACAAGACGCTCAAGGACTTTGGAAAGGAATGGAAGTATAGATATAAGACGGAAGTCAGTAAGGGAACAGGGTTTGGATTTTTTAGGTATTGGAACTAATTGTGCATCTTTCCACGCTGATGGAAAGACGCCGCTGGTAACTGAGTAATTTAGGATATGACAAAGGACAGAGAGGATTTCATCTAGGATGGGTAGGATCATGTTTCAACTGATGCAGTCATTACCAACAGCATTGGATGAGATTGAAGTGATGCTTTTTTAACATCACAACTGGCAAATTGCTCGAAAACAAAAGGTGAATATTTGGGAGTTGGGATACGTGAAAGATCTTGTAACGTGTTTGATTTTGTTGTTCCATCAAAGTTGGGTGAAGCAGTGAAATGTGCGTTAAGCGAATCTATATTTATATCATTGGAGATTGTGTCATTGCGATACTTACCAACTCCCAGTGTTCTTAGAAATTTCCAGATTTTAACTGGGTCTCCGTTTTCAACAGAGCTGTGAATATGTTGGCGTTGTGCTTTCCTACACGCCTTATTGCAGAGATTTCTAGTACTTGTGTATTTTTCAAAATTCGCAGGGGTTGGACGACATTTATACTTTGCCTTGGCAGCCGCTTTCTTTGATATAAAAAATTTAATTTCGTCAGTCAGCCAAGGTGCAGGTAAATGCTTTAATTTAATGGCACGGTTTGGTGCATGCTCGTCGTACAGGTGAGTTAACTTATCAGAGAAAATTTGGACTTTCTTATCAACACAGTCTGATGAGTACAAAGGAGACCAATCAATATTACAGGCATCTTCGCAGAGCTTCAAACGATCCATCCCACCGAAATTGCGTTGCATAATAATTTTAGGTTTTACCTTTGGTGGGCGTATTGTGTATGAAAGATAGATTAGATCATGGTAAGAGAAAGAATCTGCAGAGCACTGACCATGTTTGGATACAAAAGTAGGGGAAGAAACGAAAATTAGGTCAAGGAGAGAAGGTACAGAGTTTGGAAAATGGTGTGTAGCATTGAGAGGAAGAATAGATAGATTGCTCGAATGTACAACACGCTCGAGGGTTGTGGCACGATTATCCTGTTATATTATGCAGGTGTTAAAATCACCCATTACAATTGCGTGACTGTAAGAAGGTACTAAAGTTTCTAGGAGTTGCTCGAAAGAAGGGAAAAAATTTATACGTAACGAAGGAGAGTAATAGACACCTAGAAGAACTTTAGAATGATTCAGTTCCACTTCTAAGAAAAGATGCTCGCCGGCATTCGCGGGTGGTGGTTGCGATGAGGTGCTTACTATACGGAAGGGAATTTGAGCACGTAGGTATATAGCAACACCGCCACTACCACCAACCGCGCGATCATTTCTAATTAGGTGGAACCCCGGAAGAGAATATGAAGTTGATGGCAGACATGGTTTGAGCCATGACTCTGAAACGAGAATAGCATGGATGTTCTTACAGTCAAAGGTTGTCAGCATATCAGGGAAATGGGCTGGAATACTTTGGGCATTTATATGGACTACATTAAAGTTCCCCGCGACGTCAGAGAACTAAAACTGAAGAATCTCTGCAAGTGAGGGCAAACTAGTGAAACTGTCATTGAGACTACTACTAGCAGTTAAGAAGCTGTCATCGTCATTACTTGTATCTAGCATAATATGTCTAATATAAATATATATATAAGTGTATAAATAAAATAAAAATATTTATATAATATACTAATAATATGTTATTTAATAGTTATACTTAAATAAAGATATATTATATTAAAGCTATGTAAAAGCAAAATGTCCACCCGCCAGTTGCGTGTTACAAAAACTACTACTATTGTAAAATAACACCACATAGCCTTACATAAACGAAAACGAGAAATATTATTATTTGATTTAGACCAGGTGATTTCTTATAAATATTTGACATAGGCTGAAAGATAAAAAACCTGTGATTCAGATAGGGAGTTGAAACAGTAAGACAAGAGAAGTACTAGTGACAGTGACATTACTGACATAAGAAATGCCAAGTGAAAAATATGTGCAGGTTAGTAAAAAAAAAAAGTATAAGAAATAATACATTAGAAGAAGGTAGAAACTGTGAAATGTAAATGCACCCGGTCATGTAAACAAAAACAAGATAAAACCTATTTTTTGGATGCTGCAGTCCGCTTGGTCTTCGCAGCAGTAACCTTCACTGCAGGCTTCTCCAGATCTGCGCCCTTGATTTTGTTGAGGTCGTCCAAGCAAAATACCCGATGCCGTTGACCATCCGCCCCGAGGACGAATACAGAGCCTTCCCTGGTCCAGCACTTCGCCACGCCAAACCTCTCCCGCGCTGCCATGAACGCCATGTGTCGCGTTCGGGTGTTTATCTTTACATGTTGGGTTTATAACGTTTCGTAGATACAGAGTATTTAGGTTCATTCTTGGGAGATACTTTTGTATGTATATGTATACTGCAAAAAAAAATAGATTTATTTAAACTTGAATCAGGCGTTACTTGGCGGAACTATTTATACTAAAGGAGGAACCCACCACGCACCCTCGAAGTGACCCAACTATTGCAATAGAAGAAGATTGACAATATTGAACTCCTCCATATAAGAATGGCATGGGTTCCAGGAGCGATGAGCAATGACATGACAACGAGGATGCCTCGTGCAGAGGCGAATCACGTGTCTAAGCATAGTCGGCGTATACAGCGGCATACTGCAAATCGGGTATCTTCCTGAATCTCATAATAAAAAATACATTGCACAGGATTAAATGATATTATTACATAAAGCAAAAACTTAATAGGTATACTTACGCCAGGTTGTAATATTCTATCTATCAATTTTTCTACGAGACATAGATTTTTATATACTTTTTGATTTGGCTACTAGATATAGATAGATAGACAAGCTCCATACAAAAAATGTCAACTGTCTCTCTTTAGTAGTCAAATTCATTAAGAGATCGAATATCGAAATTGGATGTAACTCTGTTGTTATACTTAGTCCTGGTTTAATAATCCACTAGTTAGGTTTAATTATGTTTAGATCCATAGCGGAGATCGGCAGGTGAAGCCGCGTTACACAGTTAGTTATTAAAATCGTGCTCCTTGGCTTATTGTAATATGTTGCAGTAGGTGCCGTCAACATTTGGCGAGTGATCGATTACCACCACGTGTTACGTAATTAGTTGCACTAATTAGTTATTTCATGGAGTTAAGCTTTGGCTTTATTCGAGAAGATGTTGGTATCATAATATTGTATTAGTTGGTAGTCAGTACAGTCTAAATAGGAATTAAAATTGTGTATCCATTACACAATTTTATTTCGATCGCTCGGTTTGTGTAAACCTTTAAACCCCTCGGTCAATACACCGCACCTGTTATTTTTTCATTATTTTGTATTCAGTTATAGTAGTATATTCACCCCGGAAAATATTTTGCAAATTCTTATCAACACACTGTATAATACTTTATTATCTAAGTTATCAGGTTCTTGCCTAAGGACAGGAATCGTTAGGCCATGTCGGAGGCCTTCCGTCGGCCTATGAACGCCAACACCGTAGTAGGGCACACACTCATTCAAAAAAGAAAAAATATACATTATCTTATGTTTGTAAAATAATCCTTACATTTAAAAACGAAAAAACTACATCACTATACTTTCCAAGCATCTACAGTAGCACAAAGGAGAAAAGTAACTGACACTAGTATTGGAACAGGAACTACAAACAAAAGTGTTATGTGTGTCAGAAACAGCCAACGTGTAGAAGCTCTTGTATGAGTAAACTGGTGCTCGGTGAATGCCATCTTGAGTTCGCAAAAGGAGAAAGGACGTAAAATTCAATATAGTATTACGGTTGTTTTTGGCTTAAATGTACATCGTCGTACTGTTTTATTGTAGCACAAACTCTATTTTACGTATTCAGTAATATACATGTAAAGTTTTTCCTGAGCCAGATCGAGCATATTTATCGGTCCTTGCAAATGGCTACAGGTACAGTTTTTATCATTATTAAATTGTTAATTTTCTCTTGGTAAACGGTGAAAGAAAATATGCATTGGGAACTACCTGCATGACATCGAAAGACATGTCACGTCTAGATGGACTATGGCCTCACCATCCGCATAGTTAGAGGAGAGCCAAAATAGAGAGAAAATATAAATGAGTGAGTTAGCACTCATAAAGTTTCCATAGTGAAGTCGAACAGAAAGTTAATAGTAATTTTTAAACAATAATGTGCTTGAAATACATTAAATTTCAGAAAATACTTCATCGTAAAGTATATTTATACTACCAATGGCAATGCCAGAGGGACTTCCAGTCCACGTTATAATAGAAAATTAAACACAATCTACCCTTTGAGTAAAGTGGTAGATTTTCTCTAAGTTCTAATAGTCTATCGTAGTTAAAATGCAATGTAAAATTTAAGTCCAGTAAAAGGTCCCTTAAAAATCCTCTGCAATTTACATCCCCTTCGAATAACGGTACAGTTCATAAAAAATATAATAAAGCAACGTCCCCGTATTTAGTTATTAAGAATAAATCGTGGGCAGCAGATAGCCTGTCACCGACACATCCTAGTTAGATTTACCGCTAGCAAACGGGAAATATCGTGAAGTTTTATACAAACGAGTACCACCATTTTAAAGTTCCTTTAGCAATCTTCTTTAAAGAAATCTGTTGCAAGAGACTCGGCAGAAAGTGGGCGAAGTCACGGGGCGAGTTATATCTGCAGGCGACAGTCGTTCAATTGAATTTATTACAGTCTTTTATGCGGTGCTTCGAATGCTTCCGTGGACACGGCGTAAAACGTTTAGGTAAATCAGATAGTCGTTTTTGGAGCTTGACACTACAGTTTATATGGAATAATTCTGTTGACCTGGATTAAGTAATCGAATTTAAAAGGTTTCGATATCTTAGAGGTTGTTTGATTGTGGGTTTGAGAATAATTTCCCTTATTGTGTTTTCTTTTCTTCGATTTACCTATGTGAGTTTTCGGATTTGGTGAATTTTATCTGGAATTTGCATATAACAACGCAACGTGAATTTTCTCTGGTCTCTATTAAACGAATGATTACCATATGTGTACCTCAAATTAATAAGTAATACTGCAGAATTACTATTCTTAACAGTACTCGCTTTGTGATCTTTTATGATTGCACTTTCGGTGAACCTAATACTCTTGTGTTGTTGTTTATGATGTTAGCTTTCTAGTCTTAGCATGGTGTTCCTCTATCCGATCCCATTGAATAGCGGGGTCACGGGAGCTGCGTTAGCATTACTACCGCGACCCCGCCTGAGCTAGCCCGCCGAGGTAGCTATCCTGCCAGGATGCTGATGTTTTACAATTAACCCTGTATAACTCACTCGAACTAAGGTTCTATCCATAACTAACGTTACACGATCTTCATGATGTTTTGACCCCGCCCCGTCATTGTCACAGTTGCTCTCATAGATCGCCATCTCATTTATCATACAATGTGTGACGTAATTTATAGATGGCCCCTAAGCTTCCTGCAAAAAAAAATATTTTACAGTTATGCTCAGGAACATGTTACATTATCTACTCAAAGTTACATTAATATTTGTTCACTACTATTTTCTTGAAAGAGTTACTAACATCCATCCATAAAATCTACCCTTACAAACATTCTCGTTTATAATAGTAGTAGGATACAAATCAGCAAAATCAAAACTGTCATACAAATATCTCCAAATAACTGACGCGGTCGGAATACAAGTGTATTCTGCAGCCGCGCCCCAATCGGACAAGTCATCGGACTTGCGATCGATAGATTACGGACTTAACCTCTTGTATGCCGGGATACCAGACACAATTAAAAAGCTATTGTGTCTCGCGTAGATCTGCGTTCCGGCATACAAGGGGTTAATCCCCGTCCACTAGCACCGATCTCAATTCGACCTTTCAACATGGTTTAAAATGTAATGCATGCTTCCGATGGGCTTTTTATAATTTTGTTATGTTATAAACAATCTATGACTTTTACAGACTTAGTAGAGGCTAGGCCCGCAGCTACGTCTATAATAGGTTAAATTAAAAATATATGCGATTTTTAATTTAACCTATTCTGCCCGATACCCGTGGCAATTTCAGGAAATCTCTTCTTAGTCACCTCTACGGTCCTCAAGGATCATACATGCTAAATTTCAGCTTCTTGCACCCAATAGTTTTGGCTGTGCGTTGTTTGTCAGTCAAAATTTTTTTTAGTATACAGATGATAAAAACAAAAATCTTATAAAGTACTTCAAATATTATTTTTTTATAATAAGCACTATCATACTATCATTATCAGACTGAGACAAAGCTAAAGAGCAGAAGCAGTTGCGAACCAAGTGGCTCGCCTTTGAACCCGGGGCCCGCTACCTTCTTCTAGGACTAGTCTCGTCCTATACTCTACTATTCTCACTACTGTATGAACCTGGCTACACATATGATGCAGTCTGTATCCTCTGTATGGCCACGTTCAGCAGCAGTGACTATTGGAGACAATGTTCTGACACTCGTTAAGTCACGTGTAAAGTTAAGCTATCGACACCCGCAACGAAAACCTAATTTCAATACCGCCACAAGTCACTTAAATGAAAGACAACCCTTCGTACCATAGTAAAATTATTTTAAAATTCGTCGTATATAAAAAAGGATAACCGAAATGCACAATTAGTGGTTCATTCGAACCGTGAGTCAAACAATAGCAGAGCCCGTCACTGGATGTCGCGCAGTAATGTACTACACACCGCCGAGCAATTTACACTGAATTATTGCATGAAGCCATCCCACTGGTACGCTCTTTACAGGATCGTGTGTTCGCGAAAATAACGATACATTGTTGGGTTTGTTTCGTATTAGCTTTTCTTGCTGCTTCTAAATTGATGATGCAATTCTGACAAAATATTTATAAAATTTAAACAAAGTATTTGCCGCGTCCGTCTATCAAAACTAATGAACAGACTTTGATACTATTTGCACCACAATTTAAGCAGAAGGTTTTATGTACAACACATGGATGATTGAATGTCTCGTCCCTCGGTTGAAAAGAGAGACAAAAGCCTGTTCCCTATCACGACAATCAAATATATCTACAACACACTATCAAACCAATCCATTTACTATTCCATAGAACCATGACTGCTACGGGCCCTAAATATTCTCATGACTGTCGAAACATCATGAGGAACTCTAATATATGCAGGTTGTGGCAAAGCAATCGATGATAAACAATTCAATAGTCATATTACTTAGAAAAGTCAGCGATTTACGCCGTGACTTAGAACTCGAGACTCTCAGAATAGTAGTCTGTCACTCCCTGCACTATGTTATCGCTACCTAATGGTGTAACGTTTTCCAAATTTAAAACTTATGGTTTTACCAATTTGACCAGAAATGGGTAGATTTTCCCTGAGAATGCCAAAGTAGCAAACCATATTATTCATAAGCACTAAATTATGAAAAAATGACGTTGCCGAAGTTAATTAAATTGTGAAACAAGAACGGCTCTTAGCGGAACCCACCTGCTGGCGACCAACGATAAAATATAACAAGTAACGGGTACAATGATTCACGATAATACCTATAAATATAATAAATAATACTCAGCTTTCACAATTTTGTTTTAGCTGAAACAAAAAATGTATATGTGATGAATGTATTTGTTTTATTCTGAATACAATAAAGCAATTCGTATAGAGTTAAATTTGTTGAATGATTACAATAAAAATATTAGGTAGTCAGCACAAAATTCGTTGCAGTCAAAACATTAGGGACCTAGATATAATTCTCACTCAAGTAAAATTAGCCAATTTCTACCCTCTACGTTCACAAATATATGCTTTAAAGACGTCAAACAATATTTAAAATCCACGATATTGACTTATATGTTCACGTATAATTGACGTGTCACCAAAATTACGAACAAGATTTCAACATCATCAGCCTAGTTTATAGTCGATCTCACTGGGGGCCACAGGTTTTTTTTCTCTCTCTCTCTCTCTCATAATATTTCTCTGGTCATAATTCACCACGACAAGTGCGGGTTGAAAGTCTTCACATGTATTTATGAATCATTATGGAAAACTCTCAGACATGCAGGTTTCCTCATGAGGTTTTCCTTCACTATTTAGCAAGCGATTGTTAACAATCTGATACACACATAACTGAATTAAGTTAGTGATGCACACCGTGGGTTTGAATTCCAATAGGATAACGCAGCGTCGAAAATTTAGCAAAACTAAGTGTGATGGCTGAAATCAATGTAATCCCAGTGATTAGAATTATAAAGTAATCATATCTTTGTTGGATAGAATAATTCCAAATTACCTAATTAGGATTAGCACGTATGTAGCCGTACGTACAGAAGACTCCAGACTTATTTCTGTCACAATAGATGTTCTTGTTTCATTTGAGCGTAAAAACAGTACCAAGAAAATACAAAAGTAGTATTTTGCAGTAATATAGCATATATATCAGAGAAAAACGTTTACCTTCATGCAACATTTGAATAATCATTTAACAGTTTACCTAATAGTTACCAAAAATGTGACACAAACTGATATTTAGGTGTAATTTAATGCGTTTCCGATTTATTAAACACACGATATATCAACAAAAACATACACAAAACAAATTAATTGCCTCAACAAAATTGTTCTGAAAGTACCAAAGTTACCAAGCTGTTTAAAATTTTAAATCACCAAGGACGCGCGCAATAAATCACTTTTTGCGTCATATCTCTGTGATGGATTATCGTATGAAACGGGAACCAATAATAACAACTTTTTAAACCATTGACAATGCTAGCTTTGTTACCTTTAATTTATATTTTAGAACGACTGTATTATGTTGCAGTTTAAATGGATTATACGGTTGGAATAAAATTTCAGGAAATTAAAATTAAATCGGAGAAAAAGAAGAAGAAAGGAAATTATAATCTGAGAATATTAATTTCACTACAAATATGATAAGTAAAAAATTATGTAAATGATGTGTCCATTTAGGTATAATACGATTTGTGTAATCAGAATATTTTACCATATACTAATAATTATGTAACGGGTCTGAATCGTGTTACTTAACGAAAAGAAAGATGAAATACCTTTCTATTTGCCCCGACGTTTCGGCATGGATTACACCAGCCGTGGTCACGGGATGACTGATGTCCGTCGGCGCTGCCTCCGAGAAGTAGCAAATCACCTGCGTACTCCAAAGGATGTCATCCCTTTTCAAACACCAGGCGTGTACAAGGTGGATTGCAGCTGTGGTAGGTCCTACATCGGGCAAACAAAAAGGACCATCGCCGAACGAGTTAAGGAACACATCACGGCCGTCAAAAACCGACAAACCACCAAGTCGGCCATAGCTGAGCATTTGTTGGAGTCAGGAGCCAATCACTGGATTGAGCTACATCGGCCCCAGGTTCTCTCCACAGACCGTCACTATTTTGCAAGAATAGCCCGGGAAGCGGTTGAAATCAAAAAGCACGCAAATTTCAACCGGGAGGATGGTTACCGTTTATATACATCTTGGAATCCTGTCATCAGCAAATGTAGACACCGACGAGGTGATATGACGCGCCAGTGTGAAGATACCATTAGTGTTGTGTGTCGAAGTTCCGACAATTCCGAACTTATAAATGTTAATAATTGTAAAGACCAAGTGAGGGTAGGTTCCGAAACCCGCACTTCTCGGAGGCAGCGCCGACGGACATCAGTCATCCCGTGACCACGGCTGGTGTAACCCATGGCGAAACGTCGGGAAAAGTAGAAAGGTATTTCATCTTTCTTTCCGTTCATTAACACGATTCAGACCCGTTACATAATCCTTAGTACAAATAGGTATCTATAAGAATATATCTTTGTCTTGACTGCCTCTGTGGTCCAGTGGATAGCATATGCGACTGCGGAGGTCCCGGACTCTCCACCCGCTAAGAGGGTGGTACCCTCCTGGGGTAATATCTTGTTTTGTTCCGTTGCAATTTTTATTTTTGCTCCTTAAGGGGGAGCTCCCCTGGTAACGCCCTAGTGACTGGGTTCCCCCCAGCCACGCACCTCCTCACCGGGTGCCAGAGCTTGAGGTTCGGGTTATTTTTTAAGAGGTTTTCTTCCTTGCAGTCTGTCTCCTCTCCACGTCCAGGAGAAAGACTCCCGATCCAGTCCGTTCAGGATTACGGGTCGGGCCGAATGGTTGCCTTTTTAAGACTCGCCGTCGGCATCGTAACCAACGGCAGTCCCGTCGCCCCTCGGAAATAGCCCAGCTCATCCACAGAACCTCTGACTCTGCAGAGGGACATGTGGAGAGGAGGCTTTCGTCCTGGCGTGTGGCCATAGGCCACCCGGACCGTACCGTTGCCATGTTAGCCGCGCCAGTAATATGCACAGTCGCGTGTCCACCTCCCGCGTATGTCGGATGTTAGACATGGACGCCATGGTTGGGTTTGAGGAGGCAACCATCCATCCATCCCACCATCCTTACAGACAATTGTGATGGGAGACCTAATTTTACAATTTTTATGATTGCCTCCGTAGTCCAGTGGACTGCCTCCGTCGTCCAGTGGATAGCGTGTGCGACTGCTGATCGGCGGTTCCGGGTTCGATTCCCGGGTCGGGCAAAAGTGTTACTGGGTTTTTCTGAATTCTCCGTAGCAGCACGGAGTCAGGTGATGTGCCCGGTAACGGCAATAGGCTTGGACCCTATTACGTGGGACCTGAAGTTCATAAGGCGAAATGTGAGTGTAATGTTACTAACGTTACAACTTTGCCCACCCCTTCGGTAATACAGGTGTGAGTCTAAAAAAAAATTTGCATTTGCGTTATTTGGCTTGTCGTTCGTAATAGGTCAGCAAAGTTAAGCAACGCTTGCACAGGTCGCCATTTGGATGAGTTGCGGCAATTGTGGTATTATATTCATCAGAGTGCTACCGTGCTTCGGTACGTAAAGACGTCGGTCCCGGTTTTTGTTTCAGGACAAGAATCGTTAGTCGGAGGCCTATGGGCGGGCTGAAAACTCCGACACCAGAGTTGGTCACACACTCACACGAAGAAAAAGAAGAAGAAAGAGAGGAGTCTTTTACACGGAAAAGTATACTTTTAGAAACCCACAGGGTATTTGATTAAAAAAAAATATGACAGATTACCAATTGACTCGATTTAATTAAATAATCACACTATATAATTCGAAAATAATGCTATTCTAGCTTTATAATGAATTTAATATCTTAAACAAAGGAAACAACCGACAGCTTATAAATAAAAGTAGGTATAAATGCAATAACATAACCACTTAGCTGAGGTACGTAACGAACACCAACAACCTTCCTGCTCGAGCGCCAACCAACAAAATGGACGTCTAAGCGTTCGCACAGGTCTTTTATACAAGTCACTGGTGACGCTACCCACCTCGCTTAAAAAATAACTAATAAAAAATATTTTGGTCTAATAATACATATTACTATAGTTTTACTCATGTAGTCTTGTAGGATCCCGTAGTTTAGTAGAACGTAGTTATGTTACATTAAACAATGCTGCACTTTGAGCTCGCTTTCGACTCTCGACTTTATCTTAACGTTTAAAGTTTTTATGTGTTTATGAAGGCATGTTTTATCCATACCAAGTTTGAATTATAAAATACATTTAAAAGGTTACAGATATTCATTATCATTTCATTGTTTAATGATATTTGTCACGACAAAGTGTGCAAAGCGCGATTCGCGAGGACATCGCGCTGTTTTTTTTGAGTAGTCTACGAATGTCCGTAGAGCAGAGTCCTGTGGGACTCTGACAAAATTGATGACTTGTCATACATGATGGCTCGTTCTTCCGTGAAGCAAACAAAAAATATACATAGACTTAAAGTGTGATTGGCGTAATATTTCTACAAAATGTACAAATCCCAATAGAATAACGCAACAACATCTTAAACGTATCACGATAGGTTACATAGTAGGTCGATCTGTTTGATAGTGTAGACGAAGCTATCGGAAATTAGATTGGCAAGGCAGTCGTGGCACGTGGTGTCCTGCCGGTTAGTTATAAGTACATTACGGTCTGTGCCGACTTGGGTAAGTTCAGATTTCGGACTGGAATTTTCACCTTATGGGTGATTGATACTTGAAAAGTTATTATTTTTGTTAAATGTAATGTATATAAGTCTGTAAAAGACCTTTTTATACCCGTGAGGTACAAAAATATACCTATTTTATATAATGGGTACCTTGGCTGAGTGCCCTCGCAGTGCGACGAACCGGCAGAAATGTAGAGATATTGTCTGGGAAGCGGTTCAGATCACAGAAAGTGAAAGATGAAAGGTTAGTACGCGTGTTCTTTATCTTGTAGTATAGGTACGCCTTCAATCAACCAAAACCACTCTATCTAGAGTATACAGCTGAGATGATGAGTAGGTAGCTAATATGTTACGGTGGCAAGTAAGAGACAGGATTGCTCAATTGGCTTGCTTACCACATACTATATGCAGTGTAAGTCGTACACCATTCAAACTATCTTAAACTTAATTAGTCGTGAAAGTGTTGAATATAATAAATAAATTAAATAGTAATCATATGATTCTACGAAAGGACGAAGACAGCTTCCTTTGAGAGATCTTCAAAAAAATATTGTATTTGAACTTTAATTCTAATTAAAATGAATAGTGACAAATGATTGTTGATAGTATTTCCGTGATCATGGCACTTGCAACGGTTCTGAATTGTCAGATAATCGAAATGAAGGTAAGTGGTACAAACCTGGAAAAACTTAAAAGACTATCAAATCTATCTTGATATAATCATTTAAATTGGCCTCGGCACGCCTACATAGCCGCGGTCCATTGTCCGAAACTGAAATAAAAACGGCTGGCGGGCAAAAGAAATTTACATGCCGCGAAAAAATTTATTTCAGTTATTGAAAACAATTTTTACGAGGGAAGATATTTTTACGTGATACAGTTATCAATATTGTGTATCGAGAGAACTTTTTGTAAAGGTTTATACAGATAAAAAATATGAATATTTTTCTTTGGTTCGTAGTTTATTGAGCGTTGATACATTACAAGTTGCCTATTTGCGAAGGAGAGACGACCTGCAAACTGAAACAAGTTTGTTGGCCCGTCTTTGTCCAGCTGCTAACACCACTGTCCACTCGGGGAATGAATCATACGTGCTTTGACAAAAGAACAATGCTAACACTGTTGACTTCCAATCATGTACCTGTTCGTTCTAGATTTATCTACGTCAATTGTCGACTACGTATTACTGCACCTCCCAAAGGAAAACTGAGTCGTATGTCTTTTTTTCATTGCCTGATATTTTCTGTGATTATCTGTTATCCGTATGTCGTTTGTTAATACCGAAATACATCTGACCTTTACATACACATTGATAGTTTAAAAACAATGATAATTGACCTCGTATCAGATTTGTCATTTACATAATGGATGTACGAGTATTATATACTATGAATAAATGGTACGCAATTTTATATTTCATTTTTGATAATTGGTAAAGGTCAATGGGCGGAATCACACCCCCCCCCCCCTCCCATCAACAAAAATGAAATGTAGCTCAATTGACACATCTTGGCAAGATGATATTTGAGTGTTTCTCCAAAATTGCGTTCTTTGTCTGATTCATATGGCCTAATTTTTAGTTCACATTTAAGCTTATAAAACATATTTTTACGAAAGATGATAACCTAAGATACAATGTCTGAAAAAGGCACACTTTTTGATAAAATGGTTTCCTAGATAATTAACTTTAAAACTTTTGGGACCATATGAATCAGAATCTGTGACATATGAATCAGAATAAGGGATAGAAATGAAATTCTAGTTAGAAAAATCAGTCAATTATTTCTTAAAATCACAGTAAATGCACGCGATGCTCATCATAACACCTAAATCTAGTCAATTACAGCATGCTATGGCTCTTGATAATATTAATTATCACGATATTAATTACTTTTTAATAAACGTTGTACGTCTCATTTTATGGAAACTAAATCTAGTTAAAAACCGCATGATATGGCACTTAAAAATATCAATTATCATTTATAAGATTTTTTATTATGAACGTTTTGTTTTATAAAAGCTTAAATCTAGTCAATCACAGCATGATAATTATAATTATGATACTCGACAATATTAATTATCATTATATTTTTTATGTAAGTATCTCGTTTCATAAAATCTCTAAAAAAACTAAAACTATACATAAATATTATCAAGTACGTTAAAACTTTTAACAATAACCAAAATTATGGCAAAAATTTAATAAAGATAAAAAATAAATACATATTTTCCATCCTAATACGCTCTGCAATTTTCTTCTTCTCTCTTTTTTCTTCCTAAGATAGTACTGGTGGCAGTTTTGTGTACTGTAATATAAAAACGAAGATAACAAATTAATTAATAATTATACCTAAAAATGCCTTTGAATAAGACTCTCAATTTTGACAACATGCAGGCATTTGCCACTACAGTAGGTATGTATACAAATAATACACTAATCGATTTTAAACTTTCGCGATTTGTATACATCATACAATTTTATTTCAAGTCCTGCCGCGACCAAGGCTGTTATAAGACGGCCGAAACGTCGGTAAAACATAGGTATTTATACCTTAAATTAATTAAATATCGCGAATAAGACCCGTTTAAATAAAATTGTATGAAATAATACACTGTTTGAACATATGACTGAAATTTCAATATTTTAAGGGATTTCAAGTTACAGATAATTACTAGAAAAGTGGCATATATACCTTATTACTGACTTGACGTTTCAACCTAATTATGAATAATCAATATTTCACTTCATATACAAGGTAGGTAAAAAATTGTAAGAAGAAAGTTCTTGAGCGGTAATCGAACCCACGACTCATCACGTTACGTTATAATGGTCTTAAAAGTTAATATATTGTTACAGTATATTACCCTGTTCGTCTAAGCAGTAGTTTGAGCCTATAAACTACCGCTAAAACTAAATAGTTAAGTAAGTAGGTAGTTTCATTAACCGCTCGTTATTGTTTTATTTATATTATTTAGTTATATTAAATTTATTTTTAAACTGTCATTTAAATGAAGTTTTTTTTTCATTGTGTACCTTTATTTTATTACCTAGACGAGCGTAGTTTTATACCAATATATTTGTTTTAATTTCAGGTATAGTCTAATTATGGAAAATTTAGTCGTCGATAGATATGAAACCCCTTTGACGTTATTAGGACTGCTGCGAAATTTACAGCTACTGTTTTTAGACATGTAAATAACATTAGGTTCATACGAAATGACTTGTTACAGGCGTAACGTGCCGCCAATGTAACGTTTCATTAACAATATGTGTGACATTCTGATTAATATGGTATTTTTACCATATGAATCAGACACATATCAATCAGAATTTTGCCAATTAACATAGATAAATCATCACACGTATGCAATTAAGGATTGTTATTTATACATAGGTTTCTGTTGCCCAATGGCATTATATTTCCCGCAGATTCAATTTTGAAAACCATTTACCTTAATTATAAAAACGAATCAGAAACACATGTATACCAAGGCTATATGAATCAGATATTTACCTTTATATCTCCGCGACGACACGAACCAGCCACAAGTCACGTCGCTACCATGTCAGCCAAGCCACTGGCTACCGCCAGCACGGGGAGGGGTCACCTGATGTTTCATATTTAGCTGGGTACGTTCGAGTGAATCGCGTGAATATGAATCAGACTTTTGTGCCGGACACTCACTATTTTTTTATAAACAATCGTAAATATTAGTACAATTTTTTGTGGTGTAAAGAAACAACTAATATTTTTTCGTAATAATTATAATTCACATCAATTTATAAAAAAGAAATAATGTTATTGTTACTAATGTTCAAGAAACTGGGTTACGGACACACCATATTAGTCAGAAGAATTACTTTTAAGTATTTTTTTGAAATATTTAAATAAATATTATTAAAAAAAGTAACTTGTGCAAGATAGGCAATAGTCTGAGGTATGTTTTAAAATTAATTGCAAACTGATTTGTCAGTTAGTTACAAAAATAAACCTCAAGACATCGAAAATTTAGGGTTCGGAGAATCACTCATTTTTTTACCATGGGGACGTTGCCCAAAAGCATTGGGTTGTCATAGTAATTAACGTTTAAACAAATCTTAATATATAAAATCCTTGCGTTAGTGACTGACTGACAGACACGCTACAGCCGAAACTATTGGGCGCAGGAAGCTGAAATTTGGCATGTATGTTGCTTGAGGACCGTAGGGGTGCACTAAGAAGGGATTTCCCGAAAATCCCACGGGATCCGCCCAAACGGGTAAATTTAAAAAAATGCCTACTATTAGCATTGTAAGAATGAACAATTATTCATTCATTTATATTATACTAGACGGTGCCAGCAGCTTCGCCGGCGTCAATTATACGTATAAACTTTCCTCTTGAATCATTCTATCTATTAAAGAAAACCGCATTAAAATCCGTTGCGTAGTTTTTAAGATTTAGACATACATAGGGACAGACAGACAAAAGATACACTTTGTTTTATACTATGTAGTGATTATTATATAAGGGCAGCGATAGCCTAGTGGAGGTATCAACGGATTGCCACGGAATCGGGTTCGAATCCAAGGCGCGCACCAATGACTTTTTGAAGTTAAGTGTGTATTAAATTGTTAATTATCGCTTGCCCCGTGCCTTGGAGAGCACGCTAAACCATCGGTCATGAAGATCTTTGACAGTCGTTACGTGGAGTCAGTACACTCAAATAAAGTGATACTCGTCTATGCCATGGAATATCGCTATCCCTTTGGGTTGCGGAGGTCAGACGGTAGTCGCTCTGTGGAAAAATTGATATTCTGTAATATCTGGTCAGACCAGTAAGCGGACATCGGGCTCTTAGGCGTGTAAGTCTTGGATGCAACCGGGATAACGCTAGGGCGATGATGATTCATTTATATTCGTTATTTTCCTATTATTCATTCATAATAATTTAAATGTTTAAAAATACATTATTTTTATTTTGTATAGTTACTAAATCATGTTTTGTACTGTAATATAACCATAATATTACAAGTGTAAAATGAAAATATAGGTTAATTAATAATAATACCTAAATTGTTTTTTTATTTATAATAGCCATGGATTTAAGTATAAAAAAGGATTTACATTAAATAGTGGATACTTAAGGTACACATTGGCATCAGTTGCATGTGTGTTGGTATATGGAGACGGAGGCCATACATTTTTGCCCATAGTCCTTTGATTCCTTAAGTACCTAGATGGAATACCTAAATAAGTTTTCTTCTGATACTTCTCATAGCTACAACATACAAACACTGTACCAAACGAAAACAGTGATTCGGCATTTAGTTATCAATTTGATTTTATTCATCATTACTTTCATCCTCTTTAAAGAAGAATAAGAAAGCTAATAGATTTAAGACTTTGTTTAACTTTCAAACATCACAAACAGATTAAATTAATTAACCAAATAACAAATGACAAAACGAATAGGTATAGTTAACTTGCCAATTATTTTGCAATACAACATGTACAGGTATGTCGCAAGAAAATATGTTAACGTTTCACATTGAAACTCATTCGGCCCAAATGCTGACAGACGCAAAATATCGCCATTGTATAATTGAGCTGAATAAGTGGATTCAATCTAAAAAACCGTTTATAATATTTCACATTGCAGCAGACTCCTTTAAGAATGTTATTTTAATTCCTCAATAGGAAATTGAGATGACGAGAAAAGAACCAGCGTTAAACTTTTCACTTCAAATATTTGTACAAGTTTTGATTCCGGAAAACCTTTTTTCCCTGAGAGTCGCGTAAAATCATAAAGAACGAAACATTTGCAAGTGAAATGAAAGCCGAGAGACGAAAAAAATAAAAGATCCCCGGTCGGAAGAGAAATTCCCATTGTTACAACACTCCCGAATGAGGTCCATTTATGCATACGGAAACTTATTACGATTTCCAGCGAAAAAGTGAGAAAATCTCGCTTTTTGTCTTAGTAAACGGTCTTGGGAATATTCCGACACCCTTTTTTGCCATTGAATGAAATGAAAAAGCTATGCTGATATTTTAAAAAAGCTGTTTACTTGTTTACAATGATAACAAAGGCGATCGCTCTAACTCGTCCAACTACAGACCCATAGCCATAACCTCCCTCTTCTCGAAGATAATGGAGTTCATTATTAACTGCCAGCTCCTTCGGTTTCTAGAGGATAATCAGCTGCTTAGTGACCAGCAATACGGCTTTCGTAAGGGTCGGTCGGCTGGTGATCTTCTAGTATACCTGACACATCGTTGGGCACAGGCGATCGAGACAAAGGGGGAGGCTTTGGCGGTCAGTTTGGACATAGCGAAGGCCTTCGATCGGGTCTGGCACAAAGCACTTCTTTCGAAGCTCCCTTCCTATGGGCTGCCCGAGAAATTATGCGAATGGGTCACCAGCTTTCTTACAGACAGAAGCATAAAGGTCGTAGTTGACGGTGAATGCTCTGACGCCTTGTCTGTAAATGCTGGTGTTCCTCAAGGCTGCGTGCTATCGCCTACTCTGTTCCTCCTGCATATCAATGATATGTTGCTAGATAGCGGCATTCATTGTTATGCAGATGACAGCACAGGTGATGCTTTATATACCGGCCACGCCAACATTTCTCGGGAAAAAGTCATCGAGAGCCGACATAAACTTGTGTCTGAAATTGAGACCTCCTTGGAGATGGTCTCAGATTGGGGAAGACTTAATTTGGTCCAATTTAACCCCACAAAGACACAAGTCTGCGTTTTCACCGCAAAAAAACTGCCGATGGTCGTATGTCCTCGTTTTGAGAGCACCCGCCCCCTTGACTGCCTCCTCCAGTATTGGAATACTTGGTGTCGACATATCGAGCGAAGTCCAGTTCCGCGGTCACTTAGAGGGTAAGGCTAAGTTAGCCTCGAAGAAGCTTGGCGTGCTAAATAGATCGAGACGGTATTTCACTCCGGCCCACCGCTTGCTCCTTTATAAGGCGCAGGTCCGGCCGCATATGGAATACTGTTCTCATCTTTGGGCAGGGGCACCCCAGTACCAGCTTCTCCCTCTAGACCGCATCCAACGCATATTTGCAATCGGTTAGACCCCTTGGCGCTGCGTAGAGATGTAGCCTCGCTATGCATCTTTTATCGCTTCTACTATGGGGAGTGCTCCGAGGAATTGTTCGGATTAATCCCTGCCGCCTCTTTCCGCCATCGTTCTACGCGACAGCATTTCCATCCCCATCATTTAGATGGTTGGCAATCCACAACAGTGCGTTTCTCTAGAAACTTTCTGCCTCGCACCTCTAAACTGTGGAATGATCTGTCACCTGCGGTTTTTCCGAACCAATACGACCTTCAAACCTTCAAAAAAAGAGCGTATTCCTTTTTAAAAGGCCGGCAACGCACTTGTGACTCCTCTGGTGTTGCGGGTGTCCATGGGCGGCGGTAATCGCTTAACATCAGGCGATCCGTCTGCTCGTTTGCCCCCTATTCCATAAAAAAAAAAAAAAACATTTTCTGTAGTATTCACATTATTTTCTTCATTTGCATTGTAGAAACTTCAATTTAAAAAGGTGATTACGTGCATCCATCGATATTGAACTCATTTGTAACAAAGAACAAGGTCATCGATGTTCAGAGTCCTCGTACAGTTTTTAATCCAACATCAACAACTTACCACAAAGTCTAATGAAAATTGCTTTCAAACAAAAGAGGTGGAAATCCTCGAACAAGTTCGACGTGGTTTTATTATAGTTCCTTTTATCATGGCTTATGGCATGTCCGCCTGTATAATCGCCAAGAGAGGTTCGTTACGGACATGATATGTAGCATTAATGTTGGTCGACACGGGCTGAGAAGGATAATATGAAATAAAAGATATCAAGCATAATGTCATATTATAAGAACGCTCGCCCTCTATGCTTGCTGAATGAAAATATGATACATGGTCAGGATATAAAAGCTTTTGACTAGAAATTCCTCTGCTCTACTCTGATTAGATACGTGTTGAAGATTATACAAGTTTAGAACAGCTATTTAAAACATATTTTACGTATTTAAATAGGAATTAAGTATATGAAACAATATAATAAAAACATGAGTAAAACGTTATTCTTTTCAGAGAATTAGATTTTTTGTCTTATCCTTTGATTCTTGGGAAGGTGGAGAAGTGACTTTCATCTGAAGGCGCTTGGGCCTTCGGGAACCCAATATGTTCATCGACGTCTCATAGCAACGGAACCACGTAAATGGCGGTTAGCATACATTGCCTCGACCCCGTTTTCAGCCAGCTTTCTAGTCCTTTACGACTAATTAAAACAAAAAATGAATATTAAGAAAACGTTGTTTAGTCGGTGCTGAATAAAGTATCTACTGTATTCAATTATATTACAAGAAAAAGGTAGATACGTTACCTACCCCCCCGTAGGATCTCCACCTTGTCGTGGTGGGGGGGCTCAGTAACCGTGGATTGGACACCCGCGTTGAAGCTAAGAGAGATCCCAGGAGTGGACGCTCCGCGTGGGCTTAGAGGGGCCTGCGCAGGATGCGTCCAACGGTGCGGGTACGGGGGACGGTTCTGTCTGTCCCTCGCAGTCGGGCGCGGTCGCGGGAGGAGAGGCGTGTCGGTATTGCGTTGCCACGCGCCCTATCTCCCGCGACAAAATGGGGGCGCACCATTCGATGCGTCGCGGTGGGGCCGCAGTGGAAGAGGAGATGCGGTGTTGCGTTGCCGTCCTCCCTATCCTCTGCGGCCGCTGGGTGTGTTGGCGGCTCAGCCCAACACCTTATGCCGTCGCCAAGGGGGTTTTGTTCGGGGCCCACCTGACCATCTACCATCGACGTCACACATACATATGTCAGACTTGCCAACTGGCTTATGTTTAGCGTCCTGCTTTTGGTACGCCTATAACATATCTACTTCTTTTTACTTTTATAACAACATTGACTGTATTTAGTTCGTTTAGTAACAGACTGCAGACTGATCCTTACGGTTGTACCGATTAGTAACTTTTAAGTCATTACCTTGCTATATCCTCTAACGTGCTTCTATTAAGTAACTATCAAAGTTCGATTTATCATAGTGTGTACTTAGAATTTCCGAGGCAAACGTTCTCAAACAAACATAGTTATAATCCTAAAAAAAATATGCATTGTAATTAAAGTGTTAAAATGGTATAATCCGACGCTCATCGGATAAATCTTTTTGTCGCACTGAATAATGCCTAATTTGTTCTTAATGCCTCTCTGTGACAATTTAATTGTAAGACGAGGAAAATACAAATTACGAACATTTCCATAACTGCGGCTAGTTTTTAACAGACTTCGAAATGTTTCATTTATTATAATAGTTGTTTGTAATAATTAGAAAACGACAAAAAATATAAGTGTCTCGAAAATAATAAAGCCTGTATAATGTTAAGTATGTCTGACACTTTACCTTTTTATTATAATTGCCAATGTTATTGCCAATTAAATTGACTTCATGTCGCAAGGTAAACAGACAGCAGAGTTCCATAGAGTAGGACATTATTTCAATAGAATAACAATGACTGCCACCACTAGACCAGTGGATAGCACATACGTCTGCTGATTCTTGTCTCGGGTTCGATTCCCGGGTCGGGCAAAAGTGTTACTGAGTTCCGAATTCTCAGTAGCAGCACGGAGTCTGGCAATGCGCCCGATAACGGCAATAGGCTCGCCCTCTATTACGTGGGTCCTAAAAATTCATGGTGAAATGTGGGTGTAATATTTACGGATCTCTGCCTTTTCACCGAAAATTGTTCAGCCGATTATGACTTGCCAACTAACGTTTCGCAGAATTTTATTGCGCAGAATAATCATTTGCCATCTTGTGATATAATTTTATTTTTATTTCCCAACCTCACAGTTGCCAACTTTACGTTTGGTCTTCCTTTTACTGTCGCAGTTCTAACCTAACCGATGTAGCATATTTAAAGGCCCTGTGTAGTGAAGTAAAAGCGATTTGGTTCTGGCACTTCACCGGCTGCTGCCACGGCACGCTCGCTTCGCTTGCTCGGCTCGTGCTTTGTGGTCACAGTTCTAACCTAACTTAACCAGCCATTGTTTCAGTGGACGTGCATTGTTTATCAGCATTCTAACCTAACCTAAGCTAACAGATTCCTTTCGATTTCACCTGAACTTCCCGAAACATCACCTGAACAAACGAAACGTTATTCGCCTAAAAGTTGTCTGGCCTAATAATTTGACAAAAGATAAATGCCTCAAACGTTTTTTGTCATTACAATAATCAGCTTAACAATAATTCTACCAAATGAAACATTGTCATACAAAAAATTGGCAATCGTTAGTTGTCAAAGTGAAAAATAGGCGAAACGTTGGTTGGCAAGTGATAATCGGCCAAACAAATTTCGGCGAAAAGGCAGGATCCCAATATTTACACCTCTGCCTACTCTTTCAAGGATACAGGCGTGACGATATAAAACATATAAAAAACAATTTGACATGATGGAATTCATGTAATAAAAAATTTACAAGCGTTGTCACGCCCTTAGTAGGTACAGAACCTAGGACCAAAGCAGAACGGAAGACGTTTTTGGTATTCTTCATATGAATGGCACGATTCAGACAGTGCTCCTTTATATTTCAATACAACTAATGCTATTTGGGCATTAGTTGTATTGAAACTGTAGCGACCAGCTACATAACACCCGCACAACGCCATCTAGCCAATGACGAAAGAACTACCTCGACACTCGCCACCTAACAACGCGGGAAAAATTCAAAAATCATGAACCGCGATATCAACTTTCGCGAGCGACGCGGCATATATACAACTTCCAAAGTATCTCCGTCGGCCTGCAGGCCACCAAGCACGACCACCCAGCTCGGTTAGAGGCTCCTCCCTCTAGTTGGAGGAACACAACACCTTTATCCTCCACAAAACATAAAGCAAACATTTACACATTATGTTTAAAATTATACTTATCGGTCTCAATTGAAGTGGCTACCTGTTCGTCAAAGATGCATTATGCGTGCCCTCACTACTCTATCTTTATGATTCCCAATACCCCAAAATACCTTCATTCTTATTTCCAATAGTCAATACGAACTCATTCCAAGCACGATAGAAATCTTCGTTCTTCTAATAATCTTCTTCTACTTTGTCCTTTACTTCTACATTAATTCACTCGTCCTTTCCCATTCAAGCAATCCTTCTTTGGAATGCCCTCCCTCAGTGTTGCCAGGGTATTAAGTCGTAAGTTACGTTTCGGTTTATTTATTTATATATATTTTCGTTTATATATATATATATATATATATATATATATATATATATATATATATAACGTAACCAAACGTAAAGTTGGCAACTGTGAGGTTGGGAAATAAAAATAAAATTATATCACAAGATGGCAAATGATTATTCTGCGCAATAAAATTCTGCGAAACGTTAGTTGGCAAGTCATAATCGGCTGAACAATTTTCGGTGAAAAGGCAGAGATCCGTAAATATTACACCCACATTTCACCATGAATTTTTAGGACCCACGTAATAGAGGGCGAGCCTATTGCCGTTATCGGGCGCATTGCCAGACTCCGTGCTGCTACTGAGAATTCGGAACTCAGTAACACTTTTGCCCGACCCGGGAATCGAACCCGAGACAAGAATCAGCAGACGTATGTGCTATCCACTGGTCTAGTGGTGGCAGTCATTGTTATTCTATTGAAATAATGTCCTACTCTATGGAACTCTGCTGTCTGTTTACCTTGCGACATGAAGTCAATTTAATTGGCAATAACATTGGCAATTATAATAAAAAGGTAAAGTGTCAGACATACTTAACATTATACAGGCTTTATTATTTTCGAGACACTTATATTTTTTGTCGTTTTCTAATTATTACAAACAACTATTATAATAAATGAAACATTTCGAAGTCTGTTAAAAACTAGCCGCAGTTATGGAAATGTTCGTAATTTGTATTTTCCTCGTCTTACAATTAAATTGTCACAGAGAGGCATTAAGAACAAATTAGGCATTATTCAGTGCGACAAAAAGATTTATCCGATGAGCGTCGGATTATACCATTTTAACACTTTAATTACAATGCATATTTTTTTTAGGATTATAACTATGTTTGTTTGAGAACGTTTGCCTCGGAAATTCTAAGTACACACTATGATAAATCGAACTTTGATAGTTACTTAATAGAAGCACGTTAGAGGATATAGCAAGGTAATGACTTAAAAGTTACTAATCGGTACAACCGTAAGGATCAGTCTGCAGTCTGTTACTAAACGAACTAAATACAGTCAATGTTGTTATAAAAGTAAAAAGAAGTAGATATGTTATAGGCGTACCAAAAGCAGGACGCTAAACATAAGCCAGTTGGCAAGTCTGACATATGTATGTGTGACGTCGATGGTAGATGGTCAGGTGGGCCCCGAACAAAACCCCCTTGGCGACGGCATAAGGTGTTGGGCTGAGCCGCCAACACACCCAGCGGCCGCAGAGGATAGGGAGGACGGCAACGCAACACCGCATCTCCTCTTCCACTGCGGCCCCACCGCGACGCATCGAATGGTGCGCCCCCATTTTGTCGCGGGAGATAGGGCGCGTGGCAACGCAATACCGACACGCCTCTCCTCCCGCGACCGCGCCCGACTGCGAGGGACAGACAGAACCGTCCCCCGTACCCGCACCGTTGGACGCATCCTGCGCAGGCCCCTCTAAGCCCACGCGGAGCGTCCACTCCTGGGATCTCTCTTAAAAAAGAAAAATTCAAAAATCATGAACCGCGATATCAACTTTCGCGAGCGACGCGGCATATATACAACTTCCAAAGTATCTCCGTCGGCCTGCAGGCCACCAAGCACGACCACCCAGCTCGGTTAGAGGCTCCTCCCTCTAGTTGGAGGAACACAACACCTTTATCCTCCACAAAACATAAAGCAAACATTTACACATTATGTTTAAAATTATACTTATCGGTCTCAATTGAAGTGGCTACCTGTTCGTCAAAGATGCATTATGCGTGCCCTCACTACTCTATCTTTATGATTCCCAATACCCCAAAATACCTTCATTCTTATTTCCAATAGTCAATACGAACTCATTCCAAGCACGATAGAAATCTTCGTTCTTCTAATAATCTTCTTCTACTTTGTCCTTTACTTCTACATTAATTCACTCGTCCTTTCCCATTCAAGCAATCCTTCTTTGGAATGCCCTCCCTCAGTGTTGCCAGGGTATTAAGTCGTAAGTTACGTTTCGGTTTATTTATTTATATATATTTTCGTTTATATATATATATATATGTGTGTGTGTGTGTGTATACATATGTATTTAATATTATTATATTTAGATATGTATCATTAGTATATAATTACTATATACATGCTTTATATACTTAATTATTAATATGTTCTTGTATTGTCAAATGTATGTTTGTATTTTACTTCTACAATACACCTACTTTTAATCTCGGCACCACTCTAAGTTAAACTGGGCGAGAATGCCTAAGGCATAGTTAGTTAGTTAGTTGGACAGGTGTTTTCCGCACTTAGCCACTTAATTGGGCCATTGTGCGTTAGCAGTGACACGGTTGTCGCCTGCTACTCATACCATGCAAGCTCCTTCCAGACGGCCATGAGTTGCCCAGTATCGCCTATGGCTTCGCTCATGGTTCTGGGGTTGTTCAGGAATCTCGTCCGTTGGTCGCTTACGCTGGTACAATGTAGGATCACATGAGCGGGTGTTTCTTCGGTCTCCATGCAGCCCCTACATAGTGGGCTGTCCGTGACGCCGATGTTGTAGGGCAATAACCGGCCACTGTCCACTAAACAAGCATGTTTAGTGGACAGTGGCCGGTTATTATGCCAGTCAGATGCTTGAATGTTTTCCTGTTGGAGTGCAACAGTTTTTGCGAGAGTCGTTTATCTAATTGGGGAAAGGCATCTTTAGATTGCCTACACTCTTTTAACTCTGCCCACTATTTTTGGTGTTTGTGGGGTTCTCTCGCGTTACCATGTTCTTAGTTGGTTGAAAGGTATCGGAACAATTGGTTCGGGTCCCAGAGTTGTTGTGTCCGATCTTTTCCTTGCCAGTTGGTCTGCTGCGTCATTGCCCGTGGAGTCACTGTGTCCTCGTATCCACTGGAGCGTGACCCGATTCCTCGCTGCAGTTTTCTGCAGCTTTTGGTGGCACTCCATAATTAGGCCGCTATTAAAGCAGTTGCCATCGAGAGCTTGTAGTACTGAGGCACTGTCTGTGATGATGCGTATTGACAGGTTGCTCACATTTCTGGCCGCGATCGCCGTCGCCGCCCTTGTTATCCCAACGCATTCAGCTTGGAAGATGGTGTTTAGTTTACCAAGCGATGTTGAGAGATTGATATTCAAGTCATGGAAGAATACTCCGGCACCTGTCCCATACTTTGTTTTTGAGCCGTCTGTGTATACTGTAACTTCGTGTATACCAGAACTATCCTTGTGCTCTTCTTGCAGTTGTATGCGGTATTTTTTTTCAAAGACAAAGGTTTTAGATATGAGATCACACGTTGCATCTAGCATCGGGATCTCGTTAGTTAACGTCCTTTTCAGGCATGCGTGGGTTATACGGTCATCTCTTCTCCAGAGCCCGAACTTATCGAGCCGGATCGCAGCGGCACCTGCTTCTTGCTGGATGATGAGGTGCAGTGGTCGCAAGTCAATAAGCACCTCCAATGCCGCCGTTGGAGTTGTTTTCGTGCAGCCTGTTGTGGCCAGACAGGCGAGGCGTTGTATGCTCTGCAGTTTGCTCTTGACTGTGCTTAGTTGAGTGCGTGGCCACCACACTACTGCACCGTATGTGAGCATGGGGCGTAATATAGCAGTGTAGATCCATAGGGTGATGAATAGTTTTAGACTCCATTTCTTGCCTATTATTGTCCTGCATTGCCAGAAGATTGTACATGCTTTTGTGGTTTAAGTGGTGATGTGTTTATTCCAGTTGAGCTTGTGGTCGAGTGTTACGCCCAGGTACTTGACTTCACTCGATAGGTTAAGCTCCGTGCCAAAAAGTTTTGGTTTTCTGGTCATACGGGTGTTCCTTTTGTTGGTGAAAAGTACTAGCTCCGTTTTATTTGGGTTGACCGTCAGTTCATGGTGGTTGCACCATTGTTCCATGATCCTGATGGCTGCTTGCATCCGATAATGGATCATGTCTGCCGAGTTTCCTTTGATTAGGATGGTAAATCATCTGCGTAGCCGACCGTGAAGAAGCATTTGTCATTCAGGCTTCTCAGCAGATCGTCTACCACTATGTTCCAAAGCAGGGGTGATAGAACACGTGATGAAACAATTGGGCGGTAGGTGTCAAAAAGTTAACAGCTGTTAAAAAATATCAAGTTATTATTTAATTAATTTAAAGTATAAAAGTGAGCTTTTACTATTATATTATTTCACAAAATACAGTACTTACATGGATAGTATTGTTTATGTAATAATCATCCAGTAAATTACACCACCTGCCAGCACTTCACATACACACTTCCATTCTCAAAAGAACATATTGAAAAATCCTTGCAAAGCAACAATGTCACAGCTTGATAATATCAAAATGGCTCAGATCAGTCTGGAGGAGTCCTTTTCAAGGAGGATGGCGGAGCTGGAGGCACAACTTCAAGTCGTTGGTCCGGCAAAGGAAACAGTTGCGAAGGTAGCCGAGGAATTTCGCACCTTTAGAGAACTCATGTTCTCAATGCTCAGCCTCCTGCGCAAACAAGTAAATGAATGCTGCCATAGCATTGATGCTATGGAGACTAGGCACAGGCGCAAGGCACTTGTATTTCTCGGAGTGCCAGAGGATGACAAAGAGGACTGCAGGGCTTCGGTTCTGAATATTGTTCACAGTCTGGCACTTCCCACTGTGGCGGCTTCAGATATCAATGTTTGCCATAGAATTGGAGCGCTCAAAAAGGATAACCGACGACCGATCTTAGCCTGGTTTACCAATGGGGATGTCAGAACAGCTGTTTGGAAGGCCAAAACCAAACTCAAGGGCACAGCTGTATCGGTCAACGAGTTCCTGACGAAACCACGGCAGGCAATCTTCGCAAAGGCCCGCCAACACTTCGGGATGCGCGCGTGTTGGACACAGGACGGCGTTATCGTCGCCAAAGCATCCGACGGTAGCCGCCTTAAGATAACAACTATGGAACAGTTAGGACACCGTGATGCTGAAGCATTCCGGGGCTGCAAACGGTTCATCATCGGCGAGCAGGAGCGACTCTGCGAGTGCTGGTACGTCGAACACAAGCGCAAAACCGCGTAAATAATTCTGTCTAGTTACGTCCTTATTTATAGTGTAAACGTTGGTCGCATTCATTTACGCGTGTTTTCTTCTAACAATTTAACATTTTCTTTATTTCTTTACTTATCAGCCACCGATACCCACAATTATAATTTGTAAAATTGTCATAATTTTGTTTATTCCGCTGTACCGCCAAGAGTAACATCATAACAAATTTATACAAATCTTTAAAGTTTAATCTGATAACATCTGTCAATACTGTCAATAGTGTCAATTCGATGTGAAAGGTTGAATGCATTCTGCGTTCGGAAACGTTTGTTGTTTCATAACTTTTATTCATACTTTACCTGTTTTATTATTAATTTTGTTGAAGGAGCTTTTGTTTATTTTTAGTTTGTGTAAGCTGGCGGGTGGTGCAGAGATGTGTAGTTTACTTGTTTATTAGGTTTTTGTTTTTTTTCTTGTTAAATTCTTAATAATGAGGTATATATTATTAAGTATATTAGTATAATTTTATATATGTGGAGTGACAAGAATGGACAGAATTAGGAATGATTACGTTAGAGGTAGTATGAAAGTGGCGCCCATAGCTGAAAAGGTGAAAGGGAGTCGATTGGCCTGGTATGGACATGTTATGCGGAGAGATGAGATGTATGTAGGTAAAAAAGTGATGGATATGAATGTAGAAGGACGAAAAGGGAGAGGACGGCCAAGGAAGAGATGGATGGACTGTGTGAGGATGGATATGAAAGAGAAAGGGGTAAGCGATTGGATGACTGGTGACAGAGAAGTATGGAAGCGAAGGACATACTGCGCCGACCCCAAATAAATTGGGACCAGGGCAAGACAATGAGTATAATTTTATACATTTTATATTTATTATTTTATATGGATTATTATTCGGATGATGATGCATATCTATCTGCCAATGAATCAGCTGACTTATGTAGTAATGATAGTTTTTGTTCTACTGAAGGCACTTTGGGTGACTGCTTGCGGCAATGCTTTGTTGCCCAGCAATCCCGGCCATTGCTAAATGTCTGTCATTTAAATGCGCAAAGCATACCTAGTCATCACAATGACCTACTGGAGACATTTACCGGTACTAATGTACACGCCGTCCTGATTTCGGAGAGTTGGCTAAAACCTGAATTACTCTCTACGTCTTACTCTCTACCCGGCTTCGTTTTAATACGGAATGACCGTACTGCCCGGAGAGCGGGTGGTGTCGCTATTTGTCTCTGCAGTGCCATTCCATACAAAATTATTGCGTCCTCCCCGGCTTTTTCACCTGCAGAATACCTATTCCTGGAAATCGACGTCAGAGAGGCTAAAGCCGTTCTTGGGGTTGTCTATTGTCCACCGGCTCTCGATTATTTCTCCAGTATCGAGCCGATACTGGAATCTTTAGGATCAGAGTATGAACATCACATCATCATGGGCGATTTCAACACCAACCTCCATTTTCCCCAATCCAGCCGTTCCCGTAAACTCCTTGATATCATTGAGTCAGCCAACCTCCACATACTGCCACTACAACCTACTCACCACAACACTGATGGGGAGGATACGTGGCTTGACTTGATAATCACTTCTACTCCTGCCCTAGTTTCCCTCCATGGACAATTTCCAGCCCCTGGTTTTTCCCGTCACGACCTTGTTTTCCTTTCATACCGCCTAAAACCTCCCAAATCCTTGCCTAAAGTTTTGCACAGGCGTTGTTTTGGTCGTATGGATTTGGTCAAACTTCGTGAAGATGCGGCTAGTCTTAACTGGGAGGTTATGGAGGGTTCGTCGACGATAGACGAAAAAGTTCGCATTTTTAATAATACTGTCTGTCAATTATATGATGCCCATGCCCCCATACGTAAAGTTAAATTAAGACGCCCACCAGCACCCTGGATCACCAGGGGTGTGCGCATGGCAATGAGGCGTAGGGACCGAGCCTTCCGGATCTATAAAAGGGACCGCTCTGATGACAACTGGAAACTGTTCAAGTCTGCAAGGAATCGGTGTAATCAGATGGAACGCAACGCTAAACGCCAACACATTCTACATAATATTTCTTCCTCATCCCCTGCCGATATCTGGAAGTTCCTTGGCACTTTAGGTATCGGCAAACAGCGACGTATTAGCTGTCTTGGGACACTCAGTCTAGATGATATCAATACACATTTCACAACCACCACCACATTAGATCACCAGACTGAGTGTCTCACAGTGAACTACTTAGCTTCTTTAACCTGCCCAACATAGATTCCTTTCACTTTTCTCCATTAGCCCCAGATGAGATCAAGAAGATAATCCTTTCCATAAAGTCCAATGCGGTGGGATGCGACGACATCAGCCGGCGCATGATCACTGCTATCTTAGACCAACTCCTTCTAGCCATCTCCCACATCATAAACTTTTCTCTTACTTCTGGCACCTTTCCAGCCCTGTGGTGTAAAGCTTATATTATTCCTCTTCCTAAAGTCCAAAACCCTTCACACCCGAATCACTTTCGTCCCATCTCTATACTTCCTTACCTGTCCAAAGTCCTAGAGTCCTGTGTCCAAAGGCAATTGTCTAGATTTGTTTTCTCAAATAACTTACTAAGCCCGTACCAATCTGGTTTCAGGCCTGGACACAGTACTACAACCGCCCTTCTCAAAGTGACTGGCGATATTAGGGAGGGCATGGAGAACACCAAAGTCACTGTGTTGGCTTTGGTTGATTTTTCGAATGCCTTTAATACCGTCAGTCACGATGTCCTGCTGTCCCTCCTTACCCATCTTAAGATCTCATCCGAAGCTCTGGATTGGTTCTCAAGTTATCTTCGAAGACGCCAGCAGTCTGCCCGCCTCGACGAGTCATCATCGAAGTGGCGTGACAATAACTCTGGTGTTCCTCAAGGCGGTGTTCTTTCTCCTTTATTATTTTCTATCTTTATTAATCTCCTAACTCAAAATCTTCAATGCGTTTATCATCTGTATGCCGATGACTTGCAGATATACTCTCAGGCCTCCGTTGAGGATGTCCCGTCCGCAATTCAGGGAGTTAACCGAGATCTAAGCGCCATACAGAGCTGGTCAGACAAGTTTGGATTGTGTGTAAATCCTAGCAAATGCCAAGCAATTATAATTGGTAGCGAATGGACCATTAAAAGATTAGACGTCTCAACCCTGCCACCGCTAGTTTATGATGGTAAGATCATAGATATGTGCCCAGTAGTCAAGAACCTTGGCCTACATATGGACAGCACGTTAAGCTGGCGAAACCACGACACTCAAACCAGCAAAAAGATTACGGGTACTCTACGCGCTATCAATCGCCTAAGAAACTTTCTACCACCGAAAACTAAGACAATGCTTGTGCAAACTTTGGTATTTCCCTTGGTCGACTATGGTGATGTTTGCTACTATAACCTGAATGCAGATCTTCTTAACAAACTTGACCGTCTTCTCAATAACTGTATTCGATTTATTTTCAATCTTCGCAAGTATGACCACGTGTCTACTTATCGTTCCCAGTTGAAGTGGCTTCCTATTCGTCAAAGACGCAGTCTGCGTGCTCTCACTACTCTCTATTCTATCCTCATGTCTCCCAATACTCCCAAATATTTAAGTTCTTACTTCCAGTACTTATGCAGCAACCACGATCGTAACCTTCGTTCATCTGATAACCTTCTTCTTCTTTGTCCTTCACATAGATCTTCTTTCATCCACTCTTCTTTTCCTACTCAAGCTATTCTTCTTTGGAATGACCTTCCTCTCGAAATCAGGACGTCTACCACTAGGCACTGCTTTAAGAAAAAGGCAAAACAGCTTTTATTGGCTAAGTTGGCAGAAGTATCGTAACATTGATATATATTTTACGTATATACGTATATATTTATTACTTGGGTACCAGTATATATAATATGTATTTATGTATTATTATGATTAAAGTTTATGTATTGTATGCGTTTATCATACCTATTAAGTTATATTAAATATATAAGTCAAACTGCACTTCTAAATTACACCTACCATTAATCTCTGCACCACTCTAAGGTAGACTGGCAGAAAATGCCTAAGGCATTAAGTCCACCTTTATACACTAAGTGTATATAAAGATAATAAATAAATAAATAAATAAATAGGACACCTCCCTGTGGGCAGCCTTTTGCTACTATCCCCCTTGTGGTGGTATTAACCGTGAACTGAATAGCCCTTTGTTTCAGGAGTTGATCAATCCATCCACTGACGGTTTGTTCAACTCGAAACTTGTTAAGGGCCCGGCCAATGCTGGTTAATTTAGTTTTGTCGAAGGCGCCTTCTATGTCAATGAAGGCGCCTAAGGTCATTAGTTTGTCAGATAGCGCTGCCTCTATGGTCCTCACTACGGAGTGAAGCGCTGATTCCGTTGATCTACCACTTCTGTAGGCGTGTTGTTGCGGGTGTAGTGGTCTGCGTAGCAGTGACCCTTCCCGCAGGTATCTGTCAGCGAGCCTTTCCAGCGTTTTTAGCAAGAAGGAGGTTAAACTGATAGGTCTAAACGATTTTGCTTGTGTATAATTCGTTTTGCCTGGTTTTGGGAGAAATATGACTTTTACTTCCCTCCACCTTCGCGGTATGTAATTGTGCGCTATAGATGCTCTATATATGCTGAGTAGCTGTGGCACAATCGTTGTGCAGCCCCATTGTAGAAGTGCTGGTGTTATTTCGTCCAGGCCTGCAGATTTGTACGGCTGGAAGCTGTCAATTGCCCATTTCAGCCGGTCCCCGGTAACCATGTTGTTGGCTATCGTCCAGTCTGTCTGGATCGGTGGTCTGTGTTTTGATTCTTCCCAATCACAGTCGTCGGTCACAGTGCAACCTGGGAAGTGCGTTTCGATTAGTATTTGGCTTATTATCATGTCTGTGGTTGCGTAGGTGCCATCAGGCTTTCTTATGGAGCCTAGGGTCTTGTTGCTGTCCTGGGATAGGATCTTTTTTACCCTGGCTACCTCGCATGTGGAATTAATGTTGGTGCAGAAATTTCGCCAGGATTCTCCCCTGCGGAATCGTATGCGTTTCTTGTAGTGCAACTGGGCTTCTTTTTATTTGTCCCAATCCGTGTCTTTCCTTGTGTTTTTGGCCCGGTTGAAGAGTTTTCTCAGATTGCGCCTGAGTTTCTCCAGTTCCGATCCCCACCATTGGGTTTTACTACTCGTTTTCGGTAGTGTGGTGGGGCAGGCTTGTTGGTAGCTGCGTTGTATGCATTTTGTTAGTAAGTTAGTGTTGTGTTCTATGTGTGTAGTGCTTGTGTTCATGTCGTTGAAATTTGACATGGCTATTTCTTGTTCGAGCAGGGTCTTGTATCTCGCAATGTCGGTATTGCGTGGGTTGCGTTTTGGTTGTGTGACCCTCTCTTGCACTCATATGTCATAGCCGATACGTCTGTGGTTGGCAAAGGTTGGTTCGGCGGAAACATGCCAGTTCGTGACAAGTTCCGCGGCCCCATTCGATGCCAGTGTAATGTCTACTATGGTTTGATATCTGGAGCTAACAAATGTGGGCTCTGAGCCTTTGTTGATTACCGTTAGTGTTGTTGTGTAGATGTATTCAGTTAGGATCTCACCTCGTCTATTTTCCTCGAAGCTCCCCCACAGTGGATGGTGGGCGTTAGCATCTGCCGAGAGTATTATTGGCCAGCCGTGGTCCTCACAGTGCTGCACCAGCTCGGCCAGCTCCTTCGATGGGATCTCCTCATCACCGGGCATGTAGACCGAAGCTAGCACAAGTACAAACATCTGATCACTGGGCCCTGTTCGTATTCCCACGGCTGTGAGATCTCTAGAACAAAAGTTAGTCAGCGGCAATGCTGGTACTGTTCGGGGAATATATATGCATGTTCTCGGCTTAGGAGCCGAGCTCCAGTGCAATATCTTACCACCGATGTTGTTGAGTCCACATATGGTGTCGCCTCTAATGCACGGCGCCTGGATTAGGGCTATTGTGTGGTGGTTAACCTCCAGCAGCCTGCGTAGGGTAGCCGTTGCAATTTGCTTGTGCTGGAGGTTGGTCTGTACGACTCTAGTCTAACGAAGATCCGAGAACATTGCTGTCCACGTACTCCCCAACAGACGAGTCGTGCTCGTCGTCAACTGCCGTCACAGCGCTCTTTGTCGCTGCGGGCGTTGTGTATGCACGGGCTGTGCCCGACGTGTTGGGAACTGCCGATGTAGTCTCTCGTCCCTGTGTATGTCCGCTGGCGGTCGACATCTCCCTGGGCGCGGCAACCGTCCTGCCAGCCCCTGCCCCGGCAGCGTGGAACAGTACGTACACGCTGCCGGTGAAGAAGGAGACTCGGCGGTCGCGCGCCTCGATTCTCGGGACCTCCGATTCGGGGATGCCCAAGGACAAGTATAGGCCGTGCTCTTGCATGGTAGCGCTGTACGATTGCCACGTTTGGACAGCGTACCATGGATTTTGGGCAGCTAGGAGTTGGTGGATCTTCGGGAGTTCCAGGTTGGTCGACCTCGGCAGCCAGAGCGATGCGCGTACGCGCTTCGCAAGGTCCGTCTGCCCGATGACAGCCAGCCTGGTTCCTTCGATCGGTGACTGCAGTCCCGCTACCGTTCGTTTGAGCCACGCCAGCGATTTCTCGTCCTCGCACCATAGCTTTAGGACTCCTCCTGCTGCGAGCGGTTTGCCTATAAAGGATGGCGCGAGTGCGGGCTCGTTGTTTGACGGTGGTGCAAAGGCTGCTTCCATGATGCGCTCCTCTATGGAGAGTTCGAGCTGCCGTGCTTGTTCCACCGTCAGGTCTGTGGGTGGAGTGGCAACGACGGCCACCATCAGATGCGAGTTAGTCGCATCGGCGTAGCTCATCGTTGCCCTCTTCGGCGGTGCGTCCACTCTCGCACGCTTCGTCGTGGCGCTTGGTGATGTATCGTCGTGACGGTTCCTCTTTGACGGTGTCGCCGAAGTGGGCCATCCCGAGAGCGCCGGATTGGTCGGTGCGTGCCTGGGTCCGCCTTTTCTGGGGCCGCGTTTGCGGCGTGGCCCGGTTGTGCCCCATGGGGCTGTTGGTTCCGCATCTCCAACTGCCGTCGGAGGGGCGCGACGGGGGGGGGGGACCGACCAGCCGGAGCGGCGGGTGCAGCCGGCGGGAGCGAGCCCGAAGGCTCACTCTTCGCCGTCCGCGTGGCTTCCGCTTGCATGCTTGAGCTGCTGCGTCCACCAATCGCGCCGCGTCCTGCCGATTGCTTCGTCCTGGGCGGTTCCCTCATCGCGCTGGCTGGGGGCGGATGTCCACGCTAGTACATTGCACCAGCTGTTTGTTGTCTCGCGGGGAGAGCGTTCGCCGATGTAGTCGGTTCGCTACCTACCGCGGGGGGTGCGTTCGCCGACGTTGTCTGTTCGCTACCTCCCGCGGGGGTGCGTTTGCGGACGTTGTCGGTTCGCTACCTCCCGCGTGCGCTGCGTACTCACGCTGACGTCTATGATGACGGGAGCATTTTCCGCGGTGTTTACCTCTACCGGTTACGGTTGCAGCGGAGCTAACGTTTGCCTTGCGGCGTCCGTCTGCTCGACGCGGTACAACCGTCCAGGAGGTGTTGGTGATGTGTTCTGCACGAGGCATGGCATTTTCCAGGTCATGCAGGTCTAAACTTCTGCTTTCGCGTGAAATATTGCCCCCCCCCCAGAATACGTGGGGCAGCCTGGACCCGAGGGTGCAGGGAGGGATTCTCCAGCGTCACGGACGCTGGTACCCTCCTGGGGTAGTTTATTCTTGTGTTCCAGATCCATTTGTTTTTTGGCTTGATATGAGCGTGTGCGTGGGCGTATGTGTATGTGTTTCTATGTAGGTGTGGTGTGTGTATGTGTGTGTGTGCGCGTCCGTATGAATGATTGGGTTAGTGTAGTGAATGTATGTGTGTACGTGCTTGTGCATGTGTGTGGGTGAGGGCGGATGGAGGTTTTCGTTACGTCTGTTTCATAGAAAACCAGACCAAGAACGGGCGGCAACCTCGGGAAGGATAGTCAACCAGCCTTGCCTTATGGATCTACACGACTTGCGCTTTCCCCTAAGGCCATTCGCCAAACTCTGCAACGGACGCGAATGCAGAGAGTAGAAGTCAGTGCAGTTCAATGGAGTTGAAATGAAATGAGGTGCACGGGCTTCCGCCCAAGCCTGCCTAAGGCATTTAGTCCGCTTTTATACGTTGCCGTGTATATAAATTTTTAAAAAAAAATAAAAATGGGCATCGAATGCGCCAAAAATCTTGTTTTCTTCCTTCTTAAAATTTAATTAGAATTAAGATTTTTATTTATTTTCTTTATAATTAAATTAAGTCTGTCTAGTGACCTATCAAAACTAAATATCCACCTAGAGGTTTAAACACTAAAGAAACAACTGCGTAAAACAATAAAGTAAAACTTAAGTGCGGCGTAGACAAGACGAATTTCCCTCGAGATCAGTTCATCTCGCTGACATCCCGTGATAGAATGAAAGAAACTGTTGCTAACACCTGACAACTTAAATATTCTTTGTTACAAACATTTACTGAAGCACTCACGACTATTTTAATGTCTTAAGTGTTAGCAGAGCAGTTACTTACTATTATAATAATTTTCATGAAAAAGACAGAAAAGCATGCATGAGGAATTTGATGGGAGTGAATGAAGCAAGAGAGATATGTCAGGTTTGTTGCAAATGGCGTTCCGTAGTCTCTGCCTACCCCTCCGGGAAACAGGCGTGAGTCTATGTTATGTATGTATATTATTATATCGTACCTTTATTCTTCTTTACAGCTTTTCGCAGACCACTACTGGAGTTAATTTACTTTGCAGTAGTACTGGGAGTCAATGAGGATTTGGCCTAGGATACCACGTTGGTCAGACGGTTTGGTGCAGTGTTTTATGCCGAGTTTGCAGTCTCTTCGCAATGATACTATTTGCTTCGTGTGCTTTTCTTAGTCGCCTCTTATTACGCACACAGAATAAAATAAAAATAATAATATTATCTATGTGTTACAATATTTACTGGTCATAGTCCACTACACTGACCGAGTATTACGCAAAATTGGACCTGGGCGGGAAAAGAACCGATGATTGTCGGCTTAGCTTCGTCCGTCTCAATGAAGACTATAGCAATTGGCCAGCCAGTCAATAGTATAGAAACCTAACTGTCAGATTTCTAATGGATAGTTGAAACGTATATAAATTCAAATGTTTGACACGTTAAATCCAAGAGCCTTGCACCGCACGAGCATAGGGCTGGCTTGACAGATAGCCAACTCACTTAATCCTTCAATCAGCACTGAACTGAGTCCGCACTTTTAAATCCTTTACTGCAATAGGTAATTGTACCTGCCGTTTTAAAGAAGAAAAATCATGCATTATCCTTATTTATAAAAAATACCTTAAAACTTTCGCAATTTTTACTTATACTTATTTCTAAGAGTATTTCTGTAGGTACCTGGTCTCTAAAAACTATTATTGTGTTACTGACTGATTATAGACAACGCACAGCAAATACTATTAGGCGCAAGAAACTGCAATTGGCCTGTAAGTTCGTTAGGGACCTTGGTGGTGTACTAAGAAAGAATTATCCGAAATTTCCACGGGATCAGGCACAAACGCTTAAATTAGAAAAGAATGTGCGGGCGTAGCTGCGGACATCCTCTAGTACCCTTTTTTTGTTCGTTACGGTGGAAACTCTACTTATGAGCGATCTAAACATGACGCCGTCCCAGCCAGAGTGTGATTGACCGGGCTTGGGACTGGCAGAGGAGGTGTGTGGAGGCATCCTCTAGTACCCCGTAATTTGACTTGATGGTGACGAGGTTTCGGCGGGGCTACACCAGGCGAGGTCACAGTATGTCTGATATTTCACTTTTATTTTCGAATAGTGTAATTATTCTTAAATAAAAGTGCAAGTGTATTAGCCATTACATTGTTGAGTCCAGTCAAATAAATATTAGTCAAACTACTTTTTACTACTTTAAAAGGCATGTATAAAAATTTAAAAGTCTTTCAATATGTATCATTTAATATTTTAATTTGTGGCTATATACTCGTATGGAATAGGAAGCGTTACATTGATTCACAAACATTGAAATATTTTTTTACTTTTCTTTGACATGAGTGAGGAGCCTAGTAAATAAAGAGATTCCTTATCAAATTGTTCAATGTATGTTGCCACTGTAAAATATTTTTGGGAGGCCGGCGCCTAACAAAAATGTTCTACATTTGAAACGAAATATAGTCCATTCGTAAAATATATCGTTATAGAGTAAGATCCCGGAGCCGCCAGACCTACGTCATTTTAGCAAAGCTGAAATTTTGAGGATTATTAGTATACAATTTTGTTAAGAGGTATGCCGAACCACTAGCTTGAAAGCCGGGCCATTTTACAGGTAGCGCGAAGTAAAGGTACCAAAAAAACATACGACCAGGCATTCCGAAATATGTTTTGCGTAAGCTCCGCCTATTCTCCCCGCTAGCGGCCCCGGGCCGCCACCTCACCCCGCAGCTCGCCGCTGCGCGAGGTGAATGAATGTCTCGCTACGCGGGCTTCGATTGGAGTAGAGACGACTTTATGTATTTAATATTTTTTTGTATTATGAATAGTTATTTTTGATATGATAATAAATTGACTAAAATATGCCATAACAGGCAGAAATATGAATAATTCAATTGATTTATGCGACATGTTGTAGTTGTAGTCAAAGCCATAGGCTGTGAAATCTTGTTTCAGAATGTCTTATTACTAATTTATTTTATTTATATTAATGATATGTTTCTTTTTCTACTACTTTCATACATAAACGGACACGAAATAACAAATATGTGGATCACACAGTGTTGTCTCAGGTGGGAATCGAACCTACGACCACGGCGTAATGCCAAGTGCCAAGAAGACCTCTGAAATCACTATGCCATGCGTGCATATTATGACATAAAAAAACTATTAGTGTAGTAACTCACTTATTATATTACAATAATCAACGATTATAAAACGGATTGCATTTTTTCTTGGGGTGCGGCTTTGACGTCGTTCCGAAGGTGTCATAGGCGGCGGCTATGAAAATCACGCCTTTTTAAAATTAATTAGAGTGTTTATTTTAAATTGTCTTTCAGGACATATACCACGTACCGTTATATGAAGTAACCGATATGTCGACACTGTTGCAAGCGCCGTGTTCACGGATGTACATGATGTACGGATGATGTACGGATGCACACGCTTATACATCTACATTTGATTCCTACCAAACGGAGACGAATGTTTTAAAACAGTTTTCAGTTCAACCTAATTACAACCATGATACCTAGTAATAAAGTCACAAATCGTAAAACTGGTATGTAATACTTACGACCAATCGTCGAAAATTTGCGGCATAAACGGCTGTATCTTTTTAATGCATAGACTTAGAACAGATTCTTAGTCTATTGTCCAAGGGACAGAAGAACTAAGTATTTCAGTTTATTACCTTTACGCGTACCTGAGGAAAAAGTACCGCACCGATTTTGATGAATTTTTTTGTGTGTGTTCAAGGGGACTTGAGAATGGTTTACCATGCGCTACCATCGCATTGTTAAATCTATATTAATAAACTCGTACGAGTGTCTATTTTTTTAAGCAAAAAAAATATTTCGTTTCCAAGGTATTATTTTCGCGTAGTATGCCTTGGCATGATGTGCAAAACGAGTAGACTTCGGCTTGGTGATGGGTCTTGTGACATTCTATATATCATATATCATATTATAACATAACATATAATATATAACATATAACAAATAACATATAACATATAACATATCATATAACATATAACATATAGCATATAATATAAACATATAACATAACATATAAAATGTAACATATTTATGTTATAATAACATATAACTTATAACATATATATAACGTATGACATACGTCATATGACATATAATATAACATACATGATATATTACATACGACATATAAACATAGGTATTATAAAGATAAAAACATATAAACCTACATACCTACCGGCCTTCAAATAACATCTAATATGTTGCCCTACAAAGTTCTATATCTTTCACTGAAAGTTCCATTCAAATCTGTTTAGCCATTTCAAGGATTACCCCGAAAAAACAGCAAGACAGACAACTTTAAAAAGAAAATCTTTGGATCGTGTAATATGGTCTTATATGTATAATATAATAAAAAAATGGGCAAGTGCGAATCGGACTCGCGCACGAAGAGTTCCGTACCATCATCTATGAAAGGAAACCACGTATGTTGTATGCATACTTAAATATCTTTTAGGTTTCTACCTGTTTATTAAGATCAAGTAACAAATTGCTTAAAAATTACGTTTGGTGTATGGGCGCCCTCTTTAATATTTCTTTTTATATTTAATAATTTATTTTGAAAGGTAATATTCAACTACATATTCTGTGAAAATTTAATATTAATAATAACCCCCTTAATATTTTCATTTTTTTATTTTTAGAATTTGTTGTTATAGCGCCATCGGAAATACATAATTTGTGAAAATTTCAGCTTTCTAGCTATCACGGTTTATGAGATACAGCCTGGTGACAGACAGACAGACAGACAGCGGAGGCTTAGTAATAGGATCCCGTTTTTGCCGTTTAGGTACGGAACCCTAAAAAGACTTAGTTATTTTGAAATCACAGAGATACACTTGAATTTTGGTTATATGTTTAGATTACTATAGATTCATATTCCACACGAATGAAGTCGCGAGTATCGGATAATACTAATATATAAAGCTGAAGAGTTTGTTTGTTTGCTTGAACGCGCTTATCTCAGGAACTACTAGTCCGATTAGAAAAAGCGAGTGCTTTTCAGTGTTAGATAGCCCATTTATCGAGGAACGCTAAAGGCTGTGCAACATCACGCTATGAGCCACGGGAGCGGAACAGTAGCCTTAAATAACGCGGGTGTAACCGCGGGCTCAACTAATGTTTAAATAAAGAAAATTGGCGATCACGGCGAGCAAGTGTGGCCGGTAACCGTGGAAACAGGGCTTGTAGGTATCGAAATTTTGTAGAAAAAAATATTTTAAAAATATCTACATGATAGGAATTTGTGAAAATCTAATCTTAATATATAAAATCCTTGCGTTACTGACTGACTGACAGACACGCTCCAGCCGAAACTATTGGGCGCAGGAAGCTGAAATTTGGCATGTATGTTCCTTGGAGACCGTAGGGGTGCACTAAGGAGGGATTTCCCGAAATTCCCACGGAATCGTCCAAAACGGGTAAATTAAAAAAAATGCAGGCGGAGCTGCTGGCATCCTCTAGTACTAAAATAAAAATCTGTAAATCTATTAGGGATAAATAAAACGAACATGACACGAAACTATAATCGTGTTGATAGTAACATAATAATATAAAGCTTATTTTATAATTTTGTATAGATGAAATCGACTCCATAGTTCCCAGTTCTAATACTTTATCAAAATATTAGGAAATTTAAATTCGATAACAAACCTTTGCATATCTCGTGATTCTAGCATTATTCTTCAATTAGTCAACTTTATTTTTATTTTTTAACATAAGATCTCTTATTTACCTTGTTACCCATTTTATTTTTTATGTTTTATTTCTTATTTTACGAAACAAATCGTAATAAAAATACCTGTAGTTGCGCGCGAACGCGATACACGTCCACGTCGGACGGAGCGCGTAGCTCGAGTGACCAGCTAGCGCGGCCCGGCTGAAGTAAACGCTATCACATCAGGAATAACGTTAAATATCGGGTGCGGGCGTAAAGTGGGTCAAACCACTTCAAGCATGGAAAAAGTTGAAAATCTTGTGTTGTTTATTAATATAGTAATATTTGTCCCACAGAAAAAATGTCTTGAACTACACTAAAACGTAGGTTTCTTTTATGTTTATTGTATACTTCAGAAAGAACAGTGAATATTTTATTCAAATATTTTGAATATGCTTTGCAAGTAGTGTGATTTTCAAATGAAAATGTTATCGAGCGAATATCGTCTAATCATGTATCTGTTCTTGAACAAAGACAAACAAGGGCCTAAATAATTGTTTGCTGAAGTTTCACTTTCCTAGTATCTATGACTGTTTCAGAATATCGCTTCAAAATAGCATAAAATTCGGAATGCCTGCTCTTAAAGTAGCAAAGCTGGTATTCAAATATGTGTTTCAAAATACTGTCTAAAATTGAAATTCATTATTGCCAGACACCTGCCGTGGGCCATTACTTCTGCCAGACGTCTTAAAGGTTACTTAAAAATGAAGCAAACAACGTCATTTTAGCAAAGCTAAATTTGATATATGTTACTTAAGATACTATTTTAAGACCCTTCCTAAGCAGCCAGACCAATCCGAAGGGCCGTTCGTCCAGCCTGACGCCATGAAACTTTCCCTGTGAGTGCGAGCGTGGGGCCATTATTCATACGCATGAATGCATGTGAGTACACTACATTGTCCCAAAAGACTGTAGGAATATTATTTTGGGTATTATTACAAGAATAAAAGTTTAAAATATATATTTTCACAAAAATTATATTTGTAGCGGCAAGCTACATAACACATATCGCAGCGCCAGTAGTAGTGTGTCTTAGTAGTTCCGTCGTCATTGGGAAGATGGCGCTGTGATATGTGTTATGTAGCTTGCCGCTACAAATATAATTTTTGTGAAAATATATATTTTACGGACGGACGCATTACTGTCTACTCACATTGATAATAGTGAAAATCTTAGCGATACACATTCAATCCTGTATTGTGCGGCGGTTGCGGCGTGTCGAGTAGCTGGGGTTAAAATGCCTGTAAATAATACCGCTACTCGACAGACCGCTGCTGCAGAGTTGCCAACTCTACGTCTTTTTACGTAGATCTACGTATTTCGCACACTTCTACAATCTACGTATTTTGCAACAGATAACCAAATTAGCTAAATAACGAGATTTAACCAAGAAGGAAGCATTTTTAAACACAAACTACACGTAAGAATGGACCTATGTGATATTTCGGTCCATGTTTATTCCTACCAAATTAGTTTAAGAAGTACAAACTAAAAACATTTCGACCAATATAAGTCAATGTATTTGCTTGCACACTCGGATCGACGTTGGAAACACTTGTTTTACAATTTTTTACTCTCTTTATCTTAGATATAATTAATAGTACGTAGATCTACGTATTTTCCGATTTAAAAAGTACGTAAATCTACGTACTTTTTAACTCCAATCTACGTATTTTTGAAAATCAGAGTTGGCAACACTGCGCTGCTGTGCCAGCTTGGCAACGCAGGATTGAGCGTCGTATTGCTGAGACTAGGGCACTCATTGGCAAGCTCTCCTGTTTCAGGATGGACAATACCCGACCAAGAGTGATGCGCTTTGTAACTCGAGCCTTTGCGGGAACTGGTATCAGTTCCCAAGATGATTTGCCTCGGGTTACAGAGCGCATCGATACTCTAAAGCAAAAGCTTTATGCATGGGCAAACCGTATTAGGCGATACAAAACAAGAGTGGATCGGTATTGCCTGAATCGCACATTTCAAAGAGACGAGAGCTGGGTGTACCGAAGATGGGAGCGACCCGAGTCTACGGCCGGTGACGTTGATGGGAGTCAACCGGATGATGATGCCACTAATACGTTTTGGCGCAGCATCTGGTCGACGCCTGTCAACCACACGGAGAGTGATTTGATTGGGGTTGTTGAGCGAGTATGCGAACAAATTCCAACTATGGAGCCAATATATATATCAAAAGATGATATAGCCAGTGCAGTCCGTTCGTTACCTTACTGGAAATCAGCGGGACCGGACGGGCTGCAGAATTTTTGGCTCAAGTGGCTCCATAGTTCGCATACTTGCTTAGAATCTCAGTTCCAATTATCACTGGAATCGGGGTCGCTACCAGAATTTTTAACATCCGGCAACACCCACCTGCTCTATAAATCTGGTAGCACTCTAACGGAAACTTATAAATACCTGGGTATGTCGCAGTCTTTGAATATCTCTGAGGCTGACATGAAGCAGTCGCTGCAGGCTCGTTTCTTTGGCCGCCTGAAAAAAGTTCTAAACAGTCTTTTATCAGGTGGTAACAAGGTGCGGGCCTGCAATGGATGGGCCATGCCAGTCCTTATGTATTCCTTCGGCATACTCAGGTGGACTCAGACTGAACTTGACGTCCTGGACAGAAAAGTCCGTTCAATGCTGACTACATCTCGGATGCATCATCCACGCTCGTTGGTAATGAGGCTATACATCCCGCGGAAATGTGGTGGTCGAGGATTTTTATGTCTTAAGACCCTCCATAACCGCGAGCTGTATAACCTCAGACAATATTTTCTGCAAATGAGTGTGGATATGCATCGAGATGTGGTTGCAGTGGATACTGGACTTACCCCGCTCGCTCTGGCTAAAGAGAACTGGCACAAACCTGCAGTGCTTAGTATTGAGGACCGGAGAGAAGAATGAAAGGGCAAGGAGCAACATGGACGCTTTTATAAGGCCTTACACGGGTCTGATATATAACTTAAGGCATCCGTTTCCTGGCTACACTTCGGTGATCTTTTCGGAGAAACCGAAGGTTTTGTCTGTGCAATTATTATGGATGAAGTTGTCATGACAAATAACTACCGCAATTTTATCCTGAGAGAAGGTACGGTTGACATATGTCGGGCGTGTCACCAGCCCGGGGAATCTCTCAGGCATATTGTGTCCGGTTGTTCGAGTCTTGCCAATGGTCAATATTTGCACAGACATAACCAAGTGGCTAGGATTGTCCATCGGCAACTAGCCCTTAAATATAAACTCATTGGTTCTGAGGTACTGTTATACAGATATGTGCCCCATCATTACAGACAGGACTATTGTAACCAATAAGCCTGATATTGTAGTGATAGACTGAGCAGAGCGTCTCGCAATGATTGTTAATATCGCCATACCACATGACGGTAATCTCGTGAAGGCGGAAAATGATAAAAATATTGAATATTTAGATCTAGCTCACGAGATTGTCGACATGTGGGATGTAGATTCAGCAATCATTGTTCTGATTGTCGTTTCAGTGAATGGATTGATTGCCAAGAGCCACGACCAATATCTAAAGAGGCTCGCACTGGGCAGCTGGATCAAGGCGTTGATTCAGAAGGCAGTTCTTCTCGATACGGCACGCATTGTGAGGAAGTTCGTTTCTCTGAGGCCCTAAGCACCGGTGGCTTGTTCCCTATACCCGACACCGGTGGGTTTCCGTGGTCCCATTTTATATAGTTAAATTTATTGATTTATACTAAGGTTTAATTATGTAAAATTCGATTATGTGAATACTGATTAATAAATAATAATAAGCATTTATTTCAGATATAGATCCATAAAATTGTTACAAATTCCATTACAAAAAATTTTCATAGCTATAAAACAACAATTATTCAATGACATGTCAAAAATAAACAATTGGCCAATGTCAATAAAAATGTTAAAAGAAATAGCTTCAAAATATGTCACACAATGTCAATAAAAATTTTATGAGAAATAAAATCAATAATATGTCAAAAACAATGTCAACAAAAATATCAAGAAATAGAATCAAATCAGTGACAATACTAATAATATAGACTTGGCATACCTACAAAAAAAACGTGTATACCTACACATTATTGAGAGGAAAAAATGGCGGCCAATAGAGCTGCCCATATCGATATTTCTCTACAATAACATCGATAAAAGATTATAGGAATGTTTTCATATAGTCACCACGGTACTATGCGTTTTGACTAAGAATAGGATCGACTTGGCGCCATATTGGATACGAATTATGACTTTAATCAAATATTAATATTATTTAATAAACTACTACTTATTTAACATTTTTATTTAAATTTGATGTAAAACTTATTGATTTGCAAATAAGCTTCTTTGTTAATCGTACTTTTCAAGTGAAATTTAAGAGATAGCGGTCATTGACATTCCTATTCTTATTTGAAACGCATAGTACAATATCAATGGGTATTTTAAACATACATTTCTTAGCTTCACTTGTTGGTATATACTGTAAAAGCCCGAGCTGCGGTCAATCTTAGGATTTACCGGTAAATCCTAAGATTTACCGAGTCTCATCGGTAAAAATCTGAATTGTTATCTTATGTAAGTACCTGTTAAGTATAATTTTTTTTTACCTGATTTTATGACCTGGTAACTGGACCTTTAGGTCATGTCATAGTTTAACGAACACTGAACAAAAAATAAAAAATAAATTAATAAAAATAAATTGATTTAGTTAGTACAAGTAGAGATAAACTACGATAACATGACACGCCCTACCACCTGTCAAAGGGTTGAATTTCGATCACTTTCTACCGCTTGGTAAGTGGAGGGGCGCGCTATGTTATCGTAGTTTATCTATAACTAAATGTGTTAATCTAGAGCCGTGATTTTCAATCTGTGGGCTTTTCTCAGGGTGTCGCCGGTAAAAGGCACAAGAGCAAGGTTCTAAATCTCATTGAGAAAAATGGACATATATTATGTATTTTTAAATAAAATGTGTTGTTTTTACGTCATCGTCATTTATTTATTTCATCATCACCATCATTCAGCCAATTGCCGTCCATTGCTAAACGTAGGCTTCCCACAAAGAGCGTCAAACATCCCGGTCTTGAGCAGCCCGCATCCATCCGCTGCCAACCACCCTCTTCAAATCGTCGGCCCATCGTGCCGCATCGTTTGCCCATACACAGTCTCCACTCCAACACATGTCTGGCTCTATCGACCGTCTATCCGTCTACAGACATAGTAAATAGGGCTGTAAACAAGCAATAATATTGTTAGCGTTTTTTATATTTCTTGATTTTATTAATAGGTTTAGAGGTACTAATTTGCAATTGGTGGGTTGAGAAGAATCGACCTATTGTATTAATACTTTTTCAAAGTACTATTCAAAAACAAGACTATGGGTGACATTATTTTGTTTTCAAAAAATTAATAAGTTCCTTATAAAAGGAATATCATAAATGTACTAGCATAAACATTTCTTTTTTGTAACCAATTAAGCACATGTTTTATTTTGGCAATTAATCTAACCACTTTAGCCTCAGCGCAGCGGCTCATATTCGAGCCAGACACTATAACAATAAAATTCTGTTGTGTCTGCTAATTAGGTACTCGAGTCGCTTAGGACCACACTCAAACACATTCTTTTTTACATCACTCTTTGTGCCCATTAGACGAAAGTTGCAATGAGGATAATAATATCACCATCAAATCAGCCAAACTCAATCATGTTGAACAAATTTATAACAATGTTAGGTACTTACAAATAAGGTTCGTGATGGTAAAGCATCATCACGCAATGTTACTTTATTTAGAGTCCGGTTGAAACAAGATTCTTCAAAGTGAAGATAACAAATTAAATATGAATTGTTTTTGTTAACATCCTTAAATTTTCAACACTGATTGTTTCCAGCCAAATTTTCTTTTTTCCTTGTTGGCAGGCAGCCTTGAAAGTAAAAAAATCAATAAGTAACCATAATATAGTTTATATAGTATTATCGATAAATATAAAATATCATACATAGGTACACTACTCTATTCCTACAATAACAACAAAATAATTTCATGAAGTTTATTGTGGATAATAAAGGCAAAAAGGGAAATTATGAAGACGTAAGTGGCGTAACTGTTGATACTCTTCAAAAAATGCAATATATTTTGTTTATTATCTAAATCCAATGATATTTCAGCTGAAGTTAAGTACTTACTAGTGCAAGGTTATATTCGGGTGATTTCTGCTTCTTCTCATGCCACAACCGATTATATTGCAATTGGGCATCTTGCAATAGAAGGTTTGCACTACCACTATCGTGTTGAAACCCAATAACACAGCAAAATTACTCCAACATTCACAAATTATATGAATAGCTCAAGAGCATTTGACAGTTGACGTACCCCAATTTGTTGACATACAGTAAGCTGATAAATTGGCGACCCGACCGCATCTAGGTATTTCATAGACGCTAGGAATGAAGGGTTGCCATTATAGTAACTGTCAAAAAGCATGTTATCTCTTTTCACTTATGCAACATTATCTAAGTTAAACAGAGATGACAGTATTTTTATGATTTCGGTGTCGATATGCCTCATATTTGTATAAGTGTATTTTCTATAGTCAAACATTTCAGGTCTATATTATTAGTATTGTCACTGAATCAAATACCTAATATGTCACAAAATCAATGTCAATATAAATGTCAAAAGAAATAGAAACAAATACCTAATATGTCACAAAATAAATCTCAATAAATGTCAAAAGAATAAAATCAAATTCACAATATCATAATAATTTAACTACATGCCTATCATAATTTGCATCCACCTGTGCTGAATGGGACAATCTGCTCTATTTGCAATCATCTTCAGAATGCTACTACCTCTCACGGGTTTTGAAATGGATGCAACTTTCTTGCGTATAATTGCATGAAAGCCGTCCTTGTGCGCCTCTGCAAACATGAGGGACGCGCTGCAGTCTCTCGGTAGCCGCAACAACATTCTGAAGATGTTGTTGTACTGCACACAAAGTACGTTGGCGGGCCGACGGGTATGTCTTACCCATAGGCCGCAAGTGTAGAACGATTGGCAGAACGCCTTAAACAATGTAACTTTTACGTTACAAGAGCATCTTGCAAACCTACGGGCCAGCATATTCCCTCTGACCGCCAACGCTCTCCGCTCGCGCTCCAAATCGGCGTCATCCTTCAAATAATCTGTCACAATGTGCCCCAAGCACTTGACGCTAGTCACCACCTTCAGGATTTCCCCGCTAAGCTTAATTGGTGGAACACGGACTCCAGTCCGTGTTCCACCAATTAAGCTTAGCGGGTATTGTATTCAGTACTTTTAAACACGAGAAGTTCGCTCTTGTTAGTATTATATTTGAGTCCGTGCTCCACCGCATAAGCCTCACAGATAGCCGCTAGCCTTTGAACTGAACCCGTCAACGGTCCCAGCAGTACCATATCATCTGCGTAACTTGTGTTATTCACACACACTCCATCAATATGGCAACCTGTATGTGTACTGCTGAGCTCACCGATCAGATCATTTACGTACAGATTGAACAGCAGAGGAGAAGTTAAACCCGCCTGCCGCAAGCCACACTCCATGCCATACTCGACAGAAAGAGTTCCTGCCCATCTCACTTGTTTTTTTTTGCACAGATACCAACTCTTTAACAGAGAGGTAACTTCAGCCGGTACACCCGCACTATCCAGTTTATCCCACAACTTGGTATACAGCACAGTGTCAAACGCTTTTGACAGATCCAGGAGGCACGTGTATACCGGCGTTTTTCTGCCAACATAGTACCTCACAGCCTGCTTAAGACAGACAATCGCACTTTCAGTGGATAGCCCAGGCCTAAAACCAAACTGAGCGTCGTGCAGTTTAACATGGCGCACCAGAATGTCATTAAGCAAGCTGTCAAGTCTATGATGAAGCAATAATACCTATGATTGAATTGAAAGTTTAAAATTCCGAAGTTTAAAATCCTGAAGTACAAAATCCCTAGTGCTAGTGCCTAGGGTTAGGTGCGACGAACTAAATAAATAGGTTCTCTTTAATGTTAGGTTCTCTTTTGACCCTTAACCCAAATGTTCACACATGAACATGCTACGCCATATCAGCGATATAATCCTACGTGAGTTTTTACCGCAACAATTATTGTTCGTGATTTGTATTAAATTAAGAGAAAATCACGTAGGTACATACCGCTGAGATGGCAACTTTCACACACAGCACACAACCGTAAAGTTGTGTGTGTGTACATATGATAAGTTTAGTATATAAGATCATGTAGTTTAAGAAATAAAGCAGTCACAAGTTTAATCCGACTTTGACTCGATACCCTTCCCATACCTCTGACGGTGGCCAAGACACCTTCAGCCATCAGTACTGATCAGCTCGGTGAGTCTGTCGAGTTGGCCGTCAGAAAACCATTTCCACCATACCTTATTCCTACCCACATTCCGTCTGTCATCATAGGTCTCCGGTGGCAGATATCCCGCACCTATCTATATAAGTATATATTAATACGTATGGTAGGCTAGGGTCTAGGGATTTGTAGGGACAAATAGGATTAGGTTCTTAGGCGCGTACAAATCGTAGGTCTGTATCACAGCATACCACTGTAGTACCACGATAGTACGTGCCATAGGTTAGGGGCCTAGTAGTAGGTGCGTATAAGTGCTGGTCTGTATCACAGAATACCACAGAGCACCAAGCCTATACGCATTATACGCTAGGTACAAGTTAGGATAGGTTTAGGATACATATAGGTATAAGGATTAGGATAACTAGCATAGGATATTATAGGTGATGAGCTACGACTCTAGGATAGTGTAGGTTAACAAGTTAGACTATTTCCTTATCATTTAATCATTTCCCTACAGCAGGGTTAATAGCGTACGGCTGCTAACCCGCTGTACACCAAAAATAGGAGCCCTGCGAAGCAGGGCTCCGTCAACTTAGTCCACATTCTTCACACTAGTTTAATAAACTGAAGTTGACGGTGCCCTGCTTCGCAGGGCTCCTATTTTCGGATAAAGGGTCAATAGGGAACCTAACATAACCTATATTTTTTTTTTTTTGGTATCGGGTTGGAAAATCCTCATGGAGTCCCTCCGCCCCGGGGGGGAAGGACGAAGGGGACTGTCAGACTCTTACTGACTAAAAACCAACCCGTGCTCCTCATGTACTCATGTGTCGGAGGGTAGGGTTTCACCAAAGCATTCCTCGCTACCCCCCGACGGGTATTGGCACGCCAGATGGTCGGGCGGGCCCCGAACGAAACCCCCTTGGCGGCAGATGAAGGTGTTGGGCTCCGCCGCCAAAACACCCAGCGGCCGCAGAGGATAGGGAAGACGGCAACGCAACACCGCATCTCCTCTTCCTCTGCGGCCCCACCGCGACGCAACGATGGTGCGCCCCCATTTGGTCGCGGGAGATAGGGCGCGGGGCAACGCAACACCCACACGCCTCTCCTCCCGCGACCGCACCCGACTGCGAGGGACAGACAGAACTGTCCCCCGCACCCGCACCATGGGACGCATCCTACGCAGGCCTCTACCAAGCCCACGTGGAGCGTCCCCTCCCGGGATCCCGCTTAGCTTCACCGTGGGTGGCTTCTAACCCACGGTTACTGAGCCCCCCCACCACGACAAGGTGGAGATCCCACGGGGGTAACCTAACATAACCTATTTAGTTACTGGAATTACAGTCGGACCTAACCCTAGGCACTCGAAAGCAAAGAAATCATTATTAGTCTAGTGAAACATTAGTTTCAATAAATTATAATAAAAATTGATAAATATTTTCTTGGGTTTACGCGAATGTTACACATTGAAATTAAACTACAATTTACGGATTTAATCGCGTTGTATTACTTTTACTGGTTATTTGTCATTACATTTAAACCGAAAGATCTAGAAACTACATTTTTATTACTAGCCGACGTTTCGAATTCTTTACAGGATTCATGTTCACGGCAGACTGAGGTGATATTTGTCTGTCTTGAATTTAAAAGTTATCTCAAAGTACCCGAACATTTTTCAACTATTGGTGTTACTATAATATTGGTGTTATAAAATAACAAATAACCAGTGAAAGTAATATAACGCGATAAAATCCGTAAACTGTAGTTTAATTTCAAAAATTGATTAGTTATGATTTGATATTTTAAAATTACATCTAGCAACTTTTGATCAGTCGTTCATTTGATGTCACATACATTGGGAAGCTAAAATTTTTCTAAATAAAACATTTGGTCATTAAAATTTTGTCTTTTCCCAGATAAGAATGCAAACTTGCCAAACTTGCAGCAAGTTTAAATCAAACTTGCTAGTTTCACTGTGACAAACTTGCATGAAGTTGGTTTTTTAAAGGATTTGGATGACGATGAGCACAGGTTGTTGGTCAGTCGACCTCCTAGATACAGTAGGAAGTGCTCGACGACCAGCTATTGTCGGACCACCAACCTGTGCCTTGTACCTGTGCAACCTTTGAAAAAGCAAACTTCATGCAAGTTTGATGCAAGTTTGTCACAGTGAAATTAGCAAGTTTGATTTAAACTTGCTGCAAGTTTGTTGTTATCTGGGTTCGTTTATTGTTGTTTTGAAATTTACTTGAGAAAGTTTTGATTTTTTAATATGCAACCCATATTGGCACGGCATATTCCAACTGCGATCTTACAAGTGTCTTGAATTAATAAAGATAAGTGGATGGCCGCTTGAATTCAGTAGACGACCTCATGACAAACCCGTACATTTTAAAAGAGTTACTTACAATTTTGTCTACATGATCATTCAATGATAACTTGTAATCAATTAGTACGCCTAGATCTTTGGTCAATGAAACATTATTCAGCACGGTATTATTCAGATTGTAGTTGACTCTGACTTGAATGTTCTTATTTTTGGTGAAATGAACATTATGACATTTCGGGATGCTAAGATGCAGTTTGTTAGTATTGCAATATGCTGATATAAGATATTTCGAAAACTTTGCAAGAAAGCTAAGTCTCTTTACCTGAGTTCAAGAATTAAGGGTAGTGACGATAAAATGAAAAGGACGTGAAATATTATAAACAGCGAGACTGGAAAAGTTAAATTTAAAAGTTCTAAATTTAGTTTGAAAATTGATAACGACGACACTCAAAAGTTACATCGGCGTTTGAAAGTTTTTTTACTGATATCCCCGTTATTACTACTAGGTCTTTGGACTCATCAACCAGTGCAGCGGAAACTCTTTTAAAAAAAAACATGAGTATAATTTACAGTAACTTCTCCTTTCACTATATTAATTCAATTGATGTTATAAAAGCTTTTGAATAGTATAAATATAAAAAAGACTACAGACTTATCGAGCAATTCCGTAACTATTACAAAGTCCATTATTGCTTTAGCTGCTAACAGATTAGCTTTAATCTTAATATATAAAATACTTGCGTTACTGACTGGCTGACAGACACTCTACAGCCGAAATTACTGGTCGTAAGAAGATGAACTTTAGCATGTATGTTCCTTGGGTAACGTAGGGGTGCACTAAGTCGAGATTTTCCGAAATTCCCACGGGATCGGGCAAAACGGGAAATTCGAAAATATGTGCGTGCAAAGCCGCTGGCGTCGACTAGTATTTAATAAGTGTATTGATTGTGGTGTATTTCCTGATTTTATGAAAGATAGCAAGGTAATACAAGTAAGTAATACAAGTGTACCCTTGTACAAAGCAAGTAGCACATCAGACCCCACCAACTATAGACCAATTTCGGTGCTCACACCCACATTTAGCAAAATTTTTGAAAAATTGGTTCTAGATCAACTACCAAATTATTTTAAAACGAGCTTCTACACTCTAAAAAATTTGGTTTTACAAAGGAGTGCTCCACGCACCGATACCGATGTTGAGCTTGTAAAAGATATCGTTGATGCCTGGAAGGATTCACAAGATGCTTTAGGTGTCTTCTGTGATTTTTCCAAGGCTTTTGATTGTGTGGAACATGATACTTTGATCAGGAAATTACATGACTATGCTTTAAGTAGTTCTGCTCTGCATCTTCTTACTTTATATTTGAGTTGGAGTGTTCACATGGTTCTGGAGTCAAAATGGGCGTCCCACAGGGTTCAATCCTCGGTCCTTTTTTCCACACCTCTTTAATGACAAGCACGGGATAGTACTGTTTGTTGATGATACCTCACTATTATTTAAATTAAACCGCCAACAAATTGATATGGACGATGTAAACATTGCTATTTCAAAGGTGGTTCGCTGGTTTGAGGTTAATAACGTGCTTTTAAATAAACTTAAAACTAAATGTATTAGATTTTTGATGCCTAACGTCAAATAAGTGAACAACTCAGTAAAGTTTAAGGATGATGTGTTGGATATTGTGGATAACACCCAGTTTTTAGGCATTACGTTGGATTCTAAGCTGCAATGGGGACCACATATTATAAATTGTCGAATAGACTGAGCTCTGCAGCATACGCAGTCAGAAAAATGCGCCAGTTAACTGACATTAACACAGCCAGGCTTGTATATCATAGCTATTTTCATAGTTTCATAGTCATACTTCTCTTGTGGGGAAATGCTGCTGACATTCAGACCATCTTTGTTCTGCAGAAGAGAGCTATCCGAGCAATTTATAATATGGATTATGGGGCTTTGTTACGGAATAAATTTAAGGACATAAATATTTTAACAGTTGCAAGCCAGTAAATATATTCCAATCTTATATATATATGTATTCCAAAACAAGGCCTCATACTCAAAAGAAAGTGAGATCCACAATCTAAATACTAAAAATAAGAGTAAACCAGTAGTGCCGTCCACACGGCTAGAGAAAATAAAAAGATTTTTAATATTTTCTCATTTTTTTGTCTCGTTAAAGCCGGAGTATTTTATGATGATAAAAATCATTCCAATCGATTACGAACTAGGTACCTAATTTATTATTTTATTGCTGCCGTAGACAATGGTGTGACAGGAATAGACGTTAGACATTGATGCGTAACGATTATTAAATAAGTAATTGATACGATCGATCTTTATAGGGCTGGTTTGGTTTAAAATATAATTTTTAAAATGCAATCTTTAATCAACATTATATCAATAAGCAAATTTTTTTGAAGGAAACCAACTTTTAAATCAAATAAAAACGTCACAGCATCGTTTTAATGTTGTATCGATTTCACATGAATCGATTTAAAATGTGCAGCTCTGTGTTATGCTCTTGTGTTATACAAGTTACTTTAAAAAAAATATTAAATGTGGACTTGGACGACCGAGCCTGGCTACAAGCATCTTTACCCATACGTTTGGGTGGGCTCGGCGTTTGCAAAATTTCCAGTGTCAGTTTACCGGCGTTTCCTGTCTTTAGTTCACAGCACGGAAGAGTTAACTAGGAAAATATTATCACCTACACTAGTTAACTGAGAAGTGCTGTGCAAAACCGAAGCTATAAACGCCTGGAAAATGGCTTGTCCAAACACTGATTTGCCCACCAACCTATTCTCCCAAAGACAGTGGGACGTGCCGCTTTGTAAGATTGTGAGGAAAAATCTTTTGGATACATCTTTTAATGTTACAGAGCGTGCTCGCTTGCTGGCTGTGGGGGAATGGGAATCCGGTCTATGGCTTCAGGCACTACCATCGTCCAACACAGGAACCATGTTGGACGATGAGACGTTCCGTATCGCCACTTGTCTCCGTTTAGGTGCTCCGTGTATTTCTCCGCATCAATGTCATTGTGGAGAAGACGTCGATAGCCTCGGACACCATGGGCTATCCTGTAGCAGAAGCGCTGGTAAAATTCCTCATAATGCTCACCTAAATGAGATAATCCGTCGTGCTCTTGTCGCGTCTGGCGTACCAGCTGTACTTAAACCAAATGGTTTGATACGCGACGACGGTAAGAGACCAGACGGTATGTCATTGTTGCCATAGAAAATAGGTAGGCCTTTGGTGTGGGACGCAACCTGCGTAGACCCTCTCGCGCCATCCCATGTTCCAAGCTCGGGAGGCCATGCTGGCGCTGCTGCTGCATCTACGGAAACCCTCAAACGGCGAAAATACAGCAATCTAGTAGCTAATTACGTATTTGAGCCGTTTGGGGTGGAAACGTTAGGCTCATGGGGTCCGAGCGCTCGTTCTTTATACCGAGAAATATCTAAACGGTTAGTTGACAAGAAGGCTGGTTTATTCTTTGCTCAAAGAATCATCTTTAAAGCTAACTTACAATAGTTTACAAAATTCTTGAAAATTAAGTTTCAAATACTAACTGAAAAATTATTTTTACAAATAGTCTTATTAAGCGAACTAGATTACGGGTATTGTTGGTGACGTTGGTGTACACACCAAAAACTTGGCACCATTTGCTTGTACAAGAATATTTTAATACAACCAGTCTAAGGATGAAGTCTATCTATCACCTCTTTGTAGTTTGCTGTTGATATAAACAGCTTCATCCATAGCTGCAAACATCCTGCCGAAAAGCTACTAGCGTGTCTTTTTTGTAATTCATGATTATATTGATGGATAGCTTCTTAACCTTTTTATGATCATGGACTACATTACGGACCGTTAGGTATATGCCAAGGTGAAGTTAGGCTTGTAAGATATGAGACTCAAGTTGATAGGAACATTTTTACTGACCCAGACCAGTATTTTCAACATATTTATAGACTCTGAGTATTTTCTGAGTGTCTTGGAGATACACGGACCGCTTGTTAAGGATCTTTGCATAGAATAAGTAAAAAAACACACTTTTCTTTTTTTTTTAGTTTTAACCAATGTCAGATAACAAATTATATTTCAATTAGCAATTAAAATAAAACATCAAACCTTATTCACGATTGAATAAGTTTATTACCAGGAAGTACTGCAGAAATTATATTTCCTTTGATACACCGTGGTTTCCAAATATTTACATCGTAAAACGAATCTTAGGAAACAAAGATGAAATCTAAATAAATTCTCAAGCATCGGACATTATCACTATTATCAGGTTAAAAATCAGGCATGTCAATTTAATTAAAAACTACTATTTACGTCTTTCTTCCAGACACACCAAATACCCGTCTGCATCTTTCATCATCAATTCAAATTTTAATTTCAGTGGTGAGAATTCGCCGTCTTGATCCAACGCTGGCAAAAGTCTGTAGCGCCGCAGAATATTTGAAATAATTGTCTTCATTGACATAATAGCGAATTGAAAACCTGTGAATGAATAGCATGAGTATTTTTAATAAATACTATACATACAATATGTCAGTTACAGCCAGTTCAAATATTCGATCTATCCATGGATTTTAGGATTCAAGATTAATGTTTGACATATTTTGTACGAGGCTTACGTCAAAAACGAATCTTAAATCTCAAACAAATGGATAGTTCGAATACTGAATTCAGCGGTTAGTCAATTCAGATAGAAATCACTCCAAACGTAACTTTTTAGCCGTTTACTTTACTTAGTCAAGTCAGTCAGCCTCAGTCACACAGTCACTTCAATTGTGCATGTCAGTCAATCGCTCTGGAGTCAGTGAATCTGTATAAGTATAAGCTAAAGATGAGATAAGTCAGACAATTTTATTATAAACTAAATTGAAAGGTATAAGCAAGTCCAAAATCGTCTCATATCTCTAGGGTTTGCAAAGTCTCGGCATTTTTAAAGTCCCGGGAGACGAGACAGGCTGTGCTGTTAAGAAAATAAAATAAAATAAAATTAATTTCGGGCCAAATATGTAACAGCACAGTCTATCTCGTCTCCCGGGACTTTGAAAATGTCAATGCAAACCCATGTAGGGTTTGGATTGACATTTTCTCTCAATACCAAAATACCGTCCGCAGCTCCAACTTCTTGCATGTTGACTGTCGTGACGAAATACTGTGTATTATCCTGACAAGATATATTAAAGAACTTTTAAATTTAAAAAAATAGTAGGTAAATGAAACTGACCTGTAGAGATCACTTTTATTATACTTACCAAGACAATTTCGAGGACCGTGACTGAACGCCAAGAATGCGCCAGGATGCTTTGCAGGCTCATCAATAAATCTGTCTGGCCTGAACTCATCTGCATCCGGCCCCCAATACAACGGGTTGCGTTGTACTGACCAGATGTTTATAAATACACCGCAGCCGTTCAAAAGAGTTTTTCCTGAAGCTGAAACAGGCAGAAAATCTGTAAAAATATGCCATTACCTTGTTTTTGATAGGTATACTATTGTTCTCAAGATATTTTTTAGCACAAATCTAAGTAATCATCATCATAATTATAAAATGAGTTGTCTGGACTAACATATCATCGAAGAGCCTTAACTACTGAAGCTAGAAACATGAAATTTAGACAGTGAGGATCTTTAGTATTATTTATTTATTATTTTGTCAAATACACGTCTGATATCATGTAGATGACATCATTCTCAATAAGGAAGGCTTTAGTTTGCTACTTTAGTATTCTGCCCCAAAAGAGGTTAAATATGGATTATAAGTTTCGGGAGAGTGAAATCGCGGGCGATTGCTAAAAAAGTCGAAAAGAAAAATCAAAGTTGATCGCGGCGCCGGTCGTATCCGAGAATATAATAAGTAATAATGAACAAAATTAGGCCTCCGGCTAGATGGAGTGACGATCCCGCCCGTGGGATCTCCATCTTGTCGTGGCGGGGGGGGGGGGGGGCTTAGTAACCGTGGATTTGATTTTCACCCACGGTGAAGCTAAGCGGGATCTCGGGAGGGGACGCTCCACGTGGGCTTGTGTGAGGCCTACGTAGGATGCGTCCATAGGTGCGGGTGCCGGCGACAGTTCTGTCTGTCCCTCGCAGTCGGGTGCGGTCGCGGGCGGAGAGGCGAGTCGGTGTTGCGTTACCGCGCGCCCAATCTCCCGCGACCAAATGGGGGCACCATCGTTGCGTCGCGGTGGGGCCGCAGAGGAAAAGATTATGCGGTGTTGCGTCGCCGTCCTCCCTATCCTCTGCGGCCGCTGGGTGTTTTGGAGGCGGAGCCCAACACCTTCATCCGCCGCCACGGGGGTTTCGTTCGGGGCCCGCCTGACCATCTGGCGGGCCTATACCCGTCGGGGGGTAGCGAGGAATGCTTCGGTGATACCCTACCCTCCGACACATGGGTACATGAGGAGCACGGGTTGGTTTTTAGTCAGTAAGAGTCTGACAGTCCCCTTCGTCCTCTTCCCCCCAGGGCGAAGGGACTCCATGAGGATTTTCCAACCCAACATAATATATATATATAAAAAAAGATGGAGTGACGATATACGCAAATGAGCTGGCAGCGGCTGGTTACCAAAAGTCGAAAATCAGGCTCAGTGGCGTGCTATTTTAGAGACCTATAACCAGCAGTGGACTATGGCAGGCTGATGATGATGATAATAATGATGATGATGATGATAATGATGATTATGAAATTGTTATTCACTACTTACGTAATGTGATATCACGGTCGATTTTTCTCAAAATAACTGGTACTGGAGGATACAGCCTCAAAGATTCTTTAATGACTGCTTCCAAATATTTCAGTTTTGGCAGATCTTCTTCTACAACTGATCTATCAGAATCGCCAAAAACATCTTGAATCCTAAAACATAAGTGGTATTTTAAAACTTTCCTTATATCAAAAGCATCGAGTTACTTTGTTAGAAGCAGTTGTGTTATTGATCTCTCCGTCATATTTATTTTGAAAAAGTAGTAAAAATATAGAAGCAGCGATAGCCGAGGAGCCGTGGGGAGACCGACAGACTCCTACACAGAGGGTCTCGGGTTCGAATCCATGGCACGCACCAATGACTTTTCGAAGTTAAGTGCGTATTAAATTGCTTAACGGTGAAGGAAAACATCGTGAGGAAACCTGCATGTCTGAGAGTTCTCCATAATGTTCTCGTAAGACATGTGAAGTCTGCCAACCTGCAGTTGGCCAGCGTGGTTGACTATGGCCTTACCCTTCTGATAGTGAGAAGAGGCCTGTGCCCAGCAGTGGGACAGTATAAAGGGCTGATGATGATGAGTAAAAATCGTGTCTTCCTATATAAAAGTTATATCACTGAATAGATAAACAAAGTACAAGCAAAGTAGTGCTAAATGTGACTGTGCATTAACATTTATAGAAGTTATAACCGAAAAACTGTTTAAAATATTCCGTTCTGAGTGTTGTTGTGTGAGCCAGTGACATTGAAAGACAATAGCCAAAGTCAGCGTTTGCAAAACAGCAATTACAACATAAATATTAACTTGGAAAGACACATAGACTTATTTCGCTGCTTATACGAATCCCCAAGTGGTAGAGTGCAGAGAGCGCCCCGCTGTAATCGTCAATACCGCCTACATCAGGTTCGAATCCCACCGACCATTACTCGTTTTGCCTGTTTTTATAGCAAAAGCTTCGTACCTACGCTGCAGCACTCAGATAATTTCTGATTGAAATGAAGTGTTACGGGTGTCTCAAAAGCACAAAGGATACAAATCATTTAAGATGTTCATCCGCCACCTGTGCAAAAAGCTTTTGCACTCTATGCATTGATCAACGAACCCTGTCCGCTGGCAAGAAAAAGACCTGGAAATGTCCGGATTGCTGTGCTACCCAAAGAATAGGAGGTGACAACACCTCAACCCCTGTACGACCTACGGATGACTTTGTCACCAAGAGGAAAAAGACTCAAAAAGCCATAGACACCAATACAAAATCGGAAGTGAAAGAGCTTGTTGAGGAAGTATGCTTGTCACCCAGGAAATACATCTGCTTAAGGACCAGCTTCAAAATGCCACTACATCACTGACTGCCTGCCACGCAAAGCTGAAAGAATTATCTTGCTCTATAACTGCCAATGATACTCGAATAAAGTGCCTCGAAAAGCGGGACCAAGAAATGAAGCTGCTCGAATTAAAAGTGACAGAGCTACAGATGGAAGTCAACGAGCAAGCTCAACACCAGCTGTGCAATGAACTAGCAGGTACATATACCCAAACAAGACAATGAAAATGTTCATCACATTACTCTTTTAGCAGCGAGAAGGGTGGGTGTCGAGCTGGAAGACCGTGACATTGACTGGGTGACAAGGGCGGGACCCCGTGTAAAATCTGCGTTATTTCCAGAACAAAACAAAATATTCCCAAGGCTCGTTTTGGTACGTCTTTGCGTCGAAGCAAGCGAGACCAGATAATAAAATCCGCAAGAGCAAGGAAGAACATCACTAGCGTTGACTTGGAAATCCCTGGTACATCAAAGAAAATCTTTTACAATGAACGCCTAACTAAAATAAATAGAGGGCTTTTTCGAGACGCAAGAGCGAAGTAGAGTAGTGTGTTAGAGTAAGCAAACATAAAAGTGTTCCACGCACAGTTAATTTTGGCTTTCCCCAAGGTAGTATTCTTGGGCCCACTCTGTTTATAATGTATATGAATGATATACACAACAGCATACATAGTGACTTCATATGCTATGCTGATGACACAGTAATAATTTTCGATGGCGCCTCATGGTCGGAGGCTTTTTATCAGGCCAAGTCGGGATTGAAGCAGGTAGCAACATGGCTTAGGTATAACTTGCTAACGCTAAATGCCGAAAAAACTAATTACATATGTTTTGACAAAACAGCTGCCTCAGCTCCAAGTGCCTCGTTCAGCATTACTTTGCATAGCTGTATAAATTCGAAGAGCTGTAATTGTCAAAACATCAAAAGAAAGGAAACAATTAGGTACCTTGGCGTATTATTAGACCAAAGTCTTACTTTTAAAGCACACATTTCCTCCTTGGCAAATGGAATACGTAAAACAGCTAATATCATGAAATTACTCCGATCCTCAGCATCAATACGCATACTAAAAACGGTTTACTTTACACTCAGTCAATCACTCATATTACACTGCTCAAACTGCTGGGGAAGTGCTCCTAAAACTTTCATGATTCAGGTTGAAAGAGTTCAACGGTCTGTCCTTAAAACTATGCTTAATAAAAAAATAAGTTCAATAACTAAAACCCGACTACATCAAAATGGGGTCTAAAAAGAACGAAACAAGAAATTAGCTCATTCAGATACAAATCCAGAAAAGTATAAGTACAGGAATGTTCAAGCTAGAGCCGTGGTCGCACCTATTTTTCACTAGTGTACATGTAGTTACCTGCCATGTTTGTTTAATGCAGGTGAGTGTTCCTGGTACCCACAATAGATGTACAATAGGTGCGACCACGGCTATAGCTTGAGCATTTCTGTACTTATACTTTTCTGGATTTGTATCTGAATGAGCTATTTTCTTGTTTCGTTCTTTTTAGACCCCATTTTGATGTAGTCGGGTTTTAGTTATTGAACTTATTTTTTTATTTTATCCTTTTCCGTATCCTAATGGAGCATGTAAACAAACTCACCGTGCAATATTTACATTGTCATATTTATAAGAAGAAAGAAAGAAAAATAGGTAACGCAAAGCTTCTGAACAGCGTGAATTGTAAGTACAACTGCGTTTTAAAGTTATATTTTGACTGAAACAGTATAATATATGTAAATATTTGTAATTTGCTCACCAATACCTTTTTTTTGATACCAAACACGTAATGGTTATCGCAGTTTAATTTTTTTTGAGGTTGGAATCTGAGCTTTTAATTCTTGATAAAATTCATATAGCCTATGTTACCTGGGCCATTATTAGGAATCTATTGACACCCTATTTATTAAAATCGGTTCAGTAATTTAGGCGCTACGGTGGAACATACAAACATATATACATAGACTGCCAAAAACATAACCCTTTCGTTTGGCTTTGCCGTAGTCAGGTAAAAAGCCCTTCAGATACCCTACAAAACACCTGTATGAAGACTGTAAGATCCTCAATGTTTGACAGCTCTTTATTTTAAAAACATCTCTGAAAGTACACCAAAAAGTTATGCGTTCTAAAGAGTATCCACATCTGCTGAAACTCCATGTATATAAAATGGATTTGCCTAAAGTAAAAACATCATATTTTGCTAGACGCTTTAGTCCATTTATTGAAAGCTTCATATACAACACAGTAGTCAAATCATGCAATATTAAGCATTGCTCAATAAATGAGACAAAACAAAAATCTTAAACTGGTTGCTTTCGCTATCCTATGACGCCGCAGAAAATATTTTAATTTATCTGATCTGATCACCTATCATTGTGACAGGAATGGGACCTGTCACAATGATAGAGGACACAATATAGTATAATTACTTATTCATTTACTCACTCAAAATATATAACTTACTAGAGGACGCCAGCAGCTACGCCTGAATTTTTTTTAAATGTACCCGTTTTGGCCGATCCCGTGGGAATTTCGGAGGAACATACCTACATGCCAAATTTCAGCTTCCTGCGCCCAATAGTTTCGGCTGTAGCGTGTCTGTCAGTCAGTCAGTAACGCAAGGATTTTATATATTAAGATTATAATATAAAAATTATAGTTGATACTAGAAAATAAGTTGTATTTGTAAAAAGGTCAACTAAATCAATAATCTTAGGAGTATATTTATACACGCCTTTTATCCCCGAACGAAACTTATTGCCGTACCGGGCCCATTTCCAGACTCCGTATATATATATATATATGTGTGTGTTTGTGTGTGTGTGTGTGTGTGTGTGTGTGTGTGTGTGTGTGTGTGTGTATGTATACATTAACATTATAATAATATATATTATACTCGCTTTTGCCCGTGGCTTCGCTCGCGTAATTCGGGGTTCTCTAGTTATAGTTTGTCATCTATGTTCGGAGTAACACAAATCTCCTTTATTGGGCGGATTTTTCTATAATTGTCATTTTAATGCAAAAAGTACATACAAACTACTTAGTACTAAGACTTAGTAATACTCAAAATGTTATCCGGTATCTGTGACGTTTCGCTAGAATGGCCAATATGGCGACTGTGATTTAATTTTGTCTGTCAGAACCATTAGAATTTAACAAAATACTCGACAATCCGAATTTTGCGGATATTATATGTTGTCGACTCGAAATCTTTATTTTTTAATGTTTTATTATTAAGGTAAGGTTTCGATGTACTCCTTAACGAAATTATTAATATAAGATTTGACACTGCGATAGCAGCGCAGTCCGTCGGTTCCAATGTGAAACATTCCAAAATTCATAACTACTTACAAATTAAAAATTAAGTAAAAAAACATTTTCCAGTAGACTAAATTGTGAATCTAAGCCAAGTCCCCTTGAACACACACAAAAATTTCATCAAGATCGGTCCAGTCGTTTAGGAGGAGTTCAGTGGCATACACACGCACACAAGAAATATATATATAAAGATGTAGTAAAATAGAATATAATTAAATAAAAAGAATAGAAAAGAATATAATATGTATTACATACACATACATATACTCACGCCTTTTTCCCGTCGGGGTAGGCAGAGACAACGGAACGCCACTTGCTTCTATCCTTACAAACCTCACGTGCTTCCTTCACATTCATTACTCTTTTCATACATGCTCGCCGGTTGCGGGTGCTTCGGACCTTGCCGTGTATCAGAACGTCACCAATTTGGTCGACGAATGTCCTACGAGGTCGGCCGCGACCGGCTTGCCCATACACGTTTGCCTCATATATTTGGTGCGTCATTCTTTCTTCACTCATTCGCTCCACGTGTCCAAACCATGTCAGCATTCCTTTCTCAATTCTTGTCACAACATCTTCTTTCAGGCCACATCGCTCTCGTTTTACTGCATTCAGAATTCTATCAATCAGTCTCACCCCACACATACTACGCAGTGATCGCATCTCAACTGCGTTAATTCTGCTTTCATGCTTTTTCTGCCATACCCAACACTCACTACCATACATCAGCGTGGGCACAAGTACACCATTATGAACCGCCAGTCGCGCCTCTTTCGGCACAGTCTGACCGTTCATAAAGGCATGCAGCGCTCCATTCACACAGTTTCCCGCAGTCACTCTCCTTTCAATATCTCCTTTACATCTTCCATCTCTTGTAAACATGATACCCAAATATACAAATTCTTCAACTTGTTCAACATGCTCATCTTCAATCGCAATATTACACTCAGTCACACTTTCATCCTTCTCAAACACCATCACTTTCGTTTTTCTTGCATTTAGTTTCTTTCATATGTATTATAAGTATTATAACTGTTACACCTACAACTACCACTATTTTCCGACCAATAATATTTCCATCCAAAGGTTGCCTGGTAGAGATCGCTCTAAGCGATAAGGCCGCCCATTGTACTTCGCTTATATTGTATGATGTCTTATGTAATATTTCTGGTGTACAATAAAGCATAAAATAATAATAGTTAAGCTCTAGTTTGTTGATGTAATCCGAGCATAATTATGATGAAATCAACATTGTAAATCTTAACAGGCACCCACAGGACAGGCTTGCCTAGTATGGGGCCGCCGGATATTAATATAATTACATTGTAATTGTTTTACGATAATAAATATTTTTATTATTATATATCTCTCTTTTTAGCCGTGTGGTTGACGGCATAGAATACAAGTGTCACCACCCCCTATCATCCCGTGGGTGTCGTAAGAGGCGACTAAGGGATAACACGATGCAAATACCATCTTTGCGTAGAGACGCAAAACTCGACATCAAACCCTATACGACTGCCTCGTTGGTCTCGCGGCATAAATGTGCACGTGGGATTGGGAGGTCCCGGGTTCGATTCCTGGGTCGGGCAGTGTTATTGGGTTTTTCTGTCACGAAATTCTTAGTGGCAGCACGGAGTCTGGAAGTGTGCCCGGTACGGCAATAGGCTCGCGCCTTATTACGTGGGACTAAAGTATATCTGGCGAAAAGTGGGTGTAGAAATACACCTCCGCCTACCCCTTGGGGGATAAAAGGCGTGACGATATGTGTGTATGTTTGTATGTATCTCTCTTTTTATTATTATATATTATTATTATCAAAAGAATATTTTAGTTTTCTTTAAGTAAAAAATACCTGCAGTTAATAAGTTTTTTTACCGAAGCGAATAATTTATCTAAGTTTTTTCTGCTGACGGTAATTCAAAGGTTTTAAAAAAAATTTGAGGTTCTAAATGAGATTTTTTTATGTTTACTTCTTAAGAATTTGTCATTTATACACCCATTTGGAAAAATATTTTTTTGTTTGCTTTAATGCTTGCCTTGTTGTCCCATCTAAGAATGAGGAACGAAATTTGTAAGTCGATTTTTTGGTAAAATTTTGAAATGATAATGATATTATTTAGTGAGGTGTTCTACTTACTCTCGATAAACCTTTTCCTGTACACAAGGATGCCTCGAGAGCAGTACTGTAGTGAAGGAAGTGCCGACAGCAGTGGTGTCGGTGGCCGCTCCTAATAAAACTAGGATCTCTTCTTGTAGAGCTAAGTCGGTGTACCCATGTTCCGTATTAGACGATTCTATCATCATATCTAAGAACGACTTGATATAAGTCTTTTTCTTGTCTGCGAAAAAATTGGTGTCACAGCACAACAAGATTTATAAAAAAATAAAATGATATCAGTTTGTATAATAACAAGCGGTCCCGGGCACCACGGTTTGGATGCAAGCGGCAAAATGCTAAGATGATAGTGGTAAACAAAACTACTTACTTGATCTATCCAAATCTTTTGCATGTGCCCTGTTTTCTTTTATTACCTAAAAACATAAAAACGATAATACAATTAGGTATCGTTATCACATAGAGGTTAAACTATCAATATCCAAACCTGGGTGTCAAATTTGTTTTAAGGTTAAGTTAGCTAAATTATTAAAATGACTGAATTGAATATAATAACGACCAAATTGGCGACATCTTGAAAAACGGAAAAGTCCGAAGCACCCGTAACTGGCGAGCATGTATGAAAAGAGTAATGAATCTTGAGGAAGCGCGTGAGTTTGTAAGGATAGAAGCAAGTGGCGTTCTGTTGTCTCTGCCTACCCCGGCGGGAAAAAGGCGTGAGCATATGTCAGGTCAGGTCTACGACTGACCATGTAGCGTGGCAGGGAATAGTATATGTCTAAAGTTTGATGCAAATCTAGCTAAAACTGTATGCTGCATTGTGTAAAGGCGCTATTTCATCAGAACACTAAAGTAATGCCACCGGTCGCGCCACAAACAAGATGTGTACAGTTGTAAAAATAATAAGTTTATTTTTTTGCATAAAATCGTATAAAAATATGTTACAACTATTATGTTTGTTACATATGATATGCTTAACATAGTATGTAATTTTTAGACAGGTGAATTGAGACTAAAGTTAATCTTTTATATTTATAAAATGTTGAACTGTATAAATATATGTGGGTATCTCACTTTGTGTCCCAACCAAACTGTGGCCGGCGACCAAATTAGTCCGAGTGTTTGTTTTTTTGTGGTGGTTCTCGCTTGGTGGCTCTATACACCACAGTAGCACGACTACTCGCACGAACATGGTGTCCTAATAAAATAGGGCCCTAAGTATTACTAAGCAGTGTTATATCTACATAAATGAATTTAATGGGGTGACATCCAATATCGAATTATCTAAATTGATTGTTAACTCGCTGTATTACTTTACCTTTTCTAAAAAGTTGTAGATATATGCCTTATACATTTTATACTCGGCGTGTAATATTTTGGCCACAAAGTCACTTTGGAGCCATGGCTTGCTGAATCTCGCAGCAGCTAAACGAAGGAGTCCATCCAAACCAACTATAAATGGATTATTTGCATCCCTTTGTGCTTTTACTTCTATACCCATTGTTGCCTCTGAAAAAAAAGCAATTAAATTTAAAGTAATTACTGATTGTAAGCCTGTCAAAACGTTGGAAGAGTATTGGTATTTATATCTTAAATAAGTTAAATTACGCGATTGATTTTTTCTTAGTACCTAATCATGTACCGTTTAAATTTATTTATTTATTTAAATTAACAAAGTAACATAACAGAATGACTTCCAAACCGTTACATTGCATACTTAAAAGAAACGTAAACAATAATATCTTAACAAAATTTTATAAACACAACTAAAACATAAACACTTACGGTAAACAGTATTTATGACTTGTAACGTAATACTCCACGTATTGCGTTATAATATCTCGCAGGCGCTTAACGCCAGCTTAGCCACAGAGCGTTCGCAATATTACCAAATGTGGTCATGTTCACTAGCCAAAGTCAGTTAGTGACTCATAGGCCTATATCTATATAAGATGGGTGCGCGATCTAAGTCGGGCACTTGCCCTACACACCGTCTCGCTGATGGTTGTAGTGACTACAAAGTACTATTCTACTTCTCTGTCTACTGTCCCGCTGGGGTTCTCTCTACGGGCTGACGTTCTCTCTACGGACTGACGTTCACCCCACGAGCTGTCTTCTTCCTACGGGCCACGATTCACCCTACGTGCTACAAGCCACAAGCTGCTGGCGCCGTGCCGCTACAAGCCGGCCGCCACCCAAGCCTCCGTTCCTGCCTACGAGCTCCTACAGCCAGTCCACGGACGCCTGATCCTAACCACTCGGCCTGAACCTCGACCACCGGGCGGCCTGCGCAGCGCACCTTGGCCAGCTCATCGGCGACCCTACAAGCAGCTACCCTGCGAGCGTCGGAGAGCAGCAGGAGTCTACACTCCAGCCCTCAGGCCAGTGCTTACCTAGTTCGGTCATACTGTATGTAAGCGGTAGTGAGACATAATAAAGAACCTGTTCAGCCTAGCAGTGTTTCTCTTGAACCCCGACATCCTACCTGAGATCTTCCGTCTCAGACTAAACAGAATAATAATAAGAAACAGGATCTAAGTACAAAAAATATTCTGGCCTTTTTCATAAATGTACTCAAATTATAAAAAAATACATCAGCGTCGTGAACTTGACACATAAAGTCATTATATAAATTTATGACTCTAACAGTTGGGGTACTGCTTATATAGCTGCAGCTCCATTCGGCAGGACACGAAAATAGGTGATGTCTTCGCCTTCCTACGCCACGTGTGTAATTTTGAGAAACATATAGTTGCATGCATTCTAGCACTGAAGGATTATCTACCTTATCGCGCAATAACAGATATTAATGTAGTATAAGCTTTACCCTGCGTCTCAACAGCAGCGTGTCAAACCCCACCATTCCAGACACAAACAGGAATGGGTACATGTATGGATAGTACCCAAACTTTCTTTTATAGAGGTACCACGCACACTTCTTTTGGATTTTTTGTGTCATAAGTGCATGCTTTTTATCATGTGGATCACATTATATTCTAGTTTGCTACGTACATAAGCGTTATATAATAAGACTACTACATTTGTACTGTGAAATTGTGACGATGTCCTAAGTATGAACCCTAGAGCTCTACATGCACTTTGACATATAGTTGAAATGTGTTCACGAAAATCAAGTTTGGAGTCGAAAATCAATTCCAGGTCTCGGATGGTATTTACTCGCTCTAGTTGAGAATTTCCTAAACAGTACGGTTCTAAGATAGGATTTCGAGACCTAGTGAATGATATGACCTTACACTTGTCCACATTAAGATCTAACCTATTTTGTTTACTCCAGAGATTGACTACTAGAGTAAGATCCCGGAGCCGCCAGACCTACGTCATTTTAGCAAAGCTGAAATTTTGAGGATTATTAGTATACAATTTTGTTAAGAGGTATGCCGAACCACTAGCTTGAAAGCCGGGCCATTTCAAAGGTAGCGCGAAGTAAAGGTACCAAAAAAACATACTCACTTACGTTATAGTAGCAAAGCTGGTATTCAAATATGTGTTTAAAAATACTGTCTAAAATTGAAATTCATTATTGCCAGACACCAGCCGTGGGCCATTACTTCTGCCAGACGTCTTAAAGGTTACTTTAAAATGAAGTAAACTACGTCATTTTAGCAAACCTAAATTTGATATATGTTACATAAGATACTATTTTAAGACCCTTCCTAAGCAGCCAGACCATTCCGAAGGGCCGTTCGTCCAGCCAGACGCCATGAAACTTTCCCAGCGAGTGCGAGCGTGCGGCCATTATTCATACGCATGAATGCATGTGAGTACACTACATTGTCCCAAAAGACTGTAGGTATATTATTTTGGGTATTATTACAAGACTACAAGAATAAAAGTGTAAAATATATTTTTTCACAAAAATTATAATTGTAGCGGCAAGCTACATAACACATATCACAGCGCCATCTTCCCAATGACGACGGAACTACTAAGATACACTACTACTGGCGCTGTATGTAGCTTGCCGCTACAAATATAATTTTGCTAAAATGACGTAGGTCTGGCGGCTTTGGGATCTTGGACTATTCGTTTATGTCGCGTTGTAAATTTTCACAGTCAGCCGCGCTATTTATGGGATGATATATCTTTAGGCCATCCGCGAACATAAGGCACTTAGCTGTTTTCAGCACCATTGGGAGGTCATAATGGCATTACAAATAAGCAACGATATTATAATTGTCATTTTTACTGTAACTATGTATGTAAAACTTCTTGTAACATGGTTTCTATTAACTAACTTTAATATCAAATAAGAAAAATTAAATGCGAACACATTTTTGTACTACCTCAAATTTTAGGCGTATTCAAGAGGATAAGGAAGAAAAATATAAGTACCATAGTTACTGAATGACAAGCACGGGATAGTACTGTTTGCTGATGATACCTCACTTTTATTTAAATTAAAACGCCAACAAATTGATATGGACGATGTAAAAATTGCTATCTCAAACGTAGTTCGCTGGTTTGAGGTTGACAACCTGCTTTTAAATAAACTTAAAACTAAATGTATTCGATTTTTGATGCCTAACGTCAAAGAAGTGAACACCTCAGTAAAGTTTAAAGATGATGTGTTGTATCTTGTGGATAACACCCAGTTTTTAGGCATTACGTTGGATTCTAAGCTGCAACGGGGACCACATATTAGTAAATTGTCGAATAGACTCAGCTTTGCAGCAAACGCAGTCAGAAAAATTCGCCAGTTAACTGACATTGACACAGCCATGCTTGTATATCATAGCTATTTTCATAGTGTAATGTCATACGGTATTCTCTTGTGGAGAAATGCTGTCGACATACAGACCATCTTTGTTCTGCAGAAAAGAGCTATTCGAGCAATTTGTAATTTGGATTATGGGGCTTCGTTAAGGAATAAATTCAAGGAAATAAACATTTTAACAGTTGCAAGCCAGTACATTTATTCCGACCTAATATATGTATTCCAAAACAAGGCCTCATACTCAAAGAAAATAGATATCCACAATTTGAATACTAGAAATAAGAGCAAACTTGTAGTGCCGGCCACCCGGCTAGAGAAAATAAAAAAATCTTTTCAAGGCCAATGTGTGCGCAATAAAGTGCCAAGCAATATACAAAATTTAAGTTTTAATAAATTCAATAAGGTTATAAAACAAAAACTTTGTCAAAAAGGGTACTATTCGGTGCTAGATTATATTGAAGATAAAAATGCTTGGGAATAATTTGTTCAGTCCCACAGGCTACTTATGTTTGGTTATTGTTAAGTTTCATGTGAGGGTGAGTTATTGTGTCTATAATTATTATGCTAGTTTAGTACTTTTATATTATTATTAAAACCTTATTAATTGACAACAACATTATAGACACACCAGCTCATATACCTATGAAAAATTCAATGTAGTTACTAAGTTTTTAAATTGTATAGAATCAAGACGAAGAAAAGAGTGGCCCGGAGTTTCATGCCTAATTCTTCTCACGAGGTTCTACTTTCTGGACAGGCATTTTTTTTTCAATACTCAATTATGTAAATATGCATTTAAAGTTACTTTTTTATTTTAATTTGTATGACTTTCTGACGTGTCCAAAAAATTTAAAAAATTTTATGGAAATAATCATATTTGAGTTTGAGTAAGTTTGAGTTTGATCGCTGAACCGGTATTATTTTTTGGGTTAAGTTAAGAGGCGTATACACTACGGTATGTGTGTAGCCTTCTAACTCAGAGACAGCTCTCGTACTTGTCAAGGTCAACAACTTGTTTACCATAGAAACGATAATAATTTAAGGGTAACACGTTTGTACAAATAAACAAACCTGATTTCTAGCCTTGATTTAAATCGAAAAGACGCAAGCAAGTAAACTATATTTTTTTTGTTTTAAGCGGCAAACGAGCAGATGTATCACCTAATGGTAAGCGATTACCGCCGCCCATAGACACAAGTAACACCAGAGGAGTCACAAGTGCATTGCCACCCTTTAGGTTGGGCAAAGGGATAGGAGGAGGAGTTGGATGCGGGAGAAGGAATAGGGGATGGGGCCTCCAGCACTCGCACTCACCGAACAAAATGCAGCAGCATAGGTATTCTCACTTTACGTCGATTTTCTGTGCGAGGGTAGTACATCCCCGGTCGAGCCGGTCCATTTATGCTCATATCAGCACGGTTCTACTAACTATAAATACAATATGAGTACTTACCACAAACAGCATCCAAAGCATACGAAGTAAAGTATTGCCACATAGTAATGGGTCCCTTTCCAGCTGCAGGTTTTAATTTTTCGACCATCACAGAGCTCTGTTTGTCGAAAATTTTGACAAAGCCCCTTAGTTTCTTGGTGGCGAAGCTTGGGGTGTGCAGTTTACGGCGAGGACGCCAAATTGAAACTAAAATTGAAGAGTGGAAACATTTACTCTAGGTATACTAATTTTGTAAAGCTAAAGAGTTTGTTCGTCCATTTGGTAGATCGTGTTAATCCCATTAACTTCTGGCTCGATTTGATGTAACATCTTGCTATGAACGTCGCGTGCAGAGCAGTTGATCTAAATAACGCTGGTGTGACCAACACAAAAATAATTATTCAAGTCGGGCCAGTAATTGAACAAAACATATAAATTCTTCAGCCTTATTATATTAGTATGCAAACCAACCAGCCCTTTGTTGTTATATATTTTGCAAATATTTAGCATTTTCACTTTATTTGTCATCAGCTTAGTAATGTATCTCACCTGGTGCAAATATACTAGCGTCTCCCATAACCAGCCAACACAAACTCATCAAGTCACCTTTCTCTAAGCAGTTCTTTAGAATAATTTCGCTTATTTCTGCGTCACTTATCACTGAAATCACACACGTTATAATGTAAGTATCACGCCATAACATTATGAAAAAATATATAATTAGAATAACTTCACGCCTCTGTCCTCGAAGGGGTAGGCAGAGGTGTATCACACACGCACACTTAACCAGTTAGGTTTCGGTCCCAATGTGATAGGGGGTGAGCCAATTGCCATCTACCGTGCACATTATTAAGCGAGCGATAATTAAAATTTTTAATACACGCATAACTTCGAAAAGTCAGAAGTGTGTGCTCGGGGTACCTGGGGATCAACCCCGAGGCCATCATCTCGGCAGTTTGTTACGCACACCACTGGGTTTATGATGATCAGATCAAAGTCATTGTATTCCTAGCGTTCCCGGTCACCCATGACTGTCTTATGGTGCTGATACACTTAATTATTCACCTGTAATGACCATTGTTGCAAATGCTACATAATAGAAAAACAAACGAGTGTGTTTCATAGGGGGTTTACACGGATGAATAAAGCCGCACGATTTTTGCCGCGTGGCGTAAATCGACCGTTTAAATGCCAATTCGGCTAGCTCGCAAGTGACTAAAGCCGCAAGCCCCGAAGTTGGGTAGCGTCCGACTTTGGCTGCGCGGCGATCGGCCGCATGCGACTAAAATCAACCGAAAATCTAACATCGAACGTGTAAACCCCTCATTAGCGAGCATTGTATCGAGCGTTCTCGCGTGCATTCTAGCGAAGGGACAGTTGCTTCGACCTTTTTGCTGAATAGAGCGTTCGCTAGAAAGCTGATGAAAATGTTCGTAGCGATTTTTGTTGTTCAGTTCAACAAATTTGAAAACGGCGAATGCTCGATGTTCTGTTACAGGTGTATGCTCAAATGTATTAGTACCACTAGGGTCCGGGAGCTGCGCATAACAAAAGGCAGAGATGCGTGCAGGGTTCTTTAACCGATACCCGCTGCATAGCTGTCTGTTGGTATCTCCACTAGGCTATCGCTGCCATAGTTAAAATGTTTAGGTTGACTTACTAAAATTAAGTACGTTGAGATGCCACATTCCCATTATTCCTCCTTTACTTTCTGCCTCTTTTCCCATAGTTTGGAAAGATTGCATCATCTCTGTGACAATAATATAATTATAGGTTATTATCAACAATTACACTTTCTGTCTAAATACATTATAGACTTACCGTACAGACAAAAAGTTTATTTGTATGTTAATCCATTGTCTAGTACCTATAGTACAAGCTCTGCTTAGTTTGAGACTAGATGGTTTTGTGAATATGTGGTACAATATTATTATTATATAGACTATCTACTACTATTTAACTTGTCTAGCTAGCGATTAAAATAAAATTATTAATGTTGCTATAATCATTATTTTTATTTTATTAACCACCACCGCGGTGTCCCTACGGGTCCCGTGTAGTAGCGGGGTCACGCGATTTGCGGATAGCATACTTTTCCCTGACCCGCCCGGGATTGGCCCCGTCTCGTTTTGCTACTTGGGAGGCGGCGCAGACACTACGTCGCCTTCTTGCCTTTCGGCGGACGGGGAGCAGCCCCAGTGCTCGCTGTTCGCAGGCACTAAAACCCAGCAGCCGCAGAGGATAGGGACGGCAACCTGACAACACTGCATCTCCTCTTCCTCTGCAGCCCCAACACAACGCACCAAATGTTGCGCCCCCATTTGGTCGCGGCCGATAATCGCACGCAATGATAAAATGCAGCAACGCAACACCGAGAAGCCTCTTCTCCCACGATCGCGCCCGACTGCGAGGGACAGACAGTACTGTCCCCCGCATCCGCACCCGCACCTTTGGACGCATCCTACGCGTACAGGCCTCACCCAAGTCCACGCAGAGCGTCCACTCCCGGGATCCCGCTTAGCATCACCGTGGGGTTATTATATATTATAATAGTTTTTAAACTTTTTTTTTTATATAATCCTTTTCAGTATTCTGATGGGGCATGTAAACCAACAGTCCGATATTTAAGTTGTCACATTTAAAGAAAGAAAAATAGGTAACTCAAAGCGTCTGAACCGCGCGAATTGTAAGTGCAACTGCGTTTTAAACTTATATTTTGACCCAAACAGTATAATATATGTACATATTTGTAATTTTACCACCAATTCCTTTCTTTTGATACCAAACACGTAATGATTATTTCAGTTTAATTTTTTTTGAGGTTGATATCTAAGGTATAAATTCCGTAATAGAACATTTTGATTAAATTTGTATAGCCTATGTCACCCGGGCCATTATTACGAATCTATTGAAACGCCATTTATTAAAATCGGTTTAGTAGATTAGGCGCTACGGTGGAACATACAAACATACATACGTAGACTGCCAAAAACATTACCCTTCCTTTTGGCTCCGTCGTAGTCGGGTAAAAAAGGGGTCTAAAAAGGATGAAACTAGAAAGTATACCTAAGTACATATTAAATGCTCAAGCTAGAGCCGTGGTCGCACCTTTTGTATACTAGTGTACATATACCTGCCATGTTTGTTTAATGCAGGTAAATGTGCCTGGCGCGTATTTCCCTTTCCGTGTTCAACTGGCGACATTGGTCTCGCCAAATCCACACGCTTTTGTATTACTACGGAATACAACCAACCCGTGCTCAACTCGCGTCAACTGAGCACGTTTTTGCGATCAAGCAACGTTAAAAGAAGCTTTACAAAATAGTGTGCAATTGACGCCCGAAGTTGGATTCGCGCGCTTCTCATTGCAATTTGTTTAGGTGAGACTAACTCAAGTAAGTAGGTTATGTTAGGTTCTCTTGTGACCCTTAATCCAAACATAGGAGCCCTGCAAAGCAGGGCTCCATCAACTTAGTTTATATTATATTATATCAGCAGGTAGACTTTATGTCCATTTAAATAGTTTTTAATAAACTAAGTTGACGGAGCCCTGCTTCGCAGGGCTCCTATTTTTGGGTTAAGGGTCAAAAGAGAACCTAACATAAACTATTTAGTTACTTGAATTACATACAGTCGCACCTAACAACAGTGTAGTGTTCAGTTCAACTTCAACACTTGATCACAAAGGCGTGCTCAGTTGACGCGAATTGAACACGGGCTCGTAGAACTCCTTATTGATCACAAAGGGGTGCTCAGTTGACGCGAATTGAACACGGGCTCGTAGAACTCCTTAGTAATACAAAAACCTGTGGATTTGGCGAGACCGGTGTCGCCAGTTAGACACGGATAGGGAAATACGCGTGCCTGGCACACACATGGGGTACCTATACTTAAACTTATTTTTTAGCTTACACTTTTGAAGTTGGTTTAATTTATTATATAAAACGGACACTTGCGTCTAAGACAATATTCATACTTACGTTCAGTATTGCCTAAAAGTTTATATGCGTGACCCAAAAATGGCCATTCAAGACTATCACAAGGAAACTGTTTGAACAACAATACCATTCTCTTGTCTCTACGATTCAAGAGATATATTCCCATAATTATAATAAATACTAATAAAAATAATGTCAACATATTGAAACTTCAAAAAAAAAAAACAACGAGCACAAATTCACAAACTGCTTGCTGAAGGGCCCGTACTTAGTGACTGACTGCCTATGAAATAAAAATAATTTTAACTGGTAAAATAATTTAATACATTGTATATATTATGTAAGGAAGTATTTGAATATCCTTAATATAATTAACGGTTATTGTTATAAACATGTTTTTAGGGTTCATTCAGTACTAAAGTGATTCTTGTAGTTTCGCCAAGATTTCTGATTTTCCTCATTTTTCCGTCGAGCTCTCACTGCTGAGTTTGAACGTCCCAAAGTCGATCCTGCTTTTCGTGTTTTAGGTCTATCTTTCTTCCCATCCACTTTCTCATTTTCAATACTATCTCCAGGTTTTTATTGCGTTTTCTGACAATGTGTCCAAAGTATTGGCGTATTCTCTCTAGACATAAACTGGAGTCAGTGTTTTATCTTCACTTCGATAATTATTCGTAATTATTACGTCATGTCCTAATTTTAAGAATGTTGTGCATGTCTCTAATTATTGGTGTAAGCATACAACGTTGTCTAATTTGTGAAATTTTGTAATTGTTTATATTTATTCTGTTCACATGTCTTTGTAATAAATATAAAATTCGTTGGTTTCGATGGTCGACATGGGTAAACGCAAAATGCGTCGTCAGCAAAACATTTCCCAATCATCGATCCGTTTTCTGATGGTTGCTTTCGGGGTCCAAAACTCGCCCCTTTACAGAAACAGTTATAGTGGACTGAAAACACAACTTAGTAGCTAACCATCGTCTTATGTGGTTTTATTGGTATTTTCCGTCAAACAGCAAATTTACTTAGTATAAAAAGCAAAAATACCCATAAGGCTTACCAAATTTAACTACAGAAACCTACGGCGCGCGTAGCCCGATACACTCTTGACCAGTGTTGTCTACACGCACTTAATGTCGCATAATATTAATGAAATCTTATCTGTTCGTAGTTATGTTAAGCTAATAAATATGGAAATATATCGTTAAAATTTACACGACTGGTTATTTTAATTGGAGATCCCAATGAAGGGACAAATGTAATAGCTAAAAATATACATAATTATATTTTTAAACTTATTCAAGCACATATTCAAGTACAAACGTGTTTGTAATAAATTCTATCTACACAAGACGTTTTTATCACGTGAAAAAAGTTGCCTCGAACATAGATAGGTACCGAAAAAACTATCGGATTGATGGTTCAACTTAACTTTTTAATGGAAAATGTTTTGTTGTACATCGATGTAGATCTAGGTATATAAAATAAGATGGATAGTCTAAACGCAGTAACAGACGACGTATGCTAATTCATCTTTCGATACATCTATTCTATATACAGGGTTATTTGTAAATCACCGTTAACCTCTCAGGACTATGTTACTAACATTATAATCAACAACTTTTGTTCTATGACTTTTAAAAATTCATCATAGTTTAGTTCATTAGATTTTCATACAAAAATAAAAATATTTAAATTGAACGCTCTAAATGTTGCGAAGGCTATGCGATAGAACAATAGCGAGGGGTGCGGGCGGAGGGGTGGTGGCGCGCAGGCATAGGCAGGTACAGCTAAATACACGAGTTGAAATGTGTTAGATAGATCAACGAAATCTTGAAGGTTTGTTTTTGTAAATGTATTATGTTTTGTAACAAGTTATAGAACAAAAGTTGGTAAAGGTTTCGAAATACGTCGTCGTTTTTAGGGGTTGTGAGTGATTGGAGGTGGAGGGAGGGAGTTCTCGGAACCCCTCTTCACCATTTTCACTTGCCGGAAATACTTGGTTTCCTCTGAAAAAAATATTATCTCCAAACATCGGTGTGTATGGCACTGCCAACTTCCACATTCTTCACACTAGTGTAATAAACTAAGGTTGACGGAGCCCTGCGAAGCAGGGCTCCTATTTATGGATTAAGGGTCAGAATAGAACCTAACATAACCTATTTAGTTACTTATTACAGTCGCACCTAACCCTAGGTACTCGAAAGCAATGACGCACAAATTTGACATTAGCTGTCAATATCATTCATACAAGATGGCGTTGCGTTTCGTTTCACGTTTTTCAAATAAAACCTAAATATCGCTTTTATTGATTCCACTAGTTTAATAAACAAATAATGGAAATTGCTTAAAAATATTTAGACGCAACTCCGGCAGCCAAAATTTCTTTTAGGGGACTAAAACTAACTCCCTTAAGCCCCCTACTCCACCAATACCCTCAAATTCGGAAGACTCGTTTCGAAACCCAACCCCAAAAGTTGTTGAATATGATGTTAGTAACGTAGTTCTGAGAGGTTAAACGTGTTTTACAAATAATCCTGTATATAAAATGAAATTGAGGTACTTGTCTGTAATTTAAAAATAAATATGATTTTGTAACTGCATATAGTCAGAGGAAGATAGAGGAATTCGTAAGGCGGTGCTGTTGTCGAGATACCGAAAATAATTTGAGTTAACCGCGGGAAACAGCAAGTACATTATAAAGCTGATGAGTCTGTTTGTTTAAACGTATTAATCTTTAGAACTTATAGTGCCGGACGGATTTGCATTTTTTATTAATCACGTGAATATTAAGGGAAGGCTAACATGATTTACTTATATTAACATCACGCTTCGACCCTTAGGATCTCAAAGAAAGAAAGGAACTTCAAAACTGCAAGCTAATTATTTAATGAATCTACATTTATCTTATTTTATTATTTATTTATATATAGACTCAGGCCTGTATCCCCGAAGGGGTAGGTAGAGGTGTAATATTACACCCACAGTTCGCCATGAATTTTTAGGTCCCAAGTAATATGGGGCGAACCTATTTACGTTATCAGGCACATCACCAGCCCCCGTGCTGCTACTGAGAATTTGGAAAAACACAGTAACACTTTGCCCGACCCGGGAGTCGAACCCGGGACCTCCGATCAGCAGTCGCATACGCTATCCACTGGACCACGGAGGCAGTAATAGTTATTTTATTATATTATCTATATATGGATGGATGTGGTGAATTTTGTGTAAAGTACTTACCCACATGACATTTTTATGTAATAGGCGGCAAACGAGCAGACGGATCGTCTGATTGTACACGATTACGGTCCATAGAAACAACCAACACCAGAGGAATCACGCACGTTGCCGCCCCTTGGCATGGAGAAGGAAAGGGAGGAAAACTGAGATTAGGAAGAAGGAAAGGCGGATGGGGTCTCCGATACTCCCAAAATATAAAAGTAGTAATGCGAAGCCATCACCTGCGTTAGTTAATTTTCGTCTTACAATAAATAATTACATTGTTGTTATTACGCATTTCATGCATATCAATTTCTTTCTGCAATCCACATGCTCCCAATTAGCCTAGCTGCAGCGCAATGGCCGCCGTTAATTCAACGACGGACGACATAACTCCGGCAGGTAAAAGTATTATTCCTCTAAACAATATTAGCTACGTGAGCCGAATGCGACAAAGATTGTCTTGCTGAAAACGTACCACTTTGTAGTTGGAACATACACGCGGACCGACGGACGTTATTAACCTTTACAAATATCTAGCCTTGGCTTCTGTGCTCGAGTAAGCTCAGATGCCGAAAACAGTGTACGCAGTTTAGCGAATCAGGTGATAGAGTCGAAATTAAAGCATAAACTTTTTCGATTCTATCATTACATTTACTTTTAAAAGCCTGACCCATATGTTCCGATTTCTGAAAGCAGAATATATGGGTCAGGTTTAGATGTAACATAAAGTATGTATTAGGTACAAAAAGATGTAGATTGTGTTTTAATATTGTTTCAAAGTCAAATCATTTATTTGTTCATAGGTTCATTATTATAAACACTTAAAAAAGTCATACTTTTTAAAAATTAAGCTAGATGAGGCCGTTGCTTCCTAACTGACTGCCCTGAGAAGAAACATCCGAAACAAACTCAGAGGTAATAGTCTCTTTTAAAGTCCGGACAAATTAGTAAAAAAATAATGATATCTTAATATATAATCCTTGCGTTACAGACTGACTGACAGACACGCTACAGCCAAAACTATTGGGCGCAGGAAGCTGAAATTTGGCATGTATGTTCCTTGGGGACCGTAGGGGTGCACTAAGAAGGGATTTACCGAAATTCCCACGGGATAGGCCAAAACGGGTAAATTAAAAAAAATGCAGGCGTAGTTGCTGGCGTCCTCTAGTATAAAATAAAATATATTATTAGTTAACAATCTTTATGCCACAAGAGGTTATGTACAAAGGTCAGTAGGTATGCGTGTTTAATATTTTGCTGATTTATTTTATGCTTACCATTAGTAGACCATCTTTAAATCATTTATTACCATGTAAAAGAGCTGGAGCTGTTTATTCCACTTTGTACAGCAACCAACCCAGGTTTAAGTAAAATAGAACGTAATTAACTGTAAGAGGAAAAGCTTTAAGTGAAAAACTCGCGTAAGAAACAAGTTTCTGTGCTGTAAATAGCATCACGTTTTAATTGGCAAAATCTCTAGCCTTTTACTAATTGCACCTGCGAGGAAGAATGGCTTCTACCTACCCCTTCGGGTATACAGGCCTGAATATAAAATATGACATTACGTAGATTTTATGAGAGCGGTATCTCGCGAAAGATACACCCGGATACGGGGGTACGCCCTACCGGCGTGGCACGTGCACTTTTTATAAGCCAATAACGTCCCCTTCACGGCATCTCAAAGAGTTGTTGAGCAACTGAATGTGATATTTCAATAGGTGGCAAGTGGCACACACACAAGCTATTACGCAGTGAAGACATATATCTCTATTCTATGAATATTCTTATCAGGTTATCTATAGTAGCGCCGTAGTTCAAACAGGTGGTACTAGTCGGTTAGAATTCGATTATTTGAAAGAGAGAGATGAAGAGGGTTTGGAATAAATGATCAATAAAAGTATGAAAATGTGTAGAAATTGTGCGCTTGGCTTGTGGTATGTAGGTTTAAATAAGTACACCTTATTATTAAATTGAGTAATAAACTCTTGCGAAACGAGATCTCAAACATAGGTAGCACGTTTTTCTCTACAGATACAATTCTTAATCTTGAGGCTCATGTCCCTTTTCTTTGAATCATCTTTCTAAAGTGCTACTACCTATCGTATTTTAAATAAATTTTACTAAATAATAAATAGCATTTAATGGTTTTTGCGTCGTGCAGAAAACAGTAACCGTGTCGCCGAACGATTGTTTATACTTAAGTATATCTACTAATAGGTTCTTTCTGAATTCTGTGGGTTCGACCACCTCTGTAATCCACAAACTGTTTTTTACTGCCTGAGTGTTTTGGGAACCCTCCTACAATACAGCCATTGCAGCATCTACTCGCAATGCAATTGAACAGATAACATTTTTATACAAAACGTTCATCAGACGGTTACTACGTACTTTTTAGAAGGCGCTTGAATTTATGTACAACATTCTACGAGTAGGTACGGAAATATAAGTTAATCAAAGAACCAACCATGTTATAAATTCAGGACATTTTTGACTGTCCTATATATTGTTAGGTACAAGGTACCCACCAAATACTCTACTTCAACTCTCACAACGCTCTCCACATATTCTCTCTTCGTAGTAAACACTCAAAACCGTTCGCTAACTTCATCTGCACTTAAAATCAACCGGCATGAAGACGGCAAACACGAGGTTCTAATACGTGCCCTATCTCGTATCACGATAATCAAACGTATTCGGCATTCACGGGCACAACCGACTGTTGTATGTATTGCTTGCTGCTCGATATTTCGCGTCACGCCCGCAGTATGTGTCGCGGGACTTAAGTTTGCCGCGCATTGCGATGATGGGTTTGCCAGTTACAATTTTTTTGATGATAAAGCTGGATGTTTATGGGTTTGCCTGTTAGGATTTTTCGTTTGGGTACAACAGCTTGTATTTTACGCTAGACAGTTTTTATAAGCCTTTGATTATAAATGTATATGCCACCGGAAAATAACAAGAACCGTAAATTTATAAATTTCCTAGGAAATTTATATATTTGTGCCGTGTGGTGACAGATGAAGAATACAAGGTGTCACTATCCATTTAATTCCGTGGGTATGATTGCCAGTCCTTTCCCCATTTAAAAGCGACTAAAGAAAAAGATACCCAAATAATATCTTCGGGAAAAGACAGAAAATTCGACATCGAACCCTATACATCACTACCCTACCCGTCTGGCCGCGTGACTAAATCCTGTGGGTGACTCATAGAGCTATTGTGACGAAAATTATAAGAGGCTTTTACCCAGCAGGGCACTGCAAAGGGTATATATGTATGACGATATACCGTCTTATTTCAGTAAGATTTCCCTAATGCCGGCGACCTACCTACCTATCTCGGTAGGTCACCGGCATTAGGTTAGTTACTGGGTACCGTGAGCATTCGAGTACTGGTCGAGGAGATGTGATATAAGAGATTTTCACGTTTTCTCCTAGAACAAATTGCAGTCGACATTTATGCAACCTTATGTAAAGATAAATTATTCTCTGATGAATCAGATTCTCCGTCATCATAAACACACATTGACATATTCTTTACTTACTCACGATCTTCCCTAGAAAGTATAGAGCGGTATAATAATAGACAGTGCACACAGCCAAGAGACGATGTTTACTATAGTGTGCGGGCAACCTAACAAAACCTTGATCGAAGTTGTTCAGTTGACACAAGGATCATTGAATATCCGCCACGCGTTCGCTCGGCTATTACGTGAAACGCACCGCGATAGTGTTTCACGATCTCCTCAAGATATTTCACCGTGTCTCGCACAGGAAAATACTCATAAATTCTACGTATCAGGGTGTGAGAAAAAATTGTATACATCGAGTAGGTATTGAGCGCCATTGAAGATAGGTGCCCCAGGAAATAGGGTGTCGCGTCTTTCGAATATATGACACGTTTTCAACCAAGATACTGAAATTGTTTTTAGCTAGTGGTTCTGTAAGCGACTTACACTTGCCTTTTCTATCGGTTTCATGTTTGCCATGAAACCTTGAGGCGGATGGAAATGGTATATGGAAAACTGAATTTTGGGGGCTGAATTGTAGGCATGTGTTTGCTTGCAATATTTTTCTTGGCCTACTCCGGATATCAAGGGTTGAAGTATCTTAAGATTATCTTTGTATTTGTCAGCGATACGCCAGGGTTATGGTGTCCAGACACCATAATATAAACACTCACGTAATATTACTTGGTTTATTATCAGTTGATTTCTAGCACAGAATTGATTTAAAATGTGAGTTACAGTCCTTTTTATACACTAACCGTCATTACACTTAGTCACTTCCTTTACAATATATAAGTGAAATTACTGTACAATTATAAACTAATCAAAAATCAACATTAATATTGTAATGAATTTTGCACAACACCAAATGATTTATTTTACACGAATAACAAATTTATTTTATTAACCAAACGCTGCTTTACAACATTGTCAACAGATGGCCCTATCAACAGGATGCAAATATAAACGCATGTTATTTATTACCGTAAAAATAAGTGTCAGAATAATGTTATTTAATACTAATTGATTTTACTTTGAAAGTTTCTGTAGTTATCTTAATAACTAAGTTATAAATTAAATACTTTATAAAACAGTTAAGCAGCCAGTACAGTGTCTAAATATTGTAAAGTAGTGAAGTTCTCAGTTCTGTGTTCACAAATAGTTATTTAAAAATCAATCTTAAATATTGTTAATATTTTCGTAACAATATAATCATTATATATTAATTTGCGCCCATACGGCCATTCTGATCCAGCGCGCTCCTCGCGCTGATTATTTAACAGTTACAGAATAAACAGCATAACAAACAAAATGAATGAATATAAAAATTACATAAATAAGTGTTTATCATACAGAATGAACTAAAAGTTATTTACAAGGCTTCACCTAGTCATAGGATCTTAGCCTGTGGCATGCGTCACCCATCACGGGATCTAACAAACAATGCTTCACCCATGGCTAAGCCGATTACGGCATCACCGATTACGGGATCTAGCGCACACAGGCATCACCCACATAGGGATCTAGCCCACAAACGGCATCACCCACATAGGGATCTAGCCCACAAACGGCATCACCCACATAGGGTCGATTTAGCCCACGCGGCATCACCCATCACGGGATCTAGCCAACACACGGCATCACCCATCACGGGATCTAGCCAACACACGGCATCACCCATCACGGGATCTAGCCAACACACGGCATCACCCATCACGGGATCTAGCCAACACACGGCATCACCCATCACGGGATCTAGCCAACAAGACCAGGATCAAGGATACGCATGGTGGCCAGCCAGCGTTTTGGGAAGGATGTTGGATAGGAAAAATAAAATTTTACTCAAACACAAATGCAAAATTTGCCTCATAAACACATCAATGCATATACATAAAATAATCATCATCGTTGGACATGTTCAGTTATATCAATACAATGCAATTACATAGGTCCAACAACGACAGTGGAGGAGGTAGAGGACCCCCCCACGTAAATCGGTATCTGACGAATCCTCCGCCCATACGGTCAAGCCGCTCAAACAGTCGCCGATGTTGATCAGCAACAAAGGTTAGCAAACAATGCTTGACTCCAGCTCAGCTCATGCGGCATGTGTGCGCGTAGCCCACACACAAAACCACCGACGTCAAAAGGGCGGGCCACCGTCATCCATACATACAAATCAGTAAAGGGCCGCTCGTCCATCCTCTCCTCACACCAAGGTCAGGTCATCTGCTAGGATGTCATCATCAACCTGCAACACTCAAAAGACAGGTGGTGGGCAACATTTCCCACCCAAATATTAGTTCCATGAACCTTCGTAACTGTAGATGAAATAAAATTCGACTCTTACAAAGTGGTCCGGTCTATTAAGCTATATCTATATATCAGGCATGTTCAACCTGTGCATTGATCTATAGTTATCTTAGCTACAACAGTGTTGGAGCCCATATTTTAAGCACAAGGTAAAATACAAAAGACACTGAATTTTCTCAGGTTCTGTCTGACAGTGCCATTTTAGATAATCAAATATAAAGTTATCAGGAGACCCATATTTTGCAGTTTAGATAAAACAGTTAAAACTTAATATATTCAAAATTAGTTTTATCCACATCAAACAGGAAAACAAAATGGCAAGAACAAAGAGAGGCCTATGTTCAGCCATGAACAGTCTGACTGTTGATGATAAATATGAAATGATTTCAAACCATGCAGATCCAAGGATTTCGAAAATACTAGTGCTATAATTATTATTCATGTAAGAACATGAATAATCCAATATTGAATATTTTTAGGCATAGTGCAAGCTGTGAAATTGTTTAACTGTATGCCAACTGAGCCATAAAAGAGAAATTTACAAGCTACCAATATTTCAAAGCAAGATTAGTGCAGTCTTATTTCTAAAAATGATTCCACTCAGTTTGTATAGTTAATATGGTGGTGAGTTTATATCAATAGTTTTATTTGACTTTATATTTAAAAGAATTCTCTAAATAATGTTACTATTTATTTTCAACTGTTAATATGTGGTGTTAATGTAATTCTTATTAATTCATACACAATAATTGTTGATCTGAATAAATAAACTTAAACTGACTAATCACAACTGACTTAGAAATAAAGCACGAGTAGTCCATACAATTACTTTAACTTGCTAAGAACAAATACTGCTAAATGGGAAAAGAGATAATATGGATTTGCACATCATGTTCTTTACACCCACTCACCATTATCCTAATAATCATATTCCTATCCGTCTTGTATCCCACAAGAGCTAAGCAATAATGTTGGCACTAAATTTTATTGGTTTATCACTGGTTGTCATCTTAAATATAGATGCAATTAACTCAGCAAATGAACTCGCAACTAAAATAAATTGTATTTACCGAGTATAACACTAAGGCTTGTTATTTATAAAAGATTAGCAGTCACCTGCCTTAAGACTTTCAACCTAACATGCTTAGATGGACTTTTATAATACCTAAGTGAGTGCATATGTCCATAAGGAAATCTACTGTCCAGATCTCATGTTTCTAGCTTCAGTAGTTTGGGTTTAAGCAAGAACGTATCATGGTCGGAACGAATCATTCTATAGAGGTATAAAATTAAACGACAAATATTAAGATATGTTGGGTACCCTTGTCTTATAACCTTAACTTAAGCTGCAAGTTGACAGTAACAATTCCAACATAATGTTAAAATGAAATCATGTAGGCACCTACAGAGTCCACAAATATATAATAAAACCAATTTTGTAACTTTACAAATATTAGCTTTAAAAATGTGTATCACAAATTTATTTTTATATCTACCTTCTGAATATATTATATTTGTACTAATATAAGAAAACTGATCTGTGAAACTACTGGTTTTATGCAAATAATTATTTTTGTGGTGGATAGTCATTTATCAAGAGAGGCTTCGTATAATCCTAGCCGTGAGCACTAGCCATAAGTAATGCAGTTAGTTAGCCTTATGTAATGTGTAACCAAGGGCTATAAATAATGTTTTGATTCCTTTAATGTTTTACTATTGGGATTATCTATTGACTACCAATTTAATTCATATTCAGCACATCACTTAGCTTATTTAAACTGAAAGCAAATCAGGTAATTTATACAATGGATCTATATCAGAGCTTCAACTTGAAAAGGGCAGTTATACCGTTCTTTACTAATAATTATATTAGTAGAACCACATAACAACAAAGCTATTTTCTCTTTCTTGTGTAGATAAATAAGTTTTACAGAGAGTTTCCGACATGGCCTAACGATTAATAAACAGACCAGAGCCGCAGCCGACGGCATAACATGACTATAAGCACAGTAGCACTGCTAAATACCAAACGTGGATAAACAACAGTTACCTATAAGTTCTATTTGGGGTGTAACGTTCGTAATTTTGACGGTATAATGTTTACCTGGTAATCCTTACGGGGACAGTAGGTAATCGTGTAAGCACCATAATTTATAAAATCAGGATGTTTCTCAAAAACCAATCAAATCAGCTCTGGATAAATACCTCTGGTCAGTGCATCAACAACCCGCATCTGCAACCTCTGGTAGCACAGCGTTCACACCACAGCACACCCTGGTGCGTGCACCCCGTCGTAGTCGCTCTGTCGCTCTCGCTCGCACGTGGCCTCACGTGAAGTGTAGACGTGTTCGCCATAACTCCGACACACCGTGTGGTCTCCGATCAGGGTTGACTAGCGCCAAACACGGCTTCCAAGCGCTTGTCGCATCAGTCTTCAGGTCATCCTTGGTAATGGCGGCTAAGCCAAGAGACCCATCAATCTCGCGCCAACCGTAGATCCCGAAGTCTCTTAGGGGGCGTTTATCCCACCGCTGCTGTCAGCGATACGCCAGGGTTATGGTGTCCAGACACCATAATATAAACACTCACGTAATATTACTTGGTTTATTATCAGTTGATTTCTAGCACAGAATTGATTTAAAATGTGAGTTACAGTCCTTTTTATACACTAACCGTCATTACACTTAGTCACTTCCTTTACAATATATAAGTGAAATTACTGTACAATTATAAACTAATCAAAAATCAACATTAATATTGTAATGAATTTTGCACAACACCAAATGATTTATTTTACACGAATAACAAATTTATTTTATTAACCAAACGCTGCTTTACAACATTGTCAACAGATGGCCCTATCAACAGGATGCAAATATAAACGCATGTTATTTATTACCGTAAAAATAAGTGTCAGAATAATGTTATTTAATACTAATTGATTTTACTTTGAAAGTTTCTGTAGTTATCTTAATAACTAAGTTATAAATTAAATACTTTATAAAACAGTTAAGCAGCCAGTACAGTGTCTAAATATTGTAAAGTAGTGAAGTTCTCAGTTCTGTGTTCACAAATAGTTATTTAAAAATCAATCTTAAATATTGTTAATATTTTCGTAACAATATAATCATTATATATTAATTTGCGCCCATATATTCATAGATATATTGTGTTGGGATATGTTCATGAATGTTGATCTCGCAGCCGATGTGTAATCACATACCTATCATGCATTAACTACAATTTTATTGTGAAATACACATTCGTAAATGTTACTACTACCAACGTTTAAAGTCTCAAGTAATGCACTAGGTTTATACCATCTACCTATCTTATTTATCGACTTCAGAGTACAGAAGAAGAAAAGGAAAAAAAACCTTCTTTAACTAAGAAAAAGACTGAAACATGAAATAAAACAAATAAAAATGCTTTATTGTTTGTATTAGAATAGGAGTCCAGATCATTTTAATATCAAAAACGTATATCCGGTGATGGATTTCAATTGGCTCCTTAGTGAACACACGGACATCATGAGGTATATCATCTCTACTTATGATATAACTAGTTTTTGCCCGCCGCTTCGCGCGTGTCAGAATCAGAAAAGCTCCCTACAGTGTAGAGACAGTTTTGATAAATAAAAGAGACAACTATCAAATCATACTTTCATTTATTCAGTTTGGCACAAGGATATATCTTTAGATTAGGTCGTGATTCTACATTTACATTTAGAGCCCAGTTCGCAAAGCAAAAGCATAGAACCAAGAGAAAGAACGGGCAATAAAACTCTTGATCATTCTTTTCAATAACTAATAATTAACAAACAGTGGTACAGCCAATTTATATCAAATATCAATGTTGTGGGTAGTTTTATATTACTAGAAAGGTCTGTCTTACAACAAAACATAATAAGCATTATTTAGCATCAACACAATTTACTAAATGCTTACCAAAAGTATATAATAAATCTCATTGATACAACTTGATCCACAGTATATTATTCTATTCTATATTACAATCTTTAATATCTCACAAACGATCAAACTACCCACAATATCAATAAGATAATGATTACACTATCTTAAATTGTTTCCTAGATGTTGAAACAAAAGAACAAGCAACACAGAATATTGGAACACAGTGGCAGTTAAATAGTCAGAACCATATCGTACCTGAGCCGTCGTCGAAGAAGAATAGGACGAACGAGCCGAGCCTGTCGACTTATATAGGTACCTACACCTTATTTACACGTTTGACAGTTTAAATGTCAAACGTCATGTCAGTGTCATTTAACTGCCACTATCCTCTTACATATTATGTATAAATACTTGGATATCAGTAATTTCAGCCCAAAGCCTAGATATCATTACATATCTCTCACGCGCGTAAAATTCGGGGTAACACAAATCTATTTTCAGTCTCAAGTTGTGTGAAGACACTCCTGGTTATTCTAAAGACTTCAGAAACTCTATGGGGTACAAAGTAACCCGGCCAGTATGTATCCATGACATTATCTACTGTTCTCTACCGAAAGGTACATAATAACTTCACCTTGCATACAGTCAAGTGTCTAAGCCATGTTCTAATACATGTTCAATATATCTGTATAAAAATTATCGCATTTTTAATATAAGTCGGGAAAATTCAGGATTCAGCCGTAAGCTTATTATATAATTATTAGTTTATATATGCACATGTATGACGTGACAGTACTGACGGATATGCGGTAGCACATGCGCAGCACTCAATTATTAACACATGCGTTCTTACTCCCAAGAGGTAAATTTGTGCCGTACAAACTTCGACCCTCCCTGCAATCCCTCCCAATTTATTTTTTGCAACTTATGGTAGCCTATGTCCGTCTCCATGGTCCAATATATCTCTATATTTAATTTCAACAAAATCGGTTCGGCCGTTTAAGCGTAAAAATGGAACATACATACAAACATACATACATACACACTTTCGAATTTATAATATTAGTAGGGATTACGTTATTGCGACCCGTAAGATACTATGTATTAACAACTAGATAGGTACAAATCGTGAAAGCTTGAAAGTATGAATAGTTTGTCCAAAAAGTACTGAGTAATTTGACGCGACAACGCGTTTGTTCCAAAGCACGTGCAAGTCTTTATCAAGGCTGTCCGCGAGTTATGCTCGAGAGCAACTATTTCAATACCGAGTTGAAGAATGTTCGGACGTGAAGGTTTTACAGGAAACGACCACTTTATTGCACTTCTGTAAGACCAACTTTAGACATTCATTGCTATGTGGTGCTCTACTAATAGCAATATACACTGCAAAAGATTTTCGCAGTCGTTATTTTCAAGGATCTTTGACAGTTTTGCTAAGAAAGATTTCTAGTAAATTTTTCAACTATGCAGAGTCGCAAATGGTCTCCAGTTCGAAGTCCACTGACTTTTTGAAGTTCGTATTAAATCGTTCATAATTACTTACTAAACGGTTCAGGGATACATCGTGAGAACTTCGCAATGTCTGAGAGCTCTTCATAATGTTCTGGGAAGACATAAAAATAAATCTGGCATAAAAATGTGTATTTATTGAAATAACAAACCGGTTATACATTAAACTGTACTATAAAGACGTAAGAAGTCTGATAGCGTATGCGACTGCTGATCGGAGGTCCCGGGTTAGATTCCCGGGTTGGGCAAAAGTGTTACTTACTAGTTTTTTCCGAATTCTCAGTAGCAGCACGGAATCTGGTGATGTGCCCGGTAACGGCAATAGGCTCGCCCCCTTTTACATGGGACCTAAAAATTCATGGCGAAATGTGAGTGTAATGTTACACCTCTGCCTACCCCTTCGGGGACACAGGCGTGAGTCTATATAAAAAAGTATTATATACTTTACGGTCACAATAACCGAAATCTATTCAATAAGAGCCCGTGTTGAAAGCTATTAAGTACCTAAAATAGCAGATATTTGTACGTTACTATAAATTGTTCACACAAATATGGCAGTCGCTTTGAGCTCGCATCATCCGGTATTAATATCGCGAAATGACCAGTTAAATGCTCCATTTGTGTACCTAAACTCTTGGTTGGTTAATGTGTTTAAGTGTACTAAACATGTGCAGGAACTAATCACATATATTCCTGTAATCAAATGGCACCCATTTGATACTGAATTGTTTTAATTTTGGCGATTATTGTATGCTTGCTACATAGTTTTACATGTTCAATCATACTAGTTATAAAATTCGAAGAGTTTGTGAGGATGTTTGTTACTCTTCACGCAAAAACTACTGACAAATTTTGATGAAAATTTGCTATAAAGACATAGGCTACCGTTTGTCGCAATATCTGACACCCAGGTGTGTGGAGCCACAGGCGAAATCAAGTTTTTATTCATAAGATAACTTATTTTACATAGCATATCATAATTTATGTAAAGTTTATCGTCTTAAATATTAATGTTCACGTGTTTTTCTTATTATGAATACGACAAGATGTTATCTTACTAACAAACTACAATTATAATCACTGACTATAAGTAGGTGAAATCAAATATACGCTTTAAAACTCATATCAGTTCGCAATTTTATAACCCTATTTTAACATGCTGCTAACCGCTTAGAGGGTCATGGTAGGTACTCGTTATCACAAAACATTTTTGGTTTCCCATATTGACGAAATAGAAATCAGCTGTTTCATATATTTGCAATGTAAAAATTTATTATTAGAAGCATATTAGAAGTCAATCGATCAATTTCTTGCCAAGCTGTACTTCAAACATACGTGGACAGAATTGTTACTGATAAGATGTGAGATCGTTCATATCACACGTATAAACTCAGTAATATCGTACACAGCCGTATGTGGTAGTTTTATATCTCGTAGTATATTTCCCTAAGGTATTCGTTCTACCTACTATAATTGAGTCAGTAGGCTCCACGTCTTTGGCGTCAGATGTTGCAGCTATATCATTTCAAGAACTCAAGTCTTATTAGTATCTTTCAGTTAATTATGTGTGCTTATAGTAAATGAAAAAGAAAAATAATATAAAAAACAGTTATGAAGAAAGCAAATGATTTAAGGGATTATTTACATATTTTCTAACATATCATTATCATCAGCCTGCCATAGTTCACTGCTGGAAACAGGCCTCTCCAATAGCACGCAACTAAGCCGCGAATTTCAGCTCTTTGTTCCTAAGCCACTTCCAGACTCTTTTCCAACTTATACTTCTGATTAAATTTGTTACAGGTGCCAAGAAGAAGAACTTCCCAAGGAATTTTTACTTTCCTTGGGTAATGTTATGTCATAACACAGGTGAGCAATAGTGGGAATGAGAGTAGGTCTAAAAGTCCCACTAGCAAAATAACAATAATTAGAAAAATAAAAAGCCCATATTAACTTCAGTCTCTTAGAATAGGCATATTACTTGGATATTATATATTTATAAAAGAAAATATAAAATGATATGATACTATGACTAATATTTTTAACACAGCTCAGTTGATAGTCAATTTAAATAAAACAACAAAACAAGTAGTCACACACAGTTTCGAATGTTTCCGCCAAATTATATTCGTTTTACTAACAACGGTTGTAACTTTGGAACAAACTACACACATTTGGTTTTTGGTAACTTTTGCTGCACCGCTGGTAAAAAACGTAGCAAAAGTTGTTGTTTGCACATATTTATATGTCTGCAGAACAAGTTGCTGTGGCCATGGGTAAAGAAGCAGTTACTACTGCAAACTGACCACAACTTTTTTAATGTTCTATTTCCTTTCAATGTAAAAAGATTGTATCTAATATGGAATACCTCGGTAAAACGAAAAGGTACGGTTGTTATTATGCGCGTGATGGAGTCTGGATCTGTATTTATAAAATCCTTGCGTTACTGACTGACTGACAGACAGACAAGCTACAGCCGAAACTACTCGGCGCAAGAAGCTGAAATTTAGCATGTATGTTCCTTGGGGACCATAGGGGTGCACTAAGACGGGATTTCCCGAAATTCCCACGGGATTGGACAATACGGGAAATTCTAAAATATGTGCGTGCGAAGCCGCTGGCGTCGACTAGTACTTACATAAAATAAAGTCTATTACTAAGATTTTAATTCAATTGTTAATTATCGCTTGTTGTTAACAAGCGATAATTAACATAACAGCTTTGACAGACAGTAAAAGAGACAATAGAAATTTAATTATGTCACCTGAAGGCGTTTACTGTCATTCAAGGGCTTTAACCAAGGAGCTCAGATATTTTATTTATTACATAGAGGCGCATTTCCTATGGGTGCTCTGAGGACAAACTTTCTGTGACTCCAATTGCCGTCTGGCGACGTGGCAGTCACGCTGTGACAGCTGGCTCTACGAGAGCAAGATACATGAACGTTCCTCAAGTGTATCTTAACCGCGGTCTGCGAGAGCAAGAGAGACGGAGAACGACCGAGTGCCGCCAACGGTGCCAACTACGAACTAAACTGGAGATAGTCCCTACTTGGAATCGGCACACGAAATCCTTAAGAACTGCGCTTCTATGTAAATCTGTATTCATTGCCTTAACTGTGAAGGAAGACATCGTGAGGGAACCTGAAACCAGGGCTAATGTTTCTCTATAACATTATGTGTATGTATATGCTAGCTCAGTGTGGGTTATATATAAGACATGTGAAGTCTGCAAACTCGGAATAGTCCAGTATGGTGGACTATAGCCTAACTCTGCTTATAGAGAGAAGAAGCCCATACTAAGCAATGCAAATTGCTTATTACAGATTGCGTGCTTGCGTGTATACGAGTATTTAGTACTGATGAAGTGGCCGTGCAATGGAAATGAGGCTTTTGAATTGCATCTCAAGTCGATTGCTGCAGTGCAATGCACTACAATTTATCGATGTAATGAGAACATCTCTATAAACTGTTTTTTTCTGTTTTAATCTTGGCCTAATTATATTAGTTCAATAACAGGCATTGACCGCGTTGCATTTATAATCTGTAGCAGGTGCATGGATTAGATAGCGTGGGCTAAAGAAATATTTGAATCTTTTATCCGTTTGCTATAGTAAAATCTTATTGATAGTCAATTATTTAGACTGCACAGATAGCGCAGTGGATGAACCTGTCGCCTTGAAGTTTAACACTGGGCCGAGGGTCGTAGATTTGAGCCTCAAGTGAGTTAACATTTCGTGTGATTCACAATTTGCCGTCTCGACTTTGGCTGATCCTTGTATCCGTTCGTTGTATGTTTGTAAAGTCCCCACCTGATAGTGGCAGTGGTCGTTTCCTAATACAAAAATACAATGTGGCAAATAAAAAACTTATTAGGTACTTATTTCACAACCAATATAACCCCTCTCCACCGTAACAAATTAAACATCACAATATATACCTAGTTAAAATACTTATTTTCCAAATAAAATATTCATGACAATTTATCATTACGTGCCTTCATTGTCAATACATTACGAGTATAAAAACATATCTTGCATTAAAGACGTAGCGCTCATAGCGAGACTTAGCTTGTCGTTCGTAACAGATCGACAAAGTTAAGCAACGCTTGCACAGGCCGCCGCTTGGATGGGTGACCGTGTGTGGCAGTTACATCTGAGCGCTACCGTGCTTCGGAGGGCACGTAGAGCTGTCGGTCCCGGTTCTTGTCTAAGGATAAGGATCGTTAGGCCATGTCGGAGCCCTACGGGCGCGCGGGCGGTCTGAAAACTCCGACACCAGAGTTGGCCACACACTCACACGAAAAGAAAAAAAAAAAAAAAAACAGAATTAAAGATAACCTTATACTAAGTTCAATATTTGTTTTACGTCAATCTGAGGCAATCCCGAAGTGTATAAAGCGAGTGCAACATCGGGAAAATCTCTCAATGGCAGTCGGCACATCGGCAGGTACACATTCTTCTAAGATAATACAAAAAATGTGAGTACAAATAATTGTTATACGAACCATAAATCATATGTAACTAAGAATAAGTCATATCTATTTGCCATAATATAATGCGCTAGTTTTATTAATACATGTATCTCATATCGTTGACAATTTATAAACATTGTAATTTTTTTCATTTTAGCAATACTAAACACAAATAAAAACATATAAAATAAAAAGTTTCGACTTTACGATACCTCCATGGATTTACTAGTAGGCATTTCATGGTTTCGTCTTCTACCTTCGAGTTCCACCTTCAAATCAGCTCTGTGTTACCACATTATTGTATTATCATTATATTGTTTGCATAATAGTCAAGTTTCAAGTTTTTTTTTCAGTTTTAGTCAAATACGCCACCTTAAGTTGGCTTCCCTTTTGTATACGGACGCGCACAACACCTTGTATTGCGTACCGTGGGAAGCCAGGTTTAGATTTTATAAAGCGTGTTAAAGTAGCTGATTCTTTTCAAATGTGTTGATCAAAGAAAAAAACAATAGTAGATAGAGCTCTAACTATTCATATTGAAAAAAAACGACAATTTACGGGTTTCAATGTGTAAATTTATTCTTTCTATTCTAATTATTCAATTATTCTTGTTTTGATTTATATTGTTGTTTTTGAAATCATTGGTTTTCATTGACTTCGTGGAATTGATTTGATTCTATGGCCTTCACTATTGATTGACAGACAATAGATAAAGTGATATGAATACATTTTTATCACCGATTTACCTACTCAATATTTTCGTAATATTTACAAACTTAAATATAATTTGATAGTGTAGTTAAATTCTTTAGTAAGCCGAATTAAACAAACAGAAACTTTTCATACATTATAATTATGCCATTATGTTTAGAATAATTTTAACGATACTATTTTATATAGCGTTTTCGGTGATTAAAACTACATTGATTTGTATACGTGCCATTATAATGTTTGCATCAATCTATCAATCTCTAGTTGACTGAGAATTGTTTTTATAGCTTTAATTCTACTATGGAATCTTCTTTTATAAGTTGTAAATTAATATGAATTAATTAATAAGGTCATCAATTGCATATCATTTTGTAAACAAGGGGTCTTTTTATAACGAGTTTTCAAGGTGACTAACTTTCAAATGTCCACATTTTTTTGTTATTAATGTGCATTTATAGTGTACCCAGTGTCCTACGCAACGCCAACGCAATAAGCGATAGCAAGCAAGTGATGCGACGTGATGCGAATAATACCTACTTTTAGTAAGTGACCAATACGGCAGTCAGATTTGACAGTTCGTTTGTGTCGTATCGCATAATTTCGCTCTTGTATCTCACTTACCAAACTGCGCATGGGGCATGTAACTAGTCGCCAATTAAACTTGAACTGATTGATAATACTCTGACAATTAATATTGCAAGTATATTTTCTGCTCTTTCTTTGTAAAGCTAGGGGAACCGTTTCAAGACAGTTTTTGGAGTCGGTATGATGATTCAAAGCTTTCTCGAAATTGTGCCCAAAGTTGAAATATATATTATCTAAACTAATTTTAATGTGAGTAAAAATCAATCGAATTCTTTGTGAAACTAAAGGAATCATTTTGAAAAAGTCATCTGGTGGATTTAGTATGATGTTTTTACAGTTTTTTAAAACTGTGCCGCGAAAGTTGAAACTAATTTTCTTTGCTTACTGCTGTATTTGTGTGTAGAACTGTAGATCTTGGGAAATCATTTTAGAAGGTGTTTAACTATAATATTATGACAAAACACTTTGTCAAAATAGTGCCCCAATATTGATAAATCTATTGAATAACTCTTCCTATTTCCGTACAGCGCTTATCTAGAGACTTATAAGACGTAGCTAAACTGTTTGAAGTTAAAAATCTGTCAACTAACTATTCTTACTTTCTTCAAAAACTGTATGTCTGTGTACTTGAAAGCTTGTGAAACTAGGGGAACAGTTTTTAGGAGGTAACTGGCAAAAGGATGAAGCCTTACTTCCTTCCGGAAACTGTGCCCCAAAGTTGGAATCTTTCTTTCTTCTTCTTCTTACAGAGTTTGTAAGAAGCTTGTGAAACTTGGGGAATCGTTTTCAGAAGATATCTGGCAAAAGTATAAAGCCTTAGTACTTTCCGAAAACCGTGCCCCAAAGTTGGAATTTTTCTTTCTTTCTTATCCTTCCTTCTGCTCCTTTCAAGCTTGTGAAACTAGGGGAACCGTTTTTAGAAGGTATCTGGCAAAAGTATGAAGCTATAGTACTTTCTGAAAACCGTGCCCCAAAGTTGAAATCTTTCTCTCTTTCTTATTCTTCTTATTTTAGTGTTTGTATGGAGCTTGTGAACCTTGGGGAACAGTTTCAAGGAGGTGTCAGGCAATAGTATGAAGCCTTTGCACTTTCTTGAAATAGTGCCCCAAAGTTCAATCACCGACAAGTAGGTAATTGTTCGTGAAAATATATTTTGTGAAACTAGGGGAACGATTTTAAAGAGACAAAGTACCAGATGTCTCTTCGAAATTGTGCCCCAAAGTTGGAGATATCATCGGCAGCGGTGTATGAATGTATTTTCTTTTCAGCTAGCGGTAAACTTACGCTTTCTTGTGAAACTAGGGGAATGGTTTTGAGTAGGTAATATTTTATATACCTCCTCGAAATTGTGCCCCAAAGTTGAATATAAAAGATGTGATGAATACTAACAATAAGTGAGAGAGTAAGTATCAATTATGTTAGGGTATTTGCATGAAGATAATTGCAAATAGAACTTCATAAAAAGATCACTTCTTATAATCAATTCAATACCATGAAGCAGGATTTGAAATCTTATTTTCCTTAACTAATTAACTGCACAAATTGGTAACTGCCTATTGGGTGATGTGGCCTTGACGACCGAGTGCCTTTAAGCGGTTATCTCGCCGTGTCACTGCGCTCACTGGAGTTGTGGGTTCGATCCCCACGCGTGACAACACTTTGTGTGACGCACAAATTGTTGTTTCGAGTCTTCAAGTTCTGATTAATGATGTTGACTTCCTACGTAAGTGTAGAGAGTACTGTTAACATATCTTAGCACAATAAATGCTTAAAATATATACGAATTATAAAAATATGTATTTAGATAAATTCATATCCAAATAATTTCTATGAACGTAATTATACCTACTTATCTAAGATAACGCATGCACCTCTAAAATAATATATTATAAAATGAACCGATGAATGTCATCTGTCCAGATTAATCGTCAACTGTGTAGAATCATAGTTTCATTAATGTATTAATAAAAGATCGTAATTTAAATAATTTTTTACTAAGGTCAACACTTGGATGGGTGACCGTTTATCGTGGTATTTACATAAGAGCGTTACCGAGTTTCGGTGAGATTCTTCATCTCGTTTACTCCAAAATAATTAAAAGTTTGCAACAAATACCTTAGGGAAATATACATACTATAAGGTTTAAAACTCGCATGTACGACTGTTTACAATATTGCTGACTTTAATACGTGTGATATGAACGATCTCAAATCTTATAAATAACAATTCAGACCGGACGCGGTCTGACTTGTTGAACTTTTCGAATTCAAAAATTGCACATAGACGTATGTGCAATTTTTGAATTCGAAAAGTAGTTTAATTTACCATAATTGTAATGTAATGAGTAGAAATGATGCATGTCATCTGCAATCGTGTATGGGAGACAGAAAAGTGGCCACGGGACTGGGCACACTCGGTGTTCATACCATTACACAAGAAGGGATCAACAAAAAAATGCAGCAACTACAGACTCATAGCTTTGATTTCCCACGCCAGCAAAGTACTCCTTCACATCATCAACACCAGACTGCAAGCTTTTCTGGGTCCTGAGATAGCTGTAGAGCAGGCAGGATTTGTCAAGGGTCGCGGAACAAGGGAGCAGATCTTAATTCTTCGACAGATAATTGAAAAGTCTAGGGAATTTAACATCCCATTATATATATGCTTTGTAGACTTTCACAAGGCATTCGATACTGTAAAATGGCATAAACTGTGGGACGTACTCAGTCATATGGGAGTACCTGACCACCTAGTTCATTTGATACGCCGACTGTATGAGGATGGAACTGCGACTGTTCGAATAGACGACATTGACTCGAAAGGTTTTCAAACACATGCTGGTGTCCGGCAGGATTGCATACTCTCTCCACTCCTATTTTACGTCTACACTGAGTGTATTATGAGAATTGTTCTAGAGCAATGGGACATGGGGGTCTCGGTGGGAGGTCGTAGGATATCAAATTTAAGATACGCCGATGACACAACTCTTCTCGCTCCAACACGAGGAGATATGGAACAGCTATTGACACGCCTAGAGACAACGAGCCTCTCCTACGGACTCGCAATCAACAGAGACAAAACCAAGATGATGATTGTGGACCGAGCTCAACTAAATCATCCTGATATCCTCATGATTGGCAACTGTGAGGTTGTCCAAAGCTACGTGTACCTCGGCTCCACAATCACGAACAATGGTGGGTGTGAGGACGAGATTCGAAGGAGATGTGCCATCACAAGATCGGCCGTTGATAAGCTGAAAAGGGTCTGGTGCAACCGCAGTATCACCAAAGCCACGAAAGTCCGCCTAATGAGAAGCTTAGTCTTTCCTATATTTCTATATGGCGCAGAAACGTGGACAATTCGCCTTAAAGATCGACGCAAAATTGAGGCACTGGAAAGGTGGTGTTGGCGGCGACTACTGCGTATCCCCTGGACAGCGTTTCGAACAAATACCTCTATCTTGGAAGAACTAAAAATTAAGGAAAGATTATCGTCGACTGTGCAGATACGAATTCTCAAATACTTTGGACACACTGTTCGAAACCAGCACTCCATGGAACGACTCGTTGTTCAAGGGCAAGTAGAGGGTAAGCGGTCACGTGGCCGCTCACCTACGCGTTGGACAGACCTTATAAAAACTGCGACACAAACGTCCATAGTCCAATGTTCCCGAAACGCTGAGGACCGCAATAAGTGGAGACAGATCGCGAGGATTGCATCATCTGGAGAAAATGCATCATGAAACCACGACCACTCTGCCAAGAGTGAACGACTGAGGAGAATGTAATTTATTCCTTTTTTAATGTAATAAGAATATTTCTATGTTGCTGAGGACTGTACAAAAATTCAAGGCAGACTCGAAATAACAATTTAAGGACCACACAAATAGTTGTTGCATTTATGAATCGAACCTACACCTCTCAGCGCAGTTAAATGACTAGGCAACCTTTAACCACAACCCCATCTGTGCTGCCATCGTACCGCTATGACATGTATATTTATATAAGTTATTTGGATACCGGTTCTTTATGTATGTTGTAACGTTCACGTTTAAAAGGTATGCCTAAACCATACATTGATCATTTAACTGTGTGAATTAGCATTATCTATTAAATATTCAACCTTCATAATTTATAACTTTAAATAAAAAATCGGTTAAATGGGAGTAGGTACGCATTCTTGAGTTTTCGTAAGAGGAATCGATTCTAAAAGGACTCTATCACTATATTGTCTGTAACTCTGTATGAATGGCGCAGTATTTTATGCGGTCACCTCGCCGGTTCGCACTGCGCAAAATATTTTGGGTTCGATCCCCACATAAGACAACACTTTGTGTGCTTAAGCAGTGAGTGATTCAGCTAGTGAAACTTACCAGAATTATAGTAGCAAAGCTATACGGTAGACATATCAGAAAGTTCAACGCGTGAGTGACATAGATCGTCATCATCATCTTCGTCTTAGCTCTATCCCAGTTGTCGTTAAGACTTTCACTTTGGACCTACGCGCTTTCTAGTCTAACCAAATCTGGCAGAATATTTAGGTATATGTCATGGCTTGGCCAGTTTTATAAACGCATAACCATTGCCAAATACCTTCATAACAGCTGGAACTGAAGGCTTAATGTGCTTCCCAAAGCACGTTATTAAAATATTTTATTTAGTACGTTCACTTTACTTCGAAAAATCAGTAGCGTGCATTGAGTTTCAACCCGATACCCTTTGCATAGCAGTCTGTTGGTATCTCCACTAGGCTATCGCTACTTTTTGCGTAGGTTATCTTAATATCGTATCTACTTTAAATGAAAACGTGAGATACAATTTTAATGCAATCGAGTCTCCCTAATCAGAGTAACTTGAGAAATTATACCATTGATAATATTTCTACGATTCATATATGAGTATAATTATCTATCAAAGGTCGACGACGTGAAGACGTAGCTCGCTTCGAACGTGACAGTAACTCGTTTCACACATTACAATGTTCTAGACTCATACTTCTTTGTAATAAACGAGATTGTTTTCTGCAAATCTTTGCTTCAATCTGAGTTATTCCTGTAGGTACTTAGAAATCTGTCTTAAATTTATATTTTATAAAAGACAACGAACTAGGTATGAATCTCGTATTGGGTCTCCCCAATACGAGATTCATACCTAGTTCGTTATTAGAAACTTAAAATAAACGGACACAAAGAACACCCCCACTTGAAACAGCAAAGTAAGAATCGAACGCAAAACACTTAGTGCATTTCTAAACTGCAAGGCGATCGCTTAGGCCACTACGCCAACCGTCTAATATGACTGCATGTGTCAAGATTAAAAGAAAATGTCATGATTTTGATAGCCTTTAAATGATAGGGATATTTAATATATTAAATAGGTATCTATGTCAACTGTCTTAATGCAGAGTAGCTCGGAGTTCGATCCGTTTGTTGAAACCAAGAGAGTCAGTTTGTAATCATTTACACTCACTTAGCACTTTCCGCTTAATATTTTATATGGCAGTACTTTTATGAAAATAATACGTTATGCGATCCGTTCCGCTCGCAGTGGAAACCCGACTTTCGTCATCTCGGCCTAGAGAAATGTCCACTGCAGCATAAATGCCTCCCCAAGGTTCTTCACAAAGATCGATCTTCAACCTATTTCTGCTCCGTTGTCTGGTACGAGGACCCGATCACCCGTAAAACAGGTTTACAATACTAAATACAAAACTTACAATTTAACTAACGTAGCCACCGCTGCAATGGAAGTTCAGCTTTTTCTTATCGATCCTTTTTAGAGAAGCTGTGCTAAACGAGGCAGTTACACGCACCGCTTCGCACATCTCCCATGTACACGCAGTACGTTCATCTTCGGCGTACACGCAGCCTTACCCAGATAACCGCGACGTATTTTTTTACTTAAAATTCGGTTATCGGCATGTTATTTTAGATTTCTGCTTCATCATTGTTGACATCAGCTACTGTTTACTAACAATATGAGATCGTGGACCCGAGCGCAAAAATGTCTCGGTGGCCACAGTGTAGTTTGTGACCCCGTGGTAAAAACACGCCTGTTCTTAAAACCCAATAGTGCTTGAAATCAGTACCGAACGATATACTACTTAAGTGAGTTTCATTGCTTCCGTAATAATATTTATTTTCAGTAGGGTCGAGCGTTTTATTTGGATTAGTGGCCACGGAATTACAAAGGTAAAGTTTAAGAAATAAAAGATTAGTTTTTTGGAAAAATGTGCAGCTAATAGAGATATGGTAGGGCAAAAAAAATTTTTTTGAATACCATACCGTACCGAAGTTTGTGTTTTTTGTGGTAAGTATAGGTCAACAAGAAAAGATCCTGCCTTTCTTAAGGGCAAGTTGATAATACTGTTACCGCAGTCAAAAATTTGATTGCATTAATAAAACTTAAATTATATTATTTGAACTGACATTTATGAAAAATTGATAATAGCTGTCATAATGTAAAATATTAATAGAAAATGAAGAATTATAAAATGGCCCAAATAAAATATAATTAATATAATTTTATATTTCGAAAATTAAATAAATGACGTATAACATTTTTTATAATAATTATTCATAATTAGTAGGTACCATAATATCTCTTATAGTTAAAAATCAAATCTGATTTTGATTGATATTGTTATAATAATTGCAAAAAAATATAGTTGCGTCATTGGAAATAAAAGGGAGATTGGGTCTTGTGGCGTACCCTAGGGGAGGCCTACGTCCAGCAGTAGACTGCAATATGCTGAGATATGAAAGGTAACAACACCTAGACGTAGATATCAAGAAGAGCTATTTTTATTAGGTCCATATAGGCTGATTGTAGAAATTGTCAGGGGAGTTGGGTTTGCGCAGCACAGAGAGATTTTGGATTTAAAATAAATAATAACAGTGTAAGAGAGGATTTTCAGTGCTGGTAGCAGAACAGAACAGGCTATTATTTCTGAGAAAATTTTCGTAAAGTACGGGCCTGACTACTGTATTGGGTATTGGATATCTTATAACAAAAGACGCACCGAAAGCCCAGGTTTCCATTTTCTCTTTCATTAATACAGAAAAAGAGAAGGCGGGACAAATATATGATTGAATCTTAAATGTCTCCTTCCCTGTTGTCCTACATTTGGCACGCGTGAAGTGAAAGGAAGTTTTGATTTATAAAGAAAGTTTCTGTTTACTCCACTCACATGATTTCTATGTTATGATAATATAAGGTAGTCTGTGTGCTTTTCTGTAAATAAACATACCGTAAATAGTCGTCAAATTTCGTTTTAGACTTAGGTTTTGCGTAAACGAGTAACAAAAATCCTTGTATTCATCTTCACAAACTTTCTTTTTTATAAGAGTTGTAGGATTTTTGCTTGCTTCACTGTACATTTGGTACCTAGAAATAGTAAGCTCAATTGAAACTCACATTATCAGTGTCGGCGTTCACTTAGCAAACAAACCTACTTACATATTTAATGTCTCTCGCATTTTTCTGTTTTCAATTACACTAATTTTACCCATAGTTTATATAGCATGATTTCATTGTTGGTTTTTAAAAACATAAGCCTAAATGAACGGGAAAATCTAGGTTCTTATAGTATTTATTGTATTAAATTTTGACAGTCTTGTTTTGTGCCTAATCTCACAGTAGGCATAAATCCTGTGTCGCGGATGACTCAACAAATATTCAATCAACGGACACAAAGTGAATCCAGAGTCGTAAAATCCATTTGTGGATCATATAACGTTTTACTGCCTCCGTGGTCCAGTGGATAGCGTATGCGACTGCTGATCGGAGGTCTCGGGTTCGATTCCCGGGTCGGGCAAAATGTTACTGGGTTTTTCCGAATTCTTAGTAGCAGCACGGAGTCTGGTAAAGTGCCCGGAAACGGCAATAGGCTCGCCCCCTATTACGTGGGACCTAACAATTCATGGCGAAACGTGGGTGTAATATTACATGTCTGCCTACCCCTTCGGGGATACAGGCGTGAGTCTATAAAAAAAAATAATTTTAAACAGCGACACTCACTTTGATCACTAGGCCATATATTCAGTTAAGTGATATTTTACAGATAGGTAGCCTATAGCGCGACTTGAATTGCCTTTTGTAATATATCGGCAAAGCTAAGCAAAGTTCACGTCACGTTTTGGATGGGTAACCGCTAGTTGTAGCATTCACATCAGGGCCGATCTCAGTTCTAGTATCAGGACATGAATTGTTAGGCCATGTCAGAAGCCTTAGGGCAGTCTATTAACTCCAACACCAGAGTTGGCTCTACAATCACACGAAATGAAGAAGATAATTTCTTCGAATATTATCTAACGTATACCGGTTTGATAAGAATCTAAAAACAACAAAACTCGTTTGTATTCAAAATGAAACGTCATCCTGAGTATGGAAAACGTATTTAAAAAAAAACAAACAAATCAGCATATCTATTTTTACTGTAGATATACAAGCTGTGTCCCGCGGTTACATCTGCGTTATACTACACTCGAGAACATAGTTATATGCACAGATTTAACAAACAAGAACCAGATGTAGCGTATTCGTCCAACTAAGTGAGGCACGTTGACAGCTATGTGTGCGTGACATTTGGCGACTGGCACTGTACGGACACGCGCGTCTATGTATGTGTAAAGTTGCCAGATTATGAATAATCTCCCACTATTTTGCATATAGTTTTTGCAAACGAATATAAAAATATTACATAGGTAATATTTTATATTCGTTTGTGGTTTTGAAGAATTTACCATAGATTTAATTAATGCTTTTAATATGTAATGTTGTTGTGAAAATTATTCAAATAAAAGATACCATTAAAGTATGCTTTTATAAATACATTTCTTAAAAAATGTAGGCTCCGAGTTAAGTTTTAACTAATTTTATTCGTAAATTGAGAAATAAATAGATAGGCTTCTGTCATAAATATTAATTAGCTAAAAACATTTTGTCATGCATACAATAAATTATGAATATCATAATCATAAATCGTAACCAAAAAAAAAAATGCAATTAAAAATAAATAATGGCTACAATCAATAATTTCTGTTTCTGTACTTAATGTACTCACGGCGCCAAGTCAAGCTAAATAGTCGAAGTACGATTTTGATACTTATTCCCTACGCCATAAGAACGGTACAAAGGTCTAACAACGGTACAAGGGTCAAAGTGTATAGCTTGACAAGTAGCCGCGTGTACACGAATATTTGGATCGTTTGGGGATCGATCAAAACAATGTATATACTAATGGAAATCCTATTAGTATATTTATAAGAAAAAATATAATCTACAATATACTTTTACAATACGTTAATGTATTTTTAATTAACATGACAATCATTATTACCTACATAATCAATTGACAAGTGCATTTTCCCTAATTCAGGGAAAACGGTGTCGACGTAAACTGGCAACACTTACATATTTTCCGCAGAAATACGAATTTTATCGAAATAATACTATAAAACGGTCAAATAATCCATAGTTATCTGTAAGAATATATTCCATCTTCCCGTATTTGCTTTTAGAAACAACTTTTCAATGTTTAAAAACGCAAGACGGCATTTTATGAATTTAAAAGCTGGATCGATCGTGGCGTGTGAACTGTGCGATGCTTCGCAGCGCACTGAGTCGTGTTTGTATTCGCTTTTCAATTTTGTATTTGCTTTAGTGGCCTCACGCAAGTGTTCCGCGCGCTCTGTCTGCCTTTTATTCTATAGTCTTAGGTTATATGTATACTTATATGGCCAAGAATTTCGAAATTTTTAAAGGATGTTAAATTAACGTAGTGAATAACTAAAAGTTTCTGGGATTAATTACAGCCTATACGTTGCTGCTGTTCTATTTTCATATGCAAGTCCCATTAAAATGTGTGAAGTCGATACCAAGATTAACCACAACAAACATGAAAAACAGACACACATAAAAATCAAACGTTTGCTTATAAATAATATACTCAGATAGTATTTAAATAACTTTAAGCACCTCAAAAAACAAAAAACAAAGCCCCTTATTTTGAAATTACAGATAGACACTTCAATTTTTATTTCTGTTTTTATTTTCTTAGTTAGTTACTTGGCCAGGAATGCCGTTTAATTTCCGCACATAATCGTTTATTTTAATTACTTAATATCTGATATTTACATGCCGTGTATAAACATAATTATCGTCAACTGATTCAAGGACAAACGTCGCTAGGCAAACTTATTTAAAATTCAGCATGTCATTATTACGCGCACATTTTATACATAGTTTATTCATGAATAAATATAACATTACTTTTAAATGATAAGCGTTGATAGTTTTTTCTTCTCTAAATATATGTATTTTTATAAAATATGGGACCATTTTATAATTTATTAAAAATAATTTACAATGCCCTGCTTGGTATTTAACATAGAAATATTTAAGTAATTATAATAATAATATACATTCACATTCACACAACACCATCTAGTCCCAAACTAAGCAGAGCTTGTACTATGGGTGTAAATTACTATATCTATGGTATTTAACTACTCATAAAAAATATATCATATCATTTGCCATCAAGACAAGTTTACTATTATATAAACCTACCTATACCAAACTAATTAAATAAGGAAAGTATTCTAATTCATCAATTAAAATTGCAAAAAAAATTACTTGGCTAAAATTATTACTGTAATGAACTTGCCATAGCTGCGTTTCATAACCTACATATTTTTGACTGGCAACCCGCGAGTGGATTAGAACCGCCTACAATAACTATAATTTATCGTAATCTGTTAAATATAGGTTTTCTTCACTTCTATCATACTTGTTATACATTCCTAATAATAGCTATTATTTCCAAATTATAATTAATCTATTAGGTGGAAACGTACGTTTCGTTACGTGCTAAAAATTTGTAAAACCAGAAATAAAAGGTACTAAAATCTCGTTAATGCAAATGTTTTCGTGTTATACGTTTGAATGAAAGAATCTATTTGAACGTAATTATTATAGGAAGAAAATGTTTTATACAAATATAAGTATTGACTTACACGTATAAATTTTGACCAAGTCGCACCTCTATCTACCCAAATGTCAGTCATGAATGACAAATGCCTCACAATGTAGGTCAAACAGTTCAGTGTCCCACAATCCGATTGTCGGCTGAAACAGTTTTTGTCAAAAAGTACAAAGTGCTATTAAAATGTCTAGGGAAAAATATTTATACAATGTAGTACCGGAAGATGAGGTAAAAAATATTCTTATCATTTATTACAGCTACATATGACATTAAAAAATGACCTCGCCTAATTGTTCTCAAATATATGTACATACATTGTTATCGCTTCAATACTATTGCGGTAACAAAAACGATTGACAAATATACTTGTTAAAATGTACGTAGAATGTGTTGGTTTGCCTTTATTTTTTATTCATACACTGGTCAATACGTTCTCTGATATTAGTTCGTGTCAATCGGTATTTAAAAATAAACGAAGCATTTATTCTTAGCCACGGGAATAGAGACACTGTATCTAGGATACGTGTACGGAATACAGAATCACGCGATAATTATTATTCATAAAACAATCATCATTACAACAAATATTGAAAATAAAATATAAAAACTATGGTCTAGTGTTTGCAACACAAAATCTGAAACATGTCGTCGAAAATACACGTATGGGAATAAGTCAATTTTGTTTTATCTAACACCATTCAACCATAGCTGACGTAACAAGCTTATCTAATAACAATTTATTTTATATTTTCCATAGAGTGACGTTTATCGATTTTGTTTCTGGATTGCCTGTCAACAGTAGAACTAACAAACGGGACGTAATTTTTTATTTTTTATTTATAGACTCACAATAATTGACTGTAATATTACACCCACATATCGCCATGAATATTTAGGTCCCACGTAATTTTTATATTTTTATATTCACAATATGAATCCTCCTGCCTCCGTGGCCCGGTGGACAGCGTACGCGACTGCTGATCGGAGGTCCCGGATTCGATTCCCGGGTCGGGCAAAAGTGTTACTGGGTTTTGCCGAATACTCAGTAGCAGCCCGGAGTCTGGTGATGTGCCCGGTAACGGCAATAGGCTCGCCCCCTATTACGTGGGACTTAAAAATTCATGGCGAAATGTGGGTGTAATATTTATACCTCTGCCTACTCCTTCGGGGATACAGGCGTGAGACTATAAATAAATAAAAAAAAAATATATATATATGTATCCTTCTAACATTGTCACGCAAAAGTTTGTGAGTATAGATTACTACTACTCCCCATTACTTAAAAGAACGGTTCGAGTTTCTTTCTGACACGCATTCTAGATCTCTAAGGTCATCGGTGAATCTAAGACTGGCTATACCAATGCATTCCAGTAGATTTTACGATAAATCCTTTACCGTCCAAGCTGCTCGCTTGTGGAATGCATTGCCGATGCCAATTAAACAAGCTCAAACATTAATGTTTTTTACTCGTTCTCTCAAAAACGACTATACATACATAATTATTCTGATGAAGTTTTGCAATAATGTAGTTCACACAGTATAATAGCACATAGAGTAATATTCTGTCATATCTGGTGTGCGTCCCAGGTCTCCAAGGCGACGGTAGATGCTACCGTGACAACGCTAGGGCGATGATGATGGTTAGAATAGCACAAAGTACACCTTATAACCGAAAGCCAAGCGGGTTGTTTCGAGGGCAGATGCTAAGATTGTATATTTTCTATAACCTAGTGACGGGATTCACAAAACGTATGCACGATGAACTACAGCTATTGAACATTTCACGCATCATGACGGCTTTAGTGCAGTCAGATCAAAACCAGTTTGAAGCCTTGCAATTCAGCGAATCTAATTTTTGTGCATATTATCAAAGGTGAATGATATGGTTTCTATAGGTGTATGGAAAGACGATGCACTAACGTGGTTTAGAAACTACGGTTCTAAGGCTTTACACAAATTGTTGATACAGATGTGTTAATACAAAGACGGTCTCAGCGCTACAGCGAATACTTACAGATGGGCTGAATAATGTTTAAACAATGGGTATATTCGATTAGGTACAACATTACGTAATATTAACCATCTATTATCTGACCTACTAAATATATACAAAAAGATTATAAAATCGGTCTAGCCGTTTCGGAGGAAATCAATAACAAATAGAGACTGTGACATAAGATTTTTATATATTGAATGTATCTTCATATTAAGTACATATTAAGGTTAAATTACACCCAGAATTAATAATAGTGCTAAAATAATAGCCTTCTGGACACGTTACGGATGACATTGATGCGGAGGCATTTTACGACGCCTAAATCGTGTCTATGTGAATATTTTAATTTTTCTTCACTTTTAAGTTTTTTATGGTCTTTGTACATATACTTAATTAGACATTAACATTAGATTAAGCTTCGTATAAATTACAAAATTCTGTTTCTTTAACTTTGAAAAAAATTGTACTCGTGACCCAAAGATTTGCGCCGGGGAACCAAACCTACAACCTTTGCTTTGCAGACAGAATCACTAACCGCAAGACCACTAGTCGAATATGAATGTACCTACAAGTCATTTAAGTAAACAGGATAAAATTAACTCTAAGTCAGATTTAAACAATTCATACATTCTAATAAATATAATTGAGTGGCAAACAAAAATTAGTAACAAGTTGTGTAAAGTTGATCATGATTCAAATTATTATAGTTATCATAATATATTAGTACAATTGCACACGAAAACGTGTGAAATAGAAGTCCTTGATGTAATTGAGTGCAAAACTAGTGCAAACAAAGATGCAATTGCTGAACGTATTTATAAGTGCATATGAATAAAATTGTCGTGTCTGTGATAACAGAATAAATATGTTTACTCAAGTGCATAACATTATTTACACGAAACCAAAACTTCAATATAACAATCTATATAAACGTCACGCCTTTCTATGGAACACCAAATGCTCCGGTTAAACAAACCTCTTTCGCTTTCTCGACATTCATTAACCTACTGATAATTAATGGTACTTTTGATTTGGCCCTTTCACAGTACGTTGGCCGGCGTAAGTCCATCTTGGTTGTGCGGCGTAAGTCCTTCTTGGGTGTCTTGGGCGTCCTCTACCGACATCTCCATTCATTCGTACTCGATATATTTCTTTCGTAATTGTTATTTGATTCATTCATTCATCTGTTCCGAATCCATCCGTTAAATATATTTTTCAAACATGCTTATTTGTCTGTCTGTCCAAAGGCTTTTACACAACAAATCAATATTTTAGTGAAATAAACCGATTTTAATGAGAGATAACTTTACTGGAAGATACGAGTAGAGGAGTTTGTTAGATTTCCTATCGGCTACATTTTATCATCACAGACACAGGACTTCAAAGCAAAAACTGCAGAACAGATGTCGGTAAAAATCATTAACTGACTCGTTTTTCAAATCTTTGATGTTGATGAACTCTTAATTTGCGACTTAGTCTGGTGTTGTATATTTATGTAGTTGGTTTGTAATGAGACCTACAGAAGCTATATCGCTATAGTGTTCGCGTTATCTGCAACAAATATTATGAATCCATTAACTATATTATTATAACCGTAAAAGGCTCGCAACAAGACTGCAAAAACTATAGAGACATTAGCCTTCTCAGCATTGTGGGCAAATTGTATGCGAAGGTACTAATTGAAAGAGTTATGAAAGTAACCGACAAGAAAATATGGGATGTACAAGCGGGATTCCGAAAGGGTATGGGGTGTACGGATCAAGTCTTTTCCTTGCGATGCATAGCCGAGAAATGTTTGACCAAAGGTCGAAAGGTCTACTGCGCATTCGTGGATTTGGAAAAGGCTTACGATAAAGTGGTGAGGAATGAAATGTGGTCGGTACTGTCGATGTATGGGGTGAACAGCAGCCTCATTCGAGCTCTGAAATCCCTTTATGAGGATTCTAGAGCTTGTGTGAGGATAAACGGGGCATACACTGACTGGTTTACCATCAACACAGGTGTTAGACAGGGATGTGTAGCGTCGCCATGGCTGTTCAACCTCTTCATGGACAGTTTTTTGCAAGACTTGAAACATAGTGATTGTGGATTAAGGATGAATGAGTTACTTGTCAAATGCCTCCTTTATGCTGGTGATCAGGTTATACTTGCGTCTTCAGCGAAGGAGTTGCAGGAGATTGTAACAATCACGCATGGTGCGTTAGAGAGGAAAGGAATGAAAGTGAATGTAAGTAAAACGAAAGTTATGGTTTTTGAAAAGGAGGAATGCGTTACGGCTTGTAACGTTATGATCGATGGACAGCGAGTGGAGCAAGTAAATGAGTTTGTAGGTATATTTAGATACGCTGTTTACAAGAGATGGTAAGAATGTAGAAGATATTGAAAGAAGAGTAAATAATAATAATAATAATAATAATAATAACTAACGTTTAACTGGCAACACTGAACGTCAACAAACATCATTTTCTTTGATAAATTTTGTATTAATTTATTTTATTATTTCGGAGGCTGTATACTTACTTAAGTAATAACCATATTGTGTATACCTATAAATAATAGCAGAGCAAACTTTTTATAAAACCAAAAAGGAAAACAGCATATATAAAATATCAAGAAAGCAAGATGACATCAGACGTCAAAAACATAAACATTGTAAATGTAAATAATACAATTAAACCAAAGAAAAAATGTTGACCAGAGCCAGAGCAGCGGCACAATTAAGACCCCCGGACTCGTCACTCAGCTCCGCCTCGCAGCCGCCGGCGCCAGCAGCGCCGGCCATTACTGAGGCGTCGAGCTCATCGAGTGATGAGTATTTTTCCCCGTCGACGACACCAACACCAGCGCGCCGCCGGGGAAGAGGCCGGCCGCCGTCACGCTTGGGACCCCGAGACCCACTGGTTTCGAACAGGGCCCCCGCTGCCGGTGGTGATGTGCGCCGCATGAGATGGACTCAATCGATGAATGAGAACGTCATGCGGGCATATTTTGTGGCTACAGAGGGAGGAACCAACCTTACGGCGTACCGTGACCGCTTACTGCCTCTGTTTCAGGCCTTGGAACCAGCTGTTAACGTTTCGGCACAGCGACTGTCGGATCAAGTGCGAGCCATTCAACGCTGCCGCCTGTTGGATGACGACGCACTTGAGAGGCTACGCTCAGACTTGCGAGGTATCCCTGAAAACCCACCTCTTACACACAATGAGGCTCCAATATCGCACGCCTCACTCAGGGCACAAGAAGAAGGCGAGGAAGGGATAGACAGGGATACACAAGTAAGTACCCAATGCATAGATAAGATAAGGAGTACTTTGGAGTGCGCTATTGGGGAATATCGGTATGCTACATTAGAAAACAAACCCCGGCTGCCGCGTTTACCCACGCATAGAAAAAATATGGCGCTTGTGGGTGCCCTGGATTCACTATTGCCTTCTTACATAGACACTAGTGAAAATCTTAGTGATACACACTCAATTCTATACTGCGCGGCTGTAGCGGCGTGTCGAGTGGCTAATATTAAAATACAAAACAGTATTACTATTAGCCCTCGAGATGCCGTCCCTGCTTGGCAGCGTAGAATTGAGCGTCGTATTGCTGAGACCAGGGCACTCATAGGCAAGCTTATCTGCTTCAGGTCGGGCAATACCCGCCCGAGAGTGATGCGTTTTGTGAGTCGGGCGTTTAAGGGGACAGGACTTTGTCCTCAAGAATACACGTCTCGGGTCACAGAACGCATCGACTTCCTGAAGCAGAAAATCTATGCGTGGGCGAATCGCATCAGGCGGTACAAAAAAAGGATTGACCGATATTCCCAAAATCGCGCATTTCAAAGAGATGAGAAGTTGTTTTATAGGAATTGGGAGCGACCTGAACCAGGTGTGGATGATGGGTGTCGACCAGATGATGCGAACACGATTGCGTTCTGGCGCAGCATATGGTCGACTCCCGTCAGCCATACAGAAGGTGGCTGGATTAGGGATGTCAAGCGATCATGTGAGGTAATATCTCCCATGGAGCCCGTAGCCATTGATGCCATGGATGTTTATTGTGCAGTCCGTCCGTTAGCCAATTGGAAATCGACGGGACCGGACGGGTTGCACAATTTCTGGTTAAAATGGCTACGAAGTGCACATGCTCGCTTGGCATCCCAATTCCAGTCAGCTCTGAATTCAGGATCGCTGCCAAGTTTTATGACAACTGGCGTTACTCACCTGCTCCACAAATCTGGTAGTACCACGGAGCCTACGAACTATAGGCCGATTACTTGCCTACCGACGGTGTATAAAGTTTTTACATCCATTTTGAGAACAAAATTGGAATCACATATATTCAATAATAAAATTTTATCTGAGTCTCAAAATGGATGTAGAAGCCGGGCACGTGGTACTAAGGAGCTACTCCTTATCGACATGGCCATTAGCCAACAGGTTCGCCGTAGTCGAAAGAATCTGGCGACATGCTGGATAGACTATAAGAAGGCCTATGACTCTGTGCCACATACGTGGCTCTTGAGGGTGCTGGAGTTGTACAAAGTAGATGCAACTCTATGCGCCCTCTTGAGGGCATGTATGGGGCAGTGGAGTACGGTGCTTCGCTATCCAGGATGCCGACAGCCTTCTGGGTATGGCGTACCTGTAAAGATCAAGCGGGGTATCTTCCAAGGCGACAGTTTGAGTCCACTATGGTTTTGCCTAGCACTGAACCCGCTAAGCACTTTGCTCGAAAGTTCAGGGCTAGGCTATCGGTTACAGAGTAGAGGTCAGGTTATTTCCCACCTCCTTTTTATGGATGACCTGAAACTATTTGCCCCCACTGACCTCCAATTAACTGAGTTACTGAAGCTAACTGAAAACTTTAGTAATTCAATTAGGATGGAGTTCGGTGTGGATAAATGTGCGGTCATGCATGTAAAGCGAGGCAGGAGTGTGGAATCTGATGGTATTGAGCTTTCAGATTTCACACAACTTAGATCACTCTCTGCAACCGAAACCTACAAATATCTGGGTATGTCGCAGGCATTAGGCATTGATGACGCGGGCATGAAACAGGCGTTGCAGGTACGGTTCTTTGGCCGCCTGAAGAAAATCTTAAAAAGCTTTTTATCAGGCGGAAATAAGGTGCGTGCCTGTAACGGTTGGGCCATGCCGGTCTTAATGTACTCCTTCGGCATACTCAGATGGACTCAAACAGAATTGGACGCCTTGGATCGGAAAGTCCGCTGTCTGCTCACGACATACCGGATGCATCACCCGCGTTCGTCGGTGATGAGATTGTACATCCCGCGTAAGTGTGGGGGTCGTGGCTTCCTAAGTGCCAAGACCCTCCACAATCGCGAGGTGTGCAATCTCAGAGAATACTTTCTCCACACTGACGCGGGTGTGCACCGAGATGTGGTCGCTGTAGACAGCGGGCTTACCCCGCTGGGTCTGGCCAGAGAGAACTGGCGCAAACCTGTCGTACTTGGTGTAGAGGAGCGCAGGGAGGTATGGAAAGGTAAAGAGCTGCATGGACGATTTTACCGGGCCTTGCATGGGCCCGACGTAGATTTTCCAGCATCGGTGTCCTGGCTGCGTTTTGGCGATCTTTTCGCCGAAACAGAAGGTTTTGTGTTTGCAATTATGGACGAAGTTATCATGACGAACAACTACCGGAAGTATATTCTGAGGGATGGGACGGTCGACATATGTCGGGCATGTCACCAGCCTGGTGAGTCGCTCAGACATATAGTATCCGGTTGTTCTCGTCTTGCCAACGGCGAGTATTTGCATAGACACAACCAAGTAGCCAGGATTGTCCACCAGCAACTTGCTTTAAAGTACCAACTTGTCGACTCTGAAATACCGTACTACAGGTATGTGCCCGACCCAGTTCTTGAAAATGGTCGTGCTACTCTGTATTGGGATCGGTCTATCATTACTGACAGAACTATCGTGGCTAACAAGCCGGACATAGTGGTGATAGACCGATTAGAGCGCCTTGCAATGATCATCGACGTTACCATACCCCATGACGAGAATCTCGTGAAAGCCGAAAAAGATAAACAAATGAAATATTTGGACCTGGCTCACGAGATTGTCGACATGTGGGATGTTGACTCGGCGATCATTGTACCGATAGTCGTGACCGTAAATGGTCTTATTGCCAAGAGCCTCGACCACCACCTCAAGAGGCTCTCGTTAGACGGCTGGATCAAGTCCTCTATACAGAAGGCAGTATTGCTGGACACGACACGCATCGTACGGAGGTTCCTTTCTCTGGAGCCCTAACCACCGGTAGCTTGGTCCCTGTGCCCGATGCCGGTGGGCCTCCGTGGTCCCATTTTAATATTTAATTTATTTCGTTTTATAATATTTAAATAGTTAAAATGTGATCATGAGAACAGTATTTAATAAACGGCATAATAATAATAATAATAATTTATTTATTTTCCGAAATTACAAAATGATAATGGTCTTATATTTAATTTAATTAGGTAAAATTAGTATAGGGTGCCTGTACTAGGGTAAACCTGTGCTACAGGCATAAAGAGCACTCACAACTATCTAGGTGACACTAAAAATAAATGTCTACGTACTTAACAATACTAGAAATGCATGTTTTAAATACTTACTTACTATAAAACTTAAAGAATTCTTATATAAAACTATTACTTGTGGAATGACACATAGTTATGCTGCCTTATTTAATAACAGTCAGCAATTTCTCGGTCTTAGTTAGGTCGTAGTTAAAGCAGGTAATAGAGTGAATGGAGCTCTGAAGGCGTTTATGAATAGCCAAAACGTGTACAAAAAGGCACGTTTGGCTGTGCATAGAGGGGTGCTAGTACCTACTCTTATATATGGTAGTGATAGTTAGGTATGGCAGAAGAGTCATGAAAGTAGAATAAATGCTGTAGAAATGAGAGCACTGAGAAGTATGTGTGGTGTCTCTCTGACTGATAGAGTAAAGAATTGTATGATAAGAGAGTGTTGTGGGATAAAAGAAGATGTAGTGACAAGCATCGAGAAAGGTATGCTAAGATGGTTTGGGCACGTAGAGAAGATGGATGACGAAAGACTGACCAAGCAGATATATAAGGTAAGTGTGGAAGGGACAGGACGAAGGGGAAGACCTAGGCTGACGTTCTCTGACCAGATTGGAGACATCCTAAAAACAGAACAGGTGAGAAGTACCCTGAAAAGAAGAGCATGCATGAGGAATCTGATGGGAGTGAATGAAGCAAGAAAGATATGTCAGGATCGTTGCAAATGGCGTTCCGTAGTCTCTGCCTACCCCTCCGGGAAACAGGCGTGAGTCTATGTATGTATGTATGTATAACCGTAACAAAAACCAATCTAAATAACCCGTAAGATACGAAATTCTATAAAGTAAAGTTCTGGGGAGAACTTTGTTCAGCACTGGACTTATACTGAGATGATGAACTTACGAAATTATTTCTTTTATGAAAGACCTTTTACAAATTCACACATTTTATAATTTACGATTTTCGTATCCAAGAAGCACATAACTCGCTTGACCAGTTTCCATACGATCATGGCTCATTAAAATAAAATATAGGCAGTTATAGTCTAGAGGAGAGGTTCAAACCAACGGAGTAAATATCGCATACTAAACTATGAAGTAAAACAAAATGGCAAACTTGCACGTATGAGAGGTCTCCACAATGTATCGAAAGATATGTGAAGTCTCCCAAAACGGATTCGGACTCTATTTTTGTCTTACTATTTCATATAATTCTTTATTTTTGTTTAGATACACGCGATGGGTGCAATCAATGCATCGGGGCAGAATGGAGGGCCAGCCGGCAAGTCTTCGGCGACGCTCGATGACGCAATGAACTTATCAGGTCAGTGACCCCGCTTACATCATCAACGACTGACGTAGCACTGAGTTATGTCACAAAGTCTCAGCATCGTAATAAAGATAAGGTTGAATGTCATATTTTATAGAGACATAAATTTAAGTATATTTACAGAGTGGGTATCAATCGCGAGATTTGTGCGATGATTGCATGGTAGGCGTGATGATATAAACGGCTGACTCGCCGTTTAATACTGCACCGAGGGTTGTGGGTTCGATCCTACCCGCGACAGAACACTTTGTGTGTTTGCATTCTTTGGTTGAATGTTTGTAGAAGCCCCCCGCGACAGATCAGGTTTCACATGTGCTGAAGTTATCTTAAGAAAATATCACACATCATCATCATATCAGCGCTATCCTGGTGGCTTCCAAGGTTTTTATTTCGGACCCGTGGAACTCTCATGGCATCTCTACGTGGCAGTCTGTGCGTATCTCTACTAGGCTATGGGTATCTCCATTGAGACCTGCTATATATATTTATATAGGTGAACATGTTATATATATTGATATAGGATGAACAAAAAACATTTTTTTTTTAAATTCGATTACTTATTTTTTTTTATTTATAGACTCACCCCTGTATCCCCGAAGGGGTAGTCAGAGGTGTAATATTACACCCACATTTCGCCATGAATTTTTTAGATCCCATGTAATAGGCGAGCCTATTGCCGTACCGGGCACATTAACAGACTCCGTGCTGCTACTGAGAATTTCCTAATGGAAAACCCAATAGCACTTTGCCCGACCCGGGAATCGAACCCGAGACCTCCTAATCCCACGTGCACATTTATGCCGCGAGTCCAACGAGGCAGTCCCTTAATGTTAGCTTAATTTTAATTAGCATTAATAATACGTTCGAGCAAGAATCCAAAATTACTATTTCAGTCGCATTGGTAATACATTCTAACAAGCCTCAAAGCAAAGCTATCATATTCTTCAAATTACAGAGATGTCGAATGTTTATTATGATTTATATTAAGTGAATCTTTTGAGTATTATTCATAGTCCACCGAAGGCTGACTGTCCGCCGCGAAATTAATGAATTCTGCTTGTTTATATAAGCCGATTAATTAAAGAAACCAACCTAAAACTGCTTCTATTCATTTCGATAGACAGTACAGTTAACAAAAAATTGGGTCTTACCTTTTTTCCAATTAATATTAGAACAAGACCCAATCGTTTTATTTCAAATACAAAAACATTTAGTACAGCAACAATATTCTTTAAAGAACTCGGTTACCTAAATATTAAAAACATATTATAAATATTATAAGCTATGCCCGTAGGCATGTCGGAAAATACATGGAAAGAGAATCCAAAGAACCAATATATGATAAAATTTCAGCTACTCGTACGTGCACCCATTCGCTTTGCGTTGTCTGTCAGTCAGTCATCAACGCAAGAATTTTATACAGATAAACAGAAAATATTACGTCTAGGGAACAGAATGTTTTTTGTTCCCTAGACGTAATATTTTCTTGCGAGCTTTCTAAGAATAGACTTGGATTTGCTACAAACTTCAAGTGACAGTGTGCAAAAGTTAGCAAAGAAACCATATCGTGCAATTTTGCAATGAGACCCACCATTTAAAAAGTAGCAACAGTTTGAGTTACCAACTGTTTGCCATGATGCTACTACATATAATTTAAAAATATATTTTGCAACAACTTTGGTGTACAGATACACCTAATGCTGTCTTTGTCGTGCAAGTGGCAAAAAAACAAAGATGACATCTCCCTTTCTTCGATACTTCTTGTAAATCAGTCTTCGCTTTCCCAGGATTTGGAGTATACAACATAGTCCATATGCTGATGTCAGGGCTAGTGCTGATGGGTATGATAATGCAGTGTCTTGTTCTGGGCTACGTGGTGCCAGCGGCTCAGTGCGACTTGCAGCTTACTACGCAGCAGAAAGGATGGCTTACCGCTATTCCATTTGCAGGTATGCTTATATAATAAATGTTAAGCTCGGTTGAAGTTTTGAAGAGTATTTCATCAACGAAATATGCTTATGTTCTTCTGACTACAAGTAAGACGGCCGGGGGAATAAGAAAGAAATACATTGGTCTTATTTTATTTTACAGTTTTAAGAAAACTTACAGCTACATTTTAATATAACAGAATTGAGTACAAAAAAATAAGGCCAATTAAAAGTTTTCACAGATAACAGATAACATAAGTGATTATAAATAATGTATAACTTGACAGTGAGGGACAGTAAGCACGCAAGAAATAAACACAATTAAATCTACTAGACATCAAAAAAGGACTTACATAGGCTTTTTTAAGTTTGGTACTGCTAGTTATAAACAATTTCTTAATTTCCGTGGCAAATTCTGATGTTAAAGTTCATAGGCCGACCCAAGGCGTCTTACAGAGCCTAATGACTCTTGTCGGTACCCGGAATGACAGCTTTACGTGCCCTCTGAAGCCCGTTAGCATTTTTATATAAATGCCCCAGCCACTTACACATACAGTTAAAGAACTCAGTAAACATAGCTTAGTTACCAAGCTCCCTATTACAAACTAAAAATCAAATTACATCAGATGCAATAAATCGAAGAGTCCATGATAAATATAAGTAGTTTACACTGTGTTTATGTTGTTTCAGCTATAATATTGACGTCATACTTCTGGGGATGGTGGGGAGATACTAAGGGCAGGAAGTCAGTCATGCTGTACTCCATGTTGGGCTCGACTATATTATCTACGGTAGCGAGCTTTGCACCCGAGCTGATCTCCTTCGCCATTCTACAGTTCCTGTCCGCATTTTTGTAAGTATATTGTTATGAAATACATTTATATCTATTCATTTTATAAAACCAAGTAGTGGCCTTTTTATCTGTTTGTCTTTTTATTCGCCGTGAACTCAAAAACTATTTCACTGATTTTCATAAGGATAATGTTTAGGTATATTAATTCGAAAAACCATGGGGACTATAAAACCTAAAATATTTCATCGGAAACTAGACAGAGTTTGTTATGTGCCAATCAGCCAACAGGTTAATCTCCTGCCTAGCGTTATTCCAGTCGCTTCCAAGGCCACACCCACACTCTGCAAGAGGGTAACAAAAAGTTTAACCAGATTTGACAAAATATTACAGAGGAACTGGCGTCTAACCTCTGCGATCTACAAGAGCTTCGATAGTTTATTTAGACCAGTGTCAGAATATTTTCACTTGGTGTAACAGTTTCTATTGATGTTTTACAGCATGACGGGTTCTTCGTCCATCGTGTACACGTACTTGGGAGAGTTCAACAATCTCCGTCACAGAGACAAGATGGTGACATTCGGCTCTTCGTTCATCGGCTTGGGAACCGTCGTTTTACCGTGTAAATATCAACTTTAAAAATCTTATGGTACTTGAGATGATGTGAATTATATAATATACAATCGAGAGCATGTGAACTAGATCGCCAGTCATTATATTAAAAGCTATTTAGCGCTATTACTTGAGGAGAAGAGTTTTACATTGTCTGTCTGGCTACGTACCACGTATCTTTGATTCGGGTATTCGATATTTTGGCACTGTTGCAAGCGCTAAACATGTAAACAGTACACTGGTTTAACACTTTCACGAACAGTAAACGCCTATAGGCGTGATAACAATAAAACTTCAATTGTGTCTCGTTTACTGTCCGTGAAAGTGTTACCAAAGTTGGGATAAGGAGAACCACTCATACTGAATGCGATCCTTCGCATATCTTCATTATGTATTCACATCAACGTTCATAGCGTAACGCGGGCAAAGTGTGGCTTACCCAAAACACGACGCAACCATGCAAATTTTTAACCCGCAATATAGAATATAGCTTCAAATACTGCTCTCAGTTGATTCATCCATAAGCTAGCAGTAACACAATTTCTCCTTCCAGGTCTTGCGTGGCTGATCTTACCACTGCAGTTTTCCCTCTTTATACCAGTCTTAAACGTCACCTACCGATCATGGCGACTGCTAGTTGTGGCAAGCGCAGCGCCGTTCGCCATTGGATCTATTCTTATATTCTTTGCTAAGGAGACACCGAAGTTTCTGTATGTGACTGGCAGACATCAAGAAGCTCTGGACGTGGTGAAGACTATTTACAGCATTAATAATAGGAAGCCTAAAGACAGTTTTCCGGTAAGTGTAATCACTATTTATAATGAAGGCTGTCGCGCTCATAGCATGATTTGATTTGCCATTAGTAGTAGACCCGCAAGGTTAAACGACGTTTGCCGAGTTCCTGATTTGGATGGGTGACCGTTGCTATGGCACTTATACAAGAACGCTACCGTGCTTCGAAGAGCACGTAAAGCACTCAGTCCCAGTTTTTGAGTCAGTATAAGAATCGTTAGGCTATGCTGGAGTTCAAATGATCTATAAAAGGTACTGGTCTCGGCCAGAGTGGGCCATTCACGAAAATAAAAGCCACTACCTACTCAAGTTACAAGATCAGTTACAAAATCTAGAATTTCTATCTTTACGAAAGTGCTTAGGCATTACTAAACATTTGTTGCATGTGTTCTAGGTGAAATATCTTATCTTGGAAGGTACAGCGGGCGCTGCACATGAGAAGAAGAGTATTCTAACATCCATGAAAGAACAGACAATACCATTGTTTACCCCACCGCTGCTGAAATGGATGTGTTTGACATGTTTTGTGCAGTTTGGAATATTTGCTGCGTAAGTTATAATTTTTTAACCTTGATTTAATCGTGTGGAGACACGAGTTGACACTCTTTGTTGATTGTCACTTTGTTATTTTTTGTTAAGTGCGTTCTTTCCGCGTTCCATTTCTTTTTGTTTCTAAGATGTTATGTATTCTATAGAGTTTCATAAAAAGAAATTCATCATTTATAAAAAGCTTTTATGTTATCCATATAATAGTTGCAGATAGCTCGTTCAAAAACAAACTCTTCAGATTTAATAAACTGAAGAGTTTGCAATTATTTACATTCTATTTATAAAGAAATTATTTTATATATTGTTCACAGAACGAATGGTTTTTACGTGTGGTTCCCGACAATCTTGAATTCACTGGCAAGTTCTGACGCTACCAATATGAAGATCTGTGACATACTTGACGCGAACAGGAAAATATCACTTGAAGCAGCCTCAGTGTCTAATGCTACGGTTAGTATAGCCTTTTTATTTTTTCTTCTCGGGCTGGGAAGCTTCTTGGCTCAAAAGTGTCTCCTCCGCCACTCTAGGGGTCAAGATTTGGTACTCGGAAGAGGTATGTGAGACTCTGTCTTAAAGACGTTCGAAATCAGTCACTAAAAGTACTAGATCGGAAAAGTTAATGCAAGAATGCTTAAATAAGTATCGCGACACTCTCGAAAAAAGTATTACCAGAGACCCAAAATACTTTTGGACCTATATCAAACAAAAACGCAATTATAGAAGTAGTATACCTTCTGAAATGCATTTAGATAATAAAAGAGCTACTGAGGCGAGTAATATAAGTGACTTATTTGCTAAACATTTCTCATCAGTTTACAATAAATGCACGTACTCTCAAACTACATCTCCTACTCCAAAGCATAATTCTGATAATAGTTGCCTTGTCTTGAACACTATAACCTTACCTGAATCAGATATTTATAACAAACTCAAAAGGCTGGACTTAAATAGGGGGCCCGGTCCTGATGGTCTGCCACCCTTATTTTATCTAGATGCGCTAGACAACTATCCAAAATATTATCTTTAATATTTTACAAATCCCTATTCTCAAGTCAATTTCCTAACTATTGGAAAACTGCCATAATAGTCCCTATTTACAAAGATGGCCCTAAAAATACTGTGAAAAGCTTGAGACCTATATCTATTTTATCTATATTACCGAAAATATTTGAATCTTTAGTTTATCCCCACCTAAGCAGTTTGACGAAAAGTCAGCTTATTGAACAACAACATGGCTTTATTCAAAAAAGATCTACAACCACCAATCTCGTAGCTTTTATATACACTATATCTTGTTATCTAGACCCAACACTCAGGTGGATGCTATATACACGGACTTTAGCTTTTCACAAAGTGGATCACGTAACACTATTATCGAAGCTTGCTGAAGCAGGAGTTACCTAGTTTGTAGACCTATTTTGAGCTGGTTTGAATTGTATCTTTCGAATCGTAAATTTTAAGTGGTAGTGAATGGTGCTCAATCCCATTGCTGTTACTTCTGGCGTCCCACAGGGATCACATCTGGGGCCTCTTCTGTTCCTAATTCTTATCAATTCTATTACAAAATGTTTTCACCATACAACTGCTTACCTGTTTGCTGATGACCTCAAAATTTTAAAGCCTATCGCGCATGATATCCTTCTTATTCAAGATGATATAAACCGTTTGGTTCAATGGTGTGATCAAAATAAAATGATCTTAAATGTAGATAAATGTAATTACATATCCTTTAGCAGAAAAAAGAATAAAATTCAAACATCATACAATATACACAGCCAACCTCTTGAACAAGTTGAGTGTAAGTAAGCTTGATTTAGGCGTTATAATAAGCAATAAGTTAACATTTAGTGCGCACTTAGATAAAATGATACTGAATGCCTCCAAAATGTGCGGATTCATGATCAGAAATACCCAAGGATTTAAACTTCCCAACACTAAAATTCTCTTGTTCAACTCATTAGTACGAAGTATATTAGAGTATTGCTCTCAAGCTTGGTCTCCGCATTACCAAGTTCACAAAAACCAACTTGAACGTGTTCAAAGACGATTTCTTAGCCATCTTACGTATAAAACAAAACTACACAGATCTCTACATTCGTACAACACCCGACTTAAACATTTCAATTTAGTCCAACTAAACCATAGACGTAAGCTCCTTGACTTATCATCCTTATATAATATATTAAATAATAACGTTGACTGTCCTGAATTATTGTCCAAGATCCATATCTCAGCTCCTAGTAGGTTGCCGCGCTCAAATGTCTTCAAACTGTTCAATATACCAAGATATAAGACCAACCTAGGGCTTAACTCGCCAATAACTAGATTTACGAAGTTATATAACGAACTAGCTCGTCTGCTTAAGTTAGAAATTTTTTGTGATACTATGCCTCAATTTAAAAAAGTAATATTAAAGTATCTCAAACATACAAGTTAATTGACCTGTTTTTTTACACTATTAAGATTTATTTGGATATTTTTATTTTTTTATATTATAGTTTATTTTTAAGTTTATTGTACTGGTACTTCCTGTGTTAGTTGTGGTTGCCTATAACAGAATGTGCACAAGGCATGTATTATTGTAACACCTTTTATAGTGTAAGAATTTTGTATCATTTATTGGCGATCCTTATAAATAAATAAATAAAAAACAAACACATCATCCTCGACTATTTACATATTTTGCATGATTCGTGCAATCCCACCACTCTGGGACTTCAAGGACACCATGCTAGTTTTAGTGTCTAGTGGCGGGTGGGGAGGACGCCCCACAAATTTAGTTTACACCGCGAACGAAAGCAACTCTACCTATGTGTGATCCATAGGTGGCATGGTGCTTTTATTTCTATTACTTTATGTTGCTAAAAGTTATATAAACATAACAGTTATGTTAACATAACATTACTTCACGCCTGTTATCCCCGAAGGGGTAGGCAGATGTGTATTACCCACCCACACTTCGCCAGCTATGTTTCGGTCCCAATGTAATAGGGGACGAGCCCAGTGCCATCTACCGGGCACATAGTTAAGCGTGCGATAATTAACATTTTTAATACACACAAAACTTTGAAAAGTCAGAAGTTTGTGCCCGGGGTAACTGGGGATCCAACCCGAGACCATCGTCTTGGCAGTCCGTTACGTACACCACTGGCCTATCGCTGCTGTTAAAGTTTATGAGCAAAATACAAATTGAGTTCTCGGTACCAACAAAATAAAGGCAATCATATGTCCTCTAAGTGTGTGACATAGGTGGAGTTGTTGCCTTTTTCCTTTTGATCATTTTCAATTGCAAAAATTTACACAAATAGAAAAGACCATTTTACTTTTGTCTTCCAGGTTATCTGCGACGACACCATCCACACATCAACATTCCTCCGCTCCATGTACATCGGGCTGACCTTCTACACCATGTACATAATCGTGAGCCTCATCGTTGACTGCGTGCCCAAGAAGCACATACTGCTGGGCACCCTCACGATCACGGGACTGTGTGGTATTGGAGCACATCTGGCCCCGCAGGTCCAAGTGGCTGTGATACTGTTCGCGATATTCCAAATGTCTGGAGCGTGTATTGGCCTGATGAATGCTGTGGCTGTTCAGCTATTTCCTACAAAATATAGGTAAGGTAGCGTTGGATAAAATATTTCTTTAAATTCAAACAAGACGTGTAGCGTACTATTAGCAGTGACTGCACGGTTGGCGTAGAGTTTAAGCTGTCGCCTTGCCGCTTGACACTGCGTCGAGTGTTGTGGGTTCGAATCCCACGAGACAACACTTCGTGTGATCCTTAAATTGTTGTTTCGAATCTGGGTATTCATTGTGTCTGGTATTTGCATCTTTGTAAAGTCCTCTGCGACACAGGATTTATTCCTCGTGCGGGAATTAAAAATGCTGGCATGTCCTTCGAGAAAATTCTCAATGTTTTCTCGAAAGGCTACTCACACTTCCTCAAGTTGGCTAACTTTGGATTTGGCTTTCTAATAATGAGAATAGGTCTGTTCCTAGTAGTGGGACAGTTGATATTTAGACAATTCTGCTATAATAACATAAATTCTATTATAGTGCCATATGTTTACAGAGCTATGGGAATATGCCTATCAATGATGATCGGTCGCAGTGGTTCTATGGTGGGATCAAATCTCATCGGTTGGCTGCTAGAGGTCAACTGTGGCGCTGGATTCTATATATTTGGTGGTCTTCTCGTTGGTAAATATATATTATTTTATACTATTTTTTAAAACAATTTAATTTGGAAGTATGTCTTTAAAACTTTTTCTTGTGTCTTTAATTCAAGTGTCATTTTAAGATAAATGTTTGTTTGTCATTCATAGATTTAAATTTTAGCGATATTTTATTCTGCCAAGATTGTTATCATAGCTATTATTTAAACTTCAACCCAATTTTCATTATTTATGGTTATGAATACGCCACAGTCTTACTTTTGTTTTGCAATTGTATCAAAATTTTGTTTTACGAATCACAATATTTGAAAAAAACAAGTAAAATACGAGATAATCTGTCTCACGACTACACCTAGTGTCCCACGTCGGGCGTCTTTCTAAATACAAGATTTCACGTCACGTAGATATGAGCTTTAATGAAATGAAATGAAATAAGGTTTTATTTTTGCCATACATACACTACAAGGACAAAAAAAGGATCAAAGATATACATAAATCATTAAACTTCAAAATATTTATGTCGAGGCATATACATACTTTCGTAACAACTTCATAATATTTGCTAACATCATTTTTTTTTACAGTGAACGGCTTGGCATGTTTATCTTTACCCAACATGAGGCCGAAAAAAGCCGAAAGCGAACCTCCCAGTATACAGATCGTAAGTCGGTTGTGATTCAAGACTTACTAGGCCATCGTTATTGGCGACAGAAGCATACAACAACAAGAGCAAGGATAAGTGATTTATATAGACTGTTTATGGACAAATTACTTGGCTCTGTAATATGTGTAGTGATAACAATACTCGAAAAAACAATGGATAGTATTCCGATCTCAAGAGATACGTAACTAATATATTGTAATGTAGAGGCTTTTTACTAATAAGCTTATTCTATAGTCAGGGTAACAGTACCTTATTATAAGTAGCGGCATGGAATTTAAGCATTGTCCAAATGTATCAGGTACTAACGGCCAATTTCAATATGATCTATACGTGGATCAGACCATTTGTGATACATATTTGACATAAACTACATACAATTTTATTTTTTATATACTCACGCCTGTATCCCAGAAGGGGTAGGCAGAGGTATAATATTACACCCACTTTTCGCCATGAATTTTTATCTCCCACGTAATAGGAGGCGAGGCTATTGTCATACCGGGCACATTACCAGACTCCGTGCTGTTACTGAGAATTCCGGAAAACTCAGTAACACTTTTGCCCGACCCGGGAATCGAACCAGAGACCTCCCAATCCCACGCGCACATTTATGCCGCGAGACCAACGAGGCAGTCCACACAAAATATGTATATCAAATCTCTTAATCAATGGATAGATCGAATATTGAAACTAGCTGTAAGAGATGTGATGACTAATGTTGTCACCTACAACGACGTAAAGTGACAATACTTATACTGTTGCGTTTCGTTCGGTGAGTGAGAGTGCCGGAGGCCCTATCCCCTATTCCTCCTCCCTCAACCCACTCCTCATCCTATCCCTTTTCCCGACCCCAAGCGGCGGCAACGCTCTTGTGATTCCTAAGGTGTTGCTTGTGTCCATGGGCGGCGGTAATTGCTTACCATCATGCGATCCGTCTGCTCGTTTGCCGCCTATTACTATAAAAAAAACACGATAGTCTCTTTGATTGCTAATTAAAAGACATTTTCAAACCTGTCTACGGTATATTTATTTTAACTACTGCGCATTCAGGGTCTTGGTATACGAAGATACATTTGTGCTTTCGTATGTGTTATTTGATGCAAATATAAACGATCTGTCTCTGTTTCAAACGCAAAAAAGTACGTCAATAATTGTACCTTGGCACTTGACCCTCATTAGCAAAGTCCGCGTTAGTAAATGCATTACATAATCTAAGAGCGAAAATGGCAGTGCTCATAGATAATTCTATGGCAGTGCTTATGAGAGAAGTAAAAACTCTACTGCTTATTTTTATTCACTGTCCAGAAAACGGGACGGTTTATTCAATTCAGGGTTACTGACCTGAGTGTGGTAGCACAATTCCATAATATGGCGTTGTGCGTCAGGAATTTTCACTTAAAATGTTCAGTAGGCAGTGACACATTTCCAAGGGTTAATAGTCTGACATCCTTTTACTTTTACTAGTATAATAATATACGTATATATTTGTATATAAGTTTTTGTATATATATATTAATTTTTCGTTATTTTATTTATTTATAGGTAATTGTAAGGTAATAAAATTATAATTGCACCTAGGCCTCCGAGAATACCAGCGTTGTAGTTGTATATACTGCAACATAGCTGACGCAGTTGCCTAATTTGTTCTCCTACCGCCTTATGTTGCTCTCAATAAGAAAATGTCTGTATGCTATGTTTGGACATGCAAATAAAATATTTTTTGTTTGTTTTTGTTTAATATATTATCAAGTGTGACTTATTTAAGAAGTAGTCGTGCACAATATCGTATCAATACAAGGATAAGCTTAATTTAATTAATTATTCGTTGTCATTACTGGTGACTCCGTTGTGTCTAAATTTAGTCTATTGCTTTGCTGTGCTATTTGATAAAAAAATAAAAAGATATGAAAATGGATTGTTTGTTATTAAAAGACAGCTTAATAATTTTAGTTTAGTGAGTCCAACACAGTCAATATAAAAATGTACATGTATTTAAACACGTCATGTTACGGGTCAGACTGCCTCCGTGGCCCGGTGGATAGCGTATGCGACTGCTGATCTGAGGTCTCGGGTTCGATTCCCGGGTCGGGCAAAAGTGTTACTGGGTTTTTCCGAATTCTCAGTAGCCAGCACGGATTCTGGTGATGTGCCCGGTAACGGCAATAGGCTCGCCCCCTATTACGTGGGACCTAAAAATTCATCACGAAATGTGGGTGTAATATTACACCTCTGCCTACCCCTTCGGGGATAAAGTTGTGAATATATAAAAAAAAATGTTAAATTTTTTATACGGGTTTATTTTAGCCATGATTTTTTAACTGTAATAGGGTATTTGACTTAAAAAAATAGAATTAGTCCGTCAGTTAGATTATCGAAAAATGTTGGATAAGTACGTATTTTTTGTTTTATCAAATCATTAAAAAATTACGAAGATAAAACGCATCAAAGATGGAGAAACGCCTAAGAGTGGGGGCTTGTAACGTCACTTGTCAGTAAAAAGTGTACTGGCAAGTGACGTCACACGAATTTTCAACGAAGTTTGTGGTCTTAATTTTTTGTTTACGCTACTAAAGAAAATAAACGTGTCCAATATTTTTCGATAATCAAACTGACGGACTAATTCGATTTTTTTTGTCAAATACCCTATTGTCTTTTAAGTAAAGGTGCAAATGCACTTATCTAGATCACAAGCTTCTTGTAGTTAATTGTCAATAAAATTATGTACTTATGATAATGCATTTAGAAATAATTAAATTGATTGTTGCATTTTGTGTAACTGAGTCACCCCTGAAAATATAAATAAGATTTTTAAACATCTATTTTATTTTCTTTCATACAAAGCATCCCTTCATTACTGTCCAATTCATTTCGCCTAGTAAAAGGTCGTCATGTCAATCATCATCATCAGCCTTTAACAGTCCACTGCTGGACTAGGCCTCTCCTTTGAAAGGAGGAATCGGCCTACTATACCACGCTGGCCAAGCGGGTTGGTATACGGTTTGTATCAAGTTTTCCTTCTCTTACAGTGCTGTTCTCCGCATAATATGTTTTACGACACCCATGGAATGATATGGGGTGGTGGCAATCCGTATTCTTAATCCGTCACCACACGGACAACCACCTGTCCATGTCAATAACTATAAACAATATTTTACAGTAAGTAATAATCACAAATCTTCGGCTAGGTGGAGTGACGATATACTCAAAATGGCTGGCAGCGGCTAGACACGAAAAACCGGCAATCGGGCTCAGTGGCATGCCATTGGAGAGGCCTATATCAAAGAGCTCAGATAATATTTACATAGAGGCGCATTTCCTATGGGCGCTCTAAAGACAAACTTTCTGTGACCCAAATTGTGCTGTGACAGCTGTCTCTACGAGAGCAAGAGAGACGGAGAACGACGCCAGCGCCGCCAACGACGCCAACTACGAACTGAACTGGAGACAGTCCCGAGTTGGAATCGGCACACGAAATCCTTAAGAACTGCGCTTCTATGTAAATCTGTATTCATTGCCTATATCCAACAGTGGACTATGGCAGGCTGATAGTGATGAATAATCACGAATAATAACAATGGCACGTGTAACACAAGGGTAGGAGACCGTATCAGCGTGGGTTCCATCCAAACACGAGAAAATATTTTTATTCCATGAGCAAGCAAAAACGGTTAAATAAAAAAAAAGGGCGGGTGTAGCTGTGAACATCCTATACTATGTCATATAAGGGTATGCTATCTTGGGGCAATTATAGCCTTCTGCCTGCGGCTTCGCCCTCGTGGGTGTCGTTAAATATGACAAAATGGACGCCCCGGCGCTATTCTGATGTATAAGCTATATTAAAGCAAAGTTTCATCAAAATGCTTTACAGTTATGTCTGCTTGAAAGAATGAAAAGTATTCATCTACCCTCACCAATTTTCGTATTCATGAGTATTGTGAATATTTAGGTCTGCTGATCAGGAGGTCCCGGGTTCGATTCCTGGGTCGGGTAAAATTGTTACTAGGTTTTTCCGAATTCCCAGTAGCAGCACGGTGTCTGGTAAAGTGCTTGGTAACGGCAATAGCTTCACCTCCTATTATGTGGGTCTAAAATTCATACCATGGCCAGATGTGGGCGTAATATTACACCTCTGCTTAACTTTTCGGGGATACAGATGTGAGCCTAGAAAAAGTAAAAAAAGGGGAGTATCGTAACATATACATGCTCATGTACTTTGATAGATATCAATTGCTGGCCCCTGTCTATAGTCATACAAAGCCGAATTAGGGAAATGTATTCATATGCCGAATGAAATACAAATGGATAGTCCCGTATATGTACTAAGGTACTAGATGTAGCATTCAGAACATTTACTTTGCTCAAATGCTTTTCACGGATATCCCGGCAAAGCAATCTAGTGTCATTTAACCTTCCTGCGGTGTGGGTTCGCTTCGTTTATTGACTGTGTGGCGACGATATATCGAATAATTTGAATCAGAACTTGTATCTGAGGTAGCGTTAGTCAATATTTTTTATTATTTATGTAAATAAAAGAGTTAAACGTATCAGAATACCACAAATGTATTTCTTTATTTTTATGTGACATCATTTCTGATCATAGACTAACTAGACTAACTAGCAGTGTAGCACATAAATGTCAGATGTCAGCTACATAACTCAACTTCGTTTGTCACAATTGACAAGACATGCCAAGTGTCATTATGGCAACAAGTTTCCAAATAGAGTCTTAGTCTTTTGAGTTAGTGTATATTGACTTCGCCACAATGTGTTTTAATATGGTTCTTTTTTGTTATTTAGAATAAGTAAAATTAAGGAGTTCTGTACAGCGTGCTTGCAATAAAGATATATTTTCTTCTTCTTTCTTTCTTTCTTACTATGCAGACATACATTGCAAGTGATTGTAGGTAAGAATATATGACTAAGACCAAACTTCGTGAAGGTATTGGTTTTAAGAGTGTTTTATTTTGATTAATGTTATAAAACCAATTTGATATTGTATTACACTAATTCTGTGTTATTTTTATTTTTTGGTATATTGATCGTAATAACTATATTAACAATTATTTCAGCACTTCATCATAGTACACATTTGCGGTTATTAAAAAATACGCAAAAATAATATTGAACCATGAGGCCAAAACAGATCCTGAGTTCCATTATCCGACCCATAGACAAAAAAAACACAAAATAAATTGTGTTTGGTGGCAAATGAATAGTTATTAAAATATATTTTTGAGCATTTCTTGCTAGAGTAAATTTAATTGCAATTTATATAAAGCTATAAAAATAAATCTTTCAGGCAGGACTTCAACCCGCGACCACGACGCACCGTGTCGATACAGTACCGACTAAGCTACTCAGGCCACTTCGTCATCGTCGAATGATTTTTTCTATTAGTTGGTTTCCTGGTGGTTGGTTTTTTGGTTTCTATTCTTATTATGTTGATGAAATATTGTAAGCAGAAAACATCTCTTTTGTGATGTAAACAGTCTTTGCAAATGTCAATGAGTAACCAGTAGCATTAGAGAACTATTGGCTACTCATTGGTAAGATGCCAGGACTGGCTGTTGTTGATTGGCTATAATAATAAGTAGACACTGTAAGTCATAGGCGCTGCTTGCGCCTGCGTGTTGCGTTAGTACGATTACATAGACGTCATACGTGACAATTTGAACCAAAAAAATACCATGGAAGAATAACTAAAGCATGGAATGAACGATATTTTTATGAACAAATTGAATATAGCTACACTCTTCACTCATATGACAAATTAGAGTTGCCAGCAGAAGATGGCACTATGTTTGTCAGGATTTATTCCCTTTACGTCGATTCCCGTTATGTCGAGTCTGGAAGTCTATTGTTCTTCAAAGTATTGATATTTTACGCTTTCTATTACCTTTATGTCGAGTTTGGTGAACAAGTACAGTCAGGGATATAAATTAAAAGCCAATGGAATAAAAAATTGTTTTATTATTTGTTCTATTACTTCTTTTCATATATATATCTAATCTTTCTTAATCTAAACATATGAATCACAGTATAATCATCACGTATATAAATAATTCTTTTAAAAACTAACTTTCTTAATCTAAATAAATCACAGTATAATCATCACTATTGTTGCAAATGTTAAACAGCATATATTAAGTATATAGTATTACAGGTAAAAAATAATTCTTCTTAAAAATAAGTTTCTTAATCTAAATAAATCACAGTATAATCATCACTATTGCTGCAAACGTTAAATAGCATATATAGTATTACAGTAAAAAATAATTCATCTTATAAAACTAACTTTCTTAATCTAAATAAATCACAGTATAATCATCACTATTGTTGCAAACGTTAAATAGTATATATAGTATTACGGTAAAAATATTCTTCTTAAAAAACTAACTTTCTTAATCTAAATAAATCCAGTAAAATCACCACTACTAGTCAAAATGTAAAAAACTATATAGCTTTATAGTAAGTAAATAATTATTTTAAATTAGCGTTATTGATTTACGTTATATCGTTGTATCAAAAACCTAGGTAACATGTATATTTTAAATGATTAAAAGATAATCACTTATCAAATCTTACAGTCGATAAGCGTTTAAGACAAGTATATAGCGGAGGTCTTTTATTAAGTTTTTTATTTAGCCTGTTATGCCATCCCTCTACTGGGTTTGTGGTCCTGTGGCGTTCGTTGTAACAACAAAACAAATCAATATTTTTGTTAATCCACTGCGATGTTACGTATTCATTAAATGATTTGGCTTCATTGCCTTCAGGTGCAATTTCTAATAATAGCACCCATGCTTCTGGGATGACATTTTTGGGAAGATGTGCTGTGGCTGCACACATGGTAATATATTTTTTTCCACCGGGAACATTTACTATTCCGGTCTGTTTTCCTTTTTTCCACAACGCCTTATGGAAGTGAAAAAAACATCCGCTTATATCAACTAAAGGAAAAACTTCTTTAATAGCATTTATTGCTGCAATCTCAAAATCTATTTTAATTTTTTTTGGTTGGAATTCTGGAATTTTATCTTTTATCATTTCATACATATGCACATAGGTCGATTGGCATTTATTAGGTAACAGCACAAAAATTATCGGCACTATTACGGTTTTGTCTGCGGTACTTCCAATGTCGGCATGTATAGTATATAATTGGTAGAATGGTCGGGCAATTGAAAATAATTTTCCATCAACAAAGAACAGATTCATGGACTGCAATGCATTTTTGCAATCATTTAACATAAATATCAAAATATTATTTACCCCACCACTTTCTACAACCAGAAAATCTTTTGCGATCACTGGTGAAATTTTTACATCCTCCAATTTCTGGAACGTAGTCTTACTTACATTTAAAAATTTATTTCTTGCACGGTAGAGTGCATTTTTCACACTTTGGAAGCTTCGAACTTGGTCAATGTAATCATTACTATCTTTTAAACTTGCCACAGACATTGAATACATAGTAGGTATGGGTTTCAAGTGTGTCCGTACGTCATTTTTACATTGATTAAACTTTTTTTCAAATTCTTCTTTTTTATAATCTAGCAAACAAACATGATCTGTTCCTCCAGTCCTTAGAATGTTTGCTTCCTTTTCATCTAAAGTTAAAGAAGCTTTACAATTCTTATTTGTGCAGTACCAAATTGAGGAGCCACATTTATTTTTTCTATTAATGCGGTACGCCATCTTTCAATAAAATTTTGCCTCCTTTTTTACTTTCGACGAAAATTAAATTATTAACAGTATTACTGCATCGAAGTTCTCGATTTTCTTGGCTACTGCCGCCTTGAAGTCTGTTTTCTGTGATAAAATGTGTGCTGCAGCCGGGTTCTTGATTCACTTGGCTACTGCCGTCTTGAGGTCTTTCTTCAGTGTTAAAATTACCCCATGTGCTGCAGCTGGGTTCTTGATAATCTTCATTTTGAGGTGTGGATGTGCTACATTCGGCTTTTTTATTATATTTACACTAGTGGTATTTTGTTGATCGAGGTTTAATAATTCATAAGATTCGCTAGAATCATCTTTTTCAAAGTTTTCGTGTTGGATAGGTTCTGGTGGTGGTGCATGTATACTCCCATAGCTTAGTTCAGCATTAATATCGCCTATTTCGTTGCCTTCCAAAATATTTACTATGGTAATTAAATCCATCATTGATATTGTTATTCTACTTCATATATCTTCAGTAGGTAATCCTAAGGAGGAATAAAATCCATTAGAAAAGTCAAGTACGACAATCGAACAATCTTACTTACCTGAAATATTTGTTATCATAAGTAAATAAGTCGCGTATCACATGATGACTTAAAATACCTAAGTAACTATATATGTACTTCTAAATAGAATTAAGTAAAAATTAAGAATAATTCTTCTAAATTGATTCAGAATTGCGGACTGGCCGTGATAACGTATCAGACATTTAGGATACATATCATAAATTCCAGTCGTATATATATACTCTACATATGACTGGAATTCATGAAGTAAAAATACATAAATTCAAAATACATAATGTATATCTTCAATTCAAATAAGGTTTGGATTAAGTACTAAGCTTGAAATATATAAAACACAGTATAAAAATATAGGTAACGGTCATAACAATAATTGGCTAGTTTACAAAATTTGGAAATTTGTTTAAAACTATACCTTAGTATCTATTTAACCCCAGGCCCCTTATTGCATAAATATACATTACACAAAGTAGATGTCTAGAAAGATCATTAAATTTTTAACTTTTTGTTTGTACCTAAGTAAAAAGACATTCAAATAAAATCACGAAAATGTTTCATATTAAATACAACAGAAAAATTTAATATGAATGAAAATGTTATATAACTTTTACTAGAAACTAGCCACAACATGTTTACTTTTAAGCCAGCAATACATGTTGGCCGAGTGTCGCCGAGTGAACGCCAATACCAACGTATAGACAGTAAATTTGCATTGTCTTGCCATCGCTCGGTGTCGCTCGCCTAGTTGGCCATTTGCATTGGTTTTCGATATACTTGCCAAACGTGTAGGCAGTAACACTTGACTTGTATTAATTTGCCTACGCTCGCGTTGGCCTAAGCTCGACCAACATGAATTGCAGGCTTAAGCGTTATTCAAAAAAATCCCATTCATGTCAGAACGTGCACGCCAACTGTCACAAAATGGCCGATATTTTTGACGCTAGTTATCAGTAAAAAAAAACGCTTGAACTATACTATATAACGATTATATTATTCGAAAATAATTAGGTACTAAGTACTTACCTATATATTTTGAACCATAAATTGAAAACAAGTGCATTGTATCACTACGTATTTAGGTATATATTTTTATAGTGTGTTTTATATATTTTGATTGTATATATTTCGATATGTAGTCATGTACTAACGCAATAGATACATTTGCATTTATAAAGCAAATAAATATAGAATAACAATGGTACTTACGTGTTTTATGCTATCAAACGTTTTTTAACCATTACAGAACTTTCACTTATGCCTGGGCCACACACATCGCGATAACATTCGGGCGATAAACTTCGTCTTCGGTCTACGGCGAAGCTGCGCGGCCAGATAATGCGCGATGTAAAGTTTATCGCGATGTACGAGCGATGTTTATACGCAAAAGACAAAATTGACGCCACGGTTGCTCTGTATTTTATGGCAGCAAATAATTATTTTTTACATTTATGTCATCTATAGAATACTTAAATTAAAAGCAAGAAAAAGGAGGAAGTGGATGATAATCAATCCAATCCAAGTTTCGCTTCAGCTATATTACGCACTGCAGTTTTAACTTAACACGTCCGCTACGCACGATGGCTGGCGGCCGACTGAAGTGTGGCCGCGCAAGCGAAGTTCATCGCGATAAAATGCTTTGATCTGCGAGAATTTACCGACAGCGCGGAGCTAAGTCCTCGCAGCTACGTACGAAACACCGAAGTATACGCGAATACCTGGCTACACACATCGGGATAACGCGAATCTTCGGGTTATCGCGATGTGTGCGGCCTAGGCATTAGTCACTCACACAGTAGTTACCTACGTACGCTACGTAGTGCACCCTTGAAGGTTAAAAGGACACTGGTAAGTTTTGCCCTTCATAGACTTGGAACGTGCAACGCTGATAACTATAAATGTTTAAGAGGGACAAGTATATATGTGCGAAAGAGAGGTGACATCTAAGTAAGTCTTACCTCTCTTTCGCACATTCCTGATATTCGAACTTAAGTTGCGCTAATGCACTTACATACATATTATTTTAGGGACACCTTTTGTGTGTAAAAATTGATTCTAAATTATGTGCATGTATACAATTCATTGGACGTGACTGTACTTCTAAAATGTGATATAATCAAACTCGACATAAAGGTAATATAAGCGTTGCAGATAGACTCGACGTAAAGGGAATAGAAACGGGACAGAAAACTAAGCTCGACATAGGGGTAATAGAAGCGAGACAAGGTTTTCGGCTCGACATAACGGGAATCGACGTAAAGGGAATGAATCTTTGTCAGCTAGGGCTAAAGACCATTTGAACACAAATTTCGTAACTTTTTAATTTTTTAGTGATTGAGCAAATCCGCTATCGATATCGATCAAAGTTTCAACATAGGTTCAAAATCAAACAGACTTGTAAAAGTAAGTATGTACATGTTATACATTCCGTAAGTTTGTGTCCACAGCAGTCAGAACGCTAGTTAATGGATAGTATTTATATAATTATTACACAAACTTGCATTTTTAAACTGAACTTATATATTTTTGTTTCAAATGGGTACTCAGTAGAACAGGCGTTATTTTCTAATTTCTAATTACGCATCAACAGCCTTTTCCAGTCCACTGCTGGTCTTAAACCTTCCGTTGTGGAGGTTTGGCCTACTATTATACCACACTAGCCAGACGTATTCGTATAGGGTTTTATTTCGAGATTTCCTTCTCTTGTGTTTCTCTTAGTCGCCTCATACGACACCCTTGGCATTAATGTTTATTTATACTTATTTATAGTTAGTTTTTCAGCTGTAATGATAGCTGTAAGTGGAATTAATAAATATTAAATAAATAAATCATCACCCCCAAATAACATATTTTTATTAGAGAAAGCAAATAATTAAGAAAAAAGCATAACTCATAGCTTAAGCATTATGATAACTGAGAATGGCATATCCAAATTAATTCTTTACAAGGATAGGACATAATCGACATGGATTTTATCAAGCAAAATCATAAAAATTAACTTAAAATAGATAAATCAGACAAAACCTTGAATAGTGCCCAAAGGTTTGTTATTAACAATAATCACTTTATTGAAATTTTCTCATTTACATATACACTATGTAATACAAATCTATGTGTAAAAAATGTATGTGCGGGATCGCACACTATTTGATCATACATGTGACACACAGAATATTTAGAAAATGTGTAATTTGGCCAAATTACACATTTTTGCTAGAGAAAGTAAACAATTAAGAATAAGGCAAAACGCATGCTCAGGCATCATGATAACTGTAAATGTCATATATTACCCAACTTGACACATTATAAGAAAAGGCATGGTCGACATGGATTATTGTATCAAAACACATAAAATTAAAGTTAAAATAAATAATTTAGTGAAAATCTTCAATAGTCCCCAAAAGTTTGTTATTAACAATAATCACTTTTTATTGACATTTTCTCATTACATAGTGTAGGTAATACAAATCTATGTGTAAAAAATGTATGTGCGTGATTGGACAATTTTCGATCATACATGTGACACACAGAATATTAAGAGAGAAAAAAATTGTGGCTAGACTAGCCCTTTGATTTTATCTTGGGATCGGCACATTATTAGTCCACTAGTCGAACAAGAACAACCAAGTTTTGGTCTCTGGGTAGATGACATTTTACAAAATTTCTTTCAAACGAAGATTCTCTTATTTTGATGCATAACCACTCAGTAGTCGTGACTATTAAAGTAGACAGTTCTTATCAAACCTTCAAATTACTGTCCTTTAAATATTACTGTCTTTGTAGAGAATGATCAGATTTTTTCTATAGGTGCATTAATTTTTTTGTAATATGATGGATTCTAACAAGCTTCGGAATTCACTACTGTTGCTGATAGTTTAATTATTAGCAAGTAATTATTTAAACACTCACACTGTTATGTTTAGAAGGGAGGAGCCATCTGTCATTAGGTACTATAAAAACATTCCGCAGTAAAATGCTTGGAACAAATTCTGTGGTGCTTTCTAGGCACCCAATTTTCTCCACGATATACTGCAGCAATCCACTTATTTTATAAATCTTTATCACGTGCACATAGAATCTAAAAAATAACGAGGTAAAAATATACGGTGGATAGACATATCGATAAGATTTTTTACCACACTTGAAAAGTCGATATAAATGTTACACGGCTAAATTCAAAATCATGATATAACTGTTATAAAAGAAAATTCACTAGGGTTATATAATTTGATGGCATAAATTGTCTAAATTGTATCTTACACGTCAGTTGACTGTGTTCAATTTGGGAGTTCTAGGACGGTCTCTATGTATATTATCCAATCTCTTTGAAAAATACTTAGACCATAAAGTAAGGAAGTAATAGAGACCGCATTTTGAACCTTCGAAATCGTCGTAAATTTAAACTAAACTAGTGATGTGCCTACTCAAAATGAATTTCTATAAAATATCGATAATGTTTGCAATAAATCCTTAGATTTGGTTTACTCAGAATGAATATCAATTGAATATTGATAAATCTTCAGATAAAGTAAAATATGTGAATAAATCCAGCTTATATTTAAACACTAGTAAATAAGTAACGATAAAAATATATTTTTAAATTACCTTTTCAAGGTGAATAAAGCAATTTATATTCATAATATCACTAATAATCACTACCTATATGCAATGATAGGGTCAATGTCGAGATCATTACCACGTAATGGTTTTCGAATACAAAACCACGTTACGTATTTCAGACTTTTGGAAGTTATATGCTTATTATTTAGAAAATTATCACGATCGTCAAGTGTTTGTCTAAAATCTTCCAAACTAAATAAGGCCTTCTCAAATTGAAGGGAGGCACGAGCCCACTATGCTCAGTTACATAATTATATTAAATCACCAATCGAGAGCAGGCTGCAGTAATAAGTGAGTTAACTAATAGATTAGAAATAAAATTTAACTTCAGGGTCAATTTTTAATAAAATATTTCACACATAATGAATCACATTTATTTAAGATAAAATAGAAAAAGTCACTGACAGTGTCATTGGTTTGGTTAGAAAAAAAAAACTCAAATCTTTACAAAATCATATTATACAGGGTGTAAAAATACTCTTAACGAAAACTGAAACTCCATATTGTACCAATTATTACGATCATTTTTTATTTCCGCAGCATACCTGGGAAATTACTGGTTCAGGAGATATTGAGGCTCAAAGTCACGATTATTTTTTCGAATTATTCCAAAATCGTGTTTAGAATGATAAATGTACACTTTCTGACAAATAAACATAAACAACATTTTCAATATTTCCCTAAAATAAACGGCTTTAAAGTTCCCGACACGTAGTGTATGCCTACCAGCAATCAGCTGCGAGGTCATTTCCCTCGGCCGTACGACCACGTGATCATAAACTGCCGCCACCGCGGCGCACCGTGTAGGTAGATACCATAGTATAAAAATAATAGTAGGATAGCTTCATACAAATCGGCCGCCGCCGGTTTGAATGTACGCGTGATTCACCGGCACCGTGTACGCACGCACTTTTCACGCACACAATCTCACGAGGGTGGCAAGCGCGGCGCGGCGTCAGTACGGGATGCGCCGCGCGTCTGATCGAACGCATTCATGTAGGTACTACACTGCTGCCCGCTCGAATTGTTTATGTATATTTAGTTTTGTAATACACGTTATGAATATTATCCGCTTCACCGCGCACAAGTGACTATTCTCCCTTTTTCGAAATGCCGTAGACTGCGCACAAGTGACTATTTTCCCTTTTTGGTTACAGCGCTATACTCGGTCTGAATTGACTGTTTCTTTCTATTACGTAATGTTTCAAATTATTTTTCTCTGTTCTATTTAAATCATTGAACATTTCTTGATGCTAAAAATATGAAGCGAGTCTTAAAATCATTAACCCGGAACGAAAAAATAATGTCAAATGCCACTCTTTGTTTCGCGCGCTCCGTGATTACGTGCTTATCGTATGCGTGTAATTAAATATTTTTATACTATGATACATGTTTTTTTTTTATTTAATTCGATAAGATAGAATCCCTCTACAGTTAAAACTCATAAAATATGTATGTCATCGATTTACTTTTTAAGATAATCCTGTTTAAAATACACAAAGAGTTTTTTCAACGATAGTCAATGTTCGCTGCTAAGTATAATAAATTAGAAAATAAATATCAACAAAGCATTCAAACGCCATAAAAGAGTCATTTATAAGGTTGAAGAAAAACATCACTTCAACTTACTCATGTTACCGACTTATCAACAATAAATGTTTATGTTAGCGCGCCCATCTGGCGAGCGGCGGCGCGACATTTTGTTTAGAACGTGAGCGGTCAAGTGAATTCGGCGAATTGGCGCTAGCGCCGCTAGCGGTCAAGCGGTTATACAATGTGTTAAACGACAGTAAATTTAAGTTGTTACATTTTTCTCGTTATAAAGGGCATTTAGATAGTTATATAACGCTAAGTTAGTCGTAGGTATTTGAAAAAAAAATATATGCAAGCTTAAATTGTGAAGTATTCAGCGTGATCACTTAAAAAGGCGGCGAAAAAGCGCGCGCGCTGCCAAAGCCGGCGCCGCGGTGTAAACAATTAACTCGCCGAGCGGCCTTAGCTAACCTACTATTCTTATTTTACTATGAAGATACGGCCAGCGTAGGTACGATGCATAACTCGCGCCAATTTTTTCTGCAAGCGCGCGCTATACATTGCCGCTAATAAAATGTGTCTATTTTTTTAAGCTTAAAAAAATATTTTGTTTCCCAGGTATTATTTTCGCGTAGTATGACTTGGCATGATGTGCAAAACGAGTAGACTTCGGCTTTGTGATGGGTCTAGTGACACCCTGTATATACAGGTCAAATTAATTACGCCCTTATAGATACGCCTAGGTCTAAAACAACTGAGAAATAAAATAATTTAAACGAATTAAATCAGGAGCCCCCATGGTGTAATAAAGAAAATAAAATTGTGTGCGTACTTCTAACTGGCACCGAACTCAAAAAGTGTTGTTGTTAAAAATATTAGTTTTTCTGCTGCCTAGTGTGAGCATCTTTAGATGTTGGTAAAGGCTCTTGGCGATTAGTCCATTTACTGACACAACTATCGGCACAATGATCGCCGAGTTCACATCCCACATATCTACAATCTCATGAGCTGGGCCCATATATTTGAGCTCCTTCTCTTTTTCTGCTTTTACGATGCTGTCATGCGATATGGTAATAACGTCTATCAATGCGAGTCGCTCTGCTTGGTCGATCACTACAATATCACGCTTATTGGCTACAATAAACCTGTCTGTAATGATAGACCTATACCAGAACAACAACGTACGACCATTTTTTCGAGAACTGGGTCGGGCACAATCTGTATCTGTAGTACGGTGAACCAATGAGATTATATTTAAGGACTAGTCGCTGATGGATTATCTTGGCCACTTGATTGTGTCTGTGCAAATACTGGCCATTGGCAAAACTCGAACAACCGGATACTATATGTCTGAGAAATTCCCCGGGCTGGTGACATGCCTGCCATATGTCAATCGCACCGTCCCTCAGTATATACTATCTATGGGTAGTTGTATGTCATGACAACTTCTTCCATAATTATGAGGACAAAACCTTTAGTTTCACCGAAGAGAATTATAGAAATAAGAGAATAGAATATTAATAAAATTTATGACACAAACCTGCAGTACTGCAGGTTTATGTAATTATTTTTAGGACTAGTCTCACTATCAAAATGTGTATTACATATTTTTAAAGTTACAGTAAAGGTTGTACGTGAAGGGAGCGATAGCCTGTGTGCGATAGCTGAAAGTTTGTGATGATCGATGAAAAGACTTTTCTTGAGATATATAATTGTATTCAAGTATACTTATTTTTCAAAGAAATATTGCAGTATAGTTTCTACATCACAATAGTGCAAAGGCTACCTTTTTTGTGCAATAACTGTCACCCACATCGGCGAATACGTGGGCCGAAGCTAGTCTGTAAAATAAAAGTATCGATAAAGTTATAACGTCACTATGTTGATGCGTCACAATCTTTATGCGAATAAATCAAAATGTCTATGAACGAAGTGTCAAAATTTCAAATGAAGTTCTATTCAATTTTGACGAGTAATGGGGCCCACTACGGTGTCCTATGTCAGACCTTTGAGTGATTGCATCCCTCCATCTATTACATAATATATATATAGTCTAAGACTTAGACTATATAAAATATTTATAGGGAATGCTCCGTCTATCGTTAGAGTATATGTCATGCCCGTGAGGCTGAATATCAATAACACTCGTACGAAAATTTGTTTGGTTAGATACGTTGAATGACGTTGATGCTAGTATTTACACACGGTTTTCCTCCAGTTTTGTTAAACTGTTCACGATCAACAGTTGAGAAGCGATAGCCGAGTGGAGAGACCAACAGACTGCTACGCAGAGGGTCTCGGGTTCGAATCCACGGCGCGCACCAAATACTTTTCGATATTAAGTGCGTATTAAATTATTAATTATTGCTCGCTTAACGGTGAAGGAGTTTTCCTTCAACGTTAAGCGGTCGTGAGGAAACCTGCATGTCTGAGTGTTCTCCATAATGTTCATGAAAGACATGTGAAGTCTGCCAACCCGCACTTGGCCAGCGTGGTGGACTATGGCCTTACCCTTCTCATAGTGAGATGAGGCCTGTGCCCAGCAGTGGGACAGTATATAGGGCTGATGATGATTATGATGATGTTCACGATGAATGATTTCTAAATGCCACATGTATAAGGCAAGAGGAAGACCAAAGAAAAGATGGATGGATTGTGTGAAGGATGACATGAATGAAGAGGGAGTGAATAACCAGGTGACGTCTGATAGGATAGAATGGAAGAGACTGACATTCTGCGCCGACCCCAAGTAATATGGGAACAGGGCAGGCAAAAGAAGATACCAATGACAATTTTGCTAAATTTTCATCCATAGGCTTAGACCTAAATCCAACTAAATGTGAAATTTTCATAAACGACAATTTAAATAAATCCTCTATACTTTCCAAATTTCAATTTCTGACTCCCAATATAACCCACATTGAAAAAAGTTCTCTTCGCCTCCTTGGGTCCCCGATTTTAGACGAAGGTTTCGATATATTCATTCATGAAAAATTCAAAATTTTAGTGAAATTTCGGACAGGCTCCTCAAAATTAACGTCCATTCGGCTTTCACTATAATTCGGTATTGTCTTTTCGTGCCTAAATTTACTCACGCTATTCGAGCTTCGCCTTTTTGGAAAAATTCGAGCCTACTCATCGAAATGGACAAAATTATACAAACTACTCTTAGTAAAATTTTGAATATAGCACTGAATGACCGATTGTGGCTACAGGCGTCCTTGCCTGTACGTTTTGGCGGCCTCGGTATTCGAAAAATTTCTGATGTTAGCCTACCAGCATTCCTGTCCTCGGTCCACAGCACTGCAGAATTGACCAGGAAAATCTTAGCACCAACACTGGTCGATTCTGAGGTGCCGTGTAAGACCGTTGCCACGAATGCTTGGAGAAGAGCTTGTCCAAGCACTGAGTTACCCCGAAACCTATCCTCTCAGAGGCAGTGGGATGGGCCGCTTTGCAGCAGAATACGAGAAAACCTTCTTAGCACATCGTCTAATGCTGCAGAGCGTGCTCGTCTACTGGCTGTGGGAGAGTGGGAGTCAGGCCTCTGGCTTTAAGCACTGCCATCGTCCAACATCGGTACCATGCTGGACGATACGACCTTCCGCATCGCGTCTTGCCTCCGTTTAGGCGCGCCATGTGTTACTCCACATCGCTGTCACTGTGGAGAGGCTGTCGACAGCCTTGGTCACCATGGCCTATCATGCAGCAGGAGCGCGGGTCGTATTTCACGACACGGCAACCTTAATGACATTCTCCGTCGGGCTCTTGTCTCCGCTGGCGTTCCAGCCCACCTTGAACCTCAGGGCCTGGTACGCAACGACGGCAAAAGACCAGACGGTATGTCTTTACTGCCATGGAAGTTGGGTAGGCCTTTGGTATGGGACGCAACGTGTGTCGATACCCTCGCGCCATCACATCTTCCTAGCACAGCTAGTTGTGCGGGCGCTGCTGCTGCTACAGCGGAGACCCTCAAACGGCGCAAATACGTAAACCTAGTAGGGGATTACGTATTTGAGCCGTTTGGGGTCGAAACGTTGGGGCCATGGGGTCCAAGTGCAAGATCTCTTTTTAGAGACATCGCAAAGAGACTTGTCGACGCCTCGCGTGACCAGAAGGCTGGGTTGTATTTGGCCCAGAAGGTAAGTATCGCCATACAACGTGGCAATGCTGCCAGCGTTCTGGGCACGCTGCCAGTTGACGGCGATGTGGATGAATTTCATGACGCGCTCTAAATTTTTTTTTTTTTTCTTTTTCTGTATATTTTTTTTTTGTATGTTCTGTATATATTTATTTTGCCAAGTATATTATTATATATTTTTGCCAAGTTGTTTGTCAGAGTTAAGCTAAAGGTCCTAGGTTCGATTCCTACCAGGACTGTGCCTTGTGTGATGAACATGATCATATTTGTTTTGTGTCTGCGTGTAATAATATTTATCGTGAAATAATTCAGGGGCTCAAGCCATTAAACACAGCACTCAAAAGGATCTATTTTTATCCAAAAGCAAACATTTATTGTACATATTTTGTAAAACCTTTCTTCGTCAGATTAAAGTCCCCTCAAATCAAAATAAGCCCTTTCAAAACAAAATCCCGGATCGGCCCCTTCTACTTTTTCGTGTGAGTGTGTGTCCAACTCTGGTGTTAGAGTATACAGATCACCCGAAGGGCTCACACGTGCTTAAACGACAAGAAATAGGACTGACAGCTTTACGAGTACGTGCCCTGCGAAGCACGGTAGTTCTCTGATGTAAACGCCAGTGGCGGTCACCCATCCAAATGATGACCACTGACCTAATTTTATGATAGATGACCTAAAAGTGCAAATATAGGATTAAGTCTAGGGTTATATTTATTATATTTTCTTTCATAATGAGGACTTTCAGCTTTATCATTCTATTTGTAGAATATGCATATTTCAAGATATTTGTTTTTTCAGCTTTTTAACTGCCTCCGTGGTTCAGTTTGTCCCGGGTTCGATTCCCGGGTCGGGCAAAAGTGTTAATGGGTTTTTTCGAATTCTCAGTAGGAGCAGAGGTGAAGTGCCCGGTAACGGCAATAGGCTCGCCCCCTATTACGTGCAACCTAAAAAAATTACATGGTGAAATGTGGGTGTAATATTACACCTCTTCCTACCCCTTCGGGGATACAGGCGTGAGTCTACAAAAAAAACAACATTATTTGTCAAGTTTTAATTTAGGGAACCTCTAATGAGAAGCCTTCAGTTAATGAGTTCATGTTAACAGTTGTGTTTTATATTCAACATTTCAGACGTTTTTTTATGTTTTTACCCAAAGCCACAAACTCCAGATACTTCCCAGTACGTATTTATTTGAAGTATAAATTTAAATCAATTTATTTGTAGAAAAACATCCGCATTAGGAATTAATTATATGTCGCACTGCGATAGCTGAGTGGAGAGACTGACAGACTGCTACGCAGAGGGTCTCGGGTTCGAATCTAGGCCCGCACCAATGACTTTTCATAATTAACTGCGTATTAAATTGTTAATTATCGCTTGCTAATCGGTGAAGGAAAACATCGTGAGGTAACCTGCATGTCTGAGAGTTCTCCATAATGTTCTCGAAAGACATGTGAAGTCTGCCAACCCGCACTTGGCCAGCATGGTGGACTATGGCCTTACCCTTCTCATAGTGAGAAGAGGCCCGTGCCCAGCAGTAGGACAGTAAAGGGCTGATGATGATGTTGATGATATGTCGTGAGGACTTAACAAACTTAAATCAGTCAAATGCGTTCAGACCTGAAACAACGATTTATGGATCATACAAAGTGCTGTCTCGTGTAGGCATTGAACCCACAATACTCAGTGAACGGCGAGGCGACCGTTTTAACCACTACGCCACATGTGAAGGCAAAGAACGAAAGCAGTGAGTACAATTATTAAGGTATGAAGATTAATCAAAGTCAAAGTCAATATCGTTTATTCATCTAGGTCACAAGGTGACGCTTATGAACGTATTTTTTTTTAAATTGAATTACTTAATGCTTCTACATTTACATTTACTGCCTCGTTCGCAAAGCAATAAGTAGAACCACGAGAAAGAACGGGCAATAAAATTCGTGGCCACTCTTTTGAATCGCCAATATTATGTTACATAATGTATTTTATTTTTGTAAGGAGCTGCAACAATCGACTAGAAGCATTGATGATTGTGATTGATACACACATACATACATACATAGACTCACGCCTGTTTCCCGGAGGGGTAGGCAGAGACTAAGGAACACCATTTGCAACTATCCTGACATATCTATCTTGCTTCATTCACTCCCATCAGATTCCTCATGCATACTCTGGGAGGCTTAATAAATGAACATAATTTATTGCTTGAGTATGATATCAATAACTATTAACTTTTGCAATAGTAGATAACTCACAATGTGAAACAGTTGCAGCTCCTTACAAATATAACATGTAAAACCATTATACTGGCAGTTAAAAAGAGTGGCCACGAGTTTTATTGCCCGTTCTTTCTCGTGGTTCTACCTATTGCATTGCGAACGTGGCAGTAAATGTAAATGTAGAATCATCTAGTAATTAACTTTAACTTTTGACGTTCATAAGCGTCACTTTGTGGCCTAAATGAATAAATGATTTTGAGTTGAGTTGAGTTGAGTTGAGTTGAGTACTCTTCTGTTCAGGGTATTCCCAACCTGTCCTGTTTTTAGGATGTCTCCAATCTGGTCAGAGAACGTCTGCCTAGGTTTTCCCCTTCGTCCTGTCCCTTCCACACTTGCCTTATATATCTGCTTGGTCAGTATTTCGTCATCCATCCTCTCCACGTGCCCAAACCATCTTAGCACACCTTTCTCGATGCTTGTCACTACATCTTCCTTTACCCCACAACACTCTCTTATCACACAATTCTTTATTCTGTCAGTCAAAGAAACACCACACATACTTCTCAGTGCTCTCATTTCTACAGCATTGATTTTACTTTCATGACTCTTCTGCCATACCCAAATATCATTACCATACATAAGAGTAGGTACTAACACCCCTATATGCACAGTCAATCCTCAGAATACACGTCAATCAGAGACAAGAATGGAAAGATACTGAATGGTGAATCATGCGTGCTGAAGATATGGAAGGAGTATTTTGAAGGTTTATTTGAAAGAACGGTGATAGAGACAGCGATCGACGAAATGAATGGTAATAATAGCAATGATGAAAGCGATATTGGTGTGGATGAGATTGTGAAGGCGTTGGGAAGTATGAAATTAGGTAAGGCTGCAGGATATGATAGGATTACATGAAATGCTGAAGGCTGGACAGGGCATCATAGTTGGTCAGCTGCAGCGCTTATTTAACTTGTGCTGGAGCAGCGGCCGAGTACCTGATGACTGGGCCACAGCGGTGGTTGTGCCTCTTTATAAGGGAAAAGGCTCGCAACAAGACTGCAAGAACTATAGAGGCATTAGCCTTCTCAGTATTGTTGGCAAATTGTATGCGAAGGTATTGATTGAAAGAGTTATGGAAGTAACCGACAAGAAAATATGGGATGTACAAGCAGGATTCCGAAAGGGTATGGGGTGCACGAATCAAGTCTTTTCCTTGCGGTGCATAGCCGAAAAATTCTTGGCCAAAGGTCAAAAATTCTATTGCGCATTCGTGGATTTGGAAAAGGCTTACGATAAAGTAGTGAGGAATGAAATGTGGTCGGTACTGTCGATGTATGGGGTGAACAGCAGCCTCATACGAGCTCTGAAATCCCTTTATGAGGATTCTAGAGCTTGTGTGAGGATAAACGGGGCATACACTGACTGGTTTACCATCAACACAGGTGTTAGACAGGGATGTGTAGCGTCGCCGTGGCTGTTCAACCTCTTCATGGACAGTTGTTTGCAAGATTTGAAAAATAGTGACTGTGGATTAAGGATGAATGAGTTACTTGTCAAATGCCTCCTTTATGCTGATGATCAGGTTATACTCACGTCCTCAGCGGGGGAGTTGCAGGAGATTGTAACAATCATGCATGGTGCGTTAATGAGGAAAGGAATGAAAGTGAATGTAAGTAAAACGAAAGTTATGATTTTTGAAAAGGAGGAATGCATCACGGCTTGTAATGTTATGATCGATGGACAGCGAGTGGAGCAAGTGAATGAGTTTGTATATTTAGGTACGCTGTTTACAAGAGATGGTAAGAATGTAGAAGATATTGAAAGAAGAGTTAATGCAGGTAATAGAGTGAATGGAGCTCTGAAGGCGTTTATGAATACCCAAAAGGTGTCCCAAGAGCCACGTTTGTGATTGATAATGCGCCAATAACTAAAGATTCAATATATCATCATCATCGGCAGCCTGCCACATTCCACTGCTGGTTATAGGCCTCTCTAATGGCACATATATTTATTATTGATTCGATGTATACCTACTCGACACTGTGTCGCGCGCTGTCATGAGCGGTCGTGTATCGGAATCGAGTCGGAAATTCTAAATTGCAAATTTGTGATTGGTTGAAACCTACAATTTTGAAATCCTTGTCTCTCTAAGGGAGCTCTTATGGGAGAACTCCGCCTAATGGGTGGAGTACGAGAGGGGCAAATATATTTAACACAGTGTCATTTTTAAATCGAACCGGAGATTCGAACCGGCAGCATCGCAAGTGGGGAGCGCACGCTAAACCACCGCGCTACCGAAGATTAGGTCGAGCGCGTGAAATAACCAGCTTGGAGCTACGAGAGACGTCAACGCAGTAGAGAGAGTGAAGCGGCAAGCCATAAAGCACCTTAATGCGTAGGCGTTGGGTGTAAAACACTGCGCTGTACGTGGTTGTTTATCTAACTAAGTTAGATGTCAGTAACAGACAACGTTACTATAAGAAATAAGCGGCAACAGTCGCATATTAATGAAACAGATATGGAGGAACAATGACAATCGCCAATTGGGTTTTTCGGAATGCAAAATAAGAGATATCATCAAGCAGGAAGTTACAGCGGCTCTTGAACGATCAATGCAGAATGTTATATTGGGGGCATTGAACAACCTACAGAAGACAGTTAGTGAACTAAAAGAGAAGGTAATGGAGTGCTGCAAGGAAAACCAACTTCTCAAGGGAAAGTTGTTGCAAACAGAGCGTAATTTAAATAAGTTACAAGAAGGAGAAAATGTTTCAAAGCATACAGAGACAAGCATTTGGAGTAAGAAATCCTTTAAAGGATCCAATACAAGTGCTACTCAGGTTACGTCACAGCCTAAGAGCAATATTAGGATGACAGAGGATAGAGATAACGGGAAGAAAATGGAAGTTACGAAAAATATCATACACTCACAATTAGAAAACATAGAAATGTCACAGACAGAAGAGGCTCAAGGTGAAAAGCAGGCAGAATGGCAAACCGTTAGCAACAGGAAGAAGGAAAGGAAAATCAATCGGACTGTAGTACTAAGAGGAGGAAACCAAGAGATAGGTAATTTACAAGCTATTGAAAAGAAAAAATATTTACATGTATGGTCATTACATCCTGATACGTCAACGGACACAATAGTAGAACATGTGGGCAAAATTGTAGTTGATAAGATAAATATCAGTGTAGAGAAAATAGCCCACAGGACACCGCGGGACTACTCGTCCTTTAAAATTGGAGTTCCAGAAAGCCAGTATGAGAATATTGCTAAACCAGAAGTTTGGCTGGTTAACACGCGCCTTAGTGAATGACTTTGGTTTCGGAACTCCCATAGAATTACCCAAGGAAAAGAAAACTAATTACACATTGGAGCTTTATTATCAAAACGTTAGAGGATTGCGTACGAAGCTAAAAAGTGTCTATAGCAATATACTAGCATCAACAGCTCAATTGTTTGCCTTCACGGAGAGTGGATTAAACGAATCCATACACGACGGCGAAATAGTTCCGGACGGGTATGTGGTGCTACGATGTGATCGCGTGGATGGTCGTAAGCACGGAAGTGTCTTACTGGCTGCCGCGCTACGTGATGGACTCGAGCTACGCCAAGTGACTTTACCCGACAACGCTAAGTTAGATACTCACTCATTCGAGATAGTGTGTGCAACTGTGTATCGTGGAAACAAATTTATGTTTTTATGTTGTGTTGTGTATATTCCACCGAAAGCAATGGACAGAGAATACATGTATATGTTTCACCTTTTAGAAATGTTGTGTGTACGGTACGAAAAAGTAATTTTAGTGGCAGACTTTAATATGTATTCAACTAGTCAGGATATACAATGTTATTATGAGTACTTTGTTACTTACTGAAAGGACGGGTGTATCCAAGTGGTTGGAAATTGTCGAGAGTGATTCCAGTCCCAAAAGGGTCTTCTAGCTCTGATATAACAGGATACAGGCCTGTTGCGGTATTGTCGACATTCGCGAAGGTCTTCGAAATGGCATTGTGCCCAATTATAACATCACAGGTCAATGTTCAGCTTAGCGATGCACAGCACGGGTTCCGGGCGGGCTACAGTACGATTTCCAATTTATTATGTTTCATGAACCAAGCTGTCCCGGTCCTTGATTCTGAGGCTGGAGCACAGCTGGATGTAGCCTATTTTGATTTTAGTGTCGATAATGACATCTTATTAAAGAAATTTGCAATAGCCGGATTTACACCTGATTTATTATATTTTTTTGCTGACTATTTAGGAAGACGCCAGTTTACGCATGTTTTCTAGACCTTTCGCGTGCTTTCGACCTAGTCTCTTACGATGTGCTGTGGAATAAGCTTAGGGATAGGGGCGTACCTGCAGAGTTGTTGAGCATCTTCCAATATTGGTACCACAATCAAACAAACCGCGTGAAATGGGGTAATAGTTTGTCAGACTCGTACAGGTTGGAGTGTGGAGTGAGACAGGGCGGTCTGACCTCGCCTCGCCTTTTCAACCTATATATCAACGATCTGATCGTTAAACTCAGCAGCATGAAGATTGGATGTCGCGTTGAAGACGTTACCGTCAATAATATTAGCTATGCTGACGACATGGTGCTGCTGTGTCCAACGATCAAATCAATGAGAGCACTATTACAGGTTTGCGAACGGTATGTGCAGGCGCATGGACTGCTGTATAATGTTAAAAAGACAGAATACTTGGTGTTTAAGGCCGTGGGTGGGAAGTGTCCCTCTTGTGTACCTTCTATTAAGCTTAACGGTACAGAGCTTAAACGGGTAAGCCAATTTAAATATCTCGGACAGTTTGTAACCGACGACCTTAAAGACCAAGTAGACATCGAGCGGGAGCGCAGAGCGCTGGCGGTTCGCTGCAACATGTTGGTTAGAAGGTTTGCACGCTGTAGTACGCAAGTAAAATTAACTCTGTTTAGAGCCTACTGCCAAGTTTTCTACACGTGCAGCCTTTGGACCAACTATACGCAGCGAGCCATCAGCGCGCTGCGTGTCCAGTATAATAACGCACTCAGAATGTTGTTGGGGCTGCCCCGATTCTGCAGCGCTTCGGGTATGTTCGCACATACTCATATCAATGACTTTCATTGTATGATGCGCACAAAAACTGTCTCGTTGCTCTGCAGACTGCGGTCCAGCTCCAACTCCATTCTGAGGGTGATAGCGGGACGATACCACTCCCCTATCATAGCTCAATGTGTCCGTAGATGCATCTCGGGCACAAAAATTGTGTCCAAATAAATTAGAAATTAAATTGTTACTAACATAGTTTATAAGTAAAATTGTTACTAACATTATATGGATTTGAAGTCTGAAATAAAACACATTTTATTTATTATTTATTTATTTAGGAAACCGGAAGCAGTTTGTCGAGTACGCTGGGTATACTTCGAACCTATATCCCACTCTTACAGGAGTCAGTCAAGGTAGCAATTTGGGCCCATTAGAGTTCCTCATCATGATTAATGATCTACCAGATGTGGTCAAACATGCGAACTGCCTTCTGTTTGCAGATGATTTAAAGTTGTTACTTCAAGTTGATGACATGCGCGACTGCGAACGACTTCAGGAAGACATCACTCACGTTGTAGACTGGAGCATTGAGAATAAACTCTTTTTTAATGTTTCAAAATGTAACATTATGTCGTTTACGCGTGCAGTAGAACCACGGTGTTATAAATATAAGATGGAGGGCGAAGTTATTCCGCGAGTCATGATGGTGCGAGACCTCGGTGTCTTATTCTCTGCCGAACTATCATTTAGACTACATATTATTAACATCTGTAAGAAGGCCTATCAGAACCTAGGGTTTATAATGCGAGAAACAAAGGATTTTCATAACACTAATGCTATAAAGTCTTTGTATTGTAAAGTTTGTGTATCCCTTCTATCCACTTATGTATCCAACCCTCTTTGTTCTAGGGATGGTTGGATACTATAAGTTGGAGGTGAGGCGAAACTTAGCCTTGGCTAAATATATATTCCTATTGTTCCGGGGTAAATTGAGAAACCCTAGTGTTTTGGAATCGTTAAAGTTGCTTGTACCAAATACAAGACTGTGGCAGGCGCCAAGGACTAAGGTGTTTGAGGTATCTACATCCCGCACTAATTTGCAGAAATTTGCTCCAACGGTCAGGGCTTTAAATATTCTAAATGAGGTTTCTCGTAGTTTAGATATTTATGCTTGTTCCTTGGCGGAATTTGAGAGGGTGGCATTGGATTATATTAGCTATATTTAGTACAATAATATAAAATAGCTTTGTTGCTGCATTGCTGTATTGGGTCTGTAACCTGTAATAACAATGTGTGCTGGATAAATAAAAAAAAAAAAAAAAAAACAAAAAACAAATATTTCTGAGACTACAAAATAGCTGTTACAGTTTTGTGGAATATTTGCCTTTACTTTCGTAGAAGTCATTGCTAGTTTCTTCGATTTCATAGTGAGATGAAGTTCTGCTAATTAAAGTAGGTACAATAAAATATCATAATTACAATTTGATTATGAGCAAAGCGTGACACGACTTAACATTTGTAATAGAAAAATAAATAAAAAATAGTTGGATGGGTGATAGCTTCCTGCGGTATTTACTTAAGAGTAGTCTTGGGCGTAATAGTTCGCGACTGAGATCGAACGATCTAGTTCGCCGCTCCTAAACGAACTAGTTCGCTCTTTTAGTTCGTTAGTTCGTGTTTCGTTCCCAGCTCTTCGCTCTTCGCAACAGGAGCAGTTTTAAAACGAGTGAACGATCTGCCTTAAACTGAACTATTTTAAGAAGTTCGTTCGTTGTGCCTTATATTAATTATTTAAAGACATTCGTTCGCTCGTTTTTAAAATCTGCTGCTGCTGCGACGAGATGATTGACCATTGCACAATTACTAATAAAATGTACGAGACTTGGAGACAAAAATATGTTTAATGATTCCCTTTTGACGAGACCTTTACTCGTTCTGTCACGAACGACTGAACTATGGAGCGGGCTATTTGGGAAACTAGTTCGCGTAGTTCATCTGTAGGAGTCACTCTTTCGAACTAGATCGTTTGCGAACTACACAAGACTACTTAAGAGCACTATTGTGGTTCTATAGGCATGTGAAATCTTTAGCTCCTGGTTGTTATCTCAAGACAAAGATTATTAGGCCATGTCTTAGGCCTTCGGGCAGCCTATAAACTCGATAACCTGCACTGGTTGCACATTCCGAAAGAAATGAAAAGTTATAAGTATTTTCTACTTCCTTCGGCTACTCTTTATTTTATGCTTCTTAGCCGAAGCATAAAATAAAGAGTACATTACTTTGAAGAGCATTATTTAGCATTTTAAACTAAAAAGTCATACAACAATCCAGCTACGTTTTAGTATAAAGATGTTTATGATGGGCGTAAAATCCTATCGTCGGCTGTCACGATGTAATCTTATCACAGGAACCCCAAACTGGGCAAAATTTCACTGTGCAGTGTAACTTGAATTTTATTCTGAAATTTTCCCTCCCCAACGCAGAGGGTTTCACGCCCCAAACTCGTCTTGAAATAATTTAGGATCCTCCCTTACTGCAAGATATTTACAAAATGTACGCACCTATCACATAGTTTTTGATGAAAGGTTAAATTACATCATACAATCAAATACATATTTTATCCCTAATATATAAATGAACAGTTACTGTCAGCGTACTGTCAGCTCCAATTCAACTATTTCATGTTGGATTTTCGCAAAAATGGTTTAGCCTCTGTCCATGTCCAAGGACAGAAGGACTCATCGTCCAATGCAAAATCATCACATTTGGCGTAGGTATCCATTTCGACGTAAAAATAGAAAATACGTAATTAAATGCTTTTACACCTATAATGTTAGAAGGGAAGTTACGGTGAAGAATATAAGTAAGTTTGGAGGAAAGAATTATGAGTGTTCCTCCACCAAGAAGTAAGATACAGGTGAAATACCCTTTTTTACGAAGTTTCAACTTACACGGCACTCTTTTCACTTATGAAGTGCTTGTGATTGAAGAGTAATCAATTAATTATATGATGTCGACAATTCATAAATTATTATCAAACCTTATGACATTGCTTTGTACTTACTATGAATAACTTGCTGTAAAATTACTTAAGTAATTGCCTGTACTTTAAAGGATAGCCGGTATCATCTGGTTGCATTTTTTTTACTTTTTGGCAAAATACTCAATAAAGCACCTACGGTGATTGAAGGTGGTTAACAAATTACTGTAGAAAACATACGTGTTTCAGGTATTAAATAAAGTTCCCTATTTCAAGAGATAGCTCCCTTACTCGATACTGGTAAAGTTTAAAATATTTCAAACTTTCACGTCGGATAATTATTTATTTCCGATTCGGTCCTCAGAGCAATTACTTGTTGAACGTTATGAGACTGATTCGAGATCTCGAGAGTCAAAGAGCTAAACGTTACTGGAAGTTTAAGAGCATTTACTACTCACGACGCTTCGTGTAAACTTTCTTAACTACCGTTTTAGATTGAAATCAAACTATGCTTAACGGATTCTATGGCAATATATTGGTTTTAAGGATATTACATTTAAACCGAATGATGTAGAAACTAAATTATTTAGTAATGTCCAACGTTTCGATTTCTTTACATGAATCGTGGCCAGGTAAGACTAAGTTGACATATGTATGTCTTGGTCTTGAATTTAGAAGTTATCTCAAAATATCCGAACATTGATCAACTATTTATTACAATTTTACTAAGGTAGTGTAAATTATGTGTCGACAAATTTTGTTGCAAGAAAAGTACAATTAAAATAAATAAAACCACATTATTCAAAAAATAATTTTAGAATTTCAAAGTCTGAAGCTAATCAAATATCTCCGTCATAAAATGATAATTTTTAAAATTTGACGTTTCATAAGTGCCTACCTAAAAAGTTTACACGAAATAAAGAATTTAGTATTTAATTGTCTAGAAGTATTTCTTTTCATTTCATAAAATATAATAATGGCAAAATAAAAATTAAGTCATTAAAACATGGCTGCCATTTACCAATAATCTGATTCCAAATTAAGTACGACATTTTTGAACATTTTTCCAGCCACTAATAAACCAATCACTTTAAAAACATGCGTGGCTCGTAGGTTTATATTTCGTGAACACCCCTTCGTAAGTAGATTTGACTGTAGCCTGGGGCACAAGAAGGGATAATAATTGCCGTCGAGTGGGTATGATGCATTCGGTCAATGGGGCGGGCTAGATAAATACATCGTACCTGCGTCGTCAATCTATGGGTATAGTTTAAGGTTTATTTCAGAAGCTAAACTTGTTTTACTTAAGATTCTTCTGTACGTGTGTCTGTCATCAATAATACGTGCTAAATGGTTAGACTAGCAGCTGGTTAGCAGGAGATTGTGCTGTTTTAGAGAGGTCACCACTTGTATGGGTTATCAATTGTTTTAGCTCTTATATCAGAGCGCAGAGCGCGCCATCATGCTTCGGAGGACACGTAAAGCTGTCGGTTCCGGTTCTTGCTACAGGACATTTTTTGGCCGGCTTAAAAAATCTGATACTAGAATTGGCCACACACTCACACGTATAGAATAAGTAGGTAAAGATCGCATAGTACTTGAGATATAGCTACTTAGCTAAAGATAGCTACTTAGAGATAAAGTACACACGACTCGCTACGTATCACACAATTTCTACAAAATATGCCTCATAAACATGCCGAGCTCTAGATTATATCTCAAGTTTATTCATCACTACAATTCCCTTTTACTTGTACACCAATTTCTGGCAGAACATAGCGCACGTTAAATCTTATGCTTCAGATGTGAATATAAGAATATGAATTTCAATTTTGTTTTGATCATCACATGCTATACTTATATTTGAATCGTCTTAACTACCTCTTTTTCCATGACATTTTGAAAGCCTTACATCGATTTTGATCGCGAGTAGACTTTGCGACATCATCAGCTTTGCTTATTATCAAGGCTTGCTTTGCACTTGCTCATTATCTGCGCCACAGCCTCTTCTCATTATGATAAGTGTTAGCGCATAATCTACCAAGCTGTCGACAGACTTTACATGTCCTTCGAGAATATGAAAAGTCTAAGAGGTGTGGGTTTCCTCACGATATTTTTACTTAACTGCGAAAGGTCAATGAGCCTCGCCGTGGTTTTGTATCAATTGAGTGTGAAAACGAATATGGCAATGATCTTGATTTTAGAAAGCCAGATGTAAAACACAATGGCATTACTTCGAATAATTATTGTAATATTATAAATGCGATTGAATACAGTCCCGAGAATTGCCATACAATTCACCAAAAATAATCCACAACCGTGAACAAAAACAAAGGTAATTTGTTTATTTTAAATGCAGCCCTACATATTAACGTGAAAACGTTCCATTTCAAATGCAGAGCATAGTTGTGGTCGCCGGTGGCATTAAACATGGCTAATATGGCGCAACGAGAAACCACGTCAATTAAGTCACATTTATCCTGTTGCAAATTAATGGCCGACAAACCGGGGCTAAAACATTAATGGCTTTATATATACTAGTCAGTACTAGTATAGCGGTCGATATTCGACCTCTTCATTTATAGTAATTTATAGTATAGACATGTGACAAAAATGTGCAGGAAATGATCATTAACATGTATGCAAGACTCTTGAGGTAATGCCACTACTGTGGTGGCAATTCGATCATTTTATTTTTTAACTAAGCGCATTAATTAATAACCATCCGATTGAAATATCGTATCTTAAAAAAAATGTTGATGTCAAGACTAATATTTCTGATTTATCCAAAATTTGGTTAGGTACACTACTTAAATCAGCAGATTTTTACTTAATTGTAAATAGGAAATACGACTAAGTAGTCGTATTACATTAAATTATTAATAACAAAACAGGGGTAAATAAGTATTTACCCTTGTTTTGTTATTAAAATAATGTTATAGTTAATGGATTTTAATAGTGTGCACCATAACGACATATTATAAAACAATTTTTGACAGTCTTTTCGCATATTAGTCAAACTGATTTGGTTTTCATCAAGAGACAGAGTGATTTGGGTTAATTATTTTTATATTATACTTGTCATAATACATACTGATGCACGGGGCGCTTGTAAAAATATAATATTATTAGAAATAAAAATAGTGATGTTTCAATACACATACATGCAAATTTTTGTCCAAAACTTGAATTTCAAATTTATAATAAGAAGACAAACAAAACCTATTATTTGTGTATAGTGGGGTTAAATTCATGCCCACAACTGTCGGCGAACAAACAAATCAGTGGCAATTGTGTGTTGTGTTCCCAGTAAACAAACATACAAATTTGGCCCCACGCTCAATGTTTACCTAAATAACGACAACTTTACCATGCGAGGACATACAACCTTATACGATTATAGATAACGACGATTTTCGAGTGATAGAATTTGTTGAGAATATCTTGGTGTAGACGTAGACCGACCCGAATATACAACTGAACAAGTAGAAGCTTTTCGCGATAAAATCTTTTTGTTTAGACAAAATATGGGTTTTCGTAGACGATGTGTATGTTATAGACGGGCGTGAATCTGCAATGTATTTAAATTTATCTTAGATCGCGTAGCTGCGTGGCTAGTACAAAATAACAAGAACTGACTGATTCAAGCAGTTAAACTGAAATCTTTTTCTTTCATTTAAGTGCCTAGCTCTTGTCAGTGGACCTTTTCATTAAACATTTTGTTGGCCGTTGGAGCTGAAAGGTTTTGGAGTGACGGCTATGCACCGGACAACGTAGTAGAGGCAGGATTTTCGTAAGGTGGACCGACAATTTTGTTGGGGTCGCGGGCAGCGGCGACTCATCAACTTCAGCATGAATTCTACGTGAATTTGCGCACTGGATTCCACCGTGCACTCGCAACACTAAACTGTGCAATTAATCGTCATATTGGCACGTGTCATTCCCGCACGGCCACTTTCCTTTATAATGACCACCCCATTGAGTGTACAACATTAGGTTGGAACTAATTAGATCTGAATAAATGTAGCGCAGACTGCAACGAGTTTTGTGCATAAATATAGTCGTAAAAAACACACCTACCATTAATCTCTGCACCACTCTAAGGTAGACTGGCAGAAAATGCCTAAGGCATTAAGTCCACCTTTATACGCTATGTGTGTATATCAAGTTAATAAAATAAAATAAATAAAATAAAATAAAAAAGAAAATAAATAATTGAGTTGTGCAGGTGCAAGTAGTTAATTAACGGATCTGGGAATTTCTGGGTCTGAAGAAATTGTTAGGTCAATATGTGTATTACGAATTTAAATACATTTTGTTGGTTTTTAATTATTATACATAGCAAAAATAACAATTAGTCAGGGATAATCATTTAACTGCGTCATTTCCATCATGGTTCTGATCACTTTAGCGGATTGCCTGCATTATTAGGTATATACAATGTAAGTGGATGCACCTGTTTCACCATGTCTATGTTGAGGAGGCTAACTAAATGAACATCCAAATTAAAATTAAGTATTATGCTTGAGTATTATTATGTACAGTAAATATATACAAGTGATATAGAAGGTGTAATAGTTGCAGCACCTTACAAAATGTAAATTATGTGTATTATGCAAAACCTGGCGATGAAAAAGGGTGACCGTGAGTTTTATTGCCCGTTCTTACTCATGGTTCTACGCCCTTGCTTTGCGAACGTGCCAGTAAATGTAGAGTCTTTAAGTAATTATTTTATAAATTTATTACTTTGACGTTCATAAGCGTCACATTGTGACCCAAATGAATAAAGAATTTTGATTTTGACTTTATTATTTTACATTTTAATATCTATTTAAAATAAACCTCAGTCCGCCGTCACTTATATGTATTTACTATCAAACATGTTTCTTCACCGTAACGTTCATAATTGCTTAAACAACATTAGCACTTGTACCATAGGCTAAAGATTACCGAAACTTTTCTCCAATGGGAAAAATTCTTACGAAAAAACTTTTCAACGGCTCTGATATTAGACACCTGAAATAAATCATCTAGAATCAAATTTAAATCTCCACAAAAAAGTACATAATGGACGAATCATATTTTTTTACAAAGGAAACCTTATTTTTTTCTTGTCATTATTTTCAAATTCTTTCTAACAATAAGGTCAGTGAGATCTTTCCGTATTTCATTAGTCCCTTAAAATCTGTTGCTTTGAAACTTAATGCTATTGTTTCAACTCGACGGTCGAGTTTATTTAACCTGTCAAGAATTACGTCTGCCACGTGAATATGCCTTTATTATTATTATAATAAGGTTAAAATTCGTTAAACAAATATCTCCAAAACAGTATTGAGAAGTTTTTTAATTTGACAGTTCGCGCTACATTTCTTATGAAGTTGGTTTTAATGGAAAATTTTAAGAGTAAGATTGTGCTGGTAGTGACGGGCTTGGTAAACAAATATTATGAATTGTTCTGACCGAGAGAGCAAGCTGTTGTATGTTGTCTCTTACTGTCTATAAACATGACAATACGAGGTAAATTAATGTACTTCGATTAACTTCAAGACAAGAAACTAAAATGGTTATTGTAACGGTGCTAAAATACTCATTTGTGCGGGAATGCTGAGGAAGTAAATTTTCCTCTCTGTGACTATACTATAACAAGTCCATTACTGTCTCTTATTATCACACATTGCGAAGAAAGAATATGTGCTATTTTAGATATGTAAAACTAACTTTCGTTCTGTTTCGGCAGTCTTTGAAGGGCTTCTAAAGCTACGTAGTTAATTTAATGAATCCAAGTTAGATAGATCTAGTTTGTTTCCTTCTCTAACCAGTAGATCTTACTTAATTCCATCTCTTTCTAATTGTATCAAAGAAAACAAGAGCCCAATACTCTTAAATTTGTTTAGCCGTGCCACAAATTCACCAGCAATAATTACTACAAGTAAAATCAATTTTCCATTTGCTTACTAAAATCATACCATCAAATATAACAATCTGAGCCCTCCATGTATTTAGTTGTCCGTCATAAACCGTCCCTCGGTATACATTTTACAACCTGCAAGGGATGTTATCAGTTAATACCATGCGTTTATCGCTCTTTAACAAATGGGGTAACAAACATTGAATTTGAACAGAAAGGAAAAGGGTAAAGTGTAAGCTAAGCGATAAGTCTTTATAGTTTATAAGAGTATAAAGTACAAATGGGCTTGTGAAGTGAATGTTTTAAAATCGACTGCAGATCGAATTCGAGGAACACTGTATAAAACAAATCTGATTTATTTTTATCAAGGGCTGAAAATTTTTAGAAGAACTTTTTGACAACAGGAACTTTTTTTAAAAGTAGAATATATTGTTTACTTTTTTTATTGTACATAGATTCAATCCACAGTATCGTCCACGTGTGTGTTGCTTGTCGTGACAAAAGTATATGATGCCGAAGCTACATTTCTCCAAGTTACATAAAAATCCGTCCAGCAGCTTTTGTGTAAATGAATGATAATATCCATCCAACTATCTTCACAAACTTGCCGGTAATAGCAGTAAGAAGTAGGAAAAACTTTTGTTTTGCCTACTGCGTACTACAGAAAATAACAGATTTATCGAATTTCAGCCACCGCACATTTTTTAAACTTTTTATGTAAAAATATAATTACACGATACAGACTCTTCTACAAATAAGAAAATTTTTCGACATATCAACGCATTGAAAGTACCTACTTAAACATTGATTTCCTTTATTCCATATTTTTAAAAGCCAGCGCAGTGGGCGGGTTAATTTGAGGGTGGTATATTATTTATAGTGTGACGTCAGTGGCACCTGGGCGCCTTACGAGGTGCGAGCGACACCGGTGATCAATGGCAGCGACTACCCGCAAATAACAACAGAAAAAATTACACGTCGCCTAAATAACAGAGAAATATTTGGAAATTACTTGGCTTTTAATTTTAAATAAGTATTTGGGTATATAATCAAACGCTGAAAGTAGTGGTTTTGAAAATAATCAGTCATTTACAGTCCACTACTGGACATAGGCCTCTCATACAGCTTCACGGCAAAATTGTGAGTCAATCGTTGATTTTGATCCCATTTGCAGTACTACGCTGGTCTGGTATGGGGTTTGATAGTTTTTTGTCTCTTCCCAAAGATGAGATATTTGCTTCGTGGATTTTAAATATTCGCCTTTTCGTCACCAATAGAATGAAAAGGGGGTGGGGGAGGTGGTTAGTGACTCTTTGAAATCCTAATCCGTCACCACACGGTGTAGTAAAAGTAGGATTTATATAAAATTCCCAAATGTACCTTCTATCTATACTAATACCAACTCTAAATCGTGGTAAATAAAAATTAAATGTTCAGGTTATTCAAAGAAAAGTTAGATAGAAACATTGCTTTAACTATACTTTAAAAATAAATTCTAGTAAGTCAGAGTGACACACTGATTCGAGACGATTTAAGACGCCGACATATTTTGCTTTAAAATATATAAAAATACAGCTATAAAACCATCCATTGTAACAATAATTAAATACATGACTTTGGCAACCATGAATCACGAGTTCAGTAAAGTTTGTATACAAACCTGGTAGTGAATCAAAACTTATAGTGTAGGCAAATTAAATTTACAGTAAGGTAAGTACAGTTACACTAACACTCTGAAACCCGAGGAGGTAAATTTATTAAGATGTTATAATTCTACTTAGTGTGTTAGTTTGCTTACAATAGCTTAGAATGGAAATATAAGTATACGTAATTTTCCTTGAGAATCATTGTATGATCGATGGCCGTGTTTTAGAGTTTCTCACGATCATACAGAAAGGATAGCTGGAGGATTTCGTTTTCTAATATGTTTAGATTTTCACTGGATGTCGATAACCCACTTGGTTGGCAAGCAAAGATAAGTGGAAATAATCTCCTTCTCTTGATCCTAAGAGATGATGATATTTCTAGCGCAATTAATCACCGATAGCAAGTATTATTTATCAAAGTACTGAATATAAAAAATCCTAAAAAAACAAACAACACCAAAGTCGATTCATTCAGTGCAGCCGTTTTGGCATATAAAACGAACCACACTCATACACGTTTTTTCATTAATGTATAACATTTGGAGGAATATAGGATTCTTAATTCAATTAGCAACTCTAATATGCTTATTTAGTTCATCGTAATTTTCAGCATTCACGGGAGATTTCCCATATAATAAATGTAGATCTTTTTCCCTCTACAAAGTAAAGAGCATCGTTATAGGTACTTTATTTATATTATTTATTAAACTTCCTGCAATACAATTTGCACAAGGTGGACTTAATGCCAAAATCATTTTCTACCAGTCAACCTTAGGGTGATTCAGAAATGATAGTGGCAGGTGTGTTTTGGAGACGAAAACAAGAAAACTAAATAAAAAAATAGAATATGATTCAAGGTAATACATATTTGCGAATATTAACGCCCTATACATACATACAACATACATACATATATATATGAATAAAAATACACGTTTAAATATATTAATTATATATATATATATATATATATATATATATATATATATATATATATATATAAACTATTCTTTCTACGTAAACATAAATATTCCATAAATGAAAACTGCTAATAAAGTGAGTACTGCTATTGACAAGCTTCCGACAATCCACGATACAGCTGACGAACCTTGAACTTGAACGTTTCTCGAGTAGTGGCCATCCTAATTTCAGGAGGGAGAGCATTCCAAAGAAGGATAGATTGGATATGAAAGGAAGAATGAACTAGATTAGAAGTGTGGGATGGACACAGAAGAAGAAGGTTATTAGACGATCGCAAGTTCTTAACATGGTTGGAGCAGAGGTATTAGAAACAAGGCGTTAGATAAGATGGGGCATTTGCGGAATGGGTATAAGGTCGTCAACGTACGCAAATTTCTTCGTTGACGAATTGGTAACCATTTTAATTCAGTATGGAATTTAGAGACGTGGTCGAACTCACGGAGATTAAAAACAAATCGAATGCAATAATTGAGAAGTTGGTCAGGTTTATTGAGCAGATCTGCATTCAGGTCGAGATAACACACATCACCATAGTCAATTATGGGAAAGATTAGAGTTTGCACAAGCATTGCTTTGGTGTTTGAGGGGAGAAAGTTCTTCAGGCGATAAAGTGAGCGAAGAGTCCCGAAAACTTTCTGGCTAACTGCTGAAATCTGAGCCCGCCTATATATCTCAAATATATCTCAAATATTTTAGCTAACCTCATCAAAGCCCGTCAAATAAACTAGTACATTAGTACTTTTTAAACGTCTTCAGTCAAGGTTTTAGTAATTGCAAGACATGAAAATACACTCTATTTAAGTAACTAAGTCTAATAACATATACGCGTCTAGATTTTGTATAAATTATTCCGTGCCAAATATTAAGATTTGAATATCAGCATACGCACGCGGCGATAACAGGCCTAGCATAGGTAAGCGCGATAAAATCTGTGACAAGGAAACTAAGCTACGTGGGAAATTGAAAAATATATTTATGTTTCTTTATTATATTAATCATGTATCTGAATTTCGATCCAGGCTTAAGTGGCTCGTATTTAAACCAAACTCCCCCACATATCTCAAAGAAGGTTTTAAGTTCCTTTATGATACACATTTAAGGACCTTGAATAACGGTTATTAAGAAGACCTAGGTCGTCGGTGGATCTGACACTGCAGATGCCAATCCATTCCACAAACTTCTACGACAAATCCTTTGCTGTTCAAGCTGTACGTTTGTGGAATGCGCTTCCGGTTGAGGTTAGGCAAGTCATATATATATATATATATATATATATAATATGTATTTTTAAATTGTCTTTCGGGATATAGATGCCTACAATTGAATATAATGTATGTACATTATATTCAATTGTATTCAAATAACTATATGTTTCCAGATTTATTTCATCACTACACCATCAAACCTATCCTTTTCAGTCTGTCTAAGGTTGCCTGTAAGAAATCGCATTCTGCGATAAGGCCGCCCTTGTGCATTTACAATTTTTTATAAATTTAAGATATTGTATATTTATGGTGTATTAAGAATACGGAATGTCACTACCCCATATCATCCCATGGGTGTCGCAAGAGCCGACAGAGGGAACATAATATGCAGATAACAACACTGTAAGAGAAGCAAACTTGATACAAACCCTATACCAACCCGTTTGGCCAGCGTGCTATAGTAGGTCAATTCCTCCTTTCAAAGGAGAGGCTTAGTCCAGCAGTGGACTGTCAAATGCTGATGATGATAATTATTTATGGCCACTGGCGCAATTGTGTTTGCGCAATAAAGATGCTATCTATCTATGTATATTGCAATTGGTGCCCCCACAATAACAATATTTTTTCTACCAATAATGTTTTGAAATCGCTCGGTATAAATCTAAGGGCACCCTTTGATCTTGACTTCTACCATAAGACTGCATTTTGCCAGCATTACCGCCCGTAAGAAAGGCAGCTATCGCTATATTATTATGCAAAAACTATATTTGCAAACTTTCACTAAAATCCATTTACCATGTTGATTTTTGTGAGAATCAATGCCACAGCACGGTTGGCGTAGTAGTTTAAGCAGCCGCCTCGCTGCTTAGAGTGTTGTGAGTTCGATTCCCACACGAGATAACACTTTGTATGGTCCATAAATTGTTGTTTCGAGTCTGAGGGTTTATTGTTTCCGTTGGTTGTATGTTTGTAAAGTCCCTCACGTCACAGGATTTATTCCTAGTGCGGGAGTCATCTCTTTAAAAATAAATAAAAATAATAACGTATTTACAAATAACCCTGAGCTAGGTCCAAGGCCGTACATGTCGCCCCTTGGACTTAGGGCAATTACGCCGCATATATATTATTATGGTTCTGTTTAGTTAAGCATCGGATTACTTGCGAAATCAACATAAGGAATTAGAGCGAATGAAGGTCGTAGATAGCGAATGATTCTGATTTTACGATCTGCCTATAGTATATAAAGCGTATATAGTTCGTCTGACTACGTAATCTACCGCAAAAATATTGTAAGGTAGACTGAGCTTAACATCAGTCCTGTGTAAATGTTGGTTAGCAGACTCCCGGTCAGTCAAATATCAGTTTTTATGCTCCGTGCTGCTGCACGGAAGACTCCGTGCTGCTACCCAGAATTTGATCCGCACATTGCCAGACGTGCAATGTGCTCGGTAACGGTAATAGGCTCGCCCTCTAAAAACAACAATCTGTCCCTTAACACGAAGTTCGTACAACTTTGGCGTTCGCTGACCGTACATATGCACACCGCAGTGGCACCGCTAGCGCAGCATTCAATTTACTATAGAGAGTAAGGGGATAACGCTATAGAGAGAGGGTTCTTTGGCCAAACACTGACTCGTTGTTGCAACTAACCAACATGCTGAAGCCGTATAAAGAGTTTGCACTTCGTGAGGTTTCATTTTCAGTTCTCAGAATGCATATTATTAACTGTACATGTTCAGTTCTCATTTACAGCTTGTCATCTACCTAGCTCTACCCTCACATGAGATCTTACTCGATAGTTTTACTTAAAAACAGGTTCGAACCAACTGCAACACTCACTACTCGAACGTCATTAGGCGGGTCCACACAGACCGAGCAGCCTCGCGAGGAAAATGCTTCGCGAGGCTGCTCGGTCTGTGTGGACGTGGCTCGGTCGAGGAAAACGCATGTGCCGCCGCGGCCGAGCTTAGCGTGCGCCCGAGCTACCGAATAAGATACGTCCACACAGAGCGCGCAGCCTCGCGAGGAATTGGCGCGCGAGGCTGCGCGCTCTGTGTGGACGTGCCGCGGCCGAGGCAAGCGCGTGTGCCGCCGCGGGCGAGCGACCGAGCGGCCGAGCCATCGAGTTTGGTTTTTTGTTTTGCCGCGGTCTGTACGCTGTTTCGTGCCTCGCTCGAACATAATAATCCTTACTAATAATATAAATTTGCAAGTGTGTTTGTATGTTGGACATTTTTTTTATAGACTCACGTCTGTATCCGCGTAAGGATAAGCAGAGTTATAATATTATTACATCCACATTTCACCATGAAATGTTTAGGTCCCACGTATTAGGGGACGAGCCTATTGCCGTTAACGGGCACATCAGCAGTCTCCATGCTGCTTCTGAGAATTCGGGAAAACCCAGTAACACTTTTGCCCGACCCGGGAATCGAACCCGGGACCTCCGCTCAGCAGTCGCATACCCTATCCACTGGTCACTGAATGACGGAGGATACATTCATCATAACATTCTCGTCTTTGACGCTACGAATAATAATCCTTCAGTCTGTGCTTCGGTTACAGTATCCTTGCCTACAGATATTCATTTCCTATAATTCATTCTATATTTTTTTCCATGTCTACCTATTCCATCCTTTAGGTATAACAATAATCGACGACCGGTTGGCAAAGCGGGAGTGTAAGCGACTACAACGCCGAAGGTCGCGGGTTCGATTCCCGCTCATGTCAAACATTTGTGTGCATAAACATGAATGTTTGTCTTGGTCTGGGTGTTTCTATGTATATATTTACAAAAAAAGTAAGTATAAGTAAATATGTATATTATGGCCCATTATTACCGTTGTCTAGTACCCAAAGTAGGTACAGCAATTGGAGTCAGTCATGCAGCCGGCTAGTAAAAACACATGCCACAACCCTATTGCAGTATGACCATTTCCAAGTACTATATTTATAAACAAAATTTAAAAATAAGAGAGAGGAGAGTCCAACAATCTCACATTGATGCGTAGACCGATAGATGGCAAATGTACTATTTCACTCTAATTCACAAGTCGACAATTTGATACATGCGCAATACATAATAGTTTTCAACTATAGTCCGTTCACAGTTATTTTACCTCTAGCTGTTAGATTGGCCAACCTGGGCGTTGTGTTGCTATATTTGGTATATAATACTCCCATTTTAAATATACATTATTGCTAAAATGTACTTATTTTTTTATTGCCTAAGCGATCGTATTAAATATTTGGAAGTAATGTTTGTAACAAAACCTCTTGATATTGGCATGGCTATATGCATGTACATTTATTTTCTTACGAAATAACTAATTTCCTATGAAGATAAGTAGTTATAATAAAAATGTTGTCTATTTAATATATAAAGGTAAACGCATCATAATTACGCCAACGTGAGGTTCTAATTATCAAATACAAAAGCTGTAAATTTAATTTTCATATTTATTTTGAATAAGAATGATGTGGGTGTCATATAAAACCTCTGCCTACCCCTGCATGGAAACAGGCGCGTGAGTCTATAAGAAAGATCCATGTGGACTGCCAATGTTATGATGATTCGTAACTGCTGTCATATTCTGTATCAGACTCAGAATTTAATTCTATTATGAACCTGTCCATTTCAGCATCCGTAGACCCATCTGTTTCACGAAGCTTGTCTTCAATGTGGCGCTCATGTTTGCATTGTTTTTGTCAGTCTTCTGCAGTTATAGATTGAAAAGCTTCTTCAGCTAAATTCACAATGTTGGTTGCCTCTTGTCCTAAATTTTTGCTTGTGACTCGCCTGTTAATGAGACTCCACATAAGTTCAATTGCGTTTAGCTCGCAGTGGTATGGCGGTAATCTAACCAGTTTGCGGCCATGAGCTTCAAGCATTTTAATTTTTGAAGCATTTCCACTAATATTGGGTAAAATGTTATGCACGGGTAACTTTACTTTCCTGTCATCACAGAGTACAATTCCAACATAAAGAAAATAAACACCGACATCTGTCAGAGGTAAAATAGCTGTGAACGGACTGTATATTTTCATGTTCTGAATTCAAACTTTATGACAACTACAATTTTGTTTTTTCCTACGGTGCCGAGGCTGCCGCGCTCTAGGCCGCGTTCACATTTGTCTGATGTAATATGTCGTGACGTCGTCTGTCGTGTCGCGACAGACAATGTCCCGGTCTGCGACAGAGAGAGGGGAGGGGTGTGGGGACGGTACAGCGCGAATTAAGAGATTGGACTCAGATTAATTGTAAAAATCATTTATTTAATTATAACAGTATACTTAAAATATAAAATAGTAATCGCTAATGTTAGATCTACAAAGGTATTTATAATAAATTAATGCTAAGATGACAATAGGATTATTAATTTTTTAATTTGGTGAGGAGAGATGTGCTGACGAAGCTAACATTGTTGGGTTCCGTACAGTTAACTCGCGCGACACAACTCGTCAGACTAATGTGGACGCGCCACTGTCTGTCGTAAAGCGTCAGACGCGCGTTTGCAGTTGTGCGCAATGGACGACGAACTAATTGACTTCCTTTTTATAATATTGTTCGTATACAGTACCTATAGATAAGCTAATTGAATACGAAATAATATAATTGGATATCTACTTAATCTGAATCGGATAATTCATCAAAAACATTGCGAAAGTGTGAACTCCACGAAAGTCAAGACAGAACTGATTTAAAATTGTGTCAGATCGCGACAGACAGCGACAGACAAATGTGAACGGTAAGTAATTACGACAGAGACCGTCCGGAGAGATCACGTCAGATAAATGTGAACGCAGCTTTATTCTATGGCCTCGCTCGTTCGGGGACTGTTTCCTCGCGCGGCAAATGCCTCGCGAGGCTGCTCGCTCTGTGTGGACCCACCTATTAAATAACTGAAAATTTACTCAAAGCGACCTGTCAAACTTGACTCAATTGAGTAAATTGTATGTTGTCCAGCGTGGTGGACTATGTCTATCATATATGGGACCAAAGAGATTGGATGGTGTATGGGACAGTTGACAGAGCTGATGATGACAGACCTTTGGTCTGCTCAATTTTCTTGTGGTAACAGCGGCCTCTTCACCGTTTTGCTTCAAATGAATGCTCAATACGGTGTTTCTATGTATAATATGTATGTATTTACAAAAAAAAAAGTATATATGTATGTTTATCCATTATATTATTGTATACCCATAGTACAAGCTTCAGCTTAGTTTGGGACTAGATGGTGTTGTGTGAATGTGGTAGAATATTATTATTATTATTATTATACCCTCAGGCGTTGTACATTCGGTCTCCAGCTATTGAATTTCTGGGTCTTCTCTGTAGCCGTTGAACAAATAGTCAAGCCTTCGCGATAGTAGGCAATTATTTCAACAGCAGGAGTCTTTTCAACCGACTTCAAAAGGAGGAGGAGGTTTTCAATTCGATGTAACTACACGTAAAGCTTTCGGTTTTTGTTTCAGGACCAGAGGCCCTAGCACGAAAAACTATCGAGAAAGTATTCGTATCGTAAATGTCAAAAGAACAATGGTCACTTTGGCCTTTAGCACGTCTGATAATGAGTCTTATACCAAAAAAAAGTACATTTTTTTATTATTTTGATCAAAGCAAATACATATTTTTAGGACTTGGGAGAAAGAAATAATGTATTTACAGTTTATTTTTTAAACTGTACCCCTAAACAAAAATAAAATGTTATGAACGCAGTCATAACCTTATTGTCAAAATATGCGTTTCATTATACGATATGATAAATAAGAATTATTTATGTTATTAATATAATAATTATAATTTTTTTCATGAAAAATCTAAGATTTGACGTGAATGACAATGACGTGAAATGGAACGAATACGCCATTTCTCTATCTGTCACTGTTATAACCGGTACATCAACGTCATTCGTTCCTCGCTTGCTGTGAATTGAGTGTTTAAGTTTGTTTGTTAGAAGAACATGGTTTTCTACACACATATATTAGGTACCAGAATTGTTTAATTTACATATTTTTACGAATAAACTAAATAAAAACACAATTTAGTTCATAACCTCAAACATACTTTATAAAGAATAAAAAGGTATTCCCAAGTTTTTAAAATTCATATCTATACTAAAGTTAAATAAAGTAACATAAAAATATTGATGAATAACTCCACAGCAATAGACGTGAAAAAAAAAATCTGGTCCACCTTTGTATGGGAACCGACCATTGTTCTTTGTATGGCAATTGTACAGCGCCCCTATCGTGCGTAAGATGCAACTAATATTGGCAGCACAAACTACTTTCGACGACAATCCTGCGGTAAATGTCATGTAAATGTATCGAGTTTTCTAACAAATAAGCAAAAAACGGCAGCACGAACTCCTGATTTGACATAAGCAAAGTAAACCTAATGTAAATCTAATGTCATTTTGTCGAAACAATTTTCACCTAGAATTTGTTGGTGAGAAAAGTTTCGAAACATATAAATGTACTTATCGTATTTATACGTTTTGAGCCTTTTTATGATGAATATTTATGATGTGTTCCTTTTGAATGTAGGACCTGATTATTGACACAATAAAGAAGCAAACACGCAACGCAAATTTCGCCACTTTCAATATGTAGTAAATAACCCCATATTTTGGTTGTGAGCATGTAAAAATATGTGTGAAAATTATCTATATACGAAAAACAAAGTACCAATCGACATCGACTTCATATCAATTTTCTAATATGAACATAGGATGTTATTTATATTAGGAGTGTTAAAGAGTCTCTCTTTAACACTCCTGCGTATTCTACTCTACAATTAAGTAGGTAGGTGCTCTACTCTGCAAGTATAAAAAAACTTATCCTGACTAACATATAATCAAACGCTGAAGATAGAAACATACAATTTGGACCGCGGATTTATTTTATAACACTTAGGAAGGATTTTCATATTGTATCTTCAAGGGGCTAAAATTGGGTTTGTAAGGTTGTTTTAAAACCCTCTTATTTTGAAGAAATAATATGCGGGCACAGCGAGTATAATAATAAAATTTAGGTGACGGACTAGTATCTGCCGTTAATAATTCGTGAGTCTTATATCAGCGTCTTACCTAGCCCTCTCGGATATGACTGAATATCAATAAAAACGAACGCTTTAGTCAGAAGACATGTGATAAGATAGCTGTCTATTAGGCCTCCCTTACATTGGTCATGAGCGTTCCTCGAGCGTACGCTCGGCGTCCGTTCGGCGTGAGCCCGGCGCGGTTCACTTTGTACTACAGAGTGAACGCCGAGCGTACGCTGGTGGTACGCTCGAGTAACGCTGAGGCCCAATGTGAGGTAGGCCTTAATCTTATTAAGCTGTAGTAATAAATGAAAAACACCAATACAACAATAACCATTATTTTATTTTCAACTATATCATAACACTGGTCCACTTTATTAGCTTCTGTATAAAACTTCACGCTTCTTAGCTATACAAATAACCAAAATCTTCTTTAGACATCATACATTTAAAGTGTTCCAACAGCAATGAAACTTGTAAACTTATATTATTATAATTTTCTCGTTGAACACTTTATATTGTAGTATTCACACAGTTTAACCAAAATAAAATAATGTATCACGAACACCTTCCATAATAGTATTTACCTAATTCTTTATATAACAATGTGCCAATGATTTAATTACTCGTATTTTGATTTACTAGATTTTTATTTATTGACACAAGTCCGTCATCTGACGATGACAAGAAAGGACATTCGGAAACCATAAAATATTTTTTTATGTTTTCTACAAAAGAGTTTTTACAATATAAATTTTATTAATATTAACTATTTCACCTAGTTTGGAACGTACCATTCATTCAATAAGACGGTGATTTAGCTCACATGGCCACATCCCTATGTACGATACCGTTACGATACTAATGTAAAGTCATCGAGTAAACGATAGATGTCAAAATTGGTTGGTGCTGGCTGCTATAATTCTGTTATCGAGGACTCGATACGTTTACTTATCAAATTCGCAAATATTTCGTGCTTGAGCCTCTGAAGTGACCATACACTTACACAGAAATAAAAAGTATTTGACTGTTCGTCGAATATTTTCTACACGATGTCTTCGCAAAAATATTTTTGTTTCAAAACTTTTTTATACTTCCAATGACTTTCCATAAGATACAAAGGTGAGGTCGCATTTCTTCACAAACTCGCGCAACGACAATAAAAAGCGTGTTGTTTATATTTTTGCATTCAGAATTCGGCTGGTCCGCACGCGGTCCCAGCTTCGTTTTTACGATCGCTGTAATAGCGATCCCTCGGTACTGGGCATATTTACTTTTATTGCACGCCAGTTCTGGTCGTATTTTGTGGTTGCCACGATCCGACTGCGCCAAAATTAAAATAGCATATCTCGGTGGAAATCTGCTTACGCGTTATTTACTTTGGTGTTTCCTGGCTTTTTAATCGCAAGCGAGTTGAGTTCTTGAGAAAATAAAGGTGTAGGGTTATGATTTATGTTTTAAAGATATATGTAATTTGCACGTAATACTGGCGGCCTATTCTTACTATTGTAGTGGAATTCACATAGGGGAGAGGGTGGCAAGATGGGGTACTAAGCATTAAAGGTCAATAATATAAAAAATTACATAGTTAAACAATAATATTTATTTTTTTATTAACAACTTATTATTACTTTTCTAATATTTGGTGTCATTAGGCACTTTTAGTTACACATTTAAGAGAAAAAAAATTAAAATAAAAGCAAGGTATTTTGCCCCGTTTTGCCCCATGGTGCTGGTAAGATGGGGTACCCCCCTGAGGTAAGATGGGGTAATGAGTATAATTACAGATATAGATCATTATTTGGGCCGGCAGAACTCGCAGATATGGATAACGTCATCATCATTATTATCAATTCCCGCGCAGCTATTATGAGACCATCTTCCATATAGTGAGCATGATATACCTTTCAATGGAAACAGAATATACTTCCTGACAAAACATTCATGGCGTGTCCCTGTTAGTGGTGCGTTTGTAGTCACGATCCATTATAAAAAGAAAACTATAATAAGCACACAAAAACATTTTTACGAAAGTCAAGCAAAACCAAATTTTACCTCATTGGGAGGCAAGAAGGAGTACCAGTTACCCCATCTTGCCTGCAGAGTCATTTTCTAGTAATAAAAAAAAAACAAAAAACAGTTAACAATCTTAAGGAAACAAAATGTTTAAGCGTCAATCACAGAAACATCTCACCAGTTAGCGTTATTTAACAAACGGCAAACACGTGTCAAACTAGAAGAAAATGTGAGAAACAACTTGCGGTAAAACACTTTTTTTGATTTTTTTCGACATGCATGCACTTGCTAACCATTAACCACCGGCGACTGACAAGTACCATTGTGGTGCATCGAACGATGAATGAACGAGCGTGATAGGTCAGTTTGAACTGTGAATTTGGCTGAGTGCCCCGTCTTACCCGCTGCTCCGTCTTACCTCCTTCTCCCCTATATTCACACACAATTCTTCTCGAACTCGCTATTCTTGACTAAACCACGTGTATATGATAATATATAGTCTGCGGTTCAATGGCACGCGTTTGCCACTTCCGAACAATGCAACTCACTTCGTGACGTTTAATTCCACGCATCCTACGTCATAATAGGAACTCATTGTCACAGTCATTGACGAGCGGTGGCGTAGTGGGGGTGGAAACGCCTGCTACGCCGCAAGACGCGGGTTTGATTCCCGCTCAAGTTAAATATTTGTGTGCGTGAACATGGATGTGAGGCTTGGTCTGGGTGTTTCTACGAGTATGTATGTTTTATATTACGATAACACGTAAGTATAAATGTATGTTTATCCATTGTTTACCACGAATTTTTGCTCAGTTTGGGATTACATGGTGTTGTGTGTATGTATTATTATAGTCCAGTTCCTAGCTTTAATCAGTAGAGAGCTGCCCGTGGATCTACCCCTGCCTGTGAGCATATATTTTAATTCTGTTCTTATTAGATGTAACGATTACCCATTCATCAGCGATATTAAAGAAGACATTGTGTATGTATTTACTTGACTAATTACATTTCTATTGCAGTAATAATAGTTAGCAGCACTGAACCATCAAAGCAGTCACTTCAAACAAGAACATGTTCAATTAAATTACGTAATTATATTTAACTACAACCACCAACCAAAGCCATAACAGCGCAATAATCTTATTAATCGTTTCATGCTTGTTTAGATTCGCTATAAATATTTAAAGAGCAATGGGTTTCAGTGTATCAAATTGCACACACGCAAACAAACACACGCACACACTCACTTTCTTTCTTCCTCTCTCCCTCTCTTCTCACTTACACACACACAAACAAACACACACTTTCCTAAACAGCAGCGTAATAAATTAGTGTGCGTTAGATTAAACCTCGCCAGCTTACGCTTCGCATAGTAAGCTTAGTACGAGATAAGAGATAATTCGATACGAGTGGATTAGTCGCGTGACTATATACAGATTATAGTGACTTATGGACACGCCACGCCTAGAGGTAAAGCTGTACTAAGCATGGCATGCGGAACGGAAAATGTTATCGCTTGTTTTCATACGGTTCGATAATTGTGATGTGTGTGGCAACTGATGAAGATATTGCAGTTGTGTGAACTTGATCTTAAACTAGATTCTGCCCACGGTTCCACTCGCGAGGCTGTCGGCGATAAAAGGCATTTTTCGAATGCTAGACAAAATATATTTTTTGTGCAGTTTTTTTGGTGGCAGCGATAGCCTAGTGGAGATACCAACGGACTGCCATGCAGAGGATATCGGGTTCCAATCCAAGGCGCGCACCAATGACTTTTCGGAGTTATGTGCGTATTAAATTATAAAATATCGCTTGCTCCGTGCCTCGGAGAGCACGTTAAGCGGTCCCGGTTGTCATGAAGGTCTTTGACAGTAGTTATAGAGCGTCAGTACCTTCTAAATAAACTGGCACTAGTCTAAACCATGGAATATCGCTATCCCTTAGGGTTGCGGTGGTCAAATATGCAGTCGCTCTATGGAAATCTGATATTCAGCCAAATCCGATTAGACTAGTAAGCGGACCCCAGGTTTAAACTGGGATAACGCTAGGAAGATGATGTGTCAGTTTTTTTGGTCCAACCAAACTTAACGATGGCTTAACCGTTTCTATCCGTGTGGTGACGGATTAAGAATACGGATTGTCACCACCCCATATCATCCCATGGGTGTCGTAAGAGCCGACAGAGGGAGCATATTATGCAGAAAACAGCACTGTAACAGAAGGAAAACTTGATACAAACCCTATACCAACCCGTTTGGCCAGCGTGGTATAGTAGGCCAATTCCTCTTTTCAAAGGAGAGGCCTAGTCCAGCAGTGGACTGATAAAGGCTTGAAGCAAGAACCAAGAGCAACGACATAACGTGTCATCCAGAGCAAGGTAGATATCTGAAGTAAACGTCATATCAAGCGGTCACCCATCCAAGCAGTAAAGCACCCAAGTAAAGCAAAAGCAAAAGTAAAGCAACGTTGTGAAAGGTTGTTGACCTTTCACAACGTTGCTTTACTTTGTCTTGTTAACCCTTTACAAACGGCAAAACAAGACATGCTATTAGCGCTACGTCTACATCATACATACAGGAGAGTAAATTATTTTGACATAGCCTGAAGATGTTCTAATTAGGGTGTGATAATTTGGAGGTGTCCTGTCGATTACAGTTAGTAAGTAACACTATCAGTTAGTCTAATACTAAGTGGATGTAGCTGTACATGTCAATTATGTCCACAGTCGGTCTAAATCCGCTCGAAATGTGTTCCGCCGAATTCAACGTGTAATATCCGAATATTATTAGATGAATTGCCGGATAATCTATTCTAATAGAGTTGACAAATGTAAAAGGTGTGCACGAATGTATGATTATCCTGAAAATGGCGACTGACTCCATAGTTCCGAAGTTTCGGGCTCGATTCCTGGGTCGCCCAAAGCTGTTACTAGGTTTTTCGAATTCTAACTAGTAGTACGGAGTCTGGCAAATTGTCCGGTTACGGAAATGGGCTCGGCCCTTATTACGTGGGACCTACAAAATTATAACATGCCGAAACATGGGTAATATTGCACCTTTGCATACCCTTTCGGGGATACAGGCGTGAGTTTATAAAAAATGGCGTTAAATAAGATGAACTGTTACTATTAAATACTAATAAGCCAGTTAAAGCATAGTAAATGCGGCAATCAATAGTGAGAAGGTTGCTTATTTCAAACATCATATTAATAATTTGTATAGAAGAGACTCAAAAAAGCTTTGGAAGAATATTAAATTTGTCTTAAATTACAGAAATAAAAACAATGACCAGCTGCCATTTTTTTTTAACAATCCTGAAGCTATCAACAAGCACTTCTTGGAGGTAACTGGCAACGATGAGGTCTCAATTTCTGACTTAACTTATTTTGAATTTAATAGATATAGCTCAGAGTGCTTTCTACTTGAGCCTACTAATGAAGCTACAGTACTTAGGATTATACAGGGGCTCCGCTCAAATGCATTAGGGGTTGATGGCATTTCCCTAGATATGCTGCTCATGACTCTTCCATATACATTTACAGTAATCACTGGAATTATTAACAAGTCACTGAGTACTTCAACATTCCCTGATTTATGGAAGACTGCAATAATTACACCTATCCCTAAAAAGTCAAATCCTAGCAGTGTTAAAGATCTGAGACCAATCAGTCTCTTGCCCTGCATATCTAAGATCCTGGAGAAAGTGGTCTGCCTTCAGCTGAGAAAATATGTCGAGGATTTTGAGGTGTTACCTGAAAGGCAATCGGGCTTCCGTATGGGTCATAGTACAACCACTGCACTGATAGATATAATAGACAATATGTTGGAGGATAGAGACAAGGGTAGGGGTACTTTGCTTGCCTTATTAGACTGCTCGCGTGCATTCGATTCCATCAGTATTCCGCTTCTGCTTTCTAAATTTGCGTTTTATGGATTTGATCATAAAACAATATGCTGGTTTGCAAGCTACTTGAGCAACCGACGTCAGTTCGTTCAGGTATCTGGTAACGATGGAGACAGGGTGGCATCTTCCATCAGTTCTGTCGATAGAGGAGTCTCTCAGGGCTCTATTCTCGGTCCACTTCTGTTTATAATATATACAGCAGACGTAACTGGATCCATAAAGAGTGCCAAATTTCACCTTTACGCTGATGACATCCACTTATACACTCCCTGTCACTACCTGGAATCTGAAAGTAGAATTAATGAAGATTTAGACAGAGTCTCTTACTGGGCAAAGAAGATTTCTTTGGTACTTAACCCCGCTAAATCTAAATTTTTACTTATAGGTACTAGGGGTATGGTGCAGAAATTACAGTATAGGAGACTGGATGTCAGAATCGATGGTTGCCCATTGGAACAGGTACTAGAGGCACGCAACCTGGGTTTGGTTTTTGATCAGTCTCTGCATTTTGAAACGCATGTTGCTGAGGCAGAACGGAACTGTTTTTACAGGCTGAAGCTACTGTATAGAATACGGCCATACATTAGTGAGGACATGCGTATTTTGCTCTGCGAAACACTTATTATATCGAAGCTGAATTATGCTGATACAGTATACGGACTGTCTTCTAAGCAAAACTGAAAGGCTGATCCAGCGGGCGCAAAATGCATGTGCTCGGTTCTGTTTTAACGTGCCACCACACTCACACATTACACCTTTCCATAATCAAAATAAGATTTTGAGAATGGCTTCACGCAGGAAAGTTCCCCATGCTTCTCTTCTTTTTGGTGTAGTGTCCACGGGGAGGCCGGCATACCCCTACAAAAAAACTTACTTGGTCTAGGGACATAAATAGACATAAAACTAGAGGTTCCACATGTCTGTTGATTATACCGAGACATCGTTCAGCTGCTTTTGGTGCAAGTTTTAAAGTAACAGCATCGCGTAAATGGAATAACTTGCCGCCACCGTTAAGAACTCTCAAATCAAGTTTCAGCTTTAGTAAAAACTATAAACAATATCTGCTAAATGAACAATTACTACAAAACTAAACTTACCGCGGGTATTGTGGAGCATTAGGGTGAGTTCCCTGTGATTGCTTGTTCGGCCAGTCAGTTTTGGATTGTTTTACAACTATAACACTACTCTCCTTAGTTGTTTGTTTCTATTGCCATTCATCTTTTCCTAACTTTATATTATACACAGTACACACCATAATTACCAAAAGCATTATTTTATGATAGACACGAGCGACACGACACACAAACACAAAGATAGTAAAGATACACAGCACAAATTATTAAAAGATACACAGACTATTCACAATATTCACATAGTAATAATAATATTTCACACCTCTTTTCTATTTTCAATTTCCTCTGCGAAATATTTGGCAAATGGCTTGGCATCAATTTCGCTCATTTGAGAACCCCGCGCTACCAACTCTTACGCATTTCAGCCATAGACAAATAATGACAGTACAGTGAACGCACCAATAGAAGAAGGCTGAAATCATGGCACAGATTACATAGGCATAGCGGGATTCATGGACAAATTTTATTGGTTTTTAATGATGTCTCTAATAAATTGTTTGTTTTGTTGGTTAATACCTTAGATTATAGAAATGTTCTTACACATGTTACGAGTGCAGAAAGCCTCGTAAGCTAAATAGCTTTCCCACGAGAACCGCGGGACTGACGGAGACGTGACACCTCGTTTACGTCATATTAGCATTAAGTTAAGATAGTCTTAAGCCTAACTTCGGCCGGACCACTCTAGTATTAAAACTTAGTTTTATATCAGTTTAACGTTTCGTGGACATTTCTATGTGAACTTTATTTTATCGAACCTTTGTGGAACTTTCAATATAAACTTTATTTTTCGAAAAATACTGGTTTGATTTGCTTCCCGATAGCGCCCCACGTAATTGGAGCAGTCGTGGTTAGCTCGGGACTTACAAGTGTATTCGTGTGCAACCTCGCATCGGACATTACCGAATTTTACCCTGAGCTAAGAACCTACCGGAGGCGTGTCGACGAGCAGCCGCTGACCTACCATCGGTTAGAGCAGAGTTCGAGGCATCCAAAAATTGATGAGTCGTAATTCTCCGGCAATGATATTCAAGTAAGTGCATGAATCCTTTTTATTAGTTGCTATAATTAGTTTTAGTAATCAGTGATACTATAATTTTCACCATTTTCCACCCAAAGGGGTCTAGAGATTCGTCCCCTTCAAGGGATTCAAGGCGAACGCAATTACGAGCAGCGTTAAACGACGCTCGTCGTAGCTTAAATTTAAACATGGAGGGCAGCACAGCAAGCTCATCTGCCTCCACTATAGGCGTAAGTCAAATGAATAAGATCGACCAGATTTGTAGATCATTAAAATTGGTTCCTCAATTCGATGGCAACCCACATGTCCTTACAAGATTCCTAAAATTATGTGATGAACTAGTTGTAACATACGTTAGCCCAACAGAAGGCAACAAACTTATTAACCTTTCTCTGATTAATGGAATTTTAAACAAAATCACTGGTAGCGCGGCACGCACATTGGCCACTAACGGCATACCGAGTGATTGGAAAGGCATAAGATCCACTTTAGTGAACAGCTTTTCGGATCACAGAGACGAGACTTCATTATATACTGATTTATCGTTGTTAAGTCAGGGGAGTGACACATTACAGATATTCTACGAAAAAGTTCAGAATTTACTGTGTACGATAATGACATATGTCGAATTGCACGAAACTATAAACACTACTATAGAGGCCAAAATAACTTTATATAAAAAACTGGCCCTACAGACTTATTTAAAAGGTTTATCAGAACCACTAGGTTCTAGGATAAGTTGTATGAGACCTGAAACCCTTGAAAAACCCTTGAGTACGCTCAAGAAGAAGCGAATGTAATATATCTTCAGAATAAAAATCGCTATTTACCTATTAAAAAGAATGTTCAAAACTTTAATCTACCTGATCATACACCTCATTCTTCTCGTTCACACCATAATCCTAATATATACATACCACCGAACACTTTCCAAACCTTACAAACATATTCGAAACCTCAGATTCAATCACCTCACCATACACCGCAATACAGACCACCCCACATAAAGCATTTAATGACACAACAAAGTTTAAAGATGACTACCCCCCACTAACGTGTCAGTCGGGTTCAAAATTCCACCCCAGCAAAGATCCCAGAATAATTACCCGAGACCTATGAGCGGTATTAGCCATCCGGTCGCTCGTACCTTACCGCCTACTCATTCTAACGGCAGACGCGAAAATTATGTACCGCACAAAAACGCACCGATAGTGAAAGAACTGAATATTAATGAATCTTATAATGATAATTACTACAATGATGATGGCCAAATGCCTATAACAATTTCAGATGTAACGTATTGTGACGATCCAGATAATAATAGCATGGAACATAACGTTGACCTTGAAAATTTTGACGTTTCGGATGACCCAAATTTTTGGTCACTTTTGAACAATACTGCCCCCGAATAGAATTACATGTGCAGAGTAAACGTCATTTACCTTATATTCAAATTAATAATCCACCCTTAAAACTTCTAATTGACACAGGTGCAAGAGTCCTTTCTTAGCCCTGAAGCGTATGAAAAATTTTACGGACACACTTCACTTCAGTATGATTCATTTTTAGTTACAAATACGCATGTTACAACGCAAAATTACTATTCCATTACCATACCTTGTTTTACGGAATTTAACGACAGCACACCAATAAAATTATACATATATAAATTCCATAATTTTTTCGACGGTCTTATAGGTTGTAATCAATTAAAAAAGTGGAATGCTAAAATTTACCTTGCTGCCCACATCTTAGAGTCAAAATTGGCTATAGTACCTATAATGTTATATCAATCCGAAAGTTCGAAATGTGACGGAATTACTATTTCTGCCCATACGGCCCAATTTATTACTGTTCCAACTAATATAAGCTATGGTGATATTTATGTAGAAGAACAATCGATCCTTGATTGTTCCATTAGCGAATGTCTGTCCACAGCCGAAAATTATCATGCTATAGTCCAAATTTCAAACCCTACGGATAATGATATTATTATTCCCATGTGCAGTCCGATACGAGCACAGGTGTACAACGAACAAACGATTCCAATGAAACATAATACCACTACTACTGACGATAACAGGATTCATAAGGTCTTATCTAATTTGCGCACAGATCATTTAAACGCAGAGGAGGCACTCAATTTATATACTCTTTGTAAAGATTATCACGACGTATTTTACCTTGACAATGAACCTTTAACTTTCACAAATGACGTTAAGCACTTTATTAACACAAGTGATGATATACCTATATACAGTAGAAGTTATCGATATCCTTATATACATAGATCTGAGGTACAAAATCAAATTAAATCTATGCTCGATCAGGGAATTATTCGCCCTTCATCGTCTCCATGGAACACTCCAGTATGGATCGTACCTAAAAAGTGTGACGCATCTGGCAAGACGAAGTGGCGCTTAGTCATTGACTTCCGACAGTTAAATGCGAAAACAATTGACGACAAGTACCCTATCCCGAACATTAGCGACATTTTAGATAAACTGGGTAGATGCTAATATTTTACAACCCTTGATTCAAAATCAGGTTTTTATCAAGTAGAATTAAATCCGGACGATATTTCCAAAACAGCCTTTAGTGTAGAGAAAGGGCATTATGAATTTCTCAGAATGCCCATGGGTTTAAAGAATGCTCCATCTACCTTTCAGCGTGTGATGGACAACGTCCTTCGGGAATTACCTAACTGTATTACATATTTAGATGATATTTTGTGTTTTTCGACCAGCTTACAGGAGCATATAGTTAATTTGCGTGCCATTTTTGAGCGACTCAGAAATTCCAACCTAAAAATTCAAATGGACAAGTCGGAATTTTTCAAACAAGAGACACCATACTTGGGTCATATAATCACTCTGCAAGGTATTAAACCCAACCCGGATAAAATTTCAGCCATTTTAAATTACCCTCTCCCAAAAACCCCTAAACAGATTAAATCATTTTTAGGTCTTTTAGGATATTACCGCCGTTTTATACCAGATTTTGCACATATCACAAAACCCTTCACTTCTTGCTTAAAAAAAGGTGCTAAAATTAGTTTAACTTCCGAGTACGTTAACTGTTTCAACCATTGCAAAACTCTATTAACAAACGACCCCATTTTAATATAGCCAGATTTCAGTAAAGAGTTTATCATAACCACGGATGCATCTAATGTTGCAATAGGTGCTATACTGTCTCAAGGCCCTATTGGTGTTGATAAGCCCATTGCTTACGCATCGAGGACTCTAAATGATAGTGAGCTTAATTATAGTACCCATGAAAAAGAGCTTCTCGCTATAGTGTGGGCTATCAAATATTTCAGGCCATATATATTCGGTAGAAAAATTAAGATTGTTACAGACCATAGAGCTTTAATGTGGCTTATGAATCTCAAAGAACCCGGCTCTCGCCTTACAAGATGGAAACTCAAATTAGCGGAATACGATTACACTATTATTCATAAAAAAGGCAAAGCCAATACTAATGCAGACGCTCTGTCACGCATAGAACTAAATTGTAATGAAAACATGTCGTTATTTGTTAACCAATCCACTCAGTCCGATTCATCAACTATAACTGCCCCTGGTAGCCCAGAACTTTCTTCATCATCCACTTTTACCGCTCATTCAGATTGCAATGTCGAACCCCAGAACGCGCAAGAAAACCGAGACTCTCCATCTGCAGAAACCATTCACAGTAACCTTGAAAACCCAATACTAGAAATACCTATATCGGAAGAACCATTGAATAAATGTAAAAGACTACTAATTTTAAACATAAAAAAAAGTAATATAAGCAATATACAGCTCATTACAGAACCCTTTACGTCCTTCCAAAGAACCTCGGTAGATTTACGTGAGGATAACTTTGAATTAAATCTTATTAACTCTCTAAAAACTCACATCAAAGATTTTAAAAGTACGACAGCGATTTTGGTAAAACCAATAGGTAAGATGTTATACATCATTCCCATTTTACAAAAAACTTTTATTAACGGCTCCATAAACCTAGTTTTGGTAAAAACAATAGTCAACGATATTAGCTATCAACCCACTCAGAATCAGATAAGTAAAACTATCATGACGGAAAAACAAATCATCGCGGGATTAATGAAACATATCTATCGTTATCACAGCGTTATGTCTGGCCTAAGATGAAAGCAGATATTACAAAATTTATTAATGAGTGCCGTACTTGTAGTCAAGCAAAATACGATCGTAATCCCGTGCGCCCACAGTTTAGAGTTGTACCCCCACCAACGAAACCGTTCGAATTAGCACATGCAGACGTGTTAACTATTGAACACGATAAGTATTTAACAATAATTGATTCTTTTTCCAAATACGCGCAATGTTATTTCCTACCAGATTGCACTGCCCCTAATATAATAAAAGCTCTATTAAACTATAGTACACACCACGGTTTTCCTTTAAATTTGACAACAGACCAGGGCACAGAGTTTAGTAACCAAGTTGTAACAGAATTCCTACGACTACATAAAATACAACACCACATGACTAGTGCTTATGCACCGAACGAAAACGGTATTATAGAACGCTTCCATAGTACTTTACTGGAACATTTACGGCTCTTAAAACTACAGCATAAGCACGACCCAGTGCGCAGTCTAATACAATATGCATTAATAGGTTATAATAGCTCTATTCACAGTTTAACTAAATGTAGACCATTTGATTTGATATCCGGTCATTTTGATCCTCGCGAACCCATAGACTTCAATATGACGGACCGATACCTTCAAAATTATATTCAAGAGCATCGTAGTAAAATGGACACAGTTTATAAAATGATTCATGACTCATCATTGTCTGAACGTGAAGCGATCATGGCGCGTCGTAACGCTAGCAGGGAAGAGGTTTTAGATTGCGAACCAAATCAGGAATTATTTGTGAGAAATCCTGCAGCGGACAGACAAAAATTAGCACCCCGTTTTATTCGTGATCGAGTTGTTACTAATTTACCTATACACGTGTACACCGCACGAAGCCGTGGCCCTGTAGCGAAATCGCGATTAAAAAGACCAACCAAAAATTAAAAAATGTATGTATATCTATTGTTACAGGTACTTTTTAATACTCCACGTCCTAATGGTCAATGCTCAAGACATACAACTTGATAGTTAAGATAATGGACCCGGCATATTACCATTTAGTCTTGGACCCATAAAAATTGTTTCCCATTTTCATACGTTTTTACAAGAAATTGACCTTGACAGAATTGAATCACACGTGAATACAATCAAGTCCGCACTCACCGACACTACATATAAATTGTCAAAATTGGAACACACTTTATTCACTCATTAGATTAAACACCTTGTCGATAAATTAAAAAGAAATTTGGTGCAATTAGACACGTTTAGACCAAACAGATTTAAAAGAGGCTTGTTGGATCCATTAGGTTCAATCATTAAAAGTAATACAGGGAATTTAGATAACGAACACGCCTTAAAATTCGAAAATGCTTTGCATATCTTAAATTAAAATGATCAAAGTTTAGCGCAGACATTTAATAAACATATAACCTTGTACAAAGAAATGACTATTCAGCAAAATCAAATACTTAGTCATTTATCCATTAATCAGAGAAGATTAGAGAAGGCTCTTTCTTTTGTCATGAACATGACAAACAATGAAAATGAGCGTAGTATTCATTTTGCCAAACTTTTGCAAGTTTTCGCTGTAATTAGCGAAAATGCTCAAGATCTGCTGAACGAAATTAACCGACTAGAAAACATATTGGCTTTTAGTCGGAACAAGTCAGTTCATCACTCCATACTTTCTATTAAAGATTTAAATAGCATATTGATTAAATTAAAAGAAACTTATCAGTTAGACCAGATTATAGCTTTAGATATTAGAAATTACTATGATATTCTTAACCTAGGTTCTTACATTACTGAGTCGAAAGTCGTTGTAGTGATCAAATTTCCAATTACATCAAGTAGTTCTTATCAGTTATATAAACTATGTCCAGTCCCCAATAAGTATAATAAAGTTATAGTACCACCTGCACAATTTATAGCAACTAATTCTCAGGAATTCGTGTATCTAGAGACTGAATGTCCGAGAATTGAATCCTGGCACCTATGCGAGCAGAAGACTAGTCACCAAATGAAATCCAAACCGGACTGTATTCAACGACTCATACATAATCAGGAGATAGATGTAACGTGTAAAATCACGCCTATCTCTCTGACTAAGGAGGCTCTAACCGAACTGGATAGCTACCGATATATAATTACATTTCCCATGCATACCAAGGTTCAATTATCTTGTGGACACGAAATACATAGAATACTACAGGGCAGTTTCCTCATCAGAATTCCTACAGGATGCAAATTAAAATCGCAAGAAATAACCATTGTGAATTTGGACAACAAAATAGCTGGAGAGCCACTAGAGATCACACCACTAGGATCTCGGGATTACTAGAATTTGAAAAATACACCAAATTTTAAACTCCAATCTACAGATTTAAGCAGCCTTCATAACATACAAGGTCAGATCACGATGGAACCTACAATTGAGACATCAGATTTATCTTCGGTCTATCACACCACAATTCCGTTTTATACCATGGTATTACTAAGTGCAGGTGCACTGATTATAACATACACCGTATGCAAACGTCGCACAGTGAAACTAGATATTGCGACACCAGACACTGTGGTGCATTCAGATGTATCGGCAACGGAGAGAAGAGCCGCAGCTTTTGGCGTTGACATCACCAAATAGCTGCTCATTTTAGAGGGGAGGTGTTACGACTGCAGAAAGCCTCGTAAGCTAAATAGCTTTCCCACGAGAACCGCGGGACTGACGGAGACGTGACACCTCGTTTACGTCATATTAGCATTAAGTTAAGATAGTCTTAAGCCTAACTTCGGCCGGACCACTCTAGTTTTAAAACTTAGTTTTATATCAGTTTAACGTTTCGTGGACATTTCTATGTGAACTTTATTTTATTGAACCTTTGTGGAACTTTCAATATAAACTTTATTTTTCGAAAAATACTGGTTTGATTTGCTTCCCGATAGCGCCCCACGTAATTCACATGAAGTCGCATAATAATAATGCATGCCATAAATACTTCATCTTTTCGACACACATGATGGTGACTTTGTCCCAACATTAAACAAATGTTTTATCTTGGGACAATGTTACCTTCATCGATTATTACGTGTTGGCAGTAAATTGCGTGAGTTGTTGCGCTTGTAAGTTGTTGCCATTCTCATGTATATACTAAGTGTTGCATATTAATAATGCATTAATATTTACATTGTTGTATTTGTCTATTCTTGGGAAAATGTTACCATAATAGATTGGTTTGTGATACGATACACATGATGGTGACATTGTCCCAGGGCTAAACAAATAAATGTTTGGTCTTGGGACAATGTCACCAACACGTTAAAAACACAGTCACGGGTTATTACGTGTCACACCTGTCAGACTATTGTTGTTCTAAACAAAATGTGAAACGACCGGCCGGGGTTAGTAATATTATTATTAATATTATTTGGTATATATTTATTTATTTGTCATTAAATGGTACCAACAGAATATCAGCGCCACCTAGTTGAACTAGATGGCACTACGCTGAGCTGGGTGCCAATTCTGTTACCTACATATAAACCTGGAATGCTAAAAAAAATTTAATCATTTCTTAACAAAATAAATGTTTGTTTTCTTTCCTTCTTTCTTTCTTTAAACAAAGTACTTATAAGATTTTTACGAAATTGTAGAAAATTTCTGATACGATAGTAATATTGTGTATTTATTACAGATTAAAAATATATTGATGGATTAAGAATATATAGATGGATTAAGGGCGGTTTCAGATTAGCGTTTTATACGCGCGTATAAGCTCGTTTTTGGAAGCGCATATACGCGCGTATAGGCACGCCTTTTTTTTTTTTTTTAAACTTTATGCACATACATACTGTACAATGGTGGACATAATGCCTTGAGGCATTCTCTACCTGTCGACCTTTAGGTGGTGCAGAGATAAATGTGGTAGGTGCACAAGAGATTTGTTTTTACACGTTTTCAAATAATATACATTAACTGATAAGATGAGCATATTAGTAATAATTATGAAGTATAATAGATAATATTGGATATAACAATATACCTAATACATAATATAATAATATAGTACATAGATAAGGAATAATAACATATAATAATAAAATTATATAATAATATGATGTAAGGGGGGGTATAAGGGGTTCCATACACCATCTTACGGGACTCGAGTCAACCTCACCTGCTCGTGGTATACCCTGCTAAACAACAAACGAGGCAAACTGACGACCCACCAAGACGCATTGGACCAGCGTGGTGGGCTCAAGGTCCACACCTTCCTATGGATGAGTCAATCCCCGTCTAGGCCCCGAGTGCCCGGCGGCTCTAAGACACCTGATTATGGCGGAAATCAGCAAGTCCTTGGAGTCAGGGGTGCTAAGAATCCCCGGGCGTTATTAAGTACAACCCGTCAAACTAACCCGGCGCGCAAAATGGACACCGAAAATTTAAATGTTCTGACATACAACGTTCGTACGTTACTTAAAGAAGAACGATTATTAGAACTCGAAAATGCAGTAAAAGATGTTAAGTGGGACATCATTGGTCTATCAGAGGTGAGGAGAAAGGGCGAAGAAACTGTTGAAAGGGAAAACAGCATTTTCTATCAGTTTGGAAACACCAGCGGCCAATTTGGAGTCGGTTTTCTGGTAGCCAAAAAATGGAAGGAGAATATTATAGAGTTTTGCAGCTGTTCTGAGAGAATTGCGGTACTAAAATTTCGATTGACACCTAAAAATAGCTTGACCGTAATCCAAGTCTATGCGCCGACATCTGCACACAGCGACGAAGAGGTAGAAGACTTTTACGACCTTCTAAACAAAGCTTGCGATGAACACCGAGGCACATGGAATATAGTATTAGGCGATTTTAATGCAAAAATTGGCACCAGGCAAAATCTAGATAACGAAAAAATTATAGGACCTTACGGTATAGGACAACGTAACATCCGCGGTACTCGTTTGATCCAATTTGCGTTCGGCCAAAATCTAAAGGTATTCAACAGCTTCTTTCCGAAAAGACCACAGCGTCGTTGGACTTGGATATCCCCAGACAGCAACACAAAAAATGAAATAGACTTCGTTCTTGCCGGAAATCAAAACTTTATTAAAGACGTAGGCGTAATAAATAAGATTGGATTTAGTTCAGATCAGACCATAGACCAATTAGAACAAAACTTATCTTTAATTTCAAAATTAATCGCAGGAAAGCATTTTCAAGACGTACAAACGTATTAGATTACAACACACTTGCATCGAATTACGAACAATTTAATTTATAATTAAGAAACCAATTTGCAGAGCTAGATATTGACATCGATGATGCAGAAAATCAATACAACAACATTGTTAACAGCATAACAGCAGCCAGCAAAAGAATTACTCAAAAACGGAAAAATCTAAATAAATTATCTTCTACGACTAAAGCATTGATACAAAACAGAAGCACTTTTAAACTTGGATCGCCTGAATATAGAAAAGTAGACATAAAAGTTAAGCGCAGTATTAGAAAAGATATCAGAAATTTTAATACAAATCTGATAACAGTGGCCATAACAACAAACAGATCACTTAGGATAGCGAGACAGGGAATGAGTAAAGGCAAATCGTGGATCACAAACCTTAAAGATGGAAACGGAACTTTACGAAGCAATCGAGATGAAATTAATGACATATGCACAAAATATTTTTCTTCTCTCTATTCAGACAATTCCAAAATTCATAATATCGAAAATTACGCTCATAATGATACAATTACACCAATAACAGAAGACGAAGTCAATAAAGCTCTAAAAACCTTAAAGTTAGGTAAAAGTCCAGGCACCAATGGTATAAGCACAGCAACCTTAATATTTGGAAAATCAACCCTCTTGCCATATATTACACAACTTTTGAATACCGTACTACACAAATGCCAAATTCCAACAAAATTTTGCCATTCCAATATAGTTCTTCTGCACAAAAAAGGCGAAAAATGCAACATCGGCAACTACCGACCCATAAGTTTAATCTCTCATATTTACAAAACATTTATAAAGGTTATAGAAAATCGGATCACTGACCAATTAGACCAACATCAACCCGTCGAGCAAGCAGCATTCCGACCCGGTTTCTCCACTATAGACTACCTCCACACCGTGAACCAAATCATAGAAAAACATTACGAATTTAACAAACCTCTGTACCTAGGATTCGTGGATTATTCCAAAGCCTTTGACAGCATTACTCATAGTGCAATAGAAGATGCCTTACGGAAACAAAATATAGAAGAGCCCTACATAAACCTTATTAAAGCCATTTACAATAATAGTACAGCAGATGTCAAGCTCCAACTTTCTGGTAAGTCATTTAAAATAGAGAGAGGCGTCAAACAGGGTGACCCGTTGTCTCCTAAACTTTTTAATAGTGTCCTGCAACAGGTTTTCGCCAGTCTGACGAATTTGTTGCAATCCAGAGGCATTGTGGTCGGCGGCAAAAGATTAACAAATCTTCAGTTCGCCGACGACATTGTTCTCTTTTCCTCATCAGCCTCGGAACTCGAGCTAATGCTTAAAGACCTCAGCTCTGCAAGTCTTCAAGTTGGACTTCAGATGAACCGGGCCAAAACTCAAGTAATGACCGAAACGTAGGGTCACGGTAGACGGGCAGACTATACATTATGTCGACGAGTATATATACTTGGGCCAGATTGTCTCTTTCAGCAACAGGCAAGACAAAGAAGTAGGACGGCGAGTCGAAAATGCCTGGAAGAGCTTCTGATCAATGAAAGAGCTACTGAAGGGCAACCTTCCACTGACACTCAAGCGAAAGCTCGTCGATATGTGTATATTGCCCGTCCTAACCTACGGTGCCCAAACATGGTCCTTGACGGAATTCCAGAAGTCCAAACTGAAGATTTGCCAAAGGGCTATGGAACGTAGCATTCTCGGGGTAAAAAGGACCGACCGTGTCCGGAACACCACGCTACGTTCCCAAACACGCATAGCCGATGTTGGTTTAAAATCTGCCAGGCTGAAGTGGGACTGGGCTGGTCACCTCTGCCGTATGCACCCAGAAAGGTGGGCTTATTTAATAACCAGTTGGGTGCCTCATGATAGTCGACGACGACGCGGCAGACCTAAACGGAGATGGCGGGACGACTTAGATGCATTCGACAGCGACTGGCCGAAAATACACAGGACAGGGATGAATGGCGGTCCAAGGGAGAGGCCTTTGCCCAGCAGTGGGACACATGTACAGGCTAAATAAAAAAATTATAATAATAATATCATACATACGTATAAATATATACATACACAATACATATAAATACATACTTATAATAATTGATGAGAAGGATGTGCTGATTCCTTCAATCTCTTAAACAGGAGATCACGTACTTTCACTTTGAATGCGTAACGGTTAGTGGACATTCTGACTTCAAGAGGGAGCACGTTCTAGAGTAGAACAGACTGGACAACAAAGGAACAGTAGACAAACCCAGAAGAATGACTGGGACATGAAAGAAGAAGATTATGGGAAGAACGGAGACTTCTCTCGTGAGTAGAAGATAGATAGTAGAAGTATTCAGTAAGATAAGTGGGCGAGGAAGGGGACTTAAGAATCGTTATCGTTATCGTTAAGAACTACGGCGTTGACGAATTGGTAGCCAATTAAGTTTGGAACGATAAGTAGAGACATAGTCATACTTACGAAGATTATAAATGAATCGAATGCAGTTATTGAGAAGTCGGTCGTATTTATTGAGAAATGCTGCATTCAGGTCATAATAGCAAACATCACCATAGTCGATTATAGGATATATTAAGGTCTGCACAAGCATAGCTTTGGTCCTGGATGGGAGGAAATTTTTAAGGCGATATAGTGCTCTGAGTGATCCTGTAACCTTCTGACTAACTTTGGTCACCTGTGCCTGCCAGCCGAGAGTGGAGTCAATGTACAGGCCCAGATCTTTGACCTCAGAGCTATAAGGAATAATTAGACCATTAAACAAGATGGGCGGCAGAGTATTTAAATCTAATCTGGGCATTAAACGGCGACTGCCCACAATAATGGCCTGACATTTAGCTGGATTTACGTCAAGACCGAATCTTTTGCACCAATCCATCATAGACTCGAGATCTTTATTTACGTCATCGATGGCTACTGATATATCATCCACTCTCGCCTGGGCGTACAACTGCAAGTCGTCAGCATAGAGATGATACGCACATCGAAGATTAGGTGTTAAGAAATTAATAAAAATTGAGAAAAGTAAAGGAGAGAGAATGCCGCCTTAAGGAACGCCAGAGTGAATGTCATGCCAACTTGATGTAGTTTCATCAACGCGTACTGACTGCTGACGTTCCTGAAGATAGGATGAGAACCATTCCAGTACAACAGGCGAGGTCAAGAGATGGGTAAGGATCGATAGAAGGATATCGTGACTGACGGTGTTAAAGGCGTTCGAAAAGTCAACCAAGGTCAGCACAGTGACCATGGTGTTCTTCATGCCCGCCCTAACATCGCCAGTCACTTTTAGGAGGGCGGAAGTCGTGCTGTGCCCAGGTCTGAATCCTGACTGTAATGGACTAAGGAGCTTATTATGGTACACAAATTGAGACAGCTGCTTATGCACACACGCTTCCAGAACTTTGGAGAGGAAAGGAAGAATGGAGATAGGCCTTAGGCCTTTTGGCACACGCGCAACTTATACGAGCGTTGACGCGCTTCTAAGCTCGTATAAACGCGACCCGTCAGAACCCATGTTGACAATGACATGATGTGACTACCGCTTCGAGCGAACACGCCGAAATATGCTCGTTTAGGTGAGTCCGGATTTTTGAAGTGCGTAATGTATCGTGCGTATAAGCGCGTATGCTGAAACGACCGTATACACGCAGAAAAATACGCTAATCTGAAACCACCCTAACAGACTGCTACGGCAAGTCACAATCTCAGCCCACGTTGTGCACCTCTGACTTGAAGGAAAACATTATAAATAAAGAACAAAATGTTCTCGAAACACATGTGAAGCTTGCAAACACGCACTCGTCCACCGTGGAATATGGACTAATCTTTTTCATAGCGAGAAGAGGGTTGTGCTTAGCAATCCAATGGGATAGCTATATTCCATGGATTAGACTCCCTATATCCACTGTCAAATCTTTATATCGTGCTCTCCGAGGCATGGGGCAAGCGATAATTAACAACTCGATACGCACATAGCTCCGACAAGTCATTGGTGCACGCCGTGGATTCGAACCCGATTCCCCCTGCATGGTAGTGTTATATGTTATCAGTGTTATCACCACTAGGATGTCGCAGGACCGAAAACAGAAATAATAGAAAGTCATCGTTTTGATACTATCTCAATGTGTACCATATCCATAGCGACACATGTTACATTTCTTTTAAAACGTACCTGCGCTTCCAAAACTTAACTCATTACGTGAAACCTAACAAAAACACAACAGCGGCACACTGGCATACAAGTGCTTTTTTATTAAAAACATTGACTATTTTATTGAGAAACAACTGTTACTAGTCCACTATCAAAATGTATGTGCAAAAGTTCCGAACATTTTAAATGTTACTTAAATGCATTCTACCGCTGCGTGTATTTTTCGACAACTCCCTTTGTCCTCCTATTACAAACAAGCAAACTTTTCATTTACAAACAGTTACGTCAGAGCATGTCGGCAGTTGTTTTTAATTACTGCGGGACAAATGGGCTTCAGTCTGTCTGATTCATATTCTTTTAAATTCATATCATAATTTTCGTCACAATAACATTGTGCGTCGATAGAAGGTTTGGCCTACTATACCACGCTGGGCATGCGGGTCGATATACTCGTAGGTTTGGTGACGATGTTTTCGTCTCTTTGTAATGATTATGTTTGCCGTTTCTTCTTAAGTCGTTTGTATTATTAATTAAAGTTTTATAAAAGCACGTATTTGGGAAATTCGGCTTCATTACAAAACATGGACGGTTAGTCTTGATCTTATCTGTATAAGAAATCTCATTAGTAGTCTAGTGAAAAAAACTTAAAAAAACTTAAACTTTCTCAAAATAAAGTGTAAATCTTTGACTTAGTCTCTGGCTACCAGATGATATAGATTCCCTCAGCGCATGGATGTTTCGGGCTCTATCTGCATCGCATACACCGAGAACCGATTCCGATGCTCCATCACTGCACTAGTTGCTTGGAAGATGTGGCGGAACACACGTTTGTGAAATACCAAGCTTTTATTTAGCGCCAGGATCTATTAGCTGAGGAAGCGTTTAGAATGGAGTCACTGCCTTTTGTCGGTTTACCCAATCAGCGTTAGGCCTAAGATAGCGGCATAGTACTCTTAACCCATAAGAAACTCCAATCCATATTCATTCCGAATACGTCCCCTTCACAAGACCACTTTAATATTAATGGCTTTCACTCGAGAAGTAAGCGGAACAACTACATCGCTATTTAAAACCTGATCGCCTAACGGACTTGCTGAAGTCCTGCTTTGCCCTATCTTTTCGCAACATATTCGGTTTTTCAAAATGTAAGTCTAAATGAACTGCTCACTGAGCAAGTTATGGCTGCAGGTTAAATTGTCGCAAATGTAATATTACTAGCTCCTGACCGCGGCTCTGCCCACGTGTCGCTTGGCTAGAAATCTATGTGCTATTCTGATGTATAAGCTATATAACTGTAAGGTTTCATCAAAATGCGTTCAAAGCTTTTGCATGATAGAGTATCAAACATGCATCCATCCGTCCGCAAACTTATTCAATAAGAACAGTAGTAGAATCGAACCTACGACCATCGGCGTAGAAGCAATTACAACTACACTACCAAGTTAATATAATAATTATTTGAACATTGTGTGCCGCAGTCTATCACCTCGAAAATATGTACATATTATTTGTAGCTCAATTTAACAATTATATTACATGTATACGAGCTTCGAGACACCTACTTAATATAATGAATCTTAATTACTGTATATTATCTGTGTAATGACTAGTATAATATGTACTTACGGTATAAACTTTACACCAATTACTGCAAAGTATGGTACACGCGAGTTTTGGGAATATGAAGACGCAGAAAGACTAAATTATGATTAGTTTTCTTGGAATAATTATGCTCGGCGTTGTTATAGTATCTTATGAAGTACATTTTATTTAACGGGTCTTAATCGTGTTAAAGGTACTTATGTTATAAGACGAGTACAAAAGCTTTTTTTATAGACTTACGCCTCTATCCCCGAAGGGATAGATAGAGGCGTAATATAACACCCTCAATTCGCTATATCATACATTTTACGTCCCACATTGCCCGCCGCCGTGCTGGTACTGAGAATTAAGGAAAATATCACTAACACTTTTGTCCAACCGCGGTCCTCCTTGAATCAGAAGACACATAAGCTGTCCCCAGTGGATAGCATATACCACGGAGGCAGTCAAAAACTTTTTGCGAATTCGAATTTTAAAGCATGATTTCTAAGTATGTTCACACGACTTGTAAATCGATGGCATGATTTGCCACAGTAGCAAGCAGCCAGTAACCAAGCTATATAATAGTCTTTCAACATGGATGCGATTTTTTCAAATTGAGAAAAAAAGCTCCGAATGCCAGGGGATTCGGAGCTCTTTTTTCTGTGACGTTTCTGCTACTAGGTTATTACGGTCGTTGTTTCGGACTGGTGTAAGTTCAGTGCCGTCCTTCTTAAATGCGGGTTCTGGCAAAGGAAAAGCGATTGTAGATACCTTGAAACGCACACCACGGCTACAACGGGTATATTGCTTCTTCACGTCAATCGCACTATGATACTCTTTTTACCCTAGATTTAACTCTTAATGAGACCAAATTGTCATATTAATATACAATTATACAATTTGCCATATTTCTGCATTTCTTTGAAAATCTGTTCAGTAACTTTAGCGTAAAGGCGTAACAAACATCCATCCATACACTAGATTTCACGTTTATATTAGTAGAAGAACCAACGATCGCCATTTATTTAGTATTGTCATGTATTATCATATATTTAGTACCTACATGTTTTTACCATATGTGTGGCATATTTCTGATGATGTTGATATTTCTGCACACAACGACGAAGTAACAACTCTCATAAATCACTAGAACCTTCTCGATGTAACTCATAGCGTGTAATCTTTATTAGAAGAAACTTTTCACCCAGCATGAGTCTCCAGGCGATCGTTCGCGTTACAAATTGTTTTACTGCATACAAACTAACGAAAAATAAAGAGTAAATAGCTGCCGCATACCTGTTAGGTGTTTCAGTACATTGCAGAAGGAAACTATAGAGTTAGTCTTAACCCATTCCCAGTCCCATGAGCCACATGTGGCTCATCATCATCAGCCCTTAACAGTCCACTGCTGGACTAGGCCTCTTCTTTGAAAGGAGGAATTGGCCTACTATACCACGCTGGCCAAACGGGTTGGTATAGGGTTTGTATCAAGTTTTCCGTCTCTTACAGTGCTGTTCTCTGCATAATATGCTCCCTCTGTCGGCTCTTACGACACCCTTGGGATGATATGGGGTGGTGACCATCCGTATTCTTAATCCGCCACCACACGGACGACGATGTGGCTCATAACAATTGAATTTCTATTGTGTCTGGCGTTGGAAAGTGAAAGTGTTAAATTATATGCATCACCCGAAGCAAACAGTAGCTTTGGGTAGTGGTTGATAACTCGACATCAAACCCTACATCAACCCGTCTGGCCAGTGTGATGATGAGGCAAAATCCTCGTATTTACTATAATTTGTTATGATGCAAATGGGAGAGGCTATGTGTGCTATGTGGTCTGCCAAAGCCTGTATAATGTCAATATTTACTTCATCATCAAGAACATTGTTTCCAATTTCTTGTTCAGTGTCTAAATCATCATATATGTCATATCATTGGTGAAGCTATTTTGCTATTACAATATTGAAACTGAGTATATTCATAATTCAAGGTACATCATTTTGCCATGCATTGTCTTTTATTGATATGTAGCAACTTTTGTACCACGCTTTTGATGAATGAATATTGTTTATTGAGTATTTCTATTTCTCCGAAGACTTGCTTTCAAGGAAGTTCATGGTAACTGGACTGAGGACTCACTCACTCAGTCTATAAGAACCTTTTAGCGTTAATTAGAATAGAAAAGAAATATTTAAAACATTGTCATAATAATAATGAAGACTTTCTACGACGTCAAAAATATTCCACTTATAATCGAAAAGTTTAGCACGTGTCTTTATTACGAGCAAACATTTCAAGTTACAAAACATGTAACTTGCAAAAGGAGAAAGCCCACGAACGGGCCCACTTTTATGGCGCCGTGTCATAGCTAAATGTTTTTCAAAAATCATGTCTTTATTTTTTTTTCTTTTTTTTTGTATTGTACCATATTTTAATATTTTAATTTAATTTTAGTAGTAAGTAGTATACACCGCTATTTTTTAATTAGTACAAAAAATTTAACACAGCACTAAGTATCTTTAACTGATCATATTTATGTAGTTAAAAAATAAAAACACTAAGTCCCAAAACTGTCTCAAAACTGTCCACAAAAATACGTGATAATTGGTAAATGCAATACTAATACTATGGCCGACCCGAGTACTACGAGTATCATTGTAAAATGAACCATTGATAAATTCCTCTCCCCCCCGCCCATCTGCGCCTGCGCCACGCCCCAACGATGCGACAAATCAGTTCATATCACGGGAGTATGTAGCTATGCTTCGTGCGTACTTTTTGAGTGGAAAAATCGCGAGTGCAGCTGTGTACCCATGGACATCTTATTGTGAGTGTACAAAAGTGATCCGGTCAGTGTCAAACAATTAAAACAGTGCATATTGGATGCTTTTGACAACGGTGGTGGACATTTCGAAGGACAATGGAAATACTTGTAAGTTTAGTTAATAATACGTACTTAAGTAAATAATAATTTGATGCGGGCGGCTCAAAATCGGTCTGTGTTCTCCACACACCTTGAGGAAGACCTATGTCCAGCAGTGGACGTCTCTAGGCTAACATGATGATGATAAAATAATATTTGTAAATAGCACATGATTCTAACTTCATAAATAAGCCAAAATTACACTTTTCTTTTAGTCCAGAACACGTTCTTTTATTTTGATATTTGTTTGCTTTCTAATTACATACCTCCGTATTTAATTACTTGTTAAACGATACATTTTGCTGGTCCTAAGCCCGAATGAAGGATGAAGGAGAGGGTAGAATTAACAAAATTAAAAAATAACTACCTACATTTATTATTTTCTTCATTTTATTTTCTATGGCTACCTACATCATAAGTGCGACAGAGAGAATGCGAATGAGCAGGATGGAATATTATCAATGAATTAGTGAATGGATTGTAAAATATGACTATGATTTAAGTGAGATTTTCTACAATAAACAAATGATAATAACTTTGCTCTTTATTGATATTATGAAATTCTTACGTCACATATATGATAATAATATCTTCGCTAATCTGTCCTTAAAGTTTTTGTACTAATTAAAAAATAGCGGTGTATAAGTAGTTATAATTGTTTTATGTTAAAATTAATTTAATTTTGTGGTCGTTAATAAATAAAAATGTTTCTGAAAGATTATAATTAGAAAAAAAATCATGTCTTATATTTTTTCATGTATTTTCCTTATACACGAATATTTTCTTATACATTAGCATTGTAGAAGGCAATAAATATGAATTTAACCGATCAAAAATTCATTCGCTTTACTTCCGAAATCTAGATGCTAAGTGTTGCCAGCGTTTACCTATACTATTTAAATTAAATAAAAAGAATCGATTACATTTAAGTGTTAATAATAAAAAATATATTTAATAATATTAATTCGTTTATGATTGAAATATTATTTTCGGCTAAGTTTTTAGCGAAATAGCTATTTAATAGTGTGTTTTAACTGTTGAAAACTAAAAATAAGTGTACTTACAATGTAATCGATTTTAGATATCGATTAAATATATAATATACATATATATTTAATGTGATGTGCCGGATATCTGTATCCATATCCGTATCCGTATCCGCGGATATCCGGGAAAGAAGAAAGATCCGTATCTGTATACGTTACTTTTCTCGCGGATTTTTTACGGATCTTTCACCTAATAAATTTTCAATTGATAGGATGGAATGCTATAGGTGATTAAGTAGAATTAATAATCTATTATATTCCTTTCGAGTATTTTTAACATAATTTCAATACAAGTCGAAACATGGTCTGTCTTTTGTTCCACCGGACGTGCGTGACCTCACCTATCGTTTCAAGATCACGCGGACCGACATCGATTCAGTAATAAAATGATGATCCGTATCCGTATCCGCGGATCTTGACACCAAATATCCGTATTCCGATCCGTATCCGCGGATATACATTTTTAACGATCCGGCACATCACTAAATATATATACTTCTGGCAACACCATCATGCGTCAGATCTACGGAAAAATCAATGTCTATTTCGTCATTGGCGGTTACCGTACTAGTGATTGTGACAATTTTTACGATGGGCCCATACCCCCTAAGAAAATGGGCATTGTCCTTTGATATAAAGTACTTTTCATCCAACAACCAGTGATCAGAGTTGCCTAGAAGGACTGGGAATTGTTTGCAGAGAGCAATGGAAGCGTGATTGTATTCATCCAGTCCTTGTTAGCAAGACAAATCTCTGACATATGTACTGTGATTCACAGTGATGAAAATTACATGTAAATTTACCGGAGATCTTCTAGTGTCGGTCCTGCAACTAAATTAGACATGCACACGACTAAATTGTCCAATATAGTGAATTTTATGTCTAAATACTTAGCTATCAGGCTGAAAACGCGACGTCTTCAACACGAGGAACGTGATACACAATGTTTGCAAATGTTCAATATGTCACAATTTTATTACAGCTTATTAATCGCTCACAACCTTTGCCGGGCAAACCAATAGCGACAGTTGCAAGGTTATTACACTATTTGATTCAATTCTACAATTCACGCGATAAACAAAAAAACGGCGTAGTCCAGGTGCAACCTTTCAGGATGTTCTCATGTCAGAAAGCTTAGAAGTAAATAGTCTCACCAACAATAACTATCTCATTGTACTGGGCGGTATAAATGACAGGTCTCCAAGTATTTTTAATATTTGTGTTAGCAATTTTTTATGTCGTACAAGAAACACAAATGTACATGACATGTTTAAGTGTTGTAAACCACCAAAATGCAGAAAAAAAAAATAAAAAAAAATCTTTTTTGCGAAATTCCATTTAATCAATATTTAAGAGAATCAAAAATAAATTATGAATTAAGATTTATCAGTACATCGACATGGCTTTCTCTGTTTTTATGCCCAGACTGAGCTTATTTGCTTTTCATGTATCTCGGATATTGCATAGAGAAATTTTACGTCAAAACAATAAAATTAAAATGGATCATTATCAAAATCATTTAAAACAAGGTATCAATAAAGCTACTCAGACACACAGTGTTACAGAACCTTATAATTTAGATGACAACGTTTGTAACATCTCTAGCCCTATCACAACAGATCCATTTTTTCGTGTATAACAAAATCCATATACTGCATCAAAATATTAATGGCGTTTTAAGCAAATCTGATCTTTTAACTTTGAATTTAGAAGGGCTTATACAACATGGTAGATCTATTCATGTAGTATGCCTTACTGAACATAACATGTTAAAAAATGACACCAAATTCAAATCTTCCAAACTACTCTATGGCAGCTTCTTTTAATAGAAATAATAGGCGGGGTGGTTCTTGTATATTGGTCAACAACAGACACGACTATAAAAATATCCTGACCGTAGAAAAATTTAGTACTATCGGCGTTATGGAGTGCTGTGGTGTTGAGCTGTCTGAACACAAACGTATAATAATTTGTTTGTATAGACCGCCACGGAATAATAAACAACAGTTAGATATTTTTTTAGCGCATTGACCTCTTTACTTCATGAATTTTGCTACTCAAAAAGTAGGGTTATTGTATGTGGTGATTTTAATATAAATACACTGACATCTAACAATCAACGTGACATTTTAAACTAGCCATTAATGAACCGACTCGCTTAGAAAGCGGGACATGTATTGACAACTTTTTTCATAATTTGAGATGATGTAACTATACAATTTATGATTGCTCTTTCAGACCACACAGCACAGATTAAAAAACTTTGCTGTGTGGTCTGAAAGAGCAAAATCAGTTAAAAAACTTGTCCAGTAAAAAAATGTTTTTCTCTCACTCATTGGTACATTGAGATGAGAAATTTGAGTAAAGAAAACAGAAACATTTAAAAAATGCCTTCGGTCATTAAGTTTTAACGATGTTTACAAAACTGATAATCCAAATGGCCTTTGCCATATTTTATGATTTTTTCTTACTTTTTTGTGATTTATGTTTCCCTTCAATATTAATTAAAAAGTTTTTACGTAACAACCTGAAATGGTTATCTAATGGTATTCGTAAATGTTCGAAACGTAAACGGGATTTGGTTTGGCTTTATAGGAAAAATCGCACTAAAGACAATCGACAAACATTCAAAAGCTACTCTAAGCGGCTTAATAAGATAATAAGGCTAACAAAAAAGTCACAGAATGATTATTTAATTAAAACGGCTGCGAACAAGAGTAAAGCTACGTGGTCGATTATAAACCAGAGTAAAAATAACATACCTATGGAGACTATTTCCCATTTAAATGTCAATGGTAATATTATCAATAACCCTACTAGCATCCAAGAACCATTTAATACATACTTTACTATTCAAAATCAATCAATTCAATATCTTTATTTGTGGAACATAGGTTACATAAGGTGTTATAGTTTGCAATACATTGTGATCCGTCTATGTCCTGCCATGCATCAGGCATACAAATGAGTAATTTTAATACAATTTTTTAATACTAACAATTTAATGACGTGCATAAAAATATAGTATTTTACAATTCAATATTCAAATTATGTCAGTCAAATAAAAAAATTTGAATTTATGTCAACAAAATTCGATAGTATTAATGTCAAAAACAATACGGTAATAAATTAATGTTAATGAAAAGACACTTAAATTTACAATAACAATCATATTTATTAATAATTACCAAAGTTTTTCCTCTAGAAATTCTGTGATTGAATAATACGCTTTGCCCACCAAATATTGTTTCAAGGATTTTTTATATGTGCTTATACTTTCTATATCATTTATTTGTTTAGGTAGCTTATTATATATTTTGGGAGCCATGGTAAAAATACTTTTACTAAAAAGAGCTGTACGTGAGCTAGGTATTTGTAGTTTGTGCGGATATCTTTTATTATTACAATTTACGTAACTGTCTATATTACTTTTGACAAACACCGCACTCTCGTAAATGTGTAGACTAGGCACAGTCAAAATATTCATTTCCTTAAAATACGGTTTACAACTATCAATTTGTTGCAAATTACACATCGAACGTATACATCTTTTTTGAGACTTGAATACCATATTGATCCCGCTAGAGTTGCCCCAGAAAATGATCCCATATCGTAACAAAGAGTCCACAAATCCGTGATATGCTGTCTGAACTGCGTTTTTATTGACTATTTTGCGTAACATATAAAGTGCATATGAGTACTGGTTTAATTTCTTACAGACACTTTCTATTTGATTCCACCAGCTTAAATGCTTATCTATGTTTAGTCCTAAAAACTTTGTGCTATCAGTCTCATTTATTTTTTGGTCCTTATAGTGGATATTACGAACAGTATTTATTATATTTTGTCTTGTTGTAAATGTCATAATGTTTGTCTTACCGAGATTGATAATGAGGTTATTCGAATTAAGCCAGTCTATAACGTCATATAAAGAGGAATTTATTTCGCTGTCGAGATGATTAACATTTTTGGTTTTATATATAATTGTACTATCATCTGCGAACAGGATCATAGGATGTCTACTACATTGGGGCAGATCATTTATATATGTGAGGAACAATAATGGGCCCAACACGCTACCTTGGGGAACTCCATATTGTATTTCTTTTAATGTGGATGAATAAATATCATTCAAATAATGGGCAAAACATTTGCAATTTTCAATTTGGGAGTGCATCTAGTAAACTTAACAAACAATATAAATCTATTTTTATGTCACCTTCGACCTCTACAGATATTTGTAAATTAATTCAATAATTGAAAAACACAAACAGTACGGGCTATGACAAGGTTAATAGCAAAATTTTGAAAGAAGTTAAAGAAGTGATTGCGCCTGTACTAAGCCATATCATTAATAAATGTATAAGTACAGGTATATTTCCTGACAAACTGAAAAAAACGATAATAAAACCATTGTTTAAAGGTGGATACAGACTTTGCGAGGCATGCGCTACGAGCGGCGCACAACGAATGCCTCTGCTTGAGGCGTGCGTGTTGAAAAACTATACCAACATATGTATGCTCAGGTCGAGCCATCGCGTACGAAGCAAACGCCTCGTTTGTCTGTCTTCATGTTTGCTGCGAGGCATGTGCTACGCACAGACGCGCGCGTGCGAGCCGCGCGTGTGCGCCGGCTCATTGCGAGCAGTGCGTTGTGTTTGGACGGTTGTGTCCGCATCGCTGTGATGTTTGCACGCATTATGAACGAAAAATTTAATATGCGAATATTATTAGACGAATTTGCGAATAATCTATTCTAGTACTAATTGCAAAGTTATTTTAATAACTACGAGCTTCTACAATCTAAACAATTTGGTTATTCAAAGGAGCGCTCCACGACCGATGCCGGTGATGAGCTTGTAAAACATATCTTTGATGCCTGGGAGGATTCACATGATGATGCTATAGGTGTCTTTTATGATTTGTCCAAGGCCTTTGATTGTGTAGAGCATGATACATTGATCAGGAAATTACATACATCACTATGGTTCTAGTAGTTCTGCTCCGCATCTTCTTACTTCATATTTGAGTAATAGGATTCAGAGAGTTGATGTTAACGGGATGCGTTCACATGGGTCTGTAGTCAAAATGGACGTCCCACAGGGTTCAATCCTCGGTCCTTTTTTATTTTTAGTGTACATATATTAGTGACTTACCACACCTCGTTAATGACAAGCACGGGATAGTTCTGTTTGCTGATGATACCTCACTTTTATTTAAATTAAAACGTCAACAAATTGATATGGACGATGTAAACATTGCTATCTCAAAGGTGGTTCGCTGGTTTGAGGTTATTAACCTGCTTTTAAATAGACTTAAAACTAAATGTATTCGATTTTTGATGCCTAACGTAAACCAGTGAACACCTCAGTAAAGGTTAAGGATAATGTCTTGGATCTTGGGGATAACACCAAATTTTTAGGCATTACACTAGATTCTAATATGCAATGGGGACCACATGTTAGTAAATTCTCGAAAAGACTCAGCTCATACGCAACATACGCAGTCAGGAAAATTCGCCAGTTAACTGACATTGACACAGCCAGGCTTGTATATCATAGCTATTTTCATAGTATAATGTCATACAGTATTCTCTTGTGGGAAAATGCTGCCGACATTCAGACCATCTTTGTTCTGCAGAACAGAGCTATTCGAGCAATTTATAATTTGGATTATGGGGCTTCGTTAAGGCATAAATTCAAGGAAATTATCATTTTAACAGTTGCAGGCCAGTACATTTATTCCAACCTAATATATTTATTCCAAAACAAGGCCTCATAATCAAAGAAAGGTGATATCCACAATTTGAATACTAGAAATAAGAGCAAACTAGTAGTGCCGGCCACCCGGCTAGAGAAAATAAAAAACAATTTTCAAGACCAATGTGTGCGCTCTTACAATAAAGTGCTAAGCAATATTCGGTGGTAGAGTATATTGAAGACTACTATTTGGTGCTAGACATAGATTTATATATGGTGCTAGATTATATTGACGACAAAAATGCTTGGGATTAATTTGCTCGGTCCCACAGGCTACTTATGTTTGATTATTGTTAAGTTTCATATAAGTGTGAGTTATTGTGTCTTTATTATGCTAGTTTAGTACTTTTAATTTTTTTTTAAAAACCTTATTAATTGACATCAACATTATAGACACACCAGCTCATATACCTATGCAAAATTTAATGAAGTTACTAAGTTTTTAAATCATATAGAATCAAGACGAAGAAAAGAGTGGCCCGGAGTTTCTTGTCTGATTCTTCTCACTAGACTCTACTTTCTGAACAGGCATTTTTTTTCAATGCTCAATTATGTTAAAATGTATTAATTAAAGTTACCTACTTTTTGTCTTTATTTAAATGACCATCTGTCGTATCCAAAAAAATTAAAAAAAATAATATGGAAATAAACATATTAGAGTTTGAGTTTAGTAGAGTTGACGCATGTAAATGGTGTGTAACGAATGGTACATGATTATCCTGAAAATGGCGACTGTTTCCGTAGTCCCGTGAATAGCGTATGCGTCTGCTGATCAGGAAGTCCCGGGTTCGATTCCTGGGTCGGTTAAAGCTGTTACTGGGATTTCCCGAAAACTCACTAACAACGCGTAGTCTGTGTGAAGTGTCCGGTTACGGAAATAGGCTCGGCCCTTATTATGTGCGACCTACAAATTTATAACATGCCGAAACATGGGTAATATTACACCTCCGCCTACCCTTTCAGGGACACAAAAAAATGACTATAAAAAATGGCGTTAAATAAGATGTACTGCTACTATTAAATAATAATAAGCTAGTAGTAGAAAGTATAAGTTATCTACGAAATTGAAAAAAAATATCTGAGACAATATCAATATTGTACTTTTTTTGTTTATTACATCTTAAAAATATATTGCTTGATTAACAGACTACTACGGCGAGTATCTCAGTTTCAACCCATGTCGCGCACCATTGACTACATATTTAAGTGTGTATTTAATTGTCAAACGGTGAATAAAACGTTGTAAGGTTAAAATATCTGTCAGTTCTCCACAATATTCTCGAAACACCTTTCCTCTCCACCCTTCCTGAATATGGACTTACCCTTCTCTTAGCGAGAAGAGGCTTATGCTCAGCAGTGGGCAATGGTACAGTTTATATACAGGGATGGTTGTAGAAACACGTGTTTAGGTCGCTTCAATGAAACATCGCTCGGAATTGTTTTTTTAATTCAAATCGAATCTGGAACCCAAGCACTTCTTCAAGCAAATGTTACTCATGATCAAAGGACCAAAAACAGAAAATAATTGCAGAGTTAATAACAGAAAGTCATATTTTTGTACTATCTCTATGTGTACCATATCCCCAGGGACACATGTTTAATTTCTTTTAAAACGTGCCTGTGCATCCAAAACTTAACTCATTACGTGAAACCTAACAAAAACACAACAGCGGCACACTGGCATACATGTGTTTTTTTATTAAAAAGCATTGACTAGGTCCGTAGAGCGATAGGGAGACACAACTGTTACTAGTCCACTATCAAAGTGTGTGTGCAAAAGTTCCGAACATTTTAAATGTTACCTCAATGCATGCTACCGCTGCGTGTATTTTTCGACAACTCCCTTTGTCCTCCTATTACAAACAAGCAAAAATTTTCATTTATAAACAGATACGTCAGAGCTAGGTGTTTCAGTACATCGCAGTAAGGAAACTATATAGTTAGTCTTACATTATATGCATCACACGAAGCAATTAGTTTAAAGGGAAATAGAACTCGATATATTTTTCCTTCATTTTAACTACAGAACCCTATAAAATAGATTATATAAATAAAATATATGTTGTACTGCCTCGTTGGTCTCGCGGCATAAATGTGTAAGTGGGTTTGGGAGGTCTCGGGTTCGATTCCCGGCTCGGCCAAAGTGTTATTGGGTTTTTCCGTTAGGAAATTCTCAATAGCAGCACGAAGTCTGGTAATGGGCCAGGTACGGCAATAGGCTCGCTCCCTATTATGTGGGACCTAAAAATTCATGGCGAAATGTGGGTGTTATATTACACCTCTGCCTACCCCTTCGGGGATACAGGCGTGAGTCTATAAATAAAATAAATAAATAAACACGAAGCAAACAGTAGCCTTGGGTTGTGATGGATAACTCGACATCAAACCCTACATCAACCCGTCTGGCCAGTGTGATGATGAGGCAAAATCATCGTATTTACTCACAATGCACGATATTATGATGCAAGAAAGAGAGGCTATGTATGCTATGTGCTGAAAATAATAATGTCAATATTTACTTCAGCATCGAGGACACAGACTTTTTGTTCAGTGTCTAAACCGCGATGTGATATCACTCATATATTTTCAGTACAATGAATTAATAATAGTTCTTATCTATACTATAATAAAACTGTAGAGGTGAAAAAGTCTGTACATTAAAGATTTTTCGACGAAAATTAGCTAAAAAATCTAGGAAAATGCTAAAAAGCAATACTTGATATTTTTTAGAATTTATGCCTGTCTGTCTTTCCCTATGTTCCTAAAGATCTCTAAAATGGCGAAATTGATTTCAATAAAACTTACACTCATGTACAAAGGATTCTCAAACCTATAAAATAGTATAATTATGTTACATCACAATCGGTTGAGTGGTTTTCGGTGTACAGCTTGACCTCTCCTTTGTAGGTAGTCTCAAACAAAACAGAGATCATCCAAAACTGGATATATATGTGGTGCCATCTATGATCATTATAAGTTTGATAGTAAAAGTGTAGGTACCTAGTCTAAATAGGTAACTTTAAAGATTTTTATGGCTATTTACCCGACTTTAAAAAAGGAGGCGATTCTTAATTTCGTCAGTATATTTTTATGTATTTTCGATAAATAAATTACTGGAACCATGCATAATTATAGTTATCCTTCCGACCGATAGATGTCACTATTTTCAAATCATTTTCTAGGAAAATAAATGTATCTTGCAAAAAAGACAATAATTATGTGTCAGGTACCTTTCTGTTATTAAAAAAGTAATAGAGTATAATATTCGGCACTTTCATAAACAAAGTCTCTGTGTCAAAATTGATTACAATATCCACTTAATTTAAACGGTAAATCTTATTTATTTCAAATTATTATGTTTATATAATGGTTATTTAATCATTTAATTTTATTTTAAATGATAAAAATAATGACTATGGATCCTTTTTTCAATAAATTGTCGATTAGTCCATATTATTTTCTATCTAGGTCGGTTTGTATATGTAAACATAGATGGCGTTGAGATGAGATTACTTGGATTGGAGTCTTTGTCGTTTCTTTTGAATATTTGATAGTTGCATGTGATTGTGTTTCTTTGATTTCTTTTGTTCGTTCGTGTTCTGTTCATATACCTACAGGTGTCTCATTATGCCCAATTTCCCACTCCTCACGTCACATACGTGGGAATCTTTGAGCGGGAGACTGATGCCTGAATTCAGATACCTCTTGAGTTACTCAACGGGGCTATCTTACTTTCGGCAGGGCTGGATATTCGTAGTCCTGTGTGTATTTTCTAAATAAATCGCAATGACAGACACTTGCAATAGCTAAAATCGACCTCCGAACATGTTGTTTTTTACATGGTCAGTCATATGTGGTATATTCACGAGTGAGCGGTAAAAATAATTTATATCAATATGTATATATAAATATGTGAAGGTGGTAAAACAGTTGATGTTGTGTATAGAGAAATTGTCTAAAGATGTAATATTAGGTATATAATCTATATATATAAAAAATTGGTTGCCTGTAAAGTCGGTATACGGGCGAAAGTTTTACGTGACAACGACTTTGAGTGGTAAAATAATTTTAATGTGAATATTCATTCGTATAGTAGGAAGAAGGATGAAAGACGCGTGCCTTTCACTTTTTATGTCTGTCTCTCTCGCTCTTAGGCGGGACGCGTGCCTCTCACTCGCTCTCATTGTGAGCGCATAACGTGAGCGGAGCGTAACGCAGTTTCTTGAAGTGTCACCCGGCAAACCAATTTATAAGACGTTGTCACGACAAAAGTCGTGTTAGTTACACTATTTATAACTCTAGAACGGCTGAACCGATTTGGCTGAAAATTGGTGGAGAGGTAGCTCAGAACCAGGAAAAACACATAGGATAATAAAATGCAAAAAATAATCTGGGATGGATTTTAGAGAGGGTCGAAGTTTGTAGGGACAAACCTCCTACCGATTGACAGTAAGGACGCATGCGCTGTAAGAATTGAGTGCTGCGCATGTGCTATCTGTCATTACTGTCACATTATACATTGTCATATGGTGCACTGTCATTACTTCGTGCGCTTACTTATATCTATGCTCTATGCTTATATAAACTAATAATCATTGTAACAGCCTTGGCTAATCTCTACTAATATAAGGTACAATTGCGAAAATTTGTATGTCCCATTTTCACGCTAAACCGGCTGAACCAATATTCTCTACTCATAAATGCGAAAGTGTGTATAGAGATATATCGGACCATGGCTTTGATATTTGACTGTATGCTAAGTGATGTTGTTGAGCACCTTTTGGTAAATAATGTCATGAATACAGACCAAGTTTCTTCGTACCCTATAGAGTTTCTGAACTCCTTCCAATTATCAGGAGTACCTTCACGCGACCTGAGACTGCACGCTGGTGTTCCAGTCCTGTTAATGCGGAATCTTAATGCACCAAAGCTTTGTAATGGCAAACAGCTACATGTAACACCTAGGACGAAACATTATAAAAGCTTTTCGCGATTAAGGGTTCCGTAGTGGAGGTATCGACTTACCATAGCCATTATCTTCGACTAACTATTAATAGTATTTGTATCAACGATTAAGCTATATTTGCGGTTTTAAGATGTGCTTTATTTCAAAAACTGTGACTACATATCGTTTAAACCAATTTTCTTTGGAAGTTTTTATTACGATCTACAGCATATATTTTTTTTAGATATGTCACTCTCTTACTTAAAAGTTAGAGGGACACACACACCCATTTTACCACTTTGGAACCTCATATCTTTCAAACGATTGACTTCGAGAAACAATGGTTTTAGGAACCTCAAAGTAATTTTAACGACCCATTTTCCACATCAGTTCCATATATGAAGAGCCCTCCTTAATATTCAATATTTTTTATTTTCTATAACGTCGTAAAGTGGTTCACAGAATACATCTACCTACCAATTTTCAAATGTGTAAACTGAATAGTTTCGGCATAAAGTGGCTATGATATACGGATAGACTGACAGACATAGCGCGTCTATAAAGACTTCGTGTTTACCCATTTTTGACTACAGAACTCTAAAAATACTGTTTACCGAAAGTGAAATGTTTTAAATACTTCTTGCGGTTATATTTATTATTAGTTTCTATGAACAGAATTAAAACGAAAATTACTATAGAACGATGAAAGAGTTTTGTGTTACCCCGAATTTAACGTGAGCGAAGCCGCGGGCAAAAGCTAGTGAGATAATAAAGTCTTCAATTAATATTGATGCCTGTACTAGGTTCAACCTGCGTCAGAGGCGGTTAAAATACTCTGAAATAACTACAAACGGACAGAGATAATAATATAATATGCTATTTTACAATATTTAAAGCTAAATAATTTTGCTAATCATGCTTGTCACCCAAATAAACCAGCATCGAATAGTAACAATCAATTCATTTTGGTGTTATTGCTTTTGAAAGCCTATTTTAAAGGTTTTTTAGTATAGCCTTATTTCGCCACATGAGTAAATATTGTCTTCTCTTTTCCATCAAGCGGGCTACCGCCGAGATTATAACTAACATTCTCGAGGAAAAAGTTTTTTAATACATGGCATACCTTCAACCGTTATTCGAGACAATGGTAAACAATTTGTAAGTGCAACTGTTAAGTCTATGATTAGAAAATATTAAATACCTAGCTTGCACTTTACACCTAAATACACTCCACACGTAAATTCTGTTGAGAGATACAATAAAACCATTGTCACTACTATATCTTCTTTTATCCAAAACGACCATAGAATATGGGATACTTTAATTCCCAAAATTCAATTCACGCTAAATACTGTGGTTAATGAGGTAACTGGTTATACTCCGAGTTTTTTAGTGTACGACAGAGAATTAGTAACTTGCGGTTCACACTATATTGATGCCGAGCCAGATGATGTTATTTATATACCTAGGGATTCTTATGCTGAAAATAAAGGCTGTCTATCAATTATTTTCGATAAGGTCCAGTCTCTTTTAATCCAAGCTCACGCTAGACACTCACACACATACAACTTACGTCGTAAACCGACTGAGTTTAACATAGGTGATACTGTATGGAAAAGAACCTTCTATTTAAGTGATAAAGACAAATCATTTAGCAAAAAACTAGCTCCTAAGTTTACCAAGTGTACTATTATTGCTAAAAAGTTACCACTAGTATACGAATTAGCGGATTCGTCGGGTAAATCTATTGGCAGTTGGCACATTAAAGATTTAAACTAATTAACTACACTGATTCCTAACCTAACTAGATTCTTTCATTGTATCTACCTACAGTTTGAGTTTCGTAGTCAGTATCTACTTAGCACTTTCTACAGAAGTTCGGAGACTTAGTTAGACGGATTTTTCTTGTCTAGACACGAAAAATCCTGCTGTACAGAGCGGGGTATTGTAACGTAATACTCCACGTATTGCGTTATAATATCTCGCAGGCGCTTAACGCCAGCTTAGCCGCAGAGCGTTCGCAATATTACCATATATAGTCATGTTCAGAGCCAAAGGCAGTCTGTGAGTCATAGGTTTATGCCTATATAAGATGGGTGCGCGAACTAAATCGGCTACTTTCCCTAGAGGTCGGAACGCTGCCGCTACACCTCGTGATTATTCTACATTTTACTTCCTATCTACTGTCCCGCTGGGATTCTTCCTACGGGCTGCGACTTACGAGCTGCGGGCGCCGTGCTGCTACCAGCCGCCGCCTACGAGCCTCCTACAGCCGGGCCACGGACGCCGGACTGCACCATTTACGCCTGAGCCTTACCGCTCGGCCCACATCGGCTGCATTGCCTGAGCCTCCACTCTGCCTACACCTCGACCACCGAGCTGCCTGCGCAGCGTGCACTTCGGCCAGCTCACTGGCGACCCTACGAGCAGGCTACCCTGCGAGCGTCGGACAGCAGCAGGAGTCTACACTCCAGCCCTCAGGCCAGTGCTTACCTAGTTCGGTTATACTGTATGTAAGCGGTAGTGAGACATAATAAAGAACCTGTTCAGCCTAGCAGTGTTTCTCTTGAACCCCGACATCCTACCTGAGATAGCCTGAGATCCTCCGTCTCAAAATTTAATAAAAATTGACGAGTGATGGGCTTACTCCGAATGAATGTTGATAAAATATCGATCATGTTTACAGGAAATCCTTAGCTTCGAGAAACTTAGAAAGATCGTGAAAATGTTCGAAGCAATGTTCGGCTCTGTTCGTTGTTCAGTACGACAAAACAAAAAACGGTGAATGATCGCTCTTCTGTTACCATTGAACGCTCAGGTGTATCAACGCCATTACACTTCCTATTCGATATAGTCTCAAACGACACTACTGAACGACTTATTGACAATTTTTATACATGCTTTACAAACAAAGAAATACAGTAATTATTTCTAATATTTATTTGACAGGTCTCAACTACGTAATTTTTCGAAAATAGCGAGGAAATATCAGTCATTTATCCCGTGACCACGGCTGGTGTAAGTGTAACCCACGCCGAAGCGACGTCGAGGTATTACTTACTAGAGCAAAGTCCTCCAGTTTTGACCGGCATCCAGTAAGAATTACCAGTTAGAATTTCCTGAACTCTATAAGAGATGGCGCTGATCTGACTTTTGCCATTACAGTAATACGTTCTTACAAAGTACGTTAATATTTACGTTATCGCAACCTAGTAAGACATAAAACCAGGACCTTGCACAACCAGTCCCGGATTGGTTTTGAAACATGTAGACAGGCCAAGGAGGCTCTTCCCGTAGCAGACGGTACGATAGCTAAACAAGTCCTCCGGCTATCCAAACAACAACTGCGGACAGTCACGGCCGCCTTCACAGGACACGGATCCTTTTATAAACAACTATTTTCTATAGGTATCACCGACAGCCCGCTGTGCAGAGCCTGTATGGCCACAGACGAGCCGGCAGCCCACCTGCTCCTCGACTTCCGTGATGTCGCACAGTATAGGCAGCAGTACTCGACCAGACACAGCACCCTAAGGGAAGCAGTGGGCCACATCAAGAGTCTGCTGGCCTTCCTCGATGAGCTGGGGTGGCTCGAGTGACACTATTCCCACTCCGTATGCAAAACACACGCTAGGACGTGGAGTTGCTTAAACAGCCCGTGCTACCATATCATACCATACTTACGTTATACGTTACTTTTTTATATACGTTCTTAAATGCAATGTTGCCAGATGTACCTACTTTCGGGCTATACACATACACAAACAGAAAACTGTAATTCCACGATAAAACAGAAAGCAAGACAGAAAAATCAAACACAGAAAAATAACACAAGTAACGAACAATGGCAGTCTTATCACAAGTTGTGATAAGGCCGCCATTGTTCACTAGTTCTAAGAATGTTTCTGTATACTGTTATTCCATTTCTTTCTGGTGTACAATAAAGGATATTCGTTCATTCATTCATTCACAAGACTACAAAATGAAGGTTCCACAAAATCAAACACACAAGACGTCACACCAAATGTATCTGTTCGGTGTAATAAAATATGTTTATTGAGCACAAATAACACTAGTCAGATATTAGCGGCAGCCATGAACATAGATACAGACAATTTTTAACTGCTCATAGTTTTTAAACTCCGCCGCAAAAATGTTATTTTTGCCAATTTCAGATACGAATTATATTTTCCAAATCAGCATCTTACTCTTGAAATAAAATCAGAGTCTTAAAATACATTAAAAGCAATTGTTCAAGATTAAATATTGATTACCTGGAGGTACTAGAGAAAATATATTTTCCGTGGTACACCATAGTTTACATAGTACATATGTTTACATAGTAAAACGAATCTTAGGAAACGAAGATTAATTTATAATGATGAAAATCTATATAAATTCTCAAACATCGAAGATTATCACTATTATCAGGTATTAAAATTCATCAACATCAATACCGACTGCTATTTACGTCTGTCTTCCAGACACACCAAATACCCGTTTGCATCTTTCATCATCACTTCAAATTTTAATTTCAGTGGTGAGAATTCGCCGTCTTGATCCAACGCTGGCAAAAGTCTGTAGCGTCGCAGAATATTTGAAATAATTGTCTTCATTGACATAATAGCGTATTGAGAACCTGTGAATGAATGGATATGTTTAATAAATACAATCACAATATTTTGTACGCCTGTCAAATGTCAGTTAGATAATTCAGATAGAACTCACTCCGAATGTCCCTTGTTAGCCGATTAATTTACATAGTCAAGTCAGTCAGGCATTCACGTCAGTTGTGCATGTCGGTCAGTCGCTGTGTCAGTAAATCAAGTATAAGTTAAAGAACAGATGAGTCAGACAATTGTATGATAAACTAAATTGAAAGGTCTAAGCGAGTCCAAAATCGTCTCATCTCTCATCTCTAATCTGAATATTATGTACTTGAAGAGTAAAAGATAATAGTCAACTTGGATGCGAATTATACGCGTAGCACTACAAAAGATGTAGCGCTCATAGCGAAACTTGGCTTGCCGTTCGTAACACATCGGCAAAGTTAAGCAACGCTTGCACATGGCGCCACTTGGATGGGAGACCACGTGTGGCATTTACATCTGAGCGCTACCGTGCTTCGTAGAGCACGTAAAGCTGTGTGTCCAGGTTCTTGTCTCAGGATAAGAATCGTTAGGCCATGTCGGAGGCCTTCGGGCGAGCCGAAAACTCCGACACTAGAGTTGGCCACACACTCACACGAAGAAGAAGAATACAAAAAATACGAAATTCCTTTTCTGTTTAGTTTCCTGGACACGTTAGTAAAGTTGACTATTTACATGATTATCATAAGTTAAAATGTCAGTTAATACACGATGTATAAACTCTGTCGCACCATATCAACACAGAAAGTCTAGTCTGCACGTTATTCAATGACTATACATAAGTTCGAATATATGATTGCGAAAGTGTATAAATTAGGATTTATATTGTTATGCAAGATACCGTCCGTAGTTCCAAACGCTTGCATGTCAACTGTCGCGACAAAAGACTAGGTATGTTTTAATCTGACGAGGTAAATTTAAAATATAGGAATTTAAACTTTCGTGGTCATTTAAACTTGATTTAAATTGTCTTTCGGGATATATACCACGTACCTTTGTTTGGAGTAACCGATATTTTGGCACTGTTGCAAGCACCATGTTTACGGATGGACTGAGGGTATTGCGGGTGGATGAATGTTACGAGCAAGTATAACGGTCTACCCGCTTTCTTACTCGTTTTTTGCGTACAACACTACTGCCAGTGCCACTGTTTTCACTATCGCACTGTACCCGATCACGACATACTACACTCACTACGTCAGCTCTCGGTTTGAGTTTTTCCGTTTCACGGGTTTTACATAGACGCACCACTGGATGCCAGATACTCGACAGTTGAAACCCATCCTCTCCATTGAAATTATTAAACTTTTTGATTTCAATAGCCTGAAAGACAATTTAAATTAAATTTAAAATCTTTTAAATCTAAAAAATAGTAGGCAAGTGAAACTTAACTCCCGAAATCACTTTTATTACACTTACCAAGACAATTTCGAGGACCGTGGCTGAACGCCAAGAATGCGGCTGGATGCTTTGGAGGCTCATCAATAAATCTCTCTGGCCTGAACTCATCTGCCTCAGGCCCCCAATACAACGGGTTACGTTGCACTGACCAGATGTTTATAAATACACCGCAGCCTTCCAAAAGAGTTTTTCCTGAAGCTGAAACAGGCAGACAATGGGCTATAAAAATACATCGCTGCCTTGATTTTGATAGGTACACTACTCTCAAGATAAATTAATAGCACAAATCTTAGTAATCATCATCATAATTATAAAATGAGTTGTTTGGACTGACATATCATCGAAGAGCCTAAAGTATTGAAGCTAGAAACATGAAATTTAGACAGTGAGGGTCTTATATCATGTAGATGACATAGATGCCCACTAAGGGAGGATTTTTTTTAAGATTCTGCCCCGAAAGAGGTTAAATTGGGATTATAAGTTTTGGGCGAGTGGAATCGCGGGCGGCTGATTAAAAATCGAAAAGAAGAATCAAATGTGATCGCGTCGCCAGTCGTGTACGTGTATGTAAGAAGTAATATCGAACAAATTTATAAAAAAGAATTTAAAGTCATCGCCGTTACATGCCGGTAACTGATGAGTGCCATGTACAATATACGAAAAATTAACGTCAGGCGAAACAGTTAGTCCTTAGTAGTAGCTTAAAAAGATACTAATTTTCTAAAACCTTGTCGAGTTTCTTTCAAGCCTGCTTAAATAGGTACGGTTATAATACTTCGATAACAAGGAAAATGACAAGAATTTAAATATGTGGTCAAAATTAGTCCTCAATGAGTTCTTATTCACTACTTACGTAATGTTATATCACGGTCGATTTTTCTCAAAATAACTGGTACTGGAGGATACAGCCTCAAAGATTCTTTAATGACTGCTTCTAAATATTTCAGTTTTGGCAGGTCTTCTTCTACTACTGGTCTATCAGAATCGCCAAACACTTCTTGTATCCTGAAACATAAGTGGTATTTTAAAACTTTCCTCATATCAAAATAATATTTTAGTTTTCCTTGTGTCCAAAAAATCCAGCAATTAATTTGTTTTTTTACATACATTTCCTTAATCTGTTTACGGTCATTCAACCGACTTAAAAAAATTGGAGGCTCTAAACGCATTCTTTTATGTTCACTACCTAAGAACTTCGCAATTTAGTAACCAATTTGGAAAAATACTTTTCTGTTTGGAAGGAAATGTTTTCCGTATTGTCCCATCTAAGTATGAGGAACGACATCTGTAAGACGATTTCTTATATGAACTGATAATTATATTATTTAGTGAGGTGTTTTACTTACTCTCTAAAAACCTTTTCCTGTACACGAGGATGCCTCGAGAGCAGTACTGTAGTGAAGGAAGTGCCGACAGCAGTGGTATCCGTGGCCGCTCCTAATAACACCAGGATCTCCTCTTGTAGAGCTAAGTCGGTGTACCCATGTTCCGTATTAGACGATTCTATCATCATATCCAAGAACGACTTTATATATTTTTTTTTCTTGTCTGCAAAATATATTTTTGTTACATCACAACAACATTTATAACCAAATTGAATTATATCAGTTTGTATTATTACAAGCGACCTTGGTCTCCAAGCTTTGGATGCAAGCGGCAAAATGCAAAGTAGTGTTAAACAAATCTACTTACTTGATGCATGCAAATCTTGTCCATTTGCCCTGTTTTCTTTTATTATCTTAAAACATAGAAAAGAAAAAATATAGTATCGATATCTTTTTTTTATAGTAATAGGCGGCAAACGAGCAGATGCATCGCCTGATGGTAAGAAATTACCGTCGCCCATGGACACAAGCAACACCACAGGAGTCACAAGTGCGTTGACGCCCCTTGGGGATGAGAAAAGGGATAGGATGAGGAGTGGGATGAGGGAGAAGGAAAAGGGGATAGGGCCTCCAGCAGTCTCACTCACCGAACAAAACGCAACAGTTTAGGTACTGCTACATTACTGTTACTTTACTATAGCACATAGAAAAGCCGAAAATCAGGCTCAGTGTCGGGCCAGTTTAGAGCCCTATATGCAGCAGTGGACTATGGCAGGCTGATGATGATGATGACATAGAGGTTAAAAATAAATGTCAAAATCTGGGTGTAACATCTATTTTAGCGTTCATACGTAACCTAAATGACTAAAATCAAGAAAATATTAAGAAAAGACTATTTTTTATATTTAGAAATTGAAGTGATAATAACAAATAATGACTCTAAGTTTGTTTCAGCCTTTCTTCTCAAGAAGTCATTTAGCTAGGAAAAGCCGGCTTCATCTAGAATATCTTTGCATAAAAGTGGTATAAAAATATGTTACAAGTGTTATGTTTGTTACATTTGTTTTGCTTAACATAGCATGCAATTTGTAGAAATAATATTATGTAGGTGTTAAATGATAAACATTTATGTTTGTGAAATCTTGAACTGTGTAAAAAATATCTTTGTAAAGAGGGTAGGTATCTCACTTTGTGTCGCAACCAAGCTTTGGTCGGCGACCAAATCGATCCGAGTGTTTGTTTTTTGTGGTGGTTCTCGCTTGGTAGCTCTAGACATCACGGTAGCACGACTGCTCGCACGACCATGGTGTCCTAATGAAATAGGCCCTACTACGTAATGGTACCAATTGTCACGAACTGTACTCATGAATTTAATGGAGTGACATCTAATATCGAATTACCTTACCTTTTCTTTTATTACTTTACCTTTTCTATAAAGTTGTAGAGATATGCCTTATACATTTTATACTGGGCGTGTAATATTTTGAACACAAAGTCACTGTGGAGCCATGGCTTGTTGAATCTCGCAGCAACTAAACGAAGTAGTTCAGCCACACCAACGATAAATGGATTGTTTGTATCCTTTTGTGCATTAACTTCTATACCCATTGTGGCCTCTGAAACAAAACAAGTAAATGTATCAGAATTTAATTCAATTTATTTCTTAGTGTCTAATAGACATGTAGCGTTAACAGGTATTACAAATAAACAACCATGTTATAATTGTCGATACTTTCTATTTTTACTGTAACTATTACACAACTTCTTAGAATATGGTGTCTGTTAACTAACTATAATGTCATCATCATTATCCTCCGCGTTACCCCGTTTTGAACCAGAGGGTTCGCTTACTAGTCTAACCGGATTTGGCTGAATATTAGCTTTTCCACAGAGCGACTGTCTGTCTGACCTCCACAACCCGAAAGGATAGCGATATTCCATGGTTTAGACTAGTGTCAGATTTAACGTACCTACCTACTGACGCCTTAAAACGACTCTCAAAGAAAGACCCTCATGACAGCCTAGACCGATGGCTTAACGTGCTCTCCGAGGCACGAGGCAAGCAATAATTAACTATTCAACACACACATAATTACGAAAAGTCAGTGGTGCGCGCCGTGGATTCGAAACCGATATTCTCGGCATGGCAGTCTGTCGGAATCTTCATGAGGCTGCCTTTAACTAACTATAATATCAAAAAGAAAATTAACTGCAAACGCATTTTTGTACTGCCTCAAATATTATTCGTATTCAAGTGGATATAGAAGGAAAAATTATCTATAGATATACTGATCGCCAGACCGGTAACTTTTGCGTTAAGAGGCTGTAGGTACACCACGGTATGTGTATAGCCTCTTAATTCAATTCAAATCTTTATTCAATAACAACTTTTACGTCGTGTTTGAATATTTGCAACAATACAAAAAATACAATAAATGAAATAATTATAAATTAAACGAATCCTTACACATTGATGAAATAATTATAAATTAAATTAATGATCCCTGATACATAAAATGGAATGAGATCAATTTTTATGATATGATTATAGAAATAAATACTTAATAGTCAATAAAATTTATGAAATAAGTACCCATATCATGAGCACGTCTTCACCATGTGATTCTTACAATAATTAAATGTCAAGTAGAAAAAAATAGATATGCAAAAATAAAAAAAAATCAGAGACAGCACTCGTATCTCAAGGTCAATAACTCATTGCACACGGAACAGAAAATAATTTAAAAGCAACAGAGGCAGGTAATATAAATAATTAAACCTGATTTGTAACCTTCATTTTAATCGAGCAAGATGCAAGACTTGTAAACGATACACTTAAATACATAATTATACTAGTTGAACCGACAAACTTCGTAACCTCCCTAATAGGCGATTCTTTAAATATTTTCTTTCTATTTTTTTCCAGTGGACTAAATTGTGAATCTAAACCATTCTCAAGGGCCCCTTGAACACACACAAAACAAATCATCAAAATCGTCAATCGTTTAGGAGGAGTTCAGTGACATACACATAAATACAATACAAGTACTTACCACATATAGCATCCAAAGCATACGAAGTAAAGTACGGCCAAATAGAAATGGGTCCCTTTCCAGCAACAGGTTTTAATTTTTCGACCATCACAGAGCTCTGTTTGTTGAAAACTTTGACAAAGCTCCTTAGTTTCTTGGTGGCGAAGCTTGGGGTGTGCAGTTTACGGCGAGGACGCCAAATTGAAACTAAAATTTACGAATGGGAACATTTACTTTATACTAATTTTATAACGCTTAAAGTTTGTTAGTTTTTTGGTTGAACGCGCTAATCCCAATAACTACTGGTTCGATTTGATATGACATCACGCTAAGAACCACGGGTTCAGAGCAGTTGATTTAGATAACGCTGGTGTGACCAACATAAAAATAATTATTCAGGTCGGGCCAGTAGTTGAACAAAACATATAAATTCTTCAGCTTTATCATATGGGGATAACCAGGAACCAACCAGCCCTTAGCTGTTATATATTTTGCAAATACATTTCCACTTTATTCGTCATCAGCTTAGTTACAGACTAAAGCATTGGATGTCATTAAGTCATACTTAAGTGACAGAATCCAATGTGTTGAAATAAACGGCTCAAAATCCAGTGGTTTACCTATTGATTTAGGAGTGCCGCAAGGAAGCATCCTAGGGCCTTTTTTGTTTCTTGTTTACATTAACGATTTACCTTTTTACTTGAAAAGCATTTGTGACGTTGTACTGTTTGCTGACGATACTTCTTTGATATTCAAAGTAGATAGAAATAAGGACCATTTTAATGAAATAAACAGTGCGCTCATTCAAGTAACTAAATGGTTTAATATAAACAATCTCGTACTGAACGCCAAAAAAACAAAATGTATTAAGTTTGCCCTGCCTAATGTCAGAAACCTTGGTCCTAGTATAGTTCTAAAAGATGATGTACTCGAAACATCTGAATCTACATTATTTCTAGGAATAACACTTGATTCGAAATTACAGTGGGGTGCGCACGTTACATATCTCTCAGGGAAACTTAGCTCAGCTGCTTATTAAGAAGGTTCGTAGGTTGACTGATGTCGATACGGCTAGATTGGTTTACTTTAGCTATTTTCATAGTGTTATGTCATATGGCATACTATTATGGGGTAGGGCTGCTGACATCGAAAATATTTTTATATTGCAAAAACAGTTTAAGACAAGAGTCACACTCAAAGAAAAAATTTAAAATATTGGTATTCTTACTGTAGCATCACAATATATTTATGCCAGTGTTATGCATGTACGACAACATATAAATTCTTACAAAATGAATAGTGACATACACAATATTAATACTAGGAACAGGCCCAAGTGATGTGTACCGTATTTCAGTTTACACAAAACACATAGCTCTTTTATTGGGCTTAGTATAAGAATGTATAATAAAATACCATCTAATATTTTAAAATTGCCGGTAAGGTCGTTTCAGACAATAGTTAAAAATAAACTTATACTAAAGGCATACTATAGTGTAAATGAGTATCTTGACGATAAGTACGCTTGGAAATAAATATTATTTTTTATTAGGCCAAATTTTGTTTATTAGGTCAATAAGCAGTTTAGTTAATTACCGTATTTTCTTTTTTTACTACATTTGCATTCTTGTCCTACTCTTTGTAGTATAATTTATCGGATTTGTAAGGTGAGGGTAACCCGTGGTCATGAACTGCTAACTAATGGATTGTAAATTGCTGCAGGTTTATACAACGTTATTACTTTTCGGGACATACTATTCCACCATAGCTCTGAGCAGTCATGTTCACGAGTTGCCAACATCAAAAGACGTAAGTTGATGCTCCTGTTTCACCACATTTACTTTGGGAGGCTGACCAAACGAACATCATTTATTGCTTGAGTACGATATCAATAACTATTAAAATTTTGCTTTTGTAGATAACTCACAATGTGAAACAGTTGCAGTTCCTTACAAAGATAACATGTAAAAACATTATACTGGCAGTTAAAAAGAGTGGCCACGAGTTTTATTGCCGGTTCTTTCTCGTGGTTCTACCTATTGCATTGCGAACGTGGCAGTAAATGTAAATTTAGAATCATCTTGTAATTAACTTAAATTTTTGACGTTCATAAGCGTCACTTTGTGGCCTAAATGAATAAATGATTTTGATTTTGTTATGTATCTCACCTGGTGCAAATACACTAGCGTTGCCCATAATGACCCAACACAAACTTATCACGTCACCTTTCTCTAAGCAGTTCTTTAGAATGACTTCGCTTATTTCTGCGTCACTTATCACTGAAATCAGACACGTTATAATTTAAGTATCACGTCAGAACATTATGAAGATCAGATACAAATCATCAGCGTCCTAGCGTTATCCCGGTCACATTCATGGCTTACGTCTAATGGAGCTGATACACTTGAGCATTCAGCTGTAAAGAGCATTCTTGCGAATGTTACATAACAGAAAAGCAAACGAGTGTGATTTAGCGAGCTTTGTATTGAGCGTTCTGGTGATCATTCTAGCGAATGGATGGTAAATTTGCTTCGACCTTTTTGCTGAATAGAGCGTTTGATAGAAAGCTCATGAAAATGTTCGTGACGATGTTCGTTGTTCAGTTCCACAAATTTGAAAACGGCGAATGCTCGATGTTCCGTTACAAGGGTATGCTTAAATGTATTAGTACCACTAGGGTCCGGGATCTGCGCACAAGAAATGTCAGAGATGCGTGCAGGGTTCTTTAACCGATACCCGCTGCATGGCAGTCTGTTGGTATCTCCACTAGGCTATCGCTGCCTTAGGTAAAGTGTTTAAGTTGACTTACTCAAATGAAGTACGTTGAGATGCCACATTCCCATTATTCCTCCTTTATTTTCTGCCTCTTTACCCATAGTTTGTATAGATTGCAAGATCTCTGTAACAATATAATTATAGGTTATTATCAACAATTACACTTTGTGTCTAAATACATTATATACCGTACAGACAAAAATGTATATACCTATGTATATTTATATATTCTCTAATACCCATAGTACAATACATACATAGCTCTACTAAGTTTGGGACTAGATGATTTTGTGAGTATGTGGTAGAATATTATTATTATAGACTTGTCTACTACTATTTAACTTGTCTGCCCAGTGTGGCATAGTAGGTCAAATTGCCATATTGACATACAACGCTATTAAGAAACAAATTAGTGAAGCTTAAGTCCATCAGCAATAAGCATAATTTAACTTTGATATGATATTTATAATACAATGACATAACACAACTTCACGCCTTTATCCCTGATGATGTAGGCAGAGGTGCATTACACAGCCACACTTCTCCAGTGTAAGTTTGTAATAAAGTTAAAATATGGTTATTATATTTATGTTGTTTATTTTTATATTATTAACCAACTTAACTATTTATCGCTTCTTAATTAAAAATACTAGACTCTGCATGCCTTATTATGTAAAATAAGGTTAAATTTAAAACCCTTGCTTTGCGCCAGTAAAATTGATTTGACTTGTAATTAATATTACACATTAAAATTAGACTTAGACTATATGTGCTGTACGTATAGTCTAAGTCACGTAAGTGTACGTGAAAGTACTTTAACACCCTAAACTTGTTAGTTTGGTTGGTGTAACGAAAACTAAATTTTGTCTCACAAACATATAAGTTTTGGACTAAACGGGAAATATATAGTTTCAAATAAAAATATATCAAAATCGGTTATAAATTAATCGAAATTCTAAGGTAACATAAAAATAATTTTAAAATTGAACCGTCATCAAATATCTACTGTAGGTATTGTATCAAACACCTATATAGTAGTAGGTATATGAAAGGAAAAATAATGTTATGTATTAACTAAAAATAATACAATCGAATATTATAATTTTTTTGCGGTTGGTGCTAGCTAGGAGGATGTACGATGAGAAAGACAGAAATTAAGATGTATATGTACATACTTGAATTTTTGTCGAAACATTGTTTTTAACCTCTGACGCAAAAAGACGGATATTATAAGTTTGACCTGCCTGTCTGAGAGTCCGTCTGTGTAACTGTAACTCCTGAATGGATCGATATGAGTGTGGTTATTTTTAATCGAAAGCCTGTTTCATCGTGGTGATTATTAGCTATGTTTATGCAAATCGGATTACCAGTTTAAGAGTTACAAGCATTTTATAGAGCGTTTTTATGGGCCGATGGTTCTCTATTATTTATTACTAGAGGACGCCAGCAGCTACGCCTGCACATTTAAATTTATCTGTTTTGACCGATCCCGTGGGTATTTCGGGCAATCCCTTCTTAGTGCACCCCTACGGTCCCCAAGGTACATACATGCCAAATTTCAGCTTCCTGCGCCCAATAGTTTTGGCTGTAGCTTGTCTGTCAGTCAGTCAGTAACGCAAGGATTTTATATATTAAGATTACGTACCTTTGGAGCTGAGACTTTTGAAGTTGGTTTATTTATTTTATAAAACGAACACTTGGGGCGAAAACAATATTAATACTACTACTTACGTTCGTTATTGCCTAAAAATTTATATGTCTGACCCAAAAAGGGCAATTCAGGAATAACACAAGGAAACTGTTTGTACAACAATACCATTCTCTTGTCTCGACGATTTAAGAAATATATTCCCAGTATTATAAATACTAATAAAAATAATATCAGCATATTGAAACTTCTTAAAAATAAACCAGGAGCACAAATTCACAAACTGCTTACTGGAGAACCGTGCACGAAATATTCTCGATCGCGATAGGTCGCCGCCGCGCGGTGCATAGGTATACATTTGTTTTTTTTTATGATAATATTTTTTCTATAAACATGAGTTGATGATTTAAAGAGATTTAGAAAAGGCATTCGATCACGTGCCGCAAGACCTGATTTGGGATGCACTCCAAGAACAAAATGTCCCAGAGATGTACATACAATTGATCCGAGATATTTACAATGGTGTTAAGAAAAAGGTGGTTTGTCCAGCAGGAACGTGCAAAAAATTTGAGATTACAGTAGGAGTTCATCAAGGTTCGGCACTGAGTCCTCTTTTATTTAACGTTACCATGAACTAGCTCACAAAGCGCTGCCAGAGACTCGTGCCGTGGAATATACATACTGTACGCAGATGACGTTGCTTTGATATCAGACTCGGTAGAAGACCTACAAAACGATTTCAACCGCTGGGGAAATTTGCTCAAACAAAACGGTCTAAAGATCAGTCGCAAAAAGACAGAGCATATGTCTACGTATTTTTCCTGCCTCGACCAAAGACAAATTTCTCGTGAATTCTTGCCTCGAAAATTCTCGAAGAAAAGCCCTATTCTGGTCGTATCCAAAATATGTTAAATATGGCTCATCATTCATTGAAAGAAAATAACGTACATAAATTCTATGTTTATTAATACTGCACCAGAGGAGTTTGCTCTATTGTGGTCTTAGGTAACGATAGAAAAGATAATTAAGTTATGACAAATTTAGATTCAGTCAACTTTCTACGTAGTTTTAGATGGCACGTCAAACGCTCCTGAATCGTCAAAAACTTGAAATTCAGACATGTCTAAAAAACAGCCTTGCCTCCTCATCACATGTTTGTAAAAGACAGCAGAATAATTTTGATCAGTGTGTTTTCCTTATTCTATTGTAGTCTATAAGAGAAACTAACGCTTGCGTTTGATAAGTTTATAGTTTGATATTTTTTATAACATAGTTGTATAAAGACCTCTCTCCCAATAAAGATTTAAAAAAATATGCTTGTCGATTGCTCGACGATTAAAAAAGTCGTTGAAGTATCAATACAAGAACTTTAGAAATAGTTTGGGTCGTATTTTGGACTTATTATTGAGTAATACTGAATGTAAAATTAAGTCAGATATTGCGTTAATCCAGCCGGATAGTCACCATCCTCCATTATGTGTTTTGACCTCACTTTAGATACAGTACACGGCTAAGAAAAGTCTATGTGCAAATAAATAGATTTATAAAAGTATTATAAAGCCAATTATCAAGAAATAATTGCAGAGCTAAACAGAGTGGATTGGACAGACCTATTTCTTCATCTCACCAGCAACCAAGCAGTTGAAGTTTTTACGATTATTTGTACGGTATTATTCGAACTCATGTCCCACGAACACGCCGTAGATCACCTGGATTTCCCGAGTAGTTTAGTGCGCCGCTCAATAAATTTTTCAAAAAAAAAAAGGAATGTGCTTGGGTAAGATGGAAAAAAAATTAATATCTTTCAGATTATGAAAAGTTTACCATCTATCGAAAACATTTTAAACAATTATCTGAACAATGCTTCAATAGCTATACCTACATTATCTGTTGAAGATAGTATATCTCTCAATGTTAAGCACTTTTGGTCGTACTTTTGAAAACGCGGCAAGGACAGCGGTCTTCCTCATTACATGTATTAAATAAAAAAATAATTTAAAGAAAAACAAAAAACCCGACTGCGTAAAAACTAATTTTAAAAAATACGTGAAAAAATTAATTCAAATAAAAACTAAAAAGAATAAAACAAGCCCAGTACTTTAGAATTAGAACTGAAACTGAACGACTCACAGTCGGGGCCCATTCAAATTTTACCAATCAAATCTTCCCAATTGGCCTCGACTGTGAGTCCTTCAGTTTCAGTTCTAATTCTAAAGTACTGGGCTTGTTTTATTCTTTTTAGTTTTTATTTGAATTAATTTTTTCACGTATTTTTTAAAATTAGTTTTTACGCAGTCGGGTTTTTTGTTTTTCTTTAAATTATTTTTTTATTTTATACTTTTTAGTTACGATTCATTAACGAAAATATATTTTGTTCTTCATGAATTTTCACTGTTTTTTTTTTGTTTGTATATCGTTTATACTTGAAATAAAAATTTAAATCAATAAGTAAGAAAATTAGCGAGAATGATTGTTTTGTTAAACAGCTTTAAATCGTTATATATCCTAAACTATTATTTAAAATGAAAAATGGTTAAGGGAACCTAAAGATGATTTTAAAATACCTATTCAACGACACCCCACTTGACATAGTTCATTGACTTTTTTTTTTTAATTTTTACAATATGGCGTCTGCTTGTGGCTGTGGTGAATTTTGATTACTGTCATGTCTTTAGTGACACTCGCAAGATTGAGACGAATCGATTGACGTAAGAATCATCAAAATCGGCCTACTCATTTAGTCTCTAGAACGCCACATAGAAACAAACATACATTCATACATACATACATAGACTGATAAACACATTACCCTCCTTTGCGTCGCGCAGTCGGGTAAAAACACATCTTTGAACGATCCCAAAGCCATTATTTTCCACTGTTTTTAACTCTGTTTATGAACCTTCTACCTGAGATTATTCTAGCTGAAATGTCTTCTTGTATTTCTGACATTTAACTCGAAAAGGATGTAATTTTAAAGTCATTGTCATTAGATTTAACTAAAGGGCCTGGTCCGGATAGTCTGACCTATATTTTTTAAACAAAGGCTGCAAAGCATTTGCATTCCGTTACACATTATTTTCTACAAATGTCTCAGAGAAGGGGTGTTTCCATGCATTTGGAAAAGGGCTTTCATTACAGCCATTTATAAAAGTGGACACAAAAGCAACATAGAAAACTATCGACCTATATCCAGGGTTGGGCAGTATTTGAATCTTTTTTTTTATTAAAAAAAACTTGTCAAATTGACTTCACGCTGATGGTAAGCTGACAGTGAAGTCCTATTGTGAAGGCCATCATCCCCAATTGCTGGTTAAGCAATGTGCATGGCGGCCCTCACTTTGACGGCCTTGAGAGATGCTTTTTCACACCCCGCTTAAAGGACCCAGGATCAACGGAGGAAGGAAACACGTGAGCTGGCAGTGAGTTCCACATCTTTATGGTACGGCAAAGATAAGATGTACCGAACCTTTTCGTACGTAACGGTATCTGTTCTACCGTGTAAGCGTGGTACCTTAACCCGGCACGTGTTGTTCGGGATAGGAAAGGAGAGGGTGGGATGAGTTTAAAGAGTTCTTCTGAGCACTCACCGTGATACAATCGGTAAAAGACAGCCATTGAGGCTACGTCCCTGCGTAATTGCAGAGATTCAAGGGTCTTAGTAGCCTCAAGGACACCTATGATACGGACAGCACGCCGCTGCAACCTATCTAGCAGGTACTGAGCGGAGCCGTTCCAGAGCTGAGAGCAGTATTCCACGTAGGAGCGAACCTGAGTCTTGTATAATAGACACAGCTGCTCCGGCGTGAAAAAAATACAAATACGTATTTGGTATTTGTATTTCAATTACTTTCATAAAATGTAATTTGTAATTCGTATTTCAAATACCTACCTGACGCCGAGGTATTTTGTAATTAGTATTTAAAATACTTGAGGCTTCAAAATACATTCGTGAGTTCAAGGCGTGAGTATGATGGTAAATCAGCTATTAGAGTTCGCAACACAGCACCTGTCAGTATGATACCCTTATTGTTAGGTAGATTTTTTTATATTTACCTATGAATGTAATTCCATTTTGAAAGTGTATGAATGATTGCATGTTTTTGTATATGTATAAGAATATGTACATGTATAGATGATTATGTGCATGAACTTGATTTTTGTGATCGTCACTTGGGGTTACCAACTAATATCAGAGTTGGTTTGAGGCTTATACCTCAACCAGCATAAGCTTGAATGGTAACTTCATTTTTATAATATACCTCTTGGCTAAGAACTGTGTCACAAATTGTGTTTATATTATAAAAATATATGCTTTCATTTCATTTCATTTACTGTACGATACATAAGCTACGTCAAAATTGGCCCTCGTTCTAATTGCTTACAAAACGCAAACATCAAATTGTTATTGATGTCAAAAGTTGGTCGCGATGGATGATCAAAATCCTATTAATCAAGTGCGAGTCGAAATCGCCTATGAATGGTTCCGTACATCTATATCTTAATTACTTTTTCGCCACCAAGTGTTAGTATGAACCAATATTATATTTGCCGTTTTTTATAATATGTGATATACATTCAGCCAAAAAGTATCGGGAATGGATTATTTGTTTATGGTTCCAAATTCGAATTTTTGTTTTTTTTTTTGTTGATGTTAGACAACTGTTCTCAATTTTGACGGGAGTTTAAGTTGCATCTGTTATCTATATTAATATACAGTGCTGTTTTTAGTTATATTATGTCTAGTGTGAATTGCGAATTTTATAATGGACAAAAACATGAAACAAAGAGTTTGTCTTCAATTTTGCATCGGCAATGGAATTTCGTGTTCGGAGTCAATGAAAATGTTGCAGAAGGCTTACGGTAAATCGACTTTATCTGGTAGGCCATCAACGTCTGCAACAGAAGTTAACATCGCAAAATTGAAGGAAACGAGTAGATCCGTACCATTTTAACTTATTAGGTATGAAACATGTTGCCGCTCGGCTAGTCCCAAAAGACCTGACTTTTCTCCAAAAACTCAATCGCATGAGAGTCACCGAGGACATGCTAGAACGAGTCAATTCCGACCGAACATTCATGAAACGCATTGTTACTGGTGACGAGACATGAGTTTACGATTTTGACATGCAAACTAGTCAATAAGCTTCGGAGTAGCGCCTTCAAACTGAACCGAAACAGAAAAAACCACACCAAACTCGTTCAAAAATCAAAGTCATGTTGAGTGTTTTCTTTGACTACCGCGGTGTTGTCCACTTGGAATTCTTGTCGGAAGGTCAAACAGTAAATAAGGAATATTATTTGATCGTTATGCAGCATTTACGATAGCAAATTCGACGAAAAAGGCAAGATTTGTGGCAAGAAAATTCTTGGATATTGCACCATGATAACGCTTTTGCACAAAGCTATGATTGTGAACGAATTTTTGACCAAACACTCAACGAATACCATCGAGCAACCACCATATTCACCAGATATGGGTCCAGCCGACTTCTTTCTTTTTCCTAAACCCAAATGACCACTTCGTGGCACCCGTTTTTAATCGGTAGAAGACATAAAGGAGAATTCGCGGTGAGAACTGAACTCAATTCCAGCAATAGCGTTTAAAAAATGTATCGTTTCCAATCTTTGAAGGTGATATATATATATGGTATTTTCTTGACGAATCAGAATCTGTTAGCTCCGCCGCAGGTGCGGCGACATATTGGCCATATTGCTGATTAGTAAACATTTAGCAACTGCCACCAGTGCATTTCATTCTGTATAAAATTGCTTTGAGAATCTAGCGCCGCGCCGCTTCCCATACTATAAGATTACCGATATGGGGAAGTCGCTCGATAGTACACTAACTGCTGATCCCAATATTTGATATCTGATATCCGTATATCATACCGGCCGTAAGAAATCTAGTATTCATAAAATGAAATTCTTTTACCAATCAATAGGTTGAGCTGGAAAACTTGAATGTATTTTGTAATTTGTATTTTGTATTTTAATTACAATGGGTTATTACAAGATTATTTTGTATTTTATATTTCAAATACTCGACTTAAAAGTATTTTGTATTTCGTATTTTAAATACACGCGTGAAAAGTATTTTGAAATTTGTATATAATTACAGCAAAGAATGTCTTTTACGTGTGCCCATATCTATACTGTCCACTTTGTCTAAGTTTTTGAGAGTCTCGTCCACGGTTGCCTATTTCCTCAGTTGTTCGTCATTATTCCCGAACAGCATGGATTTGTTCAATCCCGATCTACTACGACAAATTTAATGATTTTCACTCAATTTTTATTTAAAAACATGGATCAAGGTACCCAGATTAATACTGTGTACACTGACTTTCAAAAGGCTTTTGATAAGGATCATAAACTGCTCTTGGATAAAATTGCCTTCAACGGCGTTAGAGGCAATTTACTCAGATGGTTCACATCATACATATCCCGTAGGACTCAAAAGGTTTTTGTCAATAACGGATTTGACGAGTGCGTAATTGGAATCGTGACATTCCGATTACGCACTCGTCGAATCCGGTGTGCCCCAGGGTTCAGTACTAGGCCCATTACTTTTTATTTTGTTTATAAATGATCTACAAACTTGTATCGTGAAAACGTGTTTCGAGTGTGTCACTAACGGGTCATTGACCCAAGCGACTCGCGATATGGAAAATAACATTCTTAAATGCAGTAGTTGCAATATAGTCATCAGTGAAGTGCTATCCTTTGTGCAAAACAAGATTGAGATTATGGACAATGAAAGCCTCATTCAGATATGTAAAAGTGCCTTTACAGAAGAGGATATAAAACAAGCAAAGAGCTTACTATTTCAAGCTATTCCTAAGTGTAAGCGTATGATAACTAGAAAAAAGAAAGGCAAATCGGTAAGAGATCTGGAAGATATAATTGAACTATTCAAGGCGACGGATCCGGAGGTCATTCCAGTGTTTGTTGCACGAGATCTACAAAAGCTTCCACCTATAACTTTCGATCACGTAGATGTCACAAACTTATTGAAGAACGTTTTGAAATTGCAATCTGACATGAAATATGTGAAAGAAAACTATGCGACTCTTAAACAAATGGAAGATATGTGTAACAACAGGATAAGTGGTTTGCATAACCTCGAGCACTCTCCCATAGAAAACTCACAGTGTAATATAAACAGACAGAGAGGAGCATATTTATTAGACGAAAGCTCATACATGGCTATGTATGATTCAAATAATGACAATAATAAAATGCCGATGCAGGTAGTAAACAAAACTTCCGAGCCAGTACGCACCGATTCTAAGATCGTTTCGCCGTTAAATAGCGACATACCGGTCATAAACCAAGGACGGTCGGTGACCTCGTCACCGCATACACTCTCGCGCACAGTGAGCGGTGATACTCCCCTCTCGCTTGCGTACCCAGCTATGCTCGTGGAGGCGCCGCCAAGGACGGCGGTTTCGACTGAGAAAGGAACGTCAACTCTGTTACAGCGGCCGACGAAACCACCTAATGAGGCCCGTGCGCACGTGCAAACACCTGTGGAGCGCACTGAGAGAGATAGCTTGATCATACGAGCGGAGGCGCGTACACATGAGTCACAGAGAACATGGGCGAATATTGCGGAGGAAGGGGCACCGTGGAAACAGGTTTCTTATAAGCGGCGCTCAAACAACGAACGTTTTATTGGAAATAAAGGCAAGGCGACGGCAATAGCGGATAGCAAATTTAAAGCTGCAGTGATTAAAATCCCGTTTTATATTTATAATGTAGATAAAGGAGCCTCGGAAAAGGATGTGACTGAGTATGTTTTTAACAAGACGCAGGTTAATATTTCGCCGCAGCAAATAAGTATGAAACTACAGAAGGATTACATAGCATATAAGTTTATGATACCTAGAGATAAGCTAGCTGTGTTTATAGACGAGAACCTATGGCCGGAGGGTGTATCTTTTAGGCGATTTGTTTTGTTTAAGAACCCGGGCCAGACGCAGAAAAGCGAGCGTGTAAATATACCTATAAAATAATGACTAGTACTAGTGTTAAGTTTGTAACGTTTAATTGTAAGGGCGTGAAAAGATCACAGCAATGTGTAAAAGATTTATGTTCGAGTGCGGACATTATAGCGTTACAAGAGACGTGGTTGTTACCTCATGAAATTCCTTTGCTTGGCGGCATACATGAAGATTTCAGCTACACCGGTAAGTCTGCCGTGGATATGTCAAGTAGCTTATTAAGAGGAAGGCCATACGGCGGTGTAGGAATATTGTGGCGTAAAAGCTTATTTAATATTGTTAGTGTGATACAATGTCAAAGTGATAGATTGACGGCGATAAAAATAGAAATAGCGCATAATGAAATTTTAATATTTTCTATCTACATGCCTACAGACTCGACAGAAAACCTGGCGGAATTCACTAACTGTTTAGGGGAAGTTGTATCTATTATTGACAACCTTGGCCTTGAATCAGTATTTATGTTAGGGGATTATAATGCACACCCCCACCAACTTTTTGGTGTAGAAATGATGAACTTTTGTTCAAGCCAGAGATGGATATGTGCTGATATAATGTCATTGGGTGAGGGGTCAGACACTTATACCTTTGTAAGTGATGCGCACGGTTGTAGAAGGTGGCTAGACCACTGTCTGGTCACGGAGGCAGCATGGAGATCAGTTTTCAGCGTGCGGGTTTGTCAGGGTGTGTATTGGTCTGATCACCTACCGCTACAGGTCGAATGCAACTTGAATGTCATTATACCTAAGAAAACTATATATAATAATAATGTTAATAAGATTATATGGGGGGAAAGAAACAAAATACAAATATCTCTTTATGAGCAAATCTGTAATTGTAAATTAAGTGATATAGATTTTCCAACAGAATTAAAACAGTGCACGATTTGTGATTGTAATAATGAAAATCATAATAAAGCCATAAATAGATTGTATAATGATATCATAAATTCTATGACAGAGGCAGCTATCGAAAGTAGTCGTTGCAGAGAGGTCCGGCGAGGTGGATATATCACGGGATGGAATAAATACGTCAAAGACTCGCATAGGGAGGCTCGGCTTCACTTTCAAAGGTGGCGTGCTAGTGGTAAACCGGTCTCAGGTCCTATCTGGAAGGCAATGTCAGAGAGCAGAAAAGCTTTTGAGAAAAACCTTAAGTCCCTTCAGGACAATCGCGAACAGGTTCGTATGGACATTCTTGCTACTCACCACGAGAATAAGTCTTTTAGCCAATTCTGAAAACAAACTGGCAAATTGAATCTGACGCCGAGTCTACCGGTTAGTGTGGGGGGTAAAACGGAAGCTGTGGACATCGCCAATATGTTCAGGCAACACTTTACGGTGGAGCCTCGGGTGATGGTTGACAGGGAGATCCTACGGGCTGGCGGTCCTCTGACAGGAGAACCAATTACAGTGACGTCAGATGAGGTATCACAGGTTCTAAAGAACATGAGTAAGGGCAAATCTCCTGGACATGATGGGCTTAGCGTGGAGCAGCTGAGGTATGGGGGTCCGCTCCTGTGTCAAGTTTTAGCGAGGTTTTTTATCTTACCCGGGCGGTTGTAGTACCTATCGTAAAAAACAAAACAGGTGACATCAGCGAAATAAATAACTATAGACCTATTACGTTAGCTACTGTAACCGCTAAGGTCTTGGACGGTGTGTTAAATAACTATCTCGCGCAATTCGCTAAACTTGAAGACGCCCAATTTGGGTTTAGGCCTGGTCTTTCGACGGAGAGTGCAATATTAGTTCTAAAGCACACCGTCAATTACTACACGGATCGCAAAACGCCGGTATATGCCGCCTTTCTGGACCTCTCTAAGGCGTTCGATCGGGTCCAATATAGGATACTATGGGATAAGCTGCGGAATATGGGAGTACCTGACCAAATAATTAACATCTTTACGTACTGGTACAATCATCAAACTAACTATGTCAAGTGGTCGGGCTCCTTTTCGGACCCATTCCTATTGAAGTGTGGAGTTAGGCAGGGCGGATTGAGCTCTCCCACACTCTTTAATATTTATGTAAATGGGCTGATCCGTGAGCTTAACAGCGTCAATGTAGGATGCTCAATAGATGGTAAAATATGCAACAACATTAGTTACGCTGATGACATGGTGCTGTTGAGCCCATCGATCAGCGCCTTAAGGAAATTAATACGCGTGTGTGAGATATATGCAGATGCACATGGCTTGATGTACAATGTGAAAAAGAGTGAGCTCCTGGTGTTTAGGGCGCGGTGTAAGAGTCCCTCTTGCGTACCACCTGTGACACTATCAGGAGTTGCACTAAACACAGTAAAACAATTTGTGTACCTAGGTCATGTCGTAAATGAGGATCTGACAGATGAACAAGACATAGAGAGGGAGCGTAGGGGGCTGACGGAGATTTGCCAGATGCTCTAAAGCTGTAAAGACGACACTGTATAGGGCATACTGTCAATCCTTTTATACATGTAGTTTGTGGACTAGCTATACGCAGCGGGTCGTCAGTGCCCTACGGGTTTAATATAACAATGCTTTCAGGTTGCTGATGGGGTTGCCTCGCCACTGTAGTGCATCAGCGATGTTTGCTGAAGCACGAGTGGATGGTTTTCATGCCATTTTACGTAAAAGAGCAGCATCGCTGATGCGAAGGGTCAGGGACAGTCCCAACAGCTGCCTGTGAGTCATTGCAGAATATATCCATAGTCCAATCTGGAGGCATTGGATAAGGATGCACATATCGTAGGTACTGTTGTGTTTTGTTTCTTTTTTGTTTTTGTTTTTGTTTGTGTGCTGTAGGTATGTGTATGTATAAGTTACTAACATAGTTTTAAGTTGTCTCGATGTACTACTAACATTTTATGGACTGAAAAGTCTGCAATAAATTATTTGAATTGAATTGTATCATCTCATCATCAGCCCTTTACAGTCCACTGCTGGACTAAGCCTCTCCTTTGAAAGGACGAATTGGCCTACTATACCACGCTGGCCAAACGGGTTGGTATAGGGTTAATTTCAAGTTTTTCTTCTCTTACAGTGCTGTTTCCTGCATAGTATGGTCCCTCTGTCGGCTCTTACGACACCCATGGGATGATATGGGGTGGTGACATTTCGTATTCTTAATCCGTCACCACATGGACAAACTTGTATAGTTAACTCTAAATTTCTTATGTATGCTGACGACATGAAAATCTATAAGGCCTGACGAACATTCAGGACTGTATCTTACTGCAACAGGGTCTTTACAGACTTTTACAATACTGTACTGTTAATAAACTACACCTAAGTTTACCAAAATGTCACTACATATCTTAATATATATATTTCTAGTGTGCGTTTGTATGTCACTGAACTCCTCCTAAGCGAGTGGATCGATCTTGATGAAATTTTTTGTGTGTGTTCAAGGGGACTTGAGAATGGTTTAGATTCACAATTTTGTCCACTGGAAAATGTATTTTGTATTTAATTTTTAATTTGTAAGTAGTTGTGGATTTTGGAATGTTTCACATTGGAACCGACGGACTGCGCTGCTATCGCAGTGTCAAATCTTATATTAATAATTTCGTCAACGAGTACATCGAAACCTTACCTGAATAATAAAAAATTCAAAAATAAAGATTTCGAGTCGACAACATATAACCGCAAAATTCGGATTGACGAGTATTTTGTTAAATTCTAATGATTCTGACAGACAAATCGCAGTCGCCATATTAGCCACTCTAGCGAAACGTCACCGGATAACATTTTGACTTAAAGCATTTTGAGTAACTACTACTTGCTACTACTATGTCTTAGTACTAAGTAGTTTGTTTGTGTAAATACTTTTTGCAGTTATATTTCTTAAACAGTTAAAACGACATCTATACCTACTATAATAAAGCGGAAGAGTTTGTTTGTTTGTTTGAACGCGCTAATCTCAGGAACTAGCGGTCGGATCTGATTTTTTTTTTGTATACGATAGCCCAGGTATTCCGAAAGGCTATATACTATATAACATAACGCTTCGACCCTTTGGGGCTGGGCAAAAGGCTAAAAAGGCTAAAAGATAATGTCGGCAAATCTCAGGAACAAGCAGTCGGATTTTAAAAATTATTATTGCCTATGACAGCCCAATTATTCCGCCACAACTTTTAGGGGCCAAACAAAAATAATAAAATGGTCAAACGAGAATGGGGAGGGTTGGGTCAAAGGCAAAAAAGGCTAAAAGAATAGGATACAATCTATATGGGTATCGTTTTCGAAATTTTCGGGACGCTGATTAATAATATGAAATTTATTATGTGATCCAAGATGGCGGACGGGAAATTAAAGATGGTGGAAGAGAAAATTTTAAAAATCAATATAGTTATCGCCTTTGATTTTTTAAGGGGTGGGGAATCGAAATACAACATCTATTTCGTGATCAAAGATGGCGGATGGGAAATCAAAGATGGCGGATTGGAAAATTTTAAATAATCAATATTGGTATCGTCTGCAATGTTAAAAGGGATGGGGAATCCAAATACAACATCTGTTTCGTGATTCAAGATGGTGGATTGGAAATCAAAGATGGCGGATGGGAAAAATTTAAAAATCAATATGGGTATCGTCTCTGATGATTTAAGGGATGGAGAATCGAAATACAACATCTATTTCGTGATCAAAGATGGCCGATGGATTTTTTTTTTTAAATCAATGTATGTAGGTATGGTCTCCGATGTTTAAGGGGATGGAGAATCCAAATACAACATCAATTTCGTGATTCAAGATGGCGGATGCGAAATCAAAGATAGCGGATGGGAAATCAAAGATGGCGGATGGGAACAATTTAAAAAATCAAAATGGGTATCGTCTCTGGTGATTTAAGGGATAGTGAATCCAAATACAACATCTATTTCGTGATCAAAGATGGCGGATAGGAAATCAAAGATGGCGGAAGGGATTTTTTTAAAGGTCGATATGGGTATCGTCTCCGATATTTTAAGGAATGGGGAATTCAATATTATATAAAAATCTATTTTTGTTTGTTCATCATTTATAGACTCTGAAATGATAAGAGATTAAGCGCTAAGTCAATGGACACTTTGGAAAAGGGGCATGGAAAAAAGGGAATTAAATAAAAACTCTTAAAAAGGCGATAAGGAGTTCGCTGGGTCAGCTAATCTTTTATAAAAAAACAAGAATCTGATTAACTTTGCATACACCCTAAATAACACAAAGCTAAGGAAAACCGAATATACTCGTGATATGGGCATACAACTAGATTCTAAATTACACTTAGAAATCCATGTCGACAACATTATTAGTAAAGTCTTTCGGATGTATGGTTTTGTCATGCGCTCCTGTAAAGACTTCAAAAACCCTGCTACTTATCTTTTCTTATGTAAAGCTTTAGTCCGTTCTAAGATAGAGTATGCTGTACTAATCTGGAGCCCTTTTTACTCAAAATACAAGCAGAGGATAGACATGGTCAAAAAAAAAAATTCTTCGCACTACCCATAAGTGTTTTAATTCCACGATACCTTATGCAGATCTTCTAAAACATATTAAGCTGTTAAGCCTGGAGCATAGACGCACATTTCTTATGATATTGTTACGAGCTGGGGTTCGACGATAAATTATAACTCACTACGCCACTTAAACTGTACTTAATTTATACACAAACACTATACACACTTATTTACACAACTAGTAAATACACTTTCGAATTACTTCCTTCGCTTCTTGTTTATCGCTTCGCTATTCAATTGTTGCTGTGTCCGTTCCGTTCGCTCGTGCTCTATTTATACTGGCCGGATAACATCACTAGCGCATTCTAGATGCTTCTACAAAACTGTCGAAATAATCTCGAACAGTCGATTACTCGATACAGCAACGCCATCTAGTACAGAGTAGCCGAATTACCTTTAAACCACTAATACATTCAATCTCTTCTAGTACCCCCATTCACCGATAGATGGCGTAACACTGCCCCCCTCTTAAACGTGTTCGTCTCGAACATCCTTGGACCCATGGTAACGAGCCAACCGGTCCACATGAACTATCTTCGGTGCACCTCGCGACCCCTTCTGGATTCGATAGGTGACGTCGTTCATCCTGATAATTATGCGATATGGCCCGTCCCACCTGGCTTGTAACTTAGGCGATTTACCGTAGCTTCGTACTGGGTTATGAAGCCACACCAATGATCCCTCATCGGAGCCTTTGTTGTTTGCCTTTCGGTCGTAGCGAGTCTTCGTCTTCTCAGACATCTGTTGTCCAAATTCCCCTGGAGCTCCTACATTGTACACCTTCAATGCACCTCTGCTACGAGTGTGTGGCCTCTTGACAGCCGCACAATTTGTGCATTTGCGGCACCAATCTTCGACGTCATTCCGACAGTGGAGCCAATAAAACCGCTCTCGGACCTTAGTAAGCGTCTTTTTAACACCCATGTGACTTACCGAAGCACCATTGTGATAGAACCGCAGTACTTCCGGCACCTTAGCCTGGGCACTACCATTTGCAGATGGCATTGGTTACCTCGAGCGTTTTCCCATTTGCGGCACAGAACTCCGTCCTGGACAACCAAGCTTTCCCACTGTGCCCAATAACTCTTGGTGATAGGGCTCATTGCTGCGATATCACTCCATTTGGGCCTGATTTCTTCCATTCGAGAATCGGCTGTATGTCCTTGTCGCCTTGCTGAGCACTCTGCAAAGCTTCTTTCCATTCGTCGCTCAGATCTGTCTTCAACATCCTCACTAATGCTGCCTGCTTTGCTTCCTGTCGGGTACAGTGCTTGCACTGGTCGGGACACGGCCTACGCGATAGGGCATCTGCGTTACCATGGGACTTACCGCTGCGATGTTGTATTACAAAATCAAACTCTTGCAGTAGTTCAATCCATCTGGCTACTTGTCCTTCTGGGTCCTTAAATTGAAGTAGCCATTTCAGCGCAGTATGGTCGGTTCGCAGGTGGAATTTACGCCCCAACAAATATTTGTTGAAATGCTGTAATGTCTTTACTACAGCCAAGAGTGCCCGCCTGGTGACGCAGTAGTTTCTTTCGGGTTTGGATAAGGCCTTGCTGAAGTACGCTATAACAACTTCTTGATCACCCTTCCTCTGTTACAGCACGCCTCCAATTCCAGTGTTGCTGGCATCTGTGTCAACTATGAATTCATGCTCATTGTCAGGGTAGCCTAGAATAGGTGCAGTACACAGATGTTCCTTAAGCTTCTGGAATGCAACGTCACAGCTCTCATTCCAACAGAACTGCACTCTGTCTTCAGTGAGCTTATGAAGAGGTCGAGCAATGTCAGCAAAGTTCTTCACAAACCGTCGATAGTAGGAGCATAATCCGAGGAATGCTCTGACCTGCGTTTTGTTCTCTGGAACTGGCCATTCCTTCACGGCAATGATCTTATCCGGGTCAGTTTGAATACCGTTCTCCGGGATCACATGTCCTAGAAAGTTCACTTGTCGTCTGAATAACGCGCATTTCTTCGGACTCAGCTTCAAATTAGCTCTTCGTATCTTTGACAGCACTTGCTCCAAGTTTCGAAGGTAATCCTGGAAGGTGCGCCCCACGATGATGATGTCATCCAAGTAGACCAGGCAAGCGTCTCCAATCAGTCCCATAAGCACTCGCTCCATCAGTCTCTCAAAAGTAGCCGGAGCGTTGCACAATCCAAAGGGCATGACGTTAAATTGCCACAATCCTTTGCCTGTGGAGAATGCCGTCTTCTCTTTGTCTCGAGGATCTATTTCCACCTGCCAGTAGCCACTTTTTAGGTCTAAGGTCGAAAACCACTTCATTCCCGTCAGCGTATCCAGTGTGTCATCGATCCTTGGCAGCGGGTAGCTGTCCTTCTTCGTGATGTCATTCAATCGGCGGTAGTCTACACAGAAGCGCATGCTGCCATCCTTCTTCTTAACTAACACCACCGGAGAGCACCACGGGCTGGACGAAGGCTCGATTACGCCTTCTTTCACCATACCGTCGATCATAGCTTCCACTTCACGTCCCCGTGCCACTGGCACACGCCTTGGTCGCTGGCGAATCGGTGCTTCACTTCCCGTGTTAATTTTGTGCTGGACTAGTGCTGTCTTCTTTATGTCGGCATCACTGGTCGAGAAAATATCCGCGAACCGGTTCCACATCTTCTGAGCCTCGGTCTTCTCTTCCTCCGACAGGGTACTTTCGCAGTCCTCTAAAAGAGTAGACACGTCGAATCGTGCACCCTGAACCTTGGCGCTGGTAGGTTGCTCTTGACATATACGCATCCACGCCGCTCCTTCATAGGTGCCTAATTCCGTCCCTTTCTTGAGCGACACTTCCTTGTCACTTGCATTCAGTGCGCGTACTGATGAAACTTTAGTACCCCTTACCAAGGTTCGTGCAATCTTCCAGGAGGCCTCTTTTTCTAGGCCTTCGATTAGTACGCAGCGGTTCCCTCGACCAGAATTCCCTGGTAAACAAACTGGTACAACAGTTTCCGACCGCGGATGAAGAATGACATTCTTCAGGCAGTACACTTTTCCTGAAGTTACACCTTCCATGAAGACTTCTTCCAAGCCACACTTCAACACTCCCTGATTAACATCGATCTCGCAGCGACACTTCCGCATGAAGTCTAAGCCCAGGATGCAGTCGTCCACTATATCGGCTACGATGACTTTGTGACGGTAAACTTTGTTGCCTAGCTTCAGATCCACCTACATTTCACCTCGGACGGTTATGTGCTGACCGGTAGCTGTTCTCAGATTCACTTTCATTGTTTCTGAAGCAGCCCCGAAGAACCCGTCTTGCCAGATGGAAACTGATGACTGTCCGAGAAGCCCCCGTGTCCAATGTCAGCTTGCATGGTGTTCTGTTAATTTCGCCTTCGATGATCAGGCTGTTCCCGTCACATGATTGCGAGATCGAGATACTTGGGGCTCTTCCATTACCAGCCAGCACCCACCCCGCAGTCCTAGCTTCTACTCGTTTCCCTGCTCTCGCTGCCTGGCAGGCAATCAGGCGACCCCTTTGGTGGAGACAGGGTGTCACCAGGCTGCCTACGTTTTGGGCAGCTCAAGCGGATATGGCCTCTTTCTCCGCAGTTGTAGCACCGAGGTGACGACACAACTTCCCTGATGCGGTGACCTTGATCGTCGCGTCGCACTGCTTCCACCTCCAGAGCGTGGGCTAAAGCGTCCTTGAGGTCCTTGAAGTGCCCAAGCCTCACTGTTGCTCTTACCTCCAGGTCCCGGATCCCATCCGTAAACGCCTGTACGAGGTTCCCGTCAATAAGCGCAGGCGACGACTGGTATGCCTTCCTGACCAGCTTTTCCACCTCTAGAGCCCACTGCTGCAGAGTTTCTCCGGTGCGTTGTGTCCTGTCCTTCAGCTGAGCACGATAAACGTGTTCAAGGTGCGCGTCACCGTATCTCGCCTCCAGCGCCTCCAGGAGCTTTTCGTAGGTGACGTCTTGCCCGAGTGCCTCCAACACTGTCAAGGCCTGATCACGAAGGCCCAAGGTTAGGGCGGTGAAGGCCTGTTCTTTGTCCCACCCATTCGCTCGCATTACGGCCTCAAACTGAACCTTGTGTGCAACCCACGATGACGAGCCGTCAAAGGGTGGAACCTTAAACCAAAGAGGCGAGGGCGCCACAGCTGCAGGTGTAACGTGGTTGGTCTCAAGCCCACGCAATTTCTTCTCCAATCTGGCAATACGGGTCTCGAGCTGGTCGTGTACACGCTTCTCAATGTCGCTGATACGGGCCTCGTGCTGCTGGAGTTCCTCCTTGACCGCCTTCAAGTCCTTCCCCGCTGCGGCGCTGAGGTCCTTCATGGGCACCAGCTGTTCCTCCAGACGGCGAGCGTGCTCCTCCTTGTCGCGCGGCAGCTGCTCCTCTAGGCGGCGCGCATGCTCCTCTTGACGGCGAGCCTGCTCCTGTTGACGGTGGTCCTGCTCCTCCTTGTCGCGCTGTAGCTGTTCCTCCAGGCGGCGAGCCTGCTCTTCCTGACTGTGGGCCTGCTCCTCTTGACGGCGAGCCCACTTCTCCTTGTTGCGCTGTAGCTGTTCCTCCAGGTGGCGCGCGTGCTCCTCTTGACGGTGAGCCTGCTCCTCCTGACGGCGGACCTGCTCCTGCATGAACGCCATCAGAGCCGCGATGTCAGGCACCGTTCCGGAGTGTGAGGCGCTTGCAGGTTCCACTGCAGCCGCGGACTCGCCTGGTCCACCAGACGATGGAGAAGGAACGTCTCCGAAGCGTCTCTGGTCCAGGTCTTGCTGGCGCTGGTTCCTGGTACGCATCCCTTCAGTTTCTTCCTTCGGCATAACCGGCATAATTTATCCCTTTCTTCTGTCACCAATTTGTTACGAGCTGGGGTTCGACGATAAATAATAACTCACTATGCCACTTTAACTGTACTTTATTTATACACAAACACTATACACACTTATTTACACAACTAGTAAATACACTTCCGAATTACTTCCTTCGCTTCTTGTTTATCGCTTCGCTATTCAATTGTTACTGTGTCCGTTCCGTTCGCTCGTGCTCAATTTATACTGGCCGGATAACATCACTAGCGCATTCTAGATGCTTCTACAAAACTGTCGAAATAATCTCGAACAGTCGATTACTCGATACAGCAACGCCATCTAGTACAGAGTAGCCGAATTACCTTTAAACCACCGATACATTCAATCTCTTCTAGTACCCCCATTCACCGATAGATGGCGTAACAATATTGATGCTGTATGGCATATGCAACAATAAGTATAAATGGACTGAATTATCAAACAGGCTATGTTATGTAGTACCCAGGACTGTTATTCATTCCGGCATTAGTTCTACACAGAAAAGTGTAGAACTAATGCCGGAGAGTATGCACCTCTGCGCCATTTACTTCACTAATATTTATTTGACGGGACTTAAGAATCTAATCGGTATTATACACTTGCACTTCTATTTTAGAATAGTTAGGCTATTCGAAAATAAAAGTGCAACATCAGGCATTCCTAATATTGCACTTTTTCCAGTGACCTCGGCTAGTGTAACGCCCGCCATTCGATCATCAATACTAGACGCCCGCCGAAACGTCGTCGCCGTCAAGTCAAATTACAAGGTACTAGAGAATGTCCGCAGCTACGGCCGCACATTATTTTTTAATTCAACCGTTTCTGTCCGATCCTGCGTGAATTTTGGCAATCAAAAAAATCCTTTCTTAGTGCACCATCAAGGTCCCTAACGAACTTACAGGCCAATTGCAGTTTCTTGCGCCTAATAGTATTTGCTGTGCATTGTCTATAGTCAGTCAGTAACACAATAACTTTAGTTTTTTGAGACCAGGTACAGAAATATTCTTAGAAATAAGTATACGTAAAAATTGCGAAATTTTGAAGATATTTTCCATAAATAAAGAACGATGATGTGTCTTCTTTGAAACGATACAATTACCTATTGCATTACAGGGTTTGAAAGTGCGAACTCAGTTCAGTGCTGATTGAAGGATTAAGTGAGTTGGCCATCTGTCAAGCCAGCCCTATGCTCGTGCGGTGCAAGGCTCTTGGGATTAACGTGTCAACCAATTGAATTTATGTACGTTTAACTATCCATTAGAAATCTGACAGTTAGGTTTCTATATTATTGACTGGTTGAGTGAGACGGATGAAGCTAAGCTGACAATCGTTGGTTCGTTTTCCGCCCAGGTCCAATTTTGCGTAACACTCGGTCGGTGTAGTGGACTATGACCAGTAAATACTGTTACACACAGATAATATTATTATTTTTATTTTATTCTGTGGACGTCATAAGAGGCGACCTAGAAAAGCAGACGAAGCAAATAGTATCATTGCGAAGATACTGAAAACTCGGCATAAAACCCTGCACCAAACGGTCTGACCAACGTGGTATAGTAGGCCTAATCCTCCTTGAATCCCAGTACTACTGCAAAGTAAATTAAGTCCAGTAGTTGTCTGCGAAAAGCTGTAAAGAAGAATAAAGAAAATTATTATACATACATAGACTCACACCTGTTTCCCGGAGCGGTAGGCAGAGACTAAGGCTTCCTGAATACGACATCGGAACCGCAGCGGTGCACCACAATACTGTGTATTCACATCAAAATCGCATCGCCACCGCGTCGCAGCCGCACCGACGCCGCATAAATACCGTAATAATAATAAACAGACTGCCATGCAGAGGGTATCGGGTTCGAATCCACGGCGCGCACCAATGACTTTTCGGAGTTATGTGCGTATTGAATTGTTAATTATCGCTTGTCCCGTGCCTCGGAGAGCACGTTAAGCCGTCGGTCCCGGTTGTCATGAAGATCTTTGACAATCGTTACAGGGCGTCAGTACCTTCTAAATAAAACTGACACTAGTCTAAACCATGGAATATCGCTATCCCTTCGGGTTGCGGAGGTTAGACAGGCAGTCGCTCCGTGGAAAAGCTAATATTCAGTCAAATCCGGTTAGACTAGAAAGCGGACCCCAGATTGAAACTGGGATAACGCTAAGAGAAAGAAGAATGCAAAGAAGAAACACGTCGTTGTACCAAAAAGTGAGGAAAACGATTGTATTATAGTATATACTTTATTAGTGTGTGCAAATATAACTGAATATAATAAAATAAGGCACTTATTTTAGCTATCAAAAACAGACCGGTGTGTTGTAAAAACCTCACCCAGATATGACACATATGAGTTGGAGGTTGTCTCGTAAGTATATATTTTGATTAATACATGTATATTATATCATTTTACACGAAGTATATAGTCTATTTCTCGGATGTCTTATCATAATTAGTACAAATATACGGGTTCGGTAGTTATAACCGAATATGGTAATTGTTTAGGTATTTTTATGGTAATTATGTCGTTTTGTAGGTTCCTGTCATAATTTTGAGTATATTGAGTTTTCATTCTCGTTATTTTTTTCATTGTTTTAGAAATAACTTTCGATACCAAGATCTAGAAATGATGTCTGAAGACGAATGGGCAGAAATTATAGCCATTACTGATGACCAGGCCATCCATTGTGATATTGGTGGTGATTCCGACGCTGATAACTGTCTTGACGACGTTGTCTCAAATACCAACAGCCTGAGCACTCGTAGTTGCAGTCAACCAGGATCATTTGCTTCAGCTCCACCCACACGGATCTTTGTCACCCTAAATTCCTGCACCAGCACCTCAATTTCAGCTTTCAGCGTCACTGACAACAGCTCCGCCGCATTCACTACCTACCGCCTGTGCTTTCGCCGCCTATAGCTATAGATTATATATTTAGCTATGCTAAATATACAATTTTCTTCTATAATTATGAATACTACAATTGCTTAATTTTTTATTTTTCAGTTATAATTCAGAGGTGACATTTTTATGTTTGTGTTTCTTTTGGCTAAGAAAGAGAAATACTTTAATTTTGTTAAAAATATTATGCCAATTATGTTATGTTATTGAGGCTGATTAAAGACTGATGTATTTCCGACCCAATCATTTTATTTTACTGCGTTATTTTCACCAAAAATAATAGATTTTTATGAGTGTCCAGTTTACAGGCCACTGATTAGATGATTTAGATGGGGATAGTTAATGATGCAGAACGGTCAGTGGTCAGTATACTGGCCACTAGTATTTTTGGATTTTCTAGGAAAATAACAAGTTTCTGAAAAAAATATTGACACATGTTGTTATGAATAACATTTAAGAATATATATACACTTATAAATATACTGAATTAAAAAAACCATAAAGGTGTGCGTTAAAGGGTTAAAGGATCGGGCAGCAGTATGTTACTATACGAACTAAATACAGTAGATGCTTTATTCAGCACCGACTGATTCTTTCTTAATATTCATTCATTGGTTGAATAAGCCGCCGTGTGGTTGACGGTATAGAATACAAGTGTCACCACCCCATATCTTCCCGTGGGTGTCGTAAGAGGCGACTAAGGGATAACACGATGCAAATACCATCTTTGCGTAGAGACGGAAAACTCGACATCAAACCCTATACGACTGCCTCGTTGGTCACGCGGCATAAATGTGCGCGTGGGATCGGGAGGTCCCGGGTTCGATTCCTGGGTCGGGCAGTGTTATTGGGGTTTTCCTGACACGAAATTCTCAGTAGCAGCACGGAGTCTGAAAATGTGCCCGGTACGGCAATAGGCTCGCCCCTTATTACGTGGGACTAAAGTATATCTGGCGAAAAGTGGGTGTAGAAATACACCTCTGCCTACCTCTTCGGGGTTATAGGCGTGAGACTATGTATGTATGTATGTATGGTTGAATAAGTGGTAAAGGAGTGGAAAGCTGCCTGAAAGCGGGGTCGAGGCATCACTGCGAGACGTTGTTGGACATATTGGAGAACTGAAGCCCCAAGCACCTTCAGGTGAGAGTCCCATCCTCACTTTACCCAAGAAGCAAAGGATGAGCCCGTAATTTAGGTTTCAACCGTGAAAACAAAAATAAAATACTCAGAAACGATTAACATTTTAGTCATGTTATTTATATACTTCATTCCTATGTAAATTTTGTATAGTAATATATATATATATATTATATAATCTTTAACACGTATCTAATCAGAATATAACAGAGGAATTTCCACTTAAAAGCTGTTATATCCTGACCATATAGAATTTTTTATTTTGTTAAATTTTCATTATAAGGTACATTGCAGATGATTAATTATAATTAAATACATGACTATCTTAAATAATCATACTGTCTAAGAATATATATGTACATAAAACTAAAAATAAAGAGTAAAAATAGATACATATGTACAGGTGTGTTTAGGCGTCGTAGAATTCCTCCGCATCAATATCATCGGGTAACGTGCCCAGAAGGCTGGCAGCATTGCCACGCTGGATGGCAATGCTGATTCTCTGAGCAAAGAATAAACCAGCCTTCTGGTCACGTGAGACGTCGACTAACCGTTTAGATATTTCCCGGTATAGAGAACGAGCGCTCGGACCTCATGAGCCTAGCGTTTCCACCCCAAACGGCTCAAATACGTAATTAGCTACTAGATTACTGTATTTGCGCCGTTTGAGGGTTTCCGCAGATGCAGCAGCAGCGCCAGCATGACCTCCCGAGCTTGGAACATGGGATGGCGCGAGGGTGTCTACGCAGGTTGCGTCCCACACCAAAGGCCTACCCATTTTCCATGGCAACAGTGACATACCGTCAGGTCTCTTCCCGTCGTCGCGTACCAAACCATTTGGTTCAAGTACAGCTGGTACACCAGACGCGACAAGAGCACGACGGATTATGTCATTTAGGTGAGCATGACGAGGAATCCTACCAGCGCTTCTGCTGCAGGATAGCCCATGGTGTCCGAGACTATCGACGTCTTCTCCACAATGACATCGATGCGGAGAAACACACGGAGCACCTAAACGGAGACAAGTGGCGATACGGAACGTCTCATCGTCCAACATGGTTCCTGTGTTAGACGATGGTAGTGCCTGAAGCCATAGACCGGATTCCCATTCCCCCACAGCCAGCAAACGAGCACGCTCTGTAACATTAAAAGATGTATCCAAAAGAGTTTTTCTCACAATGTTACAAAGCGGCGCGTCCCACTGTTTTTGGGAGAATAGGTTGGTGGGCAAATCAGTGTTTGGACAAGCCATTTTCCAGGCGTTTATAGCTTCGGTTTTGCACAGCACTTCTGAGTTAACTAGTGTAGGTGATAATATTTTCCTAGTTAACTCTTCCGTGCTGTGAACCAAAGACAGGAACGCCGGTAAACTGACACTGGAAATTTTGCGAACGCCGAGCCCACCCAAACGTATGGGTAAAGATGCTTGTAGCCAGGCTCGGTCGTCCAAGTCCACATTTAATATTTTTTTTAAAGTAACTTGTATAATTTGGTCGATTTGTCCTAATAGTGTTATTTTTTTCCAAAGTTGCGATGATCTTAAGGCATGAGTAAATTTTGGGACGAAAAGGCAATATCGAATAATAGTATAAGCCGAATGTATATTAATTTTGAATAGACGATCTGAAATTTCACAAAAATTTTGTATTTTTTCTTCCAAGAAAGAATCAAAAGCTCCTTCAAATACGGGCGAACCTAGGAGGCGAAATGAACTCTTTTCAATAATTTTGATGTTTGGTGCCAAATGATTAAATTTAGATACTATCGAAAGTTTTTTTGTAGAGTCTGTTGTATTTATAAACAACTCACACTTACTAGAATTTAGTTCCAAGCCAATAGAAGCGAATTTATTTTTAATAAAAGCTAAATCTTGTAATACAATGTCTAGATCTCCTCCTAGGGTTCCGTCGTCTAAATACCATACATTAAATTTAGAATTTATTTGCCGAATAATGGGTTGTATAGCTAAGCTAAAAATGACTGGTCCAAGAGGGTCACCTTGTTGGCATCCAACTGCAGATTCCAAAAGATTGTCCTGATATAGTAATTTTATGGGATACCTGTAACATTGCCAAAGATATTTATAAATTTTAGGGGTTTCTAATTTTGCCTGTGCCAACAAAGTGTCCCTATTCACTGAATTGAAGGCGTTCTTCAAGTCAACCTTCAGAATGACCTCCCCATCACCACTTCCAAGATACGTCGAAAGGGCATGTATAGCAGCCTCACAACCTCCCTTTGAACCAAAACCTAGTTGGAGAGGTTGGAATTTATCAGATAGCTCCCTGCTGTAAAATTTACAGCATACCTTAGCTGCTATACGCCGATAAGTGCAACCCACGGCAATGGGACGGATGCCACCATCTCTCTTGTTAAGGGCGCACAGGTTGGCCCCATACAAGATATCAATGATAGCATCGTCCACATTACCGGAGAGCATCATATTTACTAGCGCAGTCAACTCCTTCAGAAGTGTATCGCCAGCCACCCCAGCACTTGCACACACAAGATCTTTTAGATGCTGTGGTGTCAAGGCATCGAGGCCACCTGCCGAGCCACTTCGGAAGGAGCAAACCGCTGCTAAGACGTCCTTGGCCGTGGTGATCAGATGTTCTGATTCACTGTCGGGAGCTTCAGGAAAGGAAAGATCATTAATGGGCGCTGGATGCTTGCTCTTCAGACCCGCAAGCGTATCTGGAGAGCAAGGCGCCACCACATCACTGCTGAATAAGAGTCTAGACGCGCCCCGTATGTCGCCTTCCCTCAATTTGGATTCCACATATTGATACAGAGATTTATGCTTATTTGAAGTGAATTTAGGGTCTAAAGTGTTGGCCGAAATTTGACAATTATATTAATTTGAGATGTTAATGAATTTTTGCCAGCCTGATTTTTATCAACATGTAGAATCCTATAAGGGAAAGTCAATAATTGCTCCCAGGCCGCTTTTGAGTTCTCCCTTAAGACAAGACCAATGCATTCAGCCAATTTTTTTGACACTGATGGTCTTGCCCCACGGGGAACTCTTTTGACTATAGGAACCGAATGTTTTAATTTAGATAGAGTTTGCCAAAAAGGAATTTGGTTGTTGTCTCCTGATATAGGTGGTGAAGATATTGAAGGGCCAGAAAGCACATTTTGGGATTTATGTACTTTGCCAATATGTACTTTCAAGCCCCGCTTACCTTTGAAAAAACGGTCCTGAGAACAGTCCGGACAGCGCACCAGACCAGTCAGCGATGTGGTAGGTTGACTGACACTAACTCCCGTATCGCCAGTGTCATAGTAATCTTCCATACACACAATATTTACAGAAATAACACAATAAAAATCCTTACTTTAAGATAATAATATAAACAAACATTGTATCATAAATAATATGTACAAACTGTCAATGTCACTGGAATTTCTTTTAAAAGTGCTATAAACAATAATAATTTGTTTTCAGACTCAATGATAGCTTTTAACCCATTGTCTGCTATGTTCTCACTTCTGTACGCCAACTCACACTCGGCCATGCGTGTGCCAGCCATGCTGCGGCTGTGGGCCTGACGAAGTATCCATTTGTGGGTGGTTTATTGCTTTTATTTGCAGGAACAGTTCTTATATTGTAGGCAAAATTTATTATATTTTATCGAACGTTGACAGCGGGTGCTTCTTAGGTGGGGGGGGGGCTTCTTGGGTTTTACAGATTTATGATGGTATATGTCTTCCGCTGGTTAGGCAAACTGTGTTCATTATGTTATTAATATTATTTAGTAAATTTTAAGCACGAATAGAAGCCCAATTCTCAAATTATTTATTATTATTTATTAATTTTTTACTTAGTTTTTTACTTCCTGACCATATATTATATTTTCATTCAGCAAGCATAGAGGGCGAGCGTTCTTACAATCTGACATTATGCTTGATACCTTTTATTTTATATTATCCTTCTGAGCCCGGGTCGACCAGCGTTAATGCTACTTACTTTGCTATTAATTTTGTTAAAAATATTATCGCCTCCCACTTAGACAAAGGACGAAAGTGCGTTGGGATTTTCCTGGACCTGGCGAAGGCATTCGACACTGTTTCCTTGGAAATCCTGTTCAGGAAGCTGGAAGGTGTCGGGATCAGAGGCATTGCCCTGGACTGGTTCCGCAGCTACCTGGGCGGCAGGAAGCAGTGTACAAGAGTGAATTCCTTCGTCAGTGATCCTGAGGACGTAGTATTTGGTGTTCCTCAGGGAAGCGTTCTAGGACCTACGCTGTTCCTCGTTTATATGAACGACCTCTCCTCCATGAAACTCCAACGCGCAGATATCATCAATTACGCTGATGATACTGTCCTTGTTTTTTACGAAACCACGTGGTCAAGGTTAAGCCTAGTAGCGGAGATCGGTCTAGAACGTGTAATTCGATGGCTGTACGATAACTTGCTAACACTGAACACTACCAAGACCAATTACGTGTGCTTTCATAAAACTACAGTCTCAGCTCCGCCTAACAACTTTGAAATTAAGGCCCACACATGCAATGCACCATCACTTTCTAACTGTGACGTACGCTGATCGGCAGATCACAAACGGTTAAATACCTTGGTGTCTTAGTCGACCAAAAATTAAACTTTTCTGATCACATCATTGCAACATCAGCCAGAGTTAGGAAAATTATCTATGTGATGAAAAATCTACGGGACGTTGCATCATTCCGCTTGCTGAGAACGATCTATGTATCTCTGTGTCAATCAGTGTTAGCCTATTGCATTCTGGCCTGGGGAGGCACGGCTTCCATACATCTACTCCCATTGGAACGAGCCCAACGAGCCGTTCTAAAGACGTTGCTTAAACGTTCTTCCCGCTTCCCAACAGTTCTTGTTTTTGAAGAAACGGAAGTATTGAGTGTTAGAAGACTCTTTATACTGAATCTTGTGTTGTTGGGCCATAAAGAAGCCTTGAATAGTCCGAACTATAATAATATAGCACAAAAACGGGTTTTTAGACTCCCAAATTCTAGGATACAAACAACGTTTGCCACGCGATTCTTAGGGTATCTCAAGGGCTTTGTGTATAATAAAATGAATAAGATTTTGAATTTACGAGAGTTAAGTATTAGGGAATTGAGATGTAATCTAAAATCTGTACTACTTCAGTGGAATTACGAAGAAACCGAAAAATTCTTGCAAATGAATATATGAGCAAGGCCAGCACACACTCACCCACTCACCAAATCACACCACACACACATACACACAACACAGACACAATCACACACACACACACGCACGCACATACATACATACACACACACACACCAAGTAGCATATTTCCTCATGCATGAATGAAATGAAAATATTTAATACATAAAAAATAAAACAAAATGATGTAAAACTTAATGTAATTTATTAAACATTATTTAATTACAATTTTGGTAATGAAACTATCCTATAAGTTACACATTGATAAATAAATTACACTAAATACTGTTAAGCAGGATCGACCACGGATGATGGAAGTAACTGAGCTTATAAATACAGGAATATTCCTAGCTTAAGCTCAGTTGCACAACCGTTTAGTACTTAGCCATATACAAAATTGTTAAAACATGTTGATTTACGTAAAATTGTAACTAGGTTAAGTTTCCTGAAATAAACTATTATTATTATTATTATTATTACTTTTCATGTCCGTAGCGAACCACTCTTGGTACAAGCGGCTATGTAAGCCATGATTAAAGGAACTATATAAAACCATGTCGAACTTGTTCGTGGATTTTTACCTCTTTTGTTTGAAAGCAATTTTCATTAGACTTTGTGGTAAGTTGTTCATGTTGGATTAAAAACTATACGAGGACTCTGAACATCGATGAGCTTATTCTTTGTTATAAATGAGTTCAACATGGATGGATGCACGTAATCACCATTTTAAATTGAAGTTTCTACAATGCAAATGAAGAAAGTAACGTAAAGACTACAGAAAATGTTAACATTGTAAACAAGTAAACTGCTTTTTTAAAATATCAGCATAGCTTTTTTATTTAATTCGATGGCAAAAAAGGGTGTTAGAATATTCCCAAGACCGCTTTCTTAGACAAAAAGCGAAATTTTCTCACTTTTTCGCTCGAAATCGTAATAAGTTTTCTTATGCATAAATGGACCTCATTCGGGAATGTTGTAACAATGGGAATTTCTCTTCCGACCGGGGATCTTTTATTTTTCTCTTCTCCCGGCTTTCATTTGACTTGCAAATGTTTCATTCTCTATGAATTTACCGCGGCTCTTAGGGAAAAAAAGGTTTTCCGGAATCAAAATATTTGAAGTGAAAAGTTTAGCGCTGGTTCTTTTCTCGTCATCTCAATTTCCTATTGAGGAATTAAAATAACATTTTAAAAGAATCTGCTGAAATGTCAAATATTATAAACGGTTTTATAGATTGAATCCACTTATTCAGCTCAATTACACAATGACGACGATATTTCGCGTCTGTCAGATTTTGGTGAATGAGTTTCAATGTGAAACGTTAACATATTTCCTTGCGACATATCTGTTTGATGTTATTAATGATCACATAAAAATAATTGGCAAGTTAACTATATTCGTTTTGTCGTTTGTTATTTGGTTAATTAATTTAATCTGTTTGTGATGTTTGAAAGTTAAACAAAGTCTTAAATCTATTAGTTTTCTTATTCTTCTTTAAAGAGCATGAAAGTGATGTAATGATGAATAAAATCAAATTGATAACTAAATCATGAATTAGTTTCGTTTGGTACAGTGTTTGTATGTTGTAGCTATGAGAAGTATTTGTAGAAAACTTAGTCCATCTACTTAAGGAATAAAATTTACCAATTATCGAAAATGAAACAGAAAGTTGCGTACCATTTATTCATAGTCTATATGCATTCATTATGTAAATGAGAAATCTGATACGAGATCAATTATCGATTGTTTTTAAACTATCAATGTGTATGTAAAGTTCAGATGTATTTCGGGATTAACAAACGATATACGGAAAACAGATAATCGCAGAAATAATCAGGCAATGAATAAAAAACATACGTCTTAGTTTTCTTTTGGGAGATGCAGTAATACGTAGTCGACAAAATCCTAGTTAACTAGGTACATGATTGGAAGTAAACAGTGTTAGCATTGTTCTTTTGTCAAAGCACGTATGATTTGTTCCCAGAGTGGACAGTGGTGTTTGCAGCTGAACAAAGACGGGCCAACAAACTTGTTTAAGTTTGCAGGTCGTCTCTCCTTCGCAAATAGGCAACTTGTAATATATCAACGCTCAGCAAACTACGAATCAAAGAAAAATATTAATATTTTTCATCTGTATAAACCTTTACAAAAAACTCTCTCGATACACAATATTGATAACTGTATCACATAAAAATATTTTCTGTCGTAAAAAGTGGTTTGAATAACTGAAATAATTTTTTTCGCGGCATGTACATTTCTTTTGCCCGCCGGCCGTTTTTATTTCAGTTTCGGACAATAAGCCGCGGCTATATAGGCGAGCCGAGGTCAATTTAACACGTTGGGTCCAGCACCGCTCGCGTCATGTACGCATAACGTGATACAATGTTTTCTCATACAAAATTGGCCTACGTGGGTAAACGTTCTGTTCTTAAAGTATCCTCAAATTGTTACATGATTAGGACCCTAAGTCGGTAGACGTCGACTTCAAGTAACGTTGTATCAAATACGATAAATAAATGTCCAGACATTTGGGCAGAACGTCTGTTCACGTCAACGCTCTGAAACGTTGCCGCTTCAACAAGGCGTACAGCTATATTGTATACGAAAACAACGTTTTATCACGTCGTCGTTTATAGACGCTGTGTCGCATCTAATAATCCAATAGAATCATAATAAAACTCAGAACGTGAATAAACGTCACAATGAAAGGCTTGTTTGAAAATAAACTTTTATTATTTATTACTATAATAAAAAACAAAAAAAGCAACATTTTGAGATCAACTTCATCTAATACTATAGAGAATAAACATCTGTTGATTGAATTAGGCGTTACTTGGCGGAACTCCATTGTAACCTAATGGAAGGAAAGAGGAACCCACCACGCACCATCGGATTGACCACCCCAACTATATCAATAGAAAAAGGTTGACAACACCGAAATCCTCTAAAATGCTAAGGGATATAGGAATGGTATGGGTTCCAGGAAGATATCTCACTTGCAGTATCCTGCTGTACCTATGCGTCGACTATTCTTCGACACGTGTTTCGCCTCTGCACAAGGCATCCTCAGGATCGATGAGCAACGACTGAGCTCAGTCGTTGCCCATCAGGAGAAGTTGGTAAGTGGTCATACTCTGGAAGCAATTGCAATGTGGAAGGTAATGAGCTGTTTTGCACATCTATAATCGGTGGTGGTGGTAAAGGAATAGCAGGTAGGTAGTCATTTAAATCTGAGGTTATTGGAATATCGCCCACTTCTGCAGCGACGCAAGACGTGTAGTATTATATTGTTCATATTGTTATCATCCTCTGAGAAAAGTTCTGTCCACAGTGGAAATGTCTCTTCGGTATGCATACTACGATTTGATGAAATTTTGCGCTTCCATACAATAGATTTGAGTATCAAAAATACTACCAGAACTGCTGGAGCATTCAGAATCCACGTCCGATGCTGATGCCTCAGTCTTCGACGTAGATAATTGCAATTTACCCTGGTGACACTTACGGAACTATCGCTGTTACTCTCATCACATCGCACCGGTCCAGGATCATAACTGCGATCTGTTCAATACTCTCCATCATCACTGAAGGGATCAGGCGTTGATTCTTGGGACGAAATGTCTTCAAAAATGTTTAACGACCCTTTATTACACTGCCGCTTTTTATCCATCTAAAACAATACAGTTTGTTTCTGTAAAATGTTTAGGTAACTACGATTATTTTACTGGGTTCAACGTATCCTTATAGGTAATTAGCATAAAAAACATAGAGTTTATATGAAAATAAGTTTGAATTACTTACGTTTATTGTATAAAGTTGTCAATATCATACGCGCGGTCACCAAATGCAAAGGACATCGACTGATGAACATACGCAAAAAATGGTGCCAAACCTCGTCCACGAGTGCGGCAGCGCACGGCAACCCATGCGGGCAACGTTGCCGCATTATTAAGACGTTGTCGGACGTTGCGCATGTATGCGTGCGCACATGTACGAGTGTGATAGATGCCAATAACAAGCCACCAAAAAGTGATTTATTGTGGTTCTAGATGGCTGGGACTTGTAAGTGTTGCGGCGCATAAGATCGGGATATTGTATTTAATACGGCTTCCTGGCGTTATGGGACGTAGTGCAAACAGTATCATATTTTGTATAGCCGTGATAAGACGTTGTGTTAACCATAGATGTTATAAATCTGGCGTCATAGGATGTTGCTGGTCCGAACGTGTTAAATGAATATATCAATATACATAGCTGTTTGATAGCCTTTTAAGTTTTTTCCGGGTACCACTTATCTTCATTTCGATTATCTGACAATTCGGAACCGTTGCAAGTGCCATGATCACGGAAAGACTATCAGCAATTATTTGTCAATATTTAATTTAATTAGAATTAAATACTAAATACATAAAATGATTGTTTTTAAAGATCTTTCAAAGTATTTGTCTTTTCGTAGAATCATATTATTACTATTTAATTGATTTATTTTATTAAACACTTTCACGACTGATTCTGCAAGTTAAACATAGTTTGAATGCTGTACAACTTACACTGTGAATAAAGCTATGATTAGCAAGCCAATTGAGCAATCCTGTCGCTTACTTGCCACCTTGTTGCCACCATAACATATTAGGTATCTTCTCATCATCTCATCTGTATACTCTTGACAGAGTGGTTTTGGTTGCTTGATGGCGTACCTACAAGATAAAGGACACGCGTACTGACCATTAATTTTTCACTTTCTGTGATCTGAACTGCTTCCCATACAATATCTCAACATTTCTGCCGGTTTGTTGCACTGCGAGGGCACTCAGCCAAGGTACCAAATATAATAGTATTACTCACGGGTATAAAAAGATCTTTTATAGACTTATATACATTACATTTAACAAAGATAATAATTTTTCAAGTATCAATCACTCATAAGGTGAAAATTCCAGTCCGAAATCTGAACTTGCCCAAGTCGAGACAGACCGTGGTGTACTCATAACTAGCCGGAGAGGACACCACGTGCTTTGACTGGCTCGCCAATCTAATTTCCAATAGCTTTGTCTACACTATCAAACAGATCGACCTACTATGTAACATATCGCGGTACGTTTAAGATGTTGTTGCGTTATTCTATTGGGACTTTTACATTTTGTACAAATATTACGCCAATCAAGTCTATCTTATGCAAAGGAGTAATACGTTCTTTTTTTGTTTTCTTCACCGAAGAAACTCGAATTGCAAACCGTCATCTTATACTCCTATCTTGTACTCCTATACTAATATATAAAGCTGAAGAGTTTGTTTGGTTGAACGCGCTAATCTCAGAAACTACAGTCCCGATTTGAAAATTCTTTCAGTTTTAGATAGCCCATTTGCGGAGGAAGGCTATAATAGGCTATACAACATCACGCCATCAAAAAAAACATCGTTGTGTCCTCGCGAATCGCGCTTTGCATACTTCGTCGCGACAAATATCGTTCAAAAATGAAAGGATAATGAATATATGTAACCTTTTAAATGTATTTTTGCTATTCTACATTGTGCTCGCTTTTTCTTGACAAGATATTGTAATTCTTAAAACAAAATTGTAACAAACCAAATATTTTAAAAGAGTACCCAAAGGAGTTTCTCGCCGGAGTCTTCTCCCTGGGCCTACCTTTTGGAACCGGCAACTAGAGTCTGTGACGTTTCAAAAGAGTATGTGAATTACCATCTTGAAATTAAAATATTTGAATTTGAAATTTGGAAATTCAAACTTGGTATAGATAAAACTTGTCTTCGTAAACACCCTTTCCACCCCATCCCTTTCCTTCTTCCATATCCCACTTCTCCTCCTATCCCTTTTCTCTACGACAAGCAACGCACTTGTGACTCCTGTGGTTTTGCTTGTGTCCATGGGCGGAAGTAATTGATTGATTTATTTATTTATTTGACTTCTTGCACAAAACAATATAATTTGTACAAAGGCGGACTTAATGCCCAAGGCATTCTCTACCAGCCAACTTTTGGGTGGTGCAGAGACAAATCAAGGTGCGTGCTAAAACTGCATGTAAACTACTAATCAAGATACATAAAATATTACGTATAAATATACATATATACATATAATTTAAACTTATAAAATAAATATTGTACATACCTACAATACATAAATACATAATATATTCCTACTTATATACTTATGATATACATACACATAAATATACTAGGAAGATGATTCTGCCGATTGTTCGAATAACTGCCGTCGTAAGCTAGATTTAAAAAGTTCACATGAAGAGGACATCCTAATTTCGAGAGGGAGTGCATTCCACAGAAGAATAGCCTGGATGTAGAAAGACGAGTGAACAATATTAGAGGTATGAGAAGGACAGAGAAGAAGAAGATTATTGGTAGAGCGGAGATTTTTATCGTGGCTGCTGCAGAGATATTGAAATTCAGGGGAAAGATAAGACGGGGCATTTGGAGATGCTAAAAAAGAATATAGTGTAGTGAGCGTACGTAGATTACGACGTGCACGGATAGGCAGCCATCGTAATTTAGAGCGGTGAGCGGAAACGTGGTCATATTTACGGAGATTGAAAATGAACCGAATGCAATTATTGAGAAGTCGGTCAAGTTTGTTGAGTAGATCTGCAGTCAGGTCGAGATAACATACATCACCATAGTCGATAATAGGAAAAATCGAAATTTGCACAAGCATTGTCTTTATTTTAGTTGGCAGGAAATTCTTAAGGCGATAGAGAGACCGTAGTGTTCCGGTGACCTTTTTACTGACACTCGCAATCTGTGCACGCCTGTCAAGAGCAGCATCAAGATGAAGGCCAAGATCCTTTACACTGGGACTAAAAGGTATGACAGATCCATTAAATATAATGGGGGGAAGGGCCTTTACATCCACTTTGCACGTGATACGTGGGCTTCCTATTAATATAGCTTGGCATTTACCAGGATTCATTGACAGGCCAAATCTGTCAGACCTGTCCCGAATCGTGTCAAGATCTCGATTCACCTCGTTGACAGCAGTGCTGAGATTGTCTACTCTTGCCTGGGCGTAGATCTGAAGGTCGTCGGCATACAGATGATACGAACAGTGTAGATTGTCAGTTAGGAGGTTTATAAACAAAGAGAAGAGAAGAGGAGAAATAATACCACCTTGAGGAACGCCAGAGTCAGTATCACGCCAAGTTGATGAGAGTTCATTTACGTGAACTCACTGCTGTCGTCCTCGAAGATAAGAAGAGAACCATTCCAGCACGTCGGTTGAAATCATGTAGTGGGAGAGGACGGCCAGGAGGATATCGTGGCTAACGGTGCCGAAGGCGTTTGAAAAATCCACCAAGACCAAAACTGTGATCTTGGTATCCTCCACACCCGCCCTGACATCGCCAGTCACTTTCAGTAAAGCCAAGACAGTGCTATGGCCGGGTCTGAAACCAGATTGTAGTGGAGACAGAATCTGGTTTTCGGAGACAAACCCGGACAACTGTTTATGAACACATGCACCTTTGATAGGAAAGGAAGAAGGGAAATAGGCCTAAAATGAGAGGGGAGAGAGGGATTGGATATTTTTGGCAATGGACGGATCAAGGCTTTGCGCCACACTGATGGAAACTGTCCGGATTCAAGAGAGAAGTTAAGGATGTGGGTAATGGGAGCAAGGAGAGAATCTAAGATAGCGGTGACCATAAAACGACTCACGTTATCATAGCCCACCGCTTTGGATTTGATGGATAGGACAATCTTTTTGATTTAGTCCGACGCAACTGGAGAAAACTTGAAGGGATTAATATTGGGACGCAATAATCCAGAAACATAACGAAGAGTTTGACACTTCATCATGTTGTCCATCTGACTGGAGGTAGTAAAATGACGATTTATATCGTCCAACTCAATCGTCATAGGAAATTCGTCTACCAACCGAAGTTTCCCAATACCAACACTGCCTAAAACGCTCCAAATACTAGCGGATGAAGAAGAGTCTAGATTGTCAAGGATATATCGGCATTTAGCGTTACGTATCATCTGATTGCATCGGTTCCTGGCAGTTTTAAAAGAGGTCCAGTTAAAGTCGCATTGTCGGTATTTCCGAAACGCTCGGTCTCTGCGTCTCATCGCCATCCGAACCCCCACTGTCATCCAAGGTGCCGGCGGTCGCCTTAGTTTAATTTTTTTTATGGGAGCATGAGCGTCGTATAAGTTGATAATTGCCTCGTTAAACAGTTGGACCTTATCGTCGACTGAGCTAGCTTCAATAACATTCGTCCAGACTATCTCCGAAGCATCCAACCGTAACCTATCGATATCGGTGCGGGCAAAACAACGCCTGTGTAAAACTTTGGGCGTAAGTTTAGGAGGTTTAAGGACATAGGAAAGGTAAATGAGGTCATGATGAGAGAAGCCCGGGGCGGGATATTGGCCGTGGGATGAAGCGAGGGAAAGAATAGAGGGAAGGAATAGAGGTAATGATTAAATCTAGCCAGATGTCTTCCCCATTGGGGTTGTGGTGAGTGGCTTGAAGAGGTAAGACATGTAGATTGGTAGACTCGAGGATGCGGAGAAGGTGTAGTGAACGAGGAGAATGAAGGGATAGGAGGTCAGTGTTGAAATCGCCCATGATGATGTAATGTGAATACTCAGACCCCAAGGATTCTAGAACCAATTCTAAGTCGGTGAAGTAATTGATGGTGGGTGGACAATAAACAACCCCAAGAACCAATTTAGTTCCCCTGACCCAAACCTCAATGAAAAGAAATTCCGCGGAACCAGAATACTGTGAAGGGGATGAAGCGATGATTTTGTATGGAAAGTTACTGCGCAGATATATAGCTACACCACCTCCCCTCTTGTCAATCCGGTCATTCCTTATGAGAACAAAACCTGGGAGAAGGTAGCTAGTAGAGAGAAGAGGAGGTTTGAGCTAGCTCTCGGAAATTAGGATGGCATGAACATTAGTATCAGTAGATACCTGAACCAGATCACTAAAGTGGCTAGGTAAACTTTGCGCTTACATGACATACATTAAATAAACGGCTTGGACACGCATTGAAATGTTGACGTAAAATGTCACCCAGTGTCAGATCATCTAGTGAGCAAAAGCTGTCATTGGCAGATAATTGAGTAGAATCATTGGCAGAGTAGAATGAACAATCTTCAGTTAAAGACATAAATAAATAATACTATTCAAATACTTATATAAGATAAATAATATGTACTTACACTAAACTAGATAGAAGACTTAATAATATTATGATGCACTGTAATTAATACCAATATGTACTCTACACCACCCGCCAACTGTCACACAATGAAGAGGATAACAACAAAACAGAAAAAGAAAAACAATTAAAATAATAAATGCGTACAAATGAAGTGACATTACACAATAAATTTATACACATTTCAGAACGCAAATCTGATGGATGACATTGACAACTCACAGTTGTCAAAATCATCCAACACGTCTTAAACATAAAAGTCCGTGCGAATGATATGGGTAATAAAATATAAACAAAATAGGAAATGTTGGGTGACTGACACAAAACGAATACCTAACTACGAATAACTAACTAACTAAATAAAACTAACAAAAAAAGGAAAACATGAGAATTGTGCCACGAAATAGAAGTACAATTTAGCGCGGAATGGGCATTTACATCTTACGTGCAGTCTTAGCATTGCCAGCGCCGGTTTTGTCTGCAGTAGCATCTCTTGCCGCCTTCGGATGCTTTGCTAACAGTTGCTGCAACTCATGAAGAGAAGTGATCTAAAAGCGCGATCCGTCCGGGGCCTTGACGATGGCAGTACCGTCCTGCGTCCAGCAAGAGCGCAAGCCAAAATGTTGTCGGGCCTTGGTAAACATTGACTGCCTAGATCTAGTGAGGAACTCCTTCACTGAGATCTTGGACCCCTTCAGTGCTGTCTTCGCCCTCCACACTGCAGTCCTGAGACCCACACTTGCAAACCGCACTAAGATGGGCCTGAGGTGGTCTTTACTTGGTGCTCCGAGCCTGTGGCAGTTTGTTAAGCAGTGTTCACCAACATCCTTGAATGACGGCTTTGTTTTGAGTATGTTCATAATCAAGGCATTGCAGTTTTCTCGGTCCACCTCAGCGACTCCCAAGAAAAGAAGATGCTTTCGCCGAAACTATTGGGCGCAGGAAGCTGAAATTTGGCATGTATGTTCCTTGGGGACCGTAGGGGTGCACTAAGAAAGGGTTTCCCGAAATTCCCACGGGATCGGCCAAAACGGGTAAATTAAAAAAATGCAGGCGTAGCTGCTGGCGTCCTCTAGTTTTGTATAAAGTTATTCTTGATGGAAGTAATTGTGTGATTTGCTGGCAGGTGGTATTTTATTTGTGGTGTTTATGTTACATTAGAGTGTAGCGCAGTAAGTACTGGTAGTTATTGTTTATTTATGTACTCAAATAAGAGAAAATTCGATTAAATTAGAAATTTTAAAATTAATTTTAAATTTTTGCTATTACGACACGTCTGATAGTTTTGAGCGCCTACCGCTGAATAATAATTGCTTACCATCAGGCGATTAGTCCGTTCGATTGCCGCCTTTTACCATAAAAAAACACATAAAGACTTGTGCTCGACCCGGGAATCAAACCCGGGACCTCCGATCAGTAGTCGCATCGCTATCCACTGGACTACGGAGGCAGTCTACTGGACTACGGAGGCAGTCATAAAAATTGTAAAATTAGGACTCCCACCGCATTTGTCTAGCCATCCTTAGGATGGTAGGATGGATGGATGGTTAGAATACTTTTTCAGGCAAACATAGATTTTGAAGAAACATTCCAAAAACATAGCTTACTTAGCTTACATTAGCGCAAGCATAGCTTACACTGTGTAAGATTCAATTTAAGTAGTGATAGCACTGATGTTTAATAAATGTGGCAGCAATAGCCGAGTGGAAATACCGACAGACTGCCATGCAGAGGAGTATCGGGTTCGAATCCACGGCGCGCACCAATGACTTTTCGGAGTTGTGTGCGTATTGAATTGTTAATTATTATCACTTGTCCTGAGCCTCGGAGAGCACGTTAAACCAAAATCCATTTAGAGACTAGTAAGCGGACCCCAGATTGAAACTGGGATAACGCTAAGAGGATTATGACAAATATTTAATAAATAGATATCACATAATTATGTTACTTTTTTTTGGTGTCGTGGGTCTGGTGGTGGTGTTGGAAAATCCTCATGGAGTCCCTCCACCCTGGGGGAAGGGCGAAGGAGACTGTCAGACTCTTACTGACTAAAAACCAACTCGTGTTCCTCATGTATCCGTGTGTCGGAGTGGAGAGGTCGGGTATCGCCGAAGTATTCGTCGCTACCCCCCGGCGGGTATTGGCCCGCCAGATGGTCAGTCGGGCTCCTAACAAAACCCCCTTGGCGGCGGATGAAGGTGTTGGGCTCCGCCGCCAAAACACCCAGCGGCCGCAGAAGATAGGGAGGACGGCAACCTGGCAACACTGCATCTCCTCTTCCTCTGCGGCCCCACCGCGACGCAACAATGGTGCGCCCCTATTTGGTCGCGGGAGATAGGGTGCGCGGCAACGCAATACCGACACGCCTCTTCTCCCGCGACCGTGGGAGGAGAGGCGTGTCGGTATTGCGTTGAACTGTCCCCTGCACCCACATTGGATGCATCCTGCGCGGGCCCCCTCCAAGCCCACGCGGAGCGTCCACTCCCGGGATCTCTCTTAGCTACACCGCGGGTGTCCAAGCCACGGTTACTAAGCCCCCCCCCCACCACAACAAGGTGGAGATCCCACGCGGGGGATCACATATGAAGGGTCCACTGCAATAATGATGAATGTCCAAAAAAAAATCAAACTTTAAGTTCGAGCGGCATTCGGTCACTTAATATATGCAATTAATAACCTCGTTTACAAACTTAGCAACATCGCTTACAGTCCCGAGAAAATTTAGTTTTTAATATTTGGCTACATGGCTAGAACGCTGAAAGTCACAGGCGTTCACGGCTACAATGATCAATGTCCAGGACATCTATCATTATTGAATGTGAGCATAGTGGGGACAATGATCGTTATTGTTCTTAATTTTTATAACTTACCTCAGATTATTTAATTTTTAATTAGTTTAAGTTACCTTTGAATGATTATTTGCCAAAGAATGAATATTATAATATAATTTCAGTTATAGGACATATTTAGGTATCTTATCTCTAACTCTGAGTTTTTTTTAACCGTCTATAAACTTGAAACCGTATTATCTCGGAACAATAAACAAAGGACATTCATCATTATTGCAGTGGACCCTTCATATGCTACCTTGTGTAGCTATAGCCAACACTCTCACAAGCGAAGTCTAGGTTAAATTGTAGTCTTTTTTGTAATAAATAGATTTGCATTAATTCAAAACATTATCATACTTTACGTGGCTGCTAAACCTAGGGATAAAATTTTCATATTCATAAAGTATGACGATATCGTTTATGAGATAAGTTTAAAAATCTCAGTGTAGCCAAGTTGTTCGTTCATTACTTGTTAAGTTTACGGTGCTAGACTGTCTCGCTCACTATTACTTTATACTTTGAAACTTTATCGTTAATCTTCTGTATTGTATGATGGATATGTTGCAGTGTCGTTGAAAGATTGATGATATTTTTGTACTTTATACAACTTCGCATTATAAGTCGCTGAGCCAAATGGCTGCCGTTTCAAACTGCGTCGAGTGTGATAAGCATGAAGGTCATCATGCTTCTAGTGTCATCCCAGTTTCAGCCCAGGGTTCGCTTACTAGTCTAATCGGATTTGACAGAATATTTGCTTTTCCACAAAGTGACTGCCGTCTAACCTCCGCTACCCTATGGGATAGCAATATTCCATGGTTAAAATTAGTGTCAGTTTTTAGAAATAAGTGCTGACTCCCGACGACTATCAAAGATCTTCATGACAGCCGGAACCAACTGCTTAAGGAGCTCTCCGAGACACGGTGCAAGCAATAATTAACAATTCCACATTACTCCGAAAAGACAGCGATGTGTGCGGTGAATTCAAACCCGATACCTTCTGCATGGCAGTCGGTAGGTATCACCACCAGGCTATCGCTGCCTCTTCTGAAGGTAGCGAGCCGCTATGAATATGACGGTATTATCCTTCGGATATTGCAGGTGTCTATGGAGGCGGTGATCACTTACCATCTAGTTCCCCTTTTGCTCGTAAGTTCCTAGGTAATAGTAAAAGAGAAGGTCTAAAGGAGAGTGGGCAGCCAAGTAAAAAATGGATGGACTATGTGAGGATGGATACGAAAGAGGAAGGGGTAAATGTATGGATGTCAAGCGACAAAGCAGTATGGAGGTGAAGAATATACTGCGCCGCCCTAAATAAATTGGGACCTGGACAGAGGGAAGGGCCACGGTTGCAGAGCAGTAGTCGTAAATAACGCGGTATAACCGCGGGCTCAGTTAGTACTTTTATAAAAAATAAATTCTTAATCGTTTTACTCAGCAAAAGCAAACAAGGTTCTCAGTAAAACGAAGTGCAATGCAATCTGTGCAACAGACAGCCAAGGTAGACCAGGCATTATAAACAGGCTTTCTTAAATTCTCACTTATATTATTTAGGAACGTAATGGAACCAAAATAATAGCACTATGGAGCACTAGTTTAAGCGACCGCTTTTAAAACTGCGTCAATTATTCTGATTTCGGTCCCCATACCTTGCTTTTTCTGTCTTTCTTTTTTGTTTAAAAGGAAAACTGCCGAACTAGGAATAAATCCTATGCCTCGGGAGACTTGACACACATTCAACCAACGGACACAAAGAACACCCAGACCCGGAACAACAATTTGTAGATCACACAAAGTTGTGACGTGTGGGAATTGAACCTTGAATCATACTCTGTATGATGTATGGTTTTTGTTGTTTCGAATTTGAGTGTCCATTGGTTGAATGTTTCCACGCTACATAGGCTATATTCCAAGTGCAGAAGTGTGCTTAAAAATAAGAATGTAATTAAATCAATGTCATCTCTCATAAAACAAGCAGCTTAAAAAAAATTTACTATACTAAAATATTCTGATTATATAAATCGTATTATACCTACTTGGACACATTATTTACATAATTTTTTATTACTTATCATATTTGTACTGAAATATTCTCAGTCTATAATTTTTTATTTTTTTGAAATTTGATGCCGTCCGATGTATAATACATTTTAAACTGCATTTAAATACAGTCGTTCTAAAATGTAAAATAAAGGTAATAAAGCTAGCATTGTCAATGGTTTAAAAAGTTGTTATTATTGGTTCCCGTTCCATACGATAAACCATCACAGAGATATGACGCAAAAAGTGATTTATTGCGCACGTCCTTGGTGATTTAAAATTTTAAACAGCTTGGTACTTTCAGTACACTTTTGTTGAGGAAATTTGTTTTTGTTTTGTGTATGTTTTTGTTGATATGGTGTGCGTTTAATAAACTGGATACACATTATATTACATTTAATTTTTAGTATGTCTGTATCATATGTATATTAGACAACTAGCAAACTGTTCAATGATTTTAAATATTGCATAAAGGCCAATAAGTTTCCTCTGATGTAGGTATAAGCTATATAATTCATTTTTGTGGATTTGGTTAATAAACATCCATCCACAAACCGTTACGTTTATAAGAATTTGCTGTAGTAGAGGATGTATCATCCTCCTTAGAAATCTTTTGTATTTTCATGGTACCTACTGTTTTTTACGCTGAAATAAAACAAGAACATCTATTGTGACAGAAATAAGTCTGGAGTCTTCTGTACGTACGGCTAGATACGTGCTTACTAAATTTGATTACTTTTATAAATGTAATCACTGGGATTACATTTATTTCAGCTATCAAACTGAGTTTAGCTAAGTCTTCGAAGCAGTGATAACCCATTGGAATCAAACCCACAGCATGCACCACAAACTTAGCGAAGTTAAGTGTATTATGTTTTGTTATCATCGCTTGCCAGTCAGTGAAGGTAACAATCGTGAGGAAACCTGCATGTCTGAGAGTTCTCCACAATGTTTCAAAAATACTTGTGATGTCTGTCAATCCGCACTTATCCAGCATGGTGAACTAACGCCTAACCCTGTGAAGAGACCTGTGCCCTACTGTGAGCACAGGTCTCTTCACAGTGTATAAGCAAGGCTGATGACGATGGAATCTTCTACATAATTTTGGTGTCACATTGAGACGTAACAACTAAGACGATTTCTTTGCCAAATTTATTCGAAATTTAGCTTGACGTGTTTAAGACGTTTTTTTTCTTTTATCGTTCCGTAAAAGAGAGCAATATACTTATTTGTGTTTAGTCAGTACAGAAAGAATTAATGGCTCCTTTACTTGTCTTGACTGCAGCTGATTTCGAGCTTAGGTACCTAAAAAAACCTTTCGCGATTCATTGCTGAAAATGGGCATCATATTTGCGTCACAATACATTTTTCAGTCAAGAGGAGGGCCATCTAGGCCACCTACGCTTTATTGTCGAGTTTTTTCGTCGTTTCCCGAAGATACTACTGGCTTCGTGTATTTTCCATACTCCTCTTTTACGAAACTTACGGAGCGGGTTAGTAACACTTTATATTCTTAACAAATCACACACACTGACACTTTTACAGTATGCGATGAACCATTACACTCTATACGAATTGCCTTATTGTATTCAGGAAACAAATACATTCATCACGAATACATTTTTTATTTCAGCTAAAAACAAAATTGTGAAAACTGAGTATTATTTATTATATTTATAGGTATTATCGTGAATCATTGTACCCGTTACTTGTTAAAATTTATCGTTGGTCGTCAGCAGGTGGGTTCCGCTGAGAGCCGTACTTGTTTCACAATTTAATTAACTTCGGCAATATCATTTTGTCATAATTTAGTACTAATGAATAATATGGTATGCTACTTTGCATTCTCAGGGAAAATCTACCCATTTCTGTCCAAATTGGTGAAACCGTACCTAAGTTTAAAATTTGGAAAACGTTTTACCATTAGGTAGCGATAACCTTGTGGAAGGAGTGACAGACTACTACGCTGAGAGTCTCGAGTTCCAATTCACGGTGTGAATCGCTGACTTTTCTAAGTAATATGACTATTGAATTGTTTATTATCGATTGCTTTTCCACAACCTGCATGTATTAGAGTTCCTCGTGATGTTTCGGCAGTCATACGAATATTTAGGGCCCGTAGCAATCATGGTCTTATGGAATCGAATACTGAATGGATTGGTTTGCTAGTGCGTTGTAGATATATTTGACTGTCGTGATCGGGAACAGGCTTTTGTCTCTCTTTTCAACCGAGGGACGAGACATTCAATCATCCATGTGTTATACATAAAACCTTCTGCTTAAATTGTGGTGCAAATAGTATCAAAGTCTGTTCAGTAGTTTTGATAGACGGACGCGGCAAATACTTTGTTTAAATTTTATAAATATTTTGTCAGAATTGCATCATCAATTTGGAAGCAGCAAGAAAAGCTAATACGAAACAAACCCAACAATGTATCGTTATTTTCGCGAACACACGGTCCTGTAAAGAGCGTACCAGTGGGATGGCTTCATGCAATAATTCAGTGTAAATTGCTCGTTGGTGTGTAGTACATTACTGCGCGACATCCAGTGACGGGCTCTGCTATTGTTTGACTCACGGTTCGAATGAGCGACCAATTGTGCATTTCGGTTATCCTTTTGTTCGTACGACGTATTTTAAAATAATTTGAGTATGCTACGAAGGGTTAACTTTCATTTTAGTGACTTGTGACGGTATTGAAATAAGGTTTTCGTTGCGGGTTTCTATAGCTTAACTTAGGTCGGGACTTAACGAGTGTCAGAACATTGTCTTCAATGGTCACTGCTGCTGGACGTGGCCACACAGAGGATACAGACTGTATCATATATGTAGCCAGGCTCATACAGTAGTGAGAATAGTAGAGTATAGGATGAGACTAGTCCTAAAAGAAGGTAGCGGATCCCGGATTCAAAGGCGAGCCACTTGGTTCGCAACTGCTTCTACTCTTCCTAGCTTTGTCTCAGTTTGATAATAATAGTATGATAATGCTTATCTTAATATATAAAATCCTTGCGTTACTGACTGACTGACAGACAAGCTACAGCCAAAACTATTTGGCGTAGGCAGCTCAAATTTGGCATGTGTGTTCCTTGGGGACCGTAAGGGTGCACTAAGAAGGGATTTCCTGAAATTCCCACGGGATCGGCAAAAAAGGGTAAATTAAAAAAAAATGCAGGCGTAGCTGCTGGCGTCCTCTAGTAAAATATAATATTTGAAGTACTTTATAAGATTTTTTGTTCGGACTATTATCTGTATACTAAAAAAAATCTTGACGCACAGCCAAAACTATTGGTGCAAGAAGCTGAAGCTTAGCATGTATGTTCCTTGAGGACCGTAGGGGTGACTAAGAAGAGACTTCCTGAAATTGCCACGGGCATCGGGCAGAAACGGTTAAATTAAAAAGATATGCAGATGTAGCTGCGGGCCTCCTCGACTATGTCGATAAAAATCATAGGTTGCTTATAACATAACATAATTATGAAAAGGCCATCGGAAGCATGCATTACATTTTAAAGCAAGTTGAAAGGTCGGATTCATATCGGTGCTAGTGGACGGGGATTAAGTCCGTAAACTATCGATCGCAAGTCTGATGACTTGTCCGATTGGGGCGCGGCTGCAGAATACAATTGTATTCTGAGCACGTCAGTTATTTGGAGATATTTGTATGTCAGTTTAGTTGGTGCTGTTTTGTACCCTATTACTATTATAAACGAGTACGTTAGCATGGGCATTGCATTGCAAATATATTGACACCAATGACATACTGAAGGTATTCAAGACGCTCAATAATAAAAAATCTGTTGACTTATGGGGCATTTCTGTTAAACTTGTTCAACAAATTATTTCTAGCTTAGCTCCATATTTAGCTGCAATATTCAACAGATGCGTAGATACAGGAGTATTTCCTGATCTAATGAAACACAGTAAAGTAATACCATTATTCAAAAAGGGATCAAAGAGCGACCCTAGTAATTTTCGGCCAATTTCTACCTTGCCTGCTATTAGTAAAATTTTTGAAAAGATTATTTTGCATCAATTAAAGAGCCACTTTCACACTAATAATTTATTCCACAGTGAACAGTATGGCTTTACTAAGGGTCGCTCCACCGTTGTTGCCGGTGTAACTTTGTTAAAGCATATTTTTAATGCTTGGGAAAACTCGAAGGATGCCATTGGTGTTTTTTGTGACCTATCAAAGGCCTTTGACTGTGTGGAACATAATACACTTTTACTTAAATTGAAACTTTATGGTATTAGAGATACCGCACTCAATCTTGTTGCCAGCTACCTTAGTGATAGAATTCAGTATGTATATGTTAATGGGAGTAGGTCTCTAGGTTTGCCAGTAGGAATGGGCGTTCCACAGGGCTCTATTCTTGGTCCATTTCTTTTTTTAATATATATTAATGATTTGCCGTTCTTTGTACAAAATTTATGTCATATTGTTTTATTTGCCGACGATACGTCAATAATTTTGATCGTAATTTAAGTAACTTTGATACCGTCAATAACACTCTTGCACAAGTATTAGATTGGTTTTCGACAAATAATTTGTTACTCAACTCTAGCAAAATCAAATGTGTTAAATTCTCTTTGCCTAATGTGAAAAGTGTACCTACTAATATAATTTTAAATAAGGAAACAATTGAACTAGTCGAATCAACCGTATTCTTAGGTGTAATTTTAGATTGTAAGCTTCCGTGGGGCGCCCAAATATCCTGTCTCGCAGTAAAACTTAGTTCTGCAGCGTTTGCAGTTAGGAAAGTTAGGGAATTCACAGATATAGATACTGCTAGACTAGTTTACTTTAGTTATTTTCACAGCGTAATGTCTTACGGAATAATTTTATGGGGTACAGCTGCTGATATACAGACTATTTTTCATTCAAAAGAGGTGGCCCTCTTTTACGTGCAATTTATAAGTTAGGTGCTAGAGATTCTTTACGTGATACATTTAAAGAAGTAGATATATTGACAGTTGCATCGCAATATATATATGCTAACTTAATGTACATTAAGAAAACTTAATTCTATACCGCAAAAATAGTGATTTGCACAAAGTGAACACAAGGAATAAGCATAAACTGGTGGGAACTAACAACCGTCTACATAAAGTTCAGAACTCATTTGCGGTAATTGGTATACGATATTTCAACAAATTACCTCTTGAAATAATGAATTTATCCATGCACAAATACAAACGGACAATTAGGAACTTTCTTTTACAAAGAGGTTATTACACTGTTAAGGATTTTTTAAGTGATAAGACACCGTGGGGATAGGCTTAGGCGTGTTTAACTCACGATTATTTTATTTTCTGACCGTTTAATATAATTGTTATATAAATCTGTCAAATTCTAGTCTTGATAAGTGACATGTTAAGTGGAGGTGCCTCGTGAACACATGATTTTTGCAGGATTTGGATAATTTTATGATTTGTTGAATGTAGTTTAACATCATTTATTCCTGTTCTTATCGTTGTTCACTTGTCACCTTCACAAAATTCTTTCTACATTTGCATTCCTTCACGCGTTCTACTAACTTATGTTAATAATAACGATCTGGAAAATGGAGGTAATTGGCGGTCATGGTCAGTATACCAATAGATTGTTTCTTACTGCCGGTTCGTATACCGTTGTCGTCATGCTCCCTAAAATGTCATTTCTTGTGGTGGCGTCGTGTGTCGGGTCATCCCTGTCCCTCTAATATGGCGAGAGGGATGGTGGCTGGCACATGCGTCATACTCGTGAACGGGTGCTACTTGCGATGACTGGTCGATGATGGTCTTGCGGGCTGGTATTAGATTTTAATATTTAACTGCATCTTTTCCATCGTGGGTCTGATCACTTTCGCGGATTGCCTGCATTATTAGGTATTTAATGTAAGTGGATGCTCCTGTTTCCCCATGTCTATTCTGAGGAGGCTAACCAAATGAACATCAAAAGTATTATGCTTGAGTATTATTATGTACAGTAAATATATACAAGTGATATAGAAAGTGTAACAGTTGCAGCACCTTACAAAATGCAAATTATGTGTATTATGCAAAACCTGGCGATGAAAAAGAGTGACCGTGAGTTTTATTACCCGTTCTTTCTCATGGTTCTACCTATTGCTTTGCGAACGAGGCAGTAAATGTAAATGTAGAGTCTTTAAGTAATTATTTTATAAATTTACTAGAGGACGCCAGCAGCTACGCCTGCATTTTTTTTTAATTTACCCGTTTTGACCGATCCCGTGGGAATTTCGGGAAATTCCTTCTTAGTGCACCCCTACGGTCCCCAAGAAACATACATGCCAAATTTCAGCTTCCTGCGTCCAATAGTTTCGGCTGTAGCGTGTCTGTCAGTCAGTCAGTAACGCAAGGATTTTATATATTAAGATTATTTTGACGTTCATAAGCATCACATTGTGACCCAAACGAATTAATGATTTTGAATTTGAATTTGAATTTGGGTGGATGTTTGTTACTCTTTCACGCAAAAGCTACGGAAGGAATGTTGATGGAACTTTAATTAATGTAACATGTTATCATCATCAGCCCTGTTTATAAACTGTCCCACTACTGGGCACAGGCCTCTTCTCGCTATGAGAAGGGTAAGGCCATAGTCCAACACGCTGGCCTAGTGCTGGTTGGCAGACACATGTCACACATGTCTTTCGAGAACATTATGGAGAATTCTCAGACATGCAGGTTTCCTCACGATGTATTCCTTCACCTATTAGTAAGCGATAATTAAAATTTTAATACGCACTTAACTCCGAAAAGTCACTGGTGCGTGCCGTGGATTCGAACCCGAGACCCTCTGCATAGCAGTCAGTCGATCTCTCCACTCAGCCATCGCTGCTGTGTTTAGTTCACGTGAGGTAGACAGGGTTAATAGTAAAATTTCAGCAACCTCGCAGGACTAGATAGTTAACATCAAACAACAACAAAACAGTGTTAGGTTCACAGAAAGTGCAATCATAACAGATCAGAAATCACTTACTGTTAAACATAATAGTTATACATATTATGCTTACAAAAATAAACACATAATACTGCAGTATTAGTTATTAATTTGACGTACTCATATGTAAATCATAAGTTTAATAGAGACCAGAGAAAATTCACGTTACGTTTTTGTATACAAACTCAGATTTAAATCACCAAATCTGAAAGCTCGCATAGGTAAACCGAAGAAAAGAAAACACAATAAGGAAAACTATTCTCAAACCCCCAATCAAACAACCACGAAGATATCAAAACCTTTTAAAGTCGATAACTGAATCCAGCTGAGCAGAATTATCCCATCTGTAGTGTAAAGAAATAAAAGATGTGTTCATCAGTACTAATGCGTAATCTATTCAGGAACAACTACACGTTTACATTGTACTCGCACCGGGAAACGACTGGCGAGCTTAGCCTAAGTGCCGTGGCACTACAAAGTATAAACACGCATTGTCATCACAATGTGTGGGGCCGCTACATGTAGTATCAAGCTCCAAAAACGTCTATCTGATTTACCTAAACGTTTTACGCCGTGTCCACGGAAGCATTCGAAGCACCGCATAAAAGACTGTAATAAATTCAATTGAACGACTGTCGCCTGCAGATATAACTCGCCCCGCGACTCCGCCCACTTTCTCCCGAGTCTCTTGCAACAGATTTCTTTAAAGAAGATTGCTAAAGGAACTTTAAAATGGTGGTAATCGTTTGTATAAAACTTTACTTACCGTATTTCCCGTTTGCTAGCGGTAAATCTAACTAGGATGTGTCGGTGACAGGATGTCTGCTGCCCACGATTTATTCTTAATAACTAAATACGGGGACGTTGCTTTATTATATTTTTTTTGTAAACTGTACCGTTATTCGAGGGGGATGTAAATTGCAATGGATTTTTAAAGGGTCCTTTTTCTGGACTAAAATTGATTGCATTTTAACTACGATAGAATATTAGAACTTAGAGAAAATCTACCACTTTACTCAAAGGGTAGATTGTGTTTAATTTTCTATTATAATGTGGACTGGAAGTCCCTCTGGCATTGCTATTGGTAGTATAAATATACTTTACGATGACGTATTTTCTTAAATTCAATGTATTTCCTGTGGCTGGCAATCGTCAAGTTTTTTGGCGAGGTTGTTTGTTAGCACTCTCGAGAACAACTTGTAGAGGTGGCTAAAGAGTGAAATGTGTTTATATGTTTTCAGCGAGATTTTGTCACCTTTTTTTGAAGAACAGGGCAACCGCACTCCCGATCCACGCCTGAGCTGTAAGGCCCTGATGGATAATGGAATTAAAGAGGCTCGCCAGCTCTTTCAGGACTACAGTCCCCCCTGTTTAAAGAGCTCTTTGGTGATTTCGTCATCTTATGGAGACTTGTTGATCTTAAGTTGCACGAGACCTTCTCGTACCTCGCCTTGGTTGACATCAGGGATGTTCTCCGTATATTGGCGCGGGAGTTGGGCTCTATAGTCATCATTGCCTGGTTTCAAGAGTTTAAACTTCCATGATACAGGTTTTTGTAAAAACTCTTAATTTCAGATAGAATTTCAAACTTTAAGTTTACGCCTTCCGCAGTACAATAAAATCACATACTTGTGGTTCTGCTGTTTATACATGGTAAAACCGAATGCTTGTGGTTCCATTTTGCAAAAAAAGAATTAGTCAAATCAAATATGAATTTATTTTACGCATAATGGTACCACAGAAACATGGTTCCATTTGGTGTATTATAAGAATTTTTAATAATAGAAATATTTTTAACGTATAGTTAGTTAGTTAGTTGGACAGGTGTTTTCCGCACTTAGCCACCTAATTGGGCCATTGTGCGTTAGCAGGGACACGGTTGTCGCCTGCTACTCATACCATGCAAGCTCCTTCCAGAAGGCCATGAGTTGACCAGTGTTGCGTATGGCTTCGCTCATGGTTCTGGGGTTGTTCAGGAACCTCGTCCGTTGGTCGCTCACGCTGGTACAATGTAGGATCACATGAGCGGGTGTTTCTTCGGTCTCCATGCAGCCCCTACATAGTGGGCTGTCCGTGACGCCGATATTGTAGAGATGCTTGTTTAGTGGACAGTGGCCGGTTATTATGCCAGTCAGATGCTTGAGCGTTTTCCTGTTGGAGTGCAACAATTTTTGCGAGAGTCGTTTATCTAATTGGGGAAAGGCATCTTTAGATTGCCTACACTCTTTTAACTCTGCCCACTCTTTTTCATGTTGTTGTAGGGTTCTCTCGCGTAACCACGTTTTTAGTTGGTTGAAATGTATCGGAACAGTTGGTTCGGGTCCCAGAGTTGTTGTGTCCCATCCTTTCCTTGCCAGTTGGTCTGCTGCGTCATTGCCCGTGGAGTCACTGTGTCCTCGTATCCACTGGAGCGTGACCCGATTCCTCGCTGCAGTTTTCTGCAGCTGTTGGTGGCACTCCATAATTAGGCCGCTGTTAAAGCAGTTGCCATCGAGAGCTGTAGTACTGACGCACTGTCTGTGATGATGCGTATTGACAGGTTACTCACGTTTCTGGCCGCGATCGCCGTCGCCGCCCTTATAATTCCAACGCATTCAGCTTGGAAGATGGTGTTGAGTTTACCAAGCGATGTTGAGAGATTGATGTTCAAGTCATGGGAGAATACTCCGGCACCTGTCCCATACTTTGTTTTTGAGCCGTCTGTGTATACTCTAACTTCGTGTATACCAGAGCTATCCTTGTGCTCTTCATGCAGTTGTATGCGGTATTTTTTGTCAAAGACAAAGGTTTTAGGTATGAGGTCGCACGTTGCATCTAGCATCGGGATCTCGTTAGTTAACGTCCTTTTCAGGCGTACATGGGTTATTCGGTCGTCTCTTCTCCAAAGCCCGAACTTATCGAGCCGGATCGCGGCGGCACCTGCTTCCTGCTAGATGATGAGGTGCAATGGTCGCAAGTCGAGAAGCACCTCCAATGCCGCCGTTGGAGTTGTTTTCATGCAGCCTGTTGTGGCCAGACAGGCGAGGCGTTGTATGCTCTGCAGCTTGCTCTTGACTGTGCTTAGTTCAGTGCGTGGCCACCACACTACTGTACCATATGTGAGCATGGGGCGTATTATGGCAGTGTAGATCCATAGGGTGATGAATGGTTTGAGACCCCATTTCTTGCCTATTATTCTCATGCACTGCCAGAAGATTGTACATGCTTTTGTGGTTTTAGTGGTGATGTGTTTATTCCAGTTGAGCTTGTGGTCGAGTGTTACGCCCAGGTACTTGACTTCACTCTATAGGTTAAGCTCCGTGCCAAAAAGTTTTGGTTTTCTGGTCATACGGGTGTTCCTTTTGTTAGTGAAAAGTACTAGCTCCGTTTTATTTGGGTTGACCGTCAGTTCATGGTGGTTGCACCATTGTTCCATGATCCTGATGGCTGCTTGCATCCGATAATGGATCATGTCTTCTGAGTTTCCTTTGATTAGGATGGTTATATCATCTGCGTAGTCGACCATGTAGAAGCATTTGTCATTCAGGCTTCTCAACAGATCGTCTACCACTATGTTCCAAAGCAGGGGTGATAGGACACCTCCCTGTGGGCAGCCTTTTGCTACTATCCCCCTTGTGGTGGTGTTAACCGTGAATTGAATAGCCCTTTGTTTCAGGAGTTGATCAATCCAGCCACTGACGGTTTGTTCAACTCCGAACTTGTCAAGGGCTCGGCTAATGCTGGTGAATTTAGTTTTGTCGAAGGCGCCTTCTATGTCAATGAAGGTTAACTTTTTTACTACGGAGTGAAGCGCTGATTCCGTTGATCTACCACTTCTGTAGGCGTGTTGTTGCGGGTGTAGTGGTCTGCGTAGCAGTACGCCTTCCCGTAGGTATCTGTCAGCGAGCCTCTCCAGCGTTTTCAGCAAGAAGGAGGTTAAACTGATAGGTCTGAACGATTTTGCTTGAGTGTAATCCGTTTTGCCCGGTTTTGGGAGAAATATGACTTTTACTTCCCTCCACCTTCGTGGTATGTAATTGTGCGCTATAGATGCTCTATATATGCTGAGTAGCTGTGGCACAATCGTTGTGCAGCCCTATTGTAGAACTGCTGGTGTTATTTCGTCCAGGCCTGCAGATTTGTACGGCTGGAAGCTATCAATTGCCCATTTCAGCCGGTCCACGGTAACCATGTTGTTGGCTATCGTCCAGTCTGTTTGGGTCGGTGGTCTGTGTTCTGATTCTTCCCAGTCACAGTCGTCGGTCACAGTGCAACCTGGGAAGTGTGTTTCGATTAGCACTTGGCTTATTTCCATGTCTGTGATTGCGTAGGTGCCATCAGGCTTTCTGATGGAGCCTAGGGTCTTGTTGCTGTCCTGGGATAGGATCTTTTTTACCCTGGCTGCCTCGCATGTGGAGTTAACGTTGGTGCAGAAATTTCGCCAGGACTCTCCCCTGCGGAATCTTATGCGTTTCTTGTAGTGTGACTGGGCTTCTTTGTATTTGTCCTAATCTGTGTCTTTCCTTGTGTTTTTGGCCCGGTTGAAGAGTTTTCTCAGATTGCGCCTGAGCTTCTCCAGTTCCGATCCCCACCATTGGGTTTTACTACTCGTTTTCGGTAGTGTGGTGGGGCAGGCTTGTTGGTAGCTGCGTTGTAAGCATTTTGTTAGTAAGTTAGTGTTGTGTTCTATGTTTGTAGTGCTTGCGGTCATGTCGTTGCAATTTGACATGGCTATTTCCTGTTCGAGCAGGGTCTTGTAGCTCGCAATGTTGGTATTGCGTGGGTTGCGTTTTGGTTGTGTGACCCTCTCTTGCACTCGTATGTCATAGCAGATACGTCTGTGGTCGGCAAAGGATGGTTCGGCGGACAGAGAGATGCCAGTTCGTGACAAGTTCCGCGGCCCCATCCGATGCCAGTGTAACGTCTACTATGGTTTGATATCTGGAGCTAACAAATGTGGGCTCTGAGTCTTTGTTGATTACCGTTTGTGTTGTTGTGTAGATGTATTCAGTTAGGATCTCACCTCGTCTATTTGCCTCGGGGCTTCCCCACAATGGATGGTGGGCGTTAGCATCTGCCGAGACTATTATTGGCCAGCCGTGGTCCTCACAGTGCTGCACTAGCTCGGCCAGCTCCTTCGATGGGATCTCCTCATCACCGGGCATGTAGACCGAAGCTAGTACTAGCATCTGATCATTGGGCCCTGTTCGTATTCCCACGGCTGTGAGATCTCTAGAACAAAAGTTAGTCAGCAGCAATGCTGGTACCGTTCGGGGAATGTATATGCATGTTCTCGGCTTAGGAGCCGAGCTTTTGTGCAATATCTTACCTCCGATGTTGTTGAGTCCACATATGGTGTCGCCTCTAATCCACGGCTCCTGGATTAGGGCTATTGTGTGGTGGTTAACTTCCAGCAGCCTGCGTAGGGTAGCCGTTGCAATTTGCTTGTGCTGAGGTTCGTCTGTACGACTCTAGTCTGACGAAGATCCGAGAACATTGATGTCCACGGACTCCCCGTCAGACGAGTCGTGCTCGTCGTCGACGTCCGTCACAGCGATGTTTGTCGCTGCGGGCGTCGTGTGTGCTCGGGCTGTGCCCGACGTTGAAGGTTCGGCCGGTGTTGTCGCTTGTCTCTGCGTGTGCCTACTGGCGAGCGGCATCTCCCTTGGCCACCGCCACCTCCTGCCCCGGCAGCGTGGAACACTACGTACACGCTGCCGGTGAAGAACGAGACTCGGCGGTCGCGCGCCTCGATTTTCGGCATTTCCGATTCGGGGATGCCCAGAGATAGGTACAGGCCGTGTTCTTGCATGGTAGCGCTGTATAGTTGCCAAGTTTGGACAGCGTACCATGGGTTTTGGGCAGCTAGGAGTTGGTGAATCTTCGGGAGGTCCAGGCTGGTCGACCTCGGCAGCCAGAGCGATGCGCGTACGCGCTTCGCGAGATCCGTCTGCCTGATGACGGTCAGCCCGGTTCCTTCAACCGGTGATTGTAGTCCCGCTACCGTCTGTTTGAGCCACGCCAGTGATTTTTCATCCTCGCACCATAACTTTAGGACACCTCCCGCTGCGAGGGGTTTGCCTCTAAAGGATGGCGCGAGTGCAGGCTCGTTGTTTGACCGAGGTGCGGAGGCTGCTTCTAGAATCCGCTCCTCTATGGAGCGTTCGAGCTGCCGTGCTTGTTCCACCGTCAGGTCTGTAGGTGGAGTGGCAACGACGGCCACCATCAGATGCGAGTTAGTCGCATCGGCGTAGCTTATCGTTGCCCTCTTGGGTGTTGCGTCCACTCTTGCACGCTTCGACGTGGCGCTTGGTGGTGTGTCGTCGTGACGGTTCCTCTTCGACGGTGTCGCCGAAGTGGGCCGTCCCGAGAGCGCCAGGTTGGTTGGTGCGTGCCGAGGTCCGCGTTTTCTAGGGCCGCGTTTGCGGCATGGCCCGGTGATGCCCCATGGGGCTGCCGGCTCCGCATCTCCGACTGCCGTCGGAGGGTCGCGACGGGGGTTGCCCGGTGCTGCACCGGCCGGAGCGGCGCGTGCAGCCGGCGGGAGCGAGCCCGAAGGCTCACTCTTCGCCGTCCGCGTGGCTTCCGCTTGCATGCCTGAGCTGCGGCGTCCACCACTCGCGCCGCGTCCGGCCGATTGCATCATCCTGGGCGGTTTCCTCATCGCGCTGGCTGGGGCCGGGTGTTCGCGCTGGTGCGTTGCACCAGCTTTCTGTCGTCTCGCGGGGGGTGCGTTCGCCGATGTTGTCGGTTCGCTACCTCCCGCGGGGGGTGCGTTCGCCGATGTTGTCGGTTCGCTACCTCCCGCGGGGGGTGCGTTCGCCGATGTTGTCGGTTCGCTACCTCCCGCGAGGGGTGCGTTCGCCGACGTTGTCGGTTCGCTACCTCTTGCGTGCGCTGCGTACTCGCGCTGGCGTCGATGGTGACGGGAGCGCTTTCCGCGGTGTTTGCCTCTACCGGTTCCAGTTGACGCGGAGCCAACGTTCGCTTCGCGGCGTTCGTCTGCTCGACGCGGCACCACCGTCCAGGAGGTGTTGGTAATATGTTCTTCACGAGGCATGGCGCTTGCCAGGTCGTGCAGGTCTAATCTTTCTCGTGAAACATTGAAGAATACGTGGGGAAGCCTGGACCCGAGGGTGCAGGGAGGGATTCTCCAGCGTCGCGGACGCTGGTACCCTCCTGGGGTAGTTGCTTCTTTTGTTTCACTACTTCCATATTGTTTGCTTCGTGTGAGTGTGTGCGTGGGCGTGTGTGGTGTGTGTTAGTGTGTGTATGTGTGCGCGTCCGTGAGTGATTGAAATTTATATGGTTTATTTGTTTGATGAAACGAGTCCCATGGTGCTATGGTTCGATTTTGCAATATGTATAATGTGTGTTTTTGCTATTGGTTCCTTTCTGCTTTTTGTATAACTTGTTTCCAAGGGAAAAATCATGTGGATCTCTTTTGAATAAGAAAATAAACCACTTTTAAATTAGTATTCTTCAAAAAAAGCAAATATCGAAATTTGTCGTGTGGTTCCTTTTTGCATAAATACGGACAATTGGAGTACTATTTATTAGAGAGGAGATCAGCTATTTTAATAATAGCCAATAGATATTTTCCTAAAAATGTTCTGGTATTTTTCGGTTACATGAATATGACAAATAAATACAGGGTGGCGCTACCATAGGGGCACTTTTTGAACAGAGGCATAGCGTACAACATTCTGAAACCTTGTACCAAAAATCAATTAAATCGGTGCAGTAGTTTAGCCACAATATCGATTTTAAGTTCCGCAATTTTTGCACAAGCTTTGAATTCCACACAGCTGATACAAAACGGTCAACGACCCTACATTGCACGCCCCGACTCGCTCCGACGCGACGCCTCGACGTCATCCGAAGTTAGGCTTAGCGCAGATAAAACGGAGCGCAGCGGAGAGGATTTTATTGACGCACTTGAAAATAAACTATATTTTTTTTACAATAAAGTGCATAAATGCTTGAACTTGACAAAAAACATTCGCGCGTCCTCGAAGATATGCGGGAATCCTCGCGCGGCGTCGAGTCGTCGCCCGCATCGTAGTGAGTCGCGGCGCGCAATGTAGGGTCGTTGACCGTTTTGTATCAGCTGTGTGGAATTCAAAGCATGTGCAAAAATTGCGGAACTTAAAATCGATATTGTGGCTAAACTACTGCACCGATTTAATTGATTTTTGGTACAAGGCTTCAGAATGTTGTACGCTATGCCTCTGTTTAAAAAGTGCCCCTATGGTAGCGCCACCCTGTATATGACGTGAAATTCAATATGAAACAAAATTATAAAAACACTATTATTTTCTGCTGCATTCAATTATTTGAAATATGTGAGATCATGTTTCACTGTACACCACTATTGTGTTGGACATGACATTTTGTTACGGAGCACAATGATGACCTCCTGGAGGCATTTTTGGGATCATGGCATAAAAAAACAATTTTTCTGAAACTGCTGATTATAGTACGTTGGACGGTGAAATACAGCGTAAGAAAATCTACATTTCTGTGTTCTCTTTAATCTCAAATCTCTTAAAACTGCTAAACCCCACTTGGCCATTATGACGGACTGTAGCTGAACCCTCGTTTTTATGTGGAGCGATCCGTGCTTAGCAGAGGATAAAATAATAAACATTCGCATTCTTTTCGCAATAGTAGTAAGATGCAAGGACAGCCTACACTCACATGATAGAATATAGGAACACACACACATGTTACACAACTCCAGTATCGTTATTTATTGCATACGGAGGAGACAATATGAATCGCTGACGCGTAGATACATTTATCGTAGTTTTCGTGTCCACATCGAATTCCCCCACTAGGTACAATGATTCTATTTGATACTAATTTACTTTTCGATATTCGTACGGGTTATATACCACATACCTTTGTATTACATTGCGCTTGCAACAGTACCGAAATATCTATTACTTAAAACAAAGGTAGGCGCGTGGTATATATTCCGTAGAAAAATCTAAAAGTAATATTGATGACCACGAAAGCTTAAATTCCTATCTTGATACCAATTTGAAAAATATTAAATGAACATGAACGTATTCACTTCATAATGTGCCTTGCCTTGCTTCTTACATACCTACACGATCTACTCCCTTGATTTGTTTTTCCATCCGTTTGAAAATAAAGTCAAGTCACACGAGAGTTTCAATCTCCGTTGAAATTACATAGCGTTTCAGAGCATGAAATTCATGAACTCGCCTGTCTATTTCCCGATTTATCAAGGGCTAAATGAAAAAATGCGAGTACATTTTGGTTACCGACGGGGTATTTGAAAGACTTTCGAATCACATCTCTTTTTGGCTCATAAAAGGAACAATCTTGCTTTCACGTTTGAAGTAGAGAGTCATGATTCTAACCTGTCCAGTTTCAATACAGGTGACTCGCTATTCAACCACCATTTCGATACATTCGATATTATGTGTTGATACTTTTAGCATTTTACCTAAAATATTTAACTACTAAACAGTTTTCTTGACTATATTTTGAAACACAGAAGAGATTTATATTGATTACCACAATAATGAAAAAGGAAAATTATCATCAAGGAATGAGCTTTTCTCAAGCATTGGAAATCCATTACCAGATTCACAAAAGTAATCATTTAGGTACGTACATATATTATTATGGTCTGTCAAGATACCACGAAGGACATTATTATTAAGGATGATAATTAAAAATATTAATAATATTAGAGATTACACCTTGCCCGAGCGAAAAGTGGCATTTACAAAAAACTCTTGAAACAAAAAAAAACTGTTTTTTGTTTCTTACTATGTTAAAAACATTATATTGAACAAATTTAATGAAACTTATTCATTAGCCTGTAAAACAAAACTAAAATATTTCCGAAACAATGCGGTAATAAAAAATAAAATATTTTTAATGAGGCAGGAACATTACGGCTTGTAATGTTTTGATCGATGGACAACGAGTGGAACAAGTGAATGAGTTTGTTTACTTAGGTACGTTGTTTACAAGAGATGGTAAGAATGAAGAAGATATTAAAAGGAGAGTTAATGCAGGTAATAGTGTGAATGGAGCTCTGAAAGCGTTTATGAACAGTCAAAACGTGTCCAAAAAGGCACGTTTGGCTGTACATAGAGGCGTGTTAGTGCCTACCCTTATGTATGGTAGTGAAAGTTGGGTATGGCAGAAGAGATTTGAAAGTAAAATAAATGCTGTAGAAATGAGAGCACTGAGAAGTATGTGTGGTGTGTCTTTGACCGACAGAGTAAAGAATTGTGTGATACGAGAGTGGTGTGGGGTAAAAGAAGATGTAGTGACAAGCATTGAGAAAGGCATGTTAAGATGGTTTGGGCACATGGAGAGGATGGATGACGATAGACTGACAAAGAAGATATATAAGGCAAGTGTGAATGGAAAAGGACAAAGGGGAAGACCTAGGCGGACGTTCTCTGACCAGATTGGAGACATCCTGAAAAAAGGACAAGTCAGAAGTACCCTTAACAGAAGAGCATGCATGAGAAACTTGATGGGAGTGAGTGAAGCAAGTGAGGTATGTCAGGATCGTTGCAAATGGCGTTCCGTAGTCTCTGCCTACCCCTCCGGGAAACAGGCGTGAGTCTATGTATGTATGTATGTATGTAGGAACATTAAACCTAGTATCTTCTTGGGTTTACGCGAATGTTACACATTGAAATTAAAAAGACAAATATCACTTCAGTCTGCCGTGAATATGAATTCTGTAAAGAGTTCGAAACGTCGGCTAGTAATGAATTAAAAATATAGTTTCTAGATCTTTAGTTTCAAATGTAATAACTTAGTGAAACCAATACAACGCGATAAAATCCGTAAACTGTAGTTTAATTTCAACATTAAACCTATTCATATTTAAAAAATTGTGACAACTTCTTTGTGAAATATTCCAGGCAATCACAGATTCAAAGGAAATACATACATAATATATGCATGCGCAGATGATATCATAGCACTCTAACGAAAACACAGCTATTTATTCCGTCACTATTTCTTGGGCCCAAAGCACACACGCCGCTTTTGGCGACCAGCGATATAGCAACGGCATTCATGTTACGTCACGTTTTGTTTTCTTAAGGCATTCGAGCGCTGTGTCGATCAACTATGAAATCATAGATATCGATGAAAATTATTGTGAATGATGTGCGCTCCTTATATTTTATCTTCGATGGATTTGGCTACTCGAGATATATATTTGAAATATTTTGTATGTAGCTTTAACCTGTTCTTCCCGATCCCGTGGAAATTTAGGAAAACCCTTTTTTGTCACCTCTATGGTCTCCAAGGAACATACATGCTAAATGTAGGCTTGTTGCACTCAATAGATTCGGCTGTGCGTTGTCTGACAGTAAGTAACGCAAGAATTTTATTGGGAATTGGGACCCGCCATAAGAGATTTAGTATTTTCTTGACTGTCAACGTTCTATTTAGTTATCAAGCGAAATTAGCACTGCAAATGAATTTTGTGAGCGAACATGTGCTCTAGCCCTTTTAATGGTTCTAGACATGTCAAGACGCTACCGACTACATGCAAATTTTTCATTAGCATTCATTTTACGTCTAGGTGTTCTCGGTTCTTGGGATAGTTTATGGTAGAATCATCGCAAACTCTGAATATGATAATTTAAATACTTGAGTTATGCTTAGGTATATTATAATTTGTAACATATTTCATTTTGTTAATTTAGCTTTGAGGCAAATTGTTATATTATTGTTTTCTTTGTGGTTTATGCAGTTTAAGTTCTATTCAAGCCTGCGTATGTCGTGACTTAAGCGGTGGCTTCGAAGTATGTCACTGCACCCAGCGTTATAAGTTCGATGACCATACAAGAACACTTTATGAGATCCACATAATGATAAATGTTTTGATGTCAGTGCTTGTGATACTAAGACAACGCTTTATGTGACGCACAAAGCTGTATTTTGGTGGAATGTTTGTGTACTCAGTATAGCTGTCAATAAAAATGGATAATACACTACTCAAGATATGTCAAACTATCTACCCTTAAACGTAGTTATATAAACTTTTATTAGATAACTGCTATATATTCTCTGAACTTTGTGATTGCCTGAATTATGGTGTCAGTCGATGCATACTAAAAATTTAAGATAACGTACGTGTATTCATATTAATTAAGGGCTTAATGTAAAAGTGATAACGGGTTAGCAACGATTATTTTATTATTCAGATTTTATCAAAGAGAGTGAGCAATTATAGTGGAATTTTTAACCGACTTCAAAAAAAGGAGGAGGTTAACAATTCATCGGAATCTTTTTTTTATGTATGTTCCCCGATTTCTCTAAGACGCCTGGACCGATTTCAAAAATTCTTATTTTGATTGAAAGAATATACCTCCTAGTAGGTCCCATGATCATCAGGTCAGGATACGATCATTAAGTCCTGAAATATTGAAGGAACTCTTCTAATTTTATAAGCACACCTGAAGCGATTTGACGATAACAACCCCATGCCGTTGAGTATGGGCTCGTCTTTACATAGACTTTGATGCTGGATGATTTCCATGGTCTGATGATAGAGTTGGAAAGTAACCATGAGATTTTTGTGATACAATAACCCAATCTCATCGAGTTTAGGGTCGTTTGATTCGTCTTTACATGGATTTTGGTATTGGATGTTTTGCAGGGTCTGACGATGGCGCAGAAAGGTGGCCATGGGATCTTTGTAATACAATGACGCAATCCCATTGAGTTTGGGCTCGTTTGAGTCGTCTTTATATAGATTTTGATGCTGGATGATTTCCATGATCTGATGATAGAGCTGGAAGGTAGCCCAATCTCATCGAGCTTAGGATCATTTGATTGATCTTTACATGGACTTTGGTACTGAATGTTTACCAGAGTCTGATGATGGAGCAGGAAGGTGGCCATGGGAACTTTGTAATACAAAGACGCAATCCCATTGAGTTTGGGCTCGTTGGATTTGTCTTTCATGGACTTTAGTGCTGAATGTTTCCCAAACTCTGAAGATAAAGCAGGAAGGTGGCGATGGGATCTTTGTAATACAATAACGCAATCTCATCGTGTTTAGGCTCGTTTGTTTTGTCTTGGCAAACACTTTGGTATTGGGTGATTTCCGGGATCTGATCATGGAACTGAAACGAACGTGTTTACGCTAGTTAGTTGATAACAAACAAATACTTCAAATTGCCAGAAAGGTACTGTTCTATATTTCAGAAATACATACATACATACATAGACTCACGCCTGTTTCTTTCTTGTTTTAGAGACTACGGAACGCCATTTGCAACGATCCTGACATACCTCTCTTGCTCTCACTCCCATCAAGTTTCTCATGCATGCTCTTCTGTTAAGGGTATTTTTGACCTGTCTTTTTTTCAGGATGTCTCCAATGTAGTCAGAGAATGTCCGCCTAGGTCTTCCCCTTGGTCCTGTCCCATTCACACTTGCCTTATATATCTTCTTTGTCAGTCTATCGTCATCCATCCTCTCCATGTGCCCAAACCATCTTAACATGCATTTCTCAATGTTTGTCACTACATCTTCTTTTACCCCACAACACTCTCTTATCACACAATTCTTTACTCTGTCGGTCAAAGATACGCCACACATACTTCTCAGTGCTCTCATTTCTACAGCATTTATTCTACTTTCAAATTTCTTCTACCACACCCAACTTTCACTGCCGTACATAAGGGTAGGCACTAATACCCCTCTATGCACAGCCAAACGTGCCTTTTTGGACACGTTTTGGATATTCATAAACGCTTTCAGAGCTCCATTCACTCTATTACCTGTATTAACTCTTCTTTCAATATCTTCTTCATTCTTACCATCTCTTGTAAACAACGTACCTAAGTATACAAACTCATTCACATGCTCCACTCGTTATCGTAACGCATTCCTCCTTTTCAAAAACCATAACTTCCGTTTTACTTACATTCACTTTCATTCCTTTCCTCCCTAACGCACCATGCATGATTGTTAACATCTCCTGCAATTCCTCCGCTGATGACGCAAATATTACCTGATCATTAGCATCAAGGAGGCATTTGACAAGTAACCCATTCATCCTTAATCCGCAGTCACTATATGTTTTAAATCTTGCAAACAACTGTCCATGAATAGGTTTAACCACGGCGACGCTACACATCCCTGTCTAACACCTTTCTCGATGATCTCGTGTATGCCCCGTTTATCCTCACACAAGCTCTAGAATCCTCATAAAGGGATTTCAGAGCTCGAATGAGGCTGCTGTCCACCCCATTCATTGACAGCACCGACCACATTTCATTCCGCACCATTTTATCGTAAGCCTTTTCCAAATCCACGAATGCGCAATAGACCTTTTAACCTTTGGCCAAAAACTTTTCGCGCATCAACCGCCATATTTTTATGCTATGAAAAATTAAGTTTGCCGAAAAAAAAATGTTTTCTACAAATTTTGTAAAATAAATATTATTGGTAAATTCTATATCATGGGCTGAGTACAAACTTTTCGGGAAATCGTCATCCTCTTAGCGTTATCCCAGTTTCAATCTGGGGTCCGCTTTCTAGTCTAACCGGATTTGGCTGAATATTAGCTTTTCCACAGAGCGACTGCCCGTCTGACCTCCGCAACCCGAAGGGATAGATATTCCATGGTTTAGACTAGTGTCAGTTTGTTTAGAAGGTAGTGAAGCCCTGTAACGACTGTCAAAGATCTTCATGAAAACCGGGACCGACGGTTTAACGTGCCCTCCGAGGCACAGGACAAGCGATAATTAACCATTCAATACGCACATAACTCCGAAAAGTCATTGGTGCCCGCCGTGGATTCGAACCCGATACCCTCTGCATGGCAGTCTGTTGGTATATCCACTCGGCTATCGCCGCCTCCTCAAACTTTTCGGGAAAACACTGACTTAAAATGCATGGTGTAGAATCTCGTAACATTGATCAACAACTTACAATCGGATCGAACACAGCCCATTAAGCAATTCAAGTTTTTTGTAAATACCTACATACATACATAGACTCACGCCTGTTTCCCCGAAGGGGTAGGCAGAGGCATATTAAACGCCCACTTTTCGCCAGTGTTTTGATCCCACGTAATAGGTGGCGAGCCTATTGCCGCTTGTCGGGATATTTTGTTTGCCAGAGCCTCGTCCGTTGATCGGCAGGTGCACCACTTGCAGGTGAGGTTGGCTTGAGACCCTATGTTCTTGGTTGGAACCCCCTATGCACAGTTTTTTATATTAGTCTTTAAGAACCCTCTAGTAATAATTATCTGTAAATCTTCGAATCATGTTGTATACTTGATAGCTTAGGCTAGACTAGAATATCATCTACGTAAAATAGACAATGTTTCTGCACAATCAACCAAGAAACATAAAATAAATGTAAACTCGTGGTAAACGTGGTTTTAAAAGACGCATTTATACAAATAGATGATTTCTAGAAATGAACGCCGTACGTTTGTTGAAAAAGAAAATCTTTAGTTACTAGAACAATAAATTCTCTGTAGATGATTTCGAAATTCTTGATACTTGTACCGCGGCGCATAACCATATTATTTTAGAGCTATGGCTTTAGTTATTAGCATTTGTTTAGGTTTCGCCTCAGCGCGAATTAAATTGAATATTCTATTGCCCTAAAATAATATAACATACGAGAGCGTATGAGGCATCAAGGAATATGACAAATATGTATTGTCTTACCTTATTACCTACCTAATTCCTTAGCAGTATTTTTTATATCAGAATATCTAGAGATATTTTCTGTAATAGCTATTAGGTTCCTATAATATTGCTTTCATTTGGATAAAATAAAAGGCAAAGACTTGTATCTAAAGCATATGATCTGAAATCGGCCATGTTATTGTTTATGACATTTATAATGTTAGCACTCATTTTATAAAATTTATTAAAATTGTTAGGTATTTATTTTGTACTAACTACATAATTGTCATTATCATCCTGTAGATATCCTCCTTATTGCATCCAAGACTTCACCTTGGATACCGGGTCCGCGAATTTTAGCTTTTCCACAGCGCGACAGCCCTCTGACTTCCACAACCCAAAAGGTTAGCGGCATTCCACTATGTAGACCAGTGTCAGTTTATTTTAGGGTACTGACAGATGTTTGACTTATAACGGCTGTCAAACATCTTCATGATCGGCGGGACCGACGTCATCATGTGCTAAGAGGCACAGAGAGGACAATCATTAAAAAGTTAATACGACATATCTTCGAAAAGTAAGTGATGCGTGTCGTGGGTTGGAACCCTATACCCTGATTCTGCAACACCTGTTGCCATTTTCACTGGGCCATTGCTGCAAAACTGATAAATAAATGTAACGTAGTCTGTAAGTGATGACATACATAATTATATGCGTTATAATTTTACACAGATTAAGTAAGTTTAAAGAAAAGCATTAATTTATCGAAATCATATTAATAAAAAATACAACAACGTTCCGGATCGGTTAAATATTCATCTTGTGATAAATTTTAATCTGGAGATAAATAAATATGTCGATTGTTTAAAATATTCTTTTTACTTATTTTGGCTCAATTTAACTTTACTTTCATACTTATTTCAGTAATGTTGCTAATGAAAATTGATAGTATTCAATTTACATATTAATGTTGAATAAATGATGTTAAAATTATAATTCGTAATACTCATTAATCAAAACGAATCTGTAAACTGCAATTACTGTCAACTGAAACAAAAAAGCTATGTATCTCTTTTATTGCTGAAATCCATCATCATCATCATAATCATCATCCTAGCACTACCTCGGCTATATCCAAGACTTTCCTTTGGAGCCCAGGGTCCGTTTTCTAGTCTAACCTGATCATTGTCATCGTACTAGCGTTATCCCGGTTGCTTCACCTTAGGGCCTGAATTTCTCGTTCTAGGCTCACTAGATTTGACAGAATATTGATTGGTGACGTCTATCTGGATCCTTAAAATAATTTTGCTTCATCTGGGATGATAAAATCCTTCTAGGTACTTACATATTTTCGCACAATTAACTATTTTATTCGCAAAGTGGCACAAAAGCACTAAGGTTTTTTTATAACCTTTTCATTTATTTTTCTTCTTATAGTGTGTTCTCTGATAATAAAAACAAAGTGGTCGACTAAAAGGAAGTATCAATATGGACCAGTACCTTCCATCTAAGAATCTAAGTGAGTGAGACAATCAAACAAAATCATCTGCTGGTATTCATTTGGACATTCCGTAGTTGATAGAAGGGGTATTACTTAATAATATAACCGATTGTATCTTTGAGGACATTTATGGATCTGCATGCTGAGTCTTGGAACTTTAAGTCCTCTATATCATAAGTCAATGAAAACATTATACAGTTTTTCATAATAATTATAACATCGAACTACGACTTAAACGTAAATTTATTTCGCTTACAAAGTAACTGAGAGCTCTGTTGAAAGCAAATCCTAACTCTAAGTGGAATCTTTATTGTAATGCCATGTAAATATTAATTGCAACTATCCAAAAGTTAATGCTATTTATAGAATAACTTAAGGATGCCTGCAGCTACGCCCACACTTTTATTACCTATTTACCGTTTCTGCCCGATCTGTGTCCGTTTCTGAGAATATCAGGAAATCCTTTCTTAGTGTACTACACGATGCTTCAGGGAGATTCTGCGTTTTAGAGCTTTACTCACAAAGCAGAGTCACGAGTCAGACTCGGAGTAACCATTTGTAGATAACACTTTTTTGATAAGCCAGGTATCGAATCCACAGCACTGCGCAGCGAAAAGTGGCCAGCCGACCGCTTTTATCACTATGCCATCCCTCCAGATATCAATAATAAATTAAAGCAGTAAATTTCCTAGATACCATTTCTAGTAGAGCGCAAATCACTTTGCGAGTTTTCTTCACAACTCCATATTTTCTTCGCAAGGATCGGCAAACGCGATAAGAAGGATTGACGGTAACACTTCTAATTCTATCGAAAAATTTTATCTGATATTTTCACCGTCCATAGGGTAAGGGATATCTGATCCGATCGATAAAGGAGAGAGCCACATAAAATTTTAAGTCTGGTATTTTTAGGCGTTGTTATTGATTGGTATTATCATATCTGACCTACTAAATTTTGAGATACGTCACGGACGTCTGTCATGGTGGTACCTTTGTCGCGTTGTTTGAGAAGTAAAAATTGTTTTAAGTCGAAAATCATTATAAAAGTTCATTTGTGATAAACTATATGTATAGAAGCAGTGACACTAGTGTTTTCCAAGTGCAATTTTAAAGTCAAACATATTAAAATCGCTCCTAAAATATTGTGTAGACATATATAACTTTTAATTGTGGGTCAATCAACTTTAAGTGTTTACTGTTTACCCGATCAGCTGTTCATATCAGCTGACTCAAACGAACTAGTATTAGCGCCATCTAGATCAATCAGTGTCAATTAATTAGACGCGTGACTTTGAAGCTGGATCAATAGTGTAAGATATCCGTAAGCTCAATGGCCAAGTGCAGCGCGTGCGGTCGCTTTATCTCTACGGCAGATGGCGTTGCATGTTCTACGTGTAATCTTACTTATCATCAAGGATGTCTTGGTAAAGGCAAAGCTAGTAAAATGACTAAGCCATGGTCATGCCCTGAATGCACTAAGAACAAACAGCGGGATAATGGTCAGGAGACACCGGTTAAAGGGGATCAGGAAATGTGGAGATCGCCGGATAACAACATAGGAATGACTACTTGCGTTGACAGCGAGCAAGCGAAATTTGACCTGGCCCGAGAAGTGCATTTGTTTCGCCAGGAACTTCATGTCCTTAGAGGTGAGGTGAAACTAATGCGGGATGAAGTGAAAGAACTGCGTTGTACATTGTCTTCGTACAATGAGCGTATGGACAACTTGGAAGAAAGGGTGGAATCATTGGAAAAAGCTGCTCAAAAAGGGTCAAACGCAACAGATTTTGGCGAAACAATAACACAACTTCGGCTCGAGTTAAATGAGAAGGATCAGGAGTTGCTCTCAAATGATATTGAGATCTCAAATTTGCCTGAGATGCCGGGGGAGAACCCTACTCACCTTGTTGCCCTCATTGGCACCAAGTTAGGGGTGTCAATAGAAGAGCGAGATATTGTCTGCGCGGAACGTGTGGGGCCGAAGAAACTGCGCGGCAGCGGCGGCGGCGGCGGCGCGGCGACTGAGGGCGGAGCCGGCGGAGCGCGGAGTGGGAAGCCGAGACCGCTGGTAGTTCGTCTCGCTCGCCGCTCACATCGCGACGACATACTACGCAGCATGCGCGTGCGGCGAGGGGCTAACACATCCGACTTCGGTATAGCGAGGGAAGTGCGGTCTTTTTATATCAATGAACGACTCACTAAGACCAATAGACAGTTGTTGTATAAGGTTCGAGAGGCTCGGCTGCGTATGCACTGGAAGTTTGTTTGGGTTAAACGTGGTCGTATCTTTGTTAGGCAAGAGGAAGGCGGACCCGTTTACAATATAAGATCCGATAACGATATCACCCGTGTTTTTGGTACCGCAGTCGTTGACTCGGCTTAATGCAATAATTGCTAGTCATACACAGTACAATACATCTGTTTCACAAATTGTTTTATCTTCATTCAGTATTAGGTCCGCATTAGTCTGCCATAGACACTATAAGTTGAATTTTCAGTATTTAATTCTAAGGTACACTATAGTCAGTCTGAACGATTTAATTAAACAATTTAATTTTGTACATTATAGATATGATAGGATTGATAGGTCATGTGAGTTATGTGTAAATTTGGTACTAGTGGTTTTCTACAGAGATAATTTAATTAACACAGATTTTACGACCTATTCTCGCAGTCTAGTTTATTGTTATTATTACGTATTTTATGGACTGCGTGTAGATTTTTGTGTGGTGTATGCTAGAAGCGTGTGCCGGCATACCTCATCTGTTTTTTGGTTGAAGGTTATTGGCTCTGGTTGCGGAACGATTACTTATATAATATACTATATTAGTCCTATATATTTACATGATATTTATTGGGAAAATTCTATTTGTTTATATATATATCTCATGATAAGTTTAAACGTATGTATTTTCTTATTTATCCACTATGTCTTCTAAGTATTTTAAGCTTGGTTTATATAATGCTGGTTCTCTGAGCACAAATCACGACAACTTTGTAGCGACAATGGAACGTCTAGCGGCAGATATTGTAGGCATAAACGAAACTTGGATAAAGCAGGAAGAAGAGGGTAACGCTCCAAGTGTGCCTGAATATAGGTTAAGACATATCCCTCGACCATTGCGGATATGTGGTGGTCGCGGTGGCGGTGTAGGTTTTTACATCAGGCGTGGCCTAAATGTTAGCACTATTGACCACCCTATTCATCGTACGGTGGAGCAGATGTGGTTGAAGTTGAGAGTAAATGGTAATAAGTTAATTATTGGCACAGCTTATCGACCACCTAGGCTTGACGTGAATTTATTTCTAGATGCTTTGACGGATACTATTGCTACATTTTCGGATTATGACTATATTATTTTATTGGGTGATTTTAACATTAATTTGTACAATATAACTGACAGCAAAAATAATTATTTTAATTTATTTTTACATTGTATGGGTTTAAAACAGGTAGTATCTGACTCGACGCATTTTACAGATACTAGTGAGACACTCATTGACGTAGTGTGTACAAACGCTCCTGTGCGCAGCGTATCTGTGGACTGTGTAGGCGTAAGTAATGGTCATGCTTTCATTACAGTTGAGTTTACTTTTCCCAAACCTAAAATTTTACCCAAAATAATATGCTATCGACCGTTGAAGGAAATTAATAGGGACCTACTGGATCAAGACATAGCCAATATCAACTGGCACAGAATGGGGTTGTTGAGCGATATTGACGACATTGTTGAGGATTTTACAAAAGTGGTAAATTTTGTGTTTGATCTACATGCGCCTATGACCATTAGGGTTATTCGTGAGCTGCCTGCTCCTTGGCTTACCGACAATGTGAAATTTATGATGCGACTACGTGATAGAGCATTAAAAAGGATGCGTATTACTCGGGATCCCGTTCACAAGCAGTTTTATAAAGACCTTAAAAAGCAAGTTGATGTGGCGATTTTTAATGAAAAGAAATGTTACTTTCATCTTAATATTAATTCTAATATTAAGAACCCAAAAGCTTTATGGAAAAATTTAAAAACCCAGCTGAAATCCCATACAATGACGGAAATTCCTATGCATTTAAGCGACTCTAACCTCATAAATAATAATTTCTTAAATATTCCTGGCAATTTGTATAACTCGATATCCCAACTATCTTATTACGAATTCAATCGTTTTGGAGACAAAACATATTCTCTCAAGGCAGTTGACTCAAGTGACGTTCTTAAAGTATTGCAGGGTATAAGATCTTCTGCTACAGGTACAGATGGTCTGTCTATTGACATGATTAATTTTATTTTGCCACAGGGACTTGATTTAATCACTACTATAGTGAATAAATCCATCCCGACTGCAAAGTTTCCAACACTATGGAAGACGGCTGTTGTTAGACCTTTACCAAAGACTAATAATATAACTTCAGTTAAGGACTTGAGGCCGATCAGCATTTTGCCTTGCCTGTCAAAAGTACTTGAGAAAGTAGTTAGTTTACAGCTTACTAGTTATCTAGAAACGCACAGCATTTTGCCAGTCAAACAATCTGGCTTTAGAAAAAAAAGGGGTACGACTACAGCGTTGCTTGACGTTACTGATAACATCATAGCTGCTCAGGATTTAGGACAAGCCACGATACTGGTATTACTCGACTTTTCTAGAGCCTTTGATGCCTTAAATATTTCACTTTTAATGTCCAAGTTGTCATACTACGGTTTTGATCATTCTACGGTACGATGGTTTAACTCGTATCTGAGTAACCGCTTTCAATTCGTAGAGGTACGCAATAGTGATGGATCGACTTCTCGATCAGATGCTAAACCCTTAAATAGGGGTGTAGCTCAAGGTTCTGTGCTAGGTCCAATTTTATTTAATATTTATAGTGCGGACATAATACATACAATAAAATATTGTAATTTTCATATATATGCGGACGATGTTCAGATTTATTTATCTTTTAAACCTCACGAAACGCAATTAGCTGTGGATAGGATTAATGCAGATTTGAATAACATTTTTAATTGGGCATCTAATAATTCCTTGGTTCTCAATGCTTCCAAAACGAAATATATGATTTTGGGATCTAAGGATCAGATCAATAAAGTAAGCCAGAAAAATCCCTACATTATTATGAATGGCTCTGTAATAGAACGAGTGCTAGAAGCGCGTAATCTTGGACTTATTATGGATGATGCGTTGAGGTTTGAGCGACATGTCTCAGATGTAGTTCGCAATTGTTTTTACCGTATTAAGTTATTGTATAGACTAAGACAATATCTTAGCACTGATCTTCGTGTGCAACTAACTGACTCGCTTGTTCTTTCCAAGTTCAATTACCTCGACGTGGTGTACGGGCCCAGATTATTGGCGAAAACCTCCAGCCTCATTCAAAGAGTGCAGAACGCATGTGCGCGGTTCTGTTTTGACATCCCGAGACGTGGTCATGTAACACCATTTTTAAATGCAGGCAATATATTGAAAATGAAGTGGAGAAGGGGTGTTCACTTGGCCACTCTTATGTTTGGGATTGTCAAAGATAAAGTGCCTGAATATTTGTTTGAGAAGCTGGAATGGATGGCTGAATATAAAAGATATGCTAGCAGAGAACTAGGGCAACCACTGCATATACCTAGGCACAAAACTACTGCATATAGAGGCGGCTTTCGGTATAATGCTACCAAGTGCTGGAATAACTTGCCGCCTCCATTGCGCAAACTAGGTGGCGTAGGTAGCTTTAGGAGAAATTTGAAGAAGTGGTTTTTATCTCAACAAAAATCCAGCACGTAATCTTTGTTCTTGTTTGTATATTCTATATATTATATTTATTATAGCTAAAATATTGACTGTATTATTATCTGCTGTTATATAATTATCTGTCTATGTACACTAGTGTAATCCTATACTTCTCAAGCCTAACTTTTATAGTATTTACTGTACCTTCTCTGGTGATCGTCCGTGACCAGCCCTTGGGTTTCAGCTGAAAAACAGCGCTGCGGTCATCCGTAGCATAAGCTGAGCTGTGACCTTTTGGACACACTGCACAATATATATATATTTTTTTTTTTCACTTTGTCTGTTTTTTTTTTCTTTTTTGTATTTTGGTATTGTCTTTACTGTCAAACATTCTTGTGTTTTTATTGGTGTGTCTAATAAATGTTTTTTTCTTTCTTTCTTTCTTTCTTTCTAAATAGGGAACAGCTGTTAAATATTTTCTACTACGGCTGCTGCTAGTGATAAAATAAGCATCATTATTAATTTGTTATTCTTAGCAGTTCAAGCAATCTGTTCATCAAAATAATGTTTATAATTTTATTTTTTTCAAAAGTCATAGTTGTATTGAGTAATTAACACCAGCTTTGTAGGATTACAATATCTGTTAGATCAACTACAATAATTGCTTAAAACACGCAATAAAAGTATAAACACAAACAATATTTCGTACAACAAACAAAGGTAAGACAGATTGCTATTAATTTTAAAAAGGCATCGCCCAATTTCACTTGAAAATGTAAACAGCCCCCATGCGCTGCCAATTTGAGTAAACAAGCTCAAGCATTTCTGGCGCTCGTAATGAAAATTAAATTTAATGCAGCCTCAAAAAGGCTGCTCATTTCCGAAACAGTATCAGTCGTCAATTGCCCGAACAAAGTTTCACAATTACTGCATTCCACAATAAATGGGAATATCGACAAAAAAGGCTGCGTTGCGATTAAATCCACAGCCATAACACGAAACGTCCAATTTCCCGGTAGTTATATTATACGCGCATTATACCTAACACTCTAATGGTTAAATAATTTTATTTTTAACTCGCAAATGCTTGATAAAAGCCCGTTTTGCTGGGTGTTATTAATGCAGAAACTTTCACTTTGAAGCTGTAGCTATTCATGATTCGTATAAAAGTACGAGTGCGTCGTGGCTAAAACGTCAGGCCTCTCAAAATAATTATGTAAATACCAAAAAGCATCGACCCATGCCCATTTCCATCATGCTATAATATCTTTAAGCTATTCACACGTTTCAATAACGGTATCCATCTCTTATCATTTTCCTGTTGCCATTCACACGACCATCTGAGAGAAATCGCATATTACCACAATACTACTCATAATTCACCAGTTTCATACAATTTCATTTACATTTTGTTGCTCAATTTCTGCAGTTCTATAAATGTGTATTCCTAGATAAAATAAACTGCAAATGGAGCATAAAAAGCAGCGTATTTAATAATAAGCGAAATACTGCGATTGTCATTTCATTTTAAGGCCGCGGCAACGGTTTAGCATATCGTCCCTTTTATCTTTGACGATCTGATCAGTTTCGTTGTATTGAATGCGACACTCCGTTTCACACCCTAGTGGGGACTTTAAAAGATCACGACACGATCACGACACGCTAATTGGATAGTGTTTATAAACTCTGCTCTGCGGAATATCGTAGCTTTATGTTTTTGTTATATGTTCTGTGCATTAACAGACATAAAATAAGTGAGTAAAGCATTTAACTTTATGTCAGATAAACTTCGATCAAATCGAAGCAGATAAATATAATATTGCTGTATCGAAGTCATGCTCTGAAAATCTGGATGTTCTCCTACCACTGGAATGCGTTTACTCTCATTACGAGCTTAATTTTTCTGTCGTGTACATCGTCAAAAATGAGGATCAAATAGATTGGAAATAATTAACCACTGAAAACTGCTTGGTTCACTTTGTTAGACAAGAAACTCCTGGTCGCTTTTTCAATTGTCATGTCATTTACACCATAAGCTGTTACTTAATTAAATGTATATACTTTTAAATTATTAACTTTGGTACCTTATAGGTTTTCAAATAAAGTACCTACCTTTTATATAAGTATACATCACACATATAGCAAGAAAACAAATACTACAAAACCTTCATTTCATTTTTACGCAGAAATCAAAATCGTCCTCACAACACAAAAGTAACCCAATACTGCACATAGCAAAACCCGCTGAGTATAAACATCTCTCGGAAGATAAAGATAGGCGCATACCATTAGGAGCACGTGTAATTTCTCTCGTTTCTCTATGTTTTACATTCCCCTATGTCTCCGGGGAACGTTCCGACACAGACTCGGTTATTTCTTACAGTCTGTACTAAATTCACAGTTAGGAAATTGAATTTTCCGAATTCCACGTGTTATACACCCATCGCCATTTTACCTTGGCCTCCCCTCACACGTTTCTCGTTTAAATTTAGGGTGGAAATACATTAATGTACGAAGTGTCAATTGTCATATTGACTAGTTATTTCGACTTTTAAACTGTTTGTGGCAGTCTAAAATCAATGCACAATAATAATGTTATGATCGATGGACAGCGAGTGGAGCAAGTGAATGAGTTTGTATATTTAGGAACGCTGTTAACAAGAGATGGTAAGAATGTAGAAGATAACAACAATGATGAAGCAGAAATCTAAAATAACATGCCGATAACCGAACTTTAACTAAAAAAATACGTCGCGGTTATCTGGGTAAGGCTGCGTGTACGCCGGAGATGAACGAACTGCGTGTTCACGGGAGATGTGCGAAGCGGTGCGTGTAACTGCCTCGTTTAGCACAGCTTCTCTAAGAAGGATCGATAAGAAAAAGCTGAACTTCCATCGCAGCGGTGGCTACGTTAGTTAAATTGTAGGTTTGTAGTTAGTATTGTAAACCTGTTTTACGGGTGATCCGGTCCTCATACCGCACAACGCAACAGAAATAGGTTGAATATCGGTCTTTGTGAAGAACCTTGGGGAGGCCTTTGTGCTGTAGTGGACATCTCTAGGCCAGATGACGAAAGTCGTTTCCACTGCGAGCGGAACAGATCGCATAACGTATTATTTTTATAAAAGTACTGTCATATAAAATATTAAGCGGAAAGTGCTAAGTGAGTGTAAATGATTACAAACTGACTCTCTTTGTTTCAACAAACGGACCAAACTCCGAGCTACTCTTCATTAAGACAGCTGACATAGATACCTATTTAATATATTAAATATCCCTATCATTTAAAGGCTATCAAAATCATGACATTTTCTTTTAATCTTGACACATGCAGTCATATTAGACGGTTGGCGTAGTGGCCTAAGCGATCGCCTTGCAGTTTAGAAATGCACTAAGTATTTTGCGTTCGATTCTTACTTTGCTGTTTCAAGTGGGGGTGTTCTTTGTGTCCATTTATTTTAAGTTTCTAAAGTCTCCCCAATACGAGATTAATACCTAGTTCGTTGTCTTTTATAAAATATAAATTTAAGACAGATTTCTAAGTACCTACAGGAATAACTCAGATTGAAGCAAAGATTTGCAGAAAACAATCTCGTTTATTACAAAGAAGTATGAGTCTAGAACATTGTAATGTGTGAAACGAGTTACTGTCACGTTCGAAGCGAGCTACGTCTTCACGTCGTCGACCTTTGATAGATAATTATACTCATATATGAATCGTAGAAATATTATCAATGGTATAATTTCTCAAGTTACTCTGATTAGGGAGACTCGATTGCATTAAAATTGTATCTCACGTTTTCATTTAAAGTAGATACGATATTAAGATAACCTACGCAAAAAGTAGCGATAGCCTAGTGGAGATACCAACAGACTGCTATGCAAAGGGTATCGGGTTGAAACTCAATGCACGCAACTGATTTTTCGAAGTAAAGTGAACGTACTAAATAAAATAATTTAATAACGTGCTTTGGGAAGCACATTAAGCCTTCAGTTCCAGCTGTTATGAAGGTATTTGGCAATGGTTATGCGTTTATAAAACTGGCCAAGCCATGACATATACCTAAATATTCTGCCAGATTTGGTTAGACTAGAAAGCGCGTAGGTCCAAAGTGAAAGTCTTAACGACAACTGGGATAGAGCTAAGACGAAGATGATGATGACGATCTATGTCACTCACGCGTTGAACTTTCTGATATGTCTACCGTATAGCTTTGCTTCTATAATTCTGGTAAGTTTCACTAGCTGAATCGCTCACTGCTTAAGCACACAAAGTGTTGTCTTATGTGGGGATCGAACCCAAAATATTTTGCGCAGTGCAAACCGGCGAGGTGACCGCATAAAATACTGCGCCATTCATACAGAGTTACAGACAATATAGTGATAGAGTCCTTTAAGAATCGATTCCTCTTACGAAACTCAAGAATGCGTACCTACTCCCATTTAACCGATTTTTTATTTAAAGTTATAAGTTATGAAGGTAGAATATTTAATAGATAATGCTAATTCACACAGTTAAATGATCAATGTATGGTTTAGGCATACCTTTTAAACGTGAACGTTACAACATACATAAAGAACCGGTATCCAAATAACTTATATAAATATACATAGCGATACGATAACAGCACTGATGATGTTGTGGTTAAAGGTTGCCTAGCCATTTAACTGCGCTGAGGGGTGTAGGTTCGATTCATAAATGCAACAACTATTTGTGTGGTCCTTAAATTGTTATTTCGAGTCTGCCTTGAATTTTTGTACAGTCCTCAGCAACATAGAAATATTCTTAGTACATTAAAAAAGGAATAAATTACATTACAATTATGGTAAATTAAACTACTTTTCGAATTCAAAAATTGCACATACGTCTATGTGCAATTTTTGAATTCGAAAAGTTCAACAAGTCAGACCGCGTCCGGTCTGAATTGTTATTTATAACATTTGAGATCGTTCATATCACACGTATTAAAGTCAGCAATATTGTAAACAGTCGTACATGCGAGTTTTAAACCTTATAGTATGTATGTTTCCCTAAGGTATTTGTTGCAAACTTTTAATTTTTTTGGAGTAAACGAGATGAAGAATCTCACCGAAACTCGGTAGCGCTCTTATGTAAATACCACGATAAACGGTCACCCATCCAAGTGTTGACCTTAGTAAAAAATTATTTAAATTACGATCTTTTATTAATACATTAATGAAACTATGATTCTACACAGTTGACGATTAATCTGGACAGATGACATTCATCGGTTCATTTTATAATATATTATTTTAGAGGTGGATGCGTTATCTTAGATAAGTAGGTATAATTACGTTCATAGAAATTATTTGGATATGAATTTATCTGAATACATATTTTTATAATTCGTATATATTTTAAGCATTTATTGTGCTAAGATATGTTAACAGTACTCTCTACACTTACGTAGGAAGTCAACATCATTAATCAGAACTTGAAGACTCGAAACAACAATTTGTGCGTCACACAAAGTGTTGTCACGCGTGGGGATCGAACCCACAACTCCAGTGAGCGCAGTGACACGGCGAGATAACCGCTTAAAGGCACTCGGTCGTCAAGGCCACATCACCCATTAGGCAGTTACCAATTTGTGCAGTTAATTAGTTAAGGAAAATAAGATTTCAAATCCTGCTTCATGGTATTGAATTGATTATAAGAAGTGATCTTTTTATGAAGTTCTATTTGCAATTATCTTCATGCAAATACCCTTACATAATTGATACTTACTCTCTCACTTATTGTTAGTATTCATCACATCTTTTATATTCAACTTTGGGGCACAATTTCGAGGAGGTATATAAAATATTACCTACTCAAAACCATTCCCCTAGTTTCACAAGAAAGCGTAAGTTTACCGCTAGCTGAAAAGAAAATACATTCATACACCGCTGCCGATGATATCTCCAACTTTGGGGCACAATTTCGAAGAGACATCTGGTACTTTGTCTCTTTAAAATCGTTCCCCTAGTTTCACAAAATATATTTTCACGAACAATTACCTACTTGTCGGTGATTGAACTTTGGGGCACTATTTCAAGAAAGTGCAAAGGCTTCATACTATTGCCTGTCACCTCCTTGAAACTGTTCCCCAAGGTTCACAAGCTCCAAACAAACACTAAAATAAGAAGAATAAGAAAGAGAGAAAGATTTCAACTTTGGGGCACGGTTTTCAGAAAGTACTATAGCTTCATATTTTTGCCAGATACCTTCTAAAAACGGTTCCCCTAGTTTCACAAGCTTGAAAGGAGCAGAAGGAAGGATAAGAAAGAAAGAAAAATTCCAACTTTGGGGCACGGTTTTCGGAAAGTACTAAGGCTTTATACTTTTGCCAGATGTCTTCTGAAAACGATTCCCCAAGTTTCACAAGCTTCTTACAAACTCTGTAAGAAGAAGAAGAAAGAAAGATTCCAACTTTGGGGCACAGTTTCCGGAAGGAAGTAAGGCTTCATCCTTTTGCCAGTTACCTCCTAAAAACTGTTCCCCTAGTTTCACAAGCATTCAAGTACACAGACATACAGTTTTTGAAGAAAGTAAGAATAGTTAGTTGACAGATTTTTAACTTCCAACAGTTTAGCTACGTCTTATAAGTCTCTAGATAAGCGCTGTACGGAAATAGGAAGAGTTATTCAATAGATTTATCAATATTGGGGCACTATTTTGACAAAGTGTTTTGTTATAATATTATAGTTAAACACCTTCTAAAATGATTTCCCAAGATCTACAGTTCTACACACAAATACAGCAGTAAGCAAAGAAAATTAGTTTCAACTTTCGCGGCACAGTTTTAAAAAACTGTAAAAACATCATACTAAATCCACCAGATGACTTTTTCAAAATGATTCCTTTAGTTTCACAAAAAATTCGATTGATTTTTACTCACATTAAAATTAGTTTAGATAATATATATTTCAACTTTGGGCACAATTTCGAGAAAGCTTTGTATCATCATACCGACTCCAAAAACTGTCTTGAAACGGTTCCCCTAGCTTTACAAAGAAAGAGCAGAAAATATACTTGCATATTAATTGTCAGAGTATTATCAATCAGTTCAAGTTTAATTGGCGACTAGTTACATGCCCCATGCGCAGTTTGGTAAGTGAAATACAAGAGCGAAATAATGCGATACGACTCAAACGAACTGTCAAATCTGACTGCCGTATTGGTCACTTACTAAGAGTAGGTATTATTCGCATCACGTCGTATCACTTGCTTGCTATCGCTTATTGCGTTGGCGTTGCGTAGGACACTGGGTACACTATAAATGCACATTAATAACAAAAAAATGTGGACATTTGAAAGTTAGTCACCTTGAAAACTCGTTATTAAAAGACCTCTTGTTTACAAAATGATATGCAATTGATGACCTTATTAATTAATTCATATTAATTTACAACTTATAAAAGAAGATTCCATAGTAGAATAAAAGATATAAAAACAATTCTCAGTCAACTAGAGATTGATAGATTGATGCAAACATTATAATGGCACGTATACAAATCAATGTAGTTTTAATCACCGAAAACGCTATATAAAATAGTATCGTTAAAATTGTTCTAAACATAATGGCATAATTATAATGTATGAAAAGTTTCTGTTTGTTTAATTCGGCTTACTAAAGAATTTAACTACACTATCAAATTATATTTAAGTTTGTAAATATTACGAAAATATTGAGTAGGTAAATCGTTGATAAAAATGTATTCATATCACTTTATCTATTGTCTGTCAATCAATAGTGAAGGCCATAGAATCAAATCAATTCCACGAAGTCAATGAAAACCAATGATTTCAAAAACAACAATATAAATCAAAACAAGAATAATTGAATAATTAGAATAGAAAGAATAAATTTACACATTGAAACCCGTAAATTGTCCTTTTTTTGAATATGAATAGTTAGAGCTCTATCTACTATTGTTTTTTTCTTTGATCAACACATTTGAAAAGAATCAGCTACTTTAACACGCTTTATAAAATCTAAACCTGGCTTCCCACGGTACGCAATGCAAGGTGTTGTGCGCGTCCGTATACAAAAGGGAAGCCAACTTAAGGTGGCGTATTTGACTAAAACTGAAAAAAAAACTTGAAACTTGACTATTATGTAAACAATATAATGATAATACAATAATGTGGTAACACAGAGCTGATTTGAAGGTGGGACTCGAAGGTAGAAGACGAAACCATGAAATGCCTACTAGTAAATCCATGGAGGTATCGTGAAGTCGAAACTTTTTATTTTATATGTTTTTATTTGTGTTAAGTATTGCTAAAATGAAAAAAATTACAATGTTTATAAATTGTCAACGATATGAGATACATGTATTAATAAAACTAGCGCATTATATTATGGCAAATAGATATGACTTATTCTTAGTTAGATATGATTTATGGTTCGTATAACAATTATTTGTACTCACAATTTTTTGTATTATCTTAGAAGAATGTTTACCTGCCGATGTGCCGACTGCCATTGAGAGATTTTCCCGATGTTGCACTCGCTTTATACACTTCGTGATTGCCTCAGATTGACGTAAAACAAATATTGAACTTAGTATAAGGTTATCTTTAATGCAAGATATGTTTTTATACTCGTAATGTATTGACAATGAAGGCACGTAATGATAAATTGTCATGAATATTTTATTTGGAAAATAAGTATTTTAACTAGGTATATATTGTGATGTTTAATTTGTTACGGTGGAGAGGGGTTATATTGGTTGTGAAATAAGTACCTAAATAAGTACCTTATAAGTTATTTATTTGCCACATTGTATTTTTGTATTAGGAAACGACCACTGCCACTATCAGGTGGAGACTTTACAAACATACAACGAACGGATACAAGGATCAGCCAAAGTGGAGACGGCAAATTGTGAATCACACGAAATGTTAACTCACTTGAGGCTCAAATCTACGACCCTCGGCCCAGTGTTAAACTTCAAGGCGACAGGTTCATCCACTGCGCTATCTGTGCAGTCTAAATAATTGACTATCAATAAGATTTTACTATAGCAAACGGATAAAAGATTCAAATATTTCTTTAGCCCACGCTATCTAATCCATGCACCTGCTACAGATTATAAATGCAACGCGGTCAATTCCTGTTATTATATAACTAATATAATTAGGCCAAGATTAAAACAGAAAAATACAGTTTATAGAGCTGTTCTCATTACATCGATAAGTTGTAGTTCATTGCACTGCAGCAATCGACTTGAGATGCAATTCAAAAGCCTCATTTCCATTGCACGACCACTTCATCAGTACTAAAAACTCGTATACACGCAAGCACGCAATCTGTAATAAGCAATTTGCATTGCTTAGTATGGGCTTCTTCTCTCTATAAGCAGAGTTAGGCTATAGTCCACCATACTGGACTATTCCGAGTTTGCAGACTTCACATGTCTTATATATAACCCACACTGAGCTAGCATATACATACACATAATATTATAGAGAAACATTAGCCCTGGTTTCAGTTTCCCTCACGATGTCTTCCTTCACAGTTAAGGCAATGAATACAGATTTACATAGAAGCGCAGTTCTTAAGGATTTCGTGTGCCGATTCCAAGTGGGGACTATCTCCAGTTTAGTTCGTAGTTGGCGCCGTTGGCGGCACTCGGTCGTTCTCCGTCTCTCTTGCTCTCGCAGACCGCGTTTAAGATACACTTAAGGAACGTTCATGTATCTTACTTTCGTAGAGACAGCTGTCACAGCGTGACTGCCACGTCACCAGACGGCAATTGGGGTCACAGAAAGTTTGTCCTCAGAGCGCCCATAGGAAATGCGCCTCTATGTAATAAATAAAATATCTGAGCTCCTTGGTTAAAGCCCTTGAATGACAGTAAACGCCTTCAGGTGACATAATTAAATTTCTATTGTCTCTTTTACTGTCTGTCAAAGCTGTTATGTTAATTATCGCTTGTTAACAACAAGGGATAATTAACAATTGAATTAAAATCTTAGTAATAGACTTTATTTTATGTAAGTACTAGTCGACACCAGCGGCTTCGCACGCACATATTTTAGAATTTCCCGTATTGTCCAATCCCGTGGGAATTTCGGGAAATCCCGTCTTAGTGCACCCCTATGGTCCCCAAGGAACATACATGCTAAATTTCAGCTTCTTGCGCCGAGTAGTTTCGGCTGTAGCTTGTCTGTCTGTCAGTCAGTCAGTCAGTAACGCAAGGATTTTATATATACAGATAAAGAAATGCGAAGATTGTTGTTACCTTAGGTTTTTTTTATATTCTGTCGGTATCTGAATAAAGTTTATCAGCGAAATGTAGTAGATATGTAGAGTTTTACGTTAATACTCATTTTACAAAAATCAGAAAAGTTTATGAACAGCTCTTTGACTTACAGTATAGATCATGATATATTATACGAGGTGTAAAAAGAACCTTAACGAAAACTGAAGTCCCATATTGTACCTACCATACATTACGAACATTTTTTATTTCTGCATCATACCTGGGAAATTACCGGTTAAGGAGATATTGAGGCTCAAATTTACCATACAATTTTTCTAATTAGGTTTAAAATCGATGCTTTTACCCCGCCAATATGTTTCATAGATGTCCTATGCACCCATGGATAAGAAGATATTTCGAGCATTGCACGCACGATTTTAATAGCGTATTAAAAATGTCTTTTCTTAAATAAAATATGTTTCCCAGGTATTATTTTTGCTTAGTGACTTGGCATGATGTCCAAAATGAGTAGACTTCAGCTTAGTGATGGGTCTTGTAACAACTTGTATACATCTATTTAGTATATATTTCTCTAGCAGCCTCCAAAGCGTGACCTGGTTTGCCATTCGTAAAAGGTTGGCAAAATTAATCAACGCTTGTACAGGTTGCCACATGGATGTGTGACCGCGTGTGGCATTGACATCATAGCGCTAACGTACTTCGGACGGCACGTAAACGGGTCTTGTCTCAGGACAAGAGTCGTTAGGTGCATCCTTTAAACAGTCTGAAAACTCCGACACCAGAATTGGACACATTCTTACAAGCAAAAATGTACATATTAAACCTCAAGACTCCATCACGCGCATAATAACAACCGTACCTTTTCGTTTTACCGAGGTTTTCCATATTAGATACAATCCTTTTACTTTGAAAGGAAATAGAACATTAAAAAAGTTGTGGTCAGTTTGCAGTAGTAGCTAGTTCTTTACGCATGGCCACAGCAACTTGTTCTGCAGACATATAAATATGTGCAAACAACAACTTTTGCTACGTTTTTTACCAGCGGTGCAGCAAAAGTTACCAAAAACCAAATGTGTGTAGTTTGTTCCAAAGTTACAACCGTTGTTAGTAAAACGAATATAATTTGGCGGAAACATTCGAAACTGTGTGTGACTACTTGTTTTGTTGTTTTATTTAAATTGACTAGCAACTGGGCTGTATTATACGGGCTGTCACAAGACCCATCAACAAGCCGAAATCTACTCGTTTTGGACATCATCCCAAGTTATACTAAGCAAAAGTAAAACTTGGGGAATGATTATTTTTTAATTTTCGACATACCTACTTGTCTATGGCTGCATAGGACATGCACAGAACTGGTTGGCGGGGTAAAAGCATAGATTTTGTACCTAATTACATAATTTCCATAGTAACTTTGAGCCTCAATATCTGCTGAACCAGTAATTGCCCAGGTATGGTGCCAAAGTAAAAAATGTTCGTAATGATTGGTATAATATGGGGTTTCAGTTTTCGCTAAGGGTCATTTGACACCATGTATATTCATACTACCGTTCTTTTTTTTTTTATTTGTAAATATAGGATATGGCTCTTGATTATTATACATACATACATACATATCGTCACGCCTTTTATCCCCGAAGAGGTAGGCAGAGGAGTATTTCTACACCCACTTTTCGCCAGATATACTTCAGTCCCACGTAATAAGGGGCGAGCCTATTGCCGTACCGTGCACATTTTTCAGGCTCCGTGCTGCTACTGAGAATTTCGTGACAGAAAAACCCAATAACACTGCCTGACCCAGGAATCGAACCCGGGTCCTTACGATCCCACGCGCACATTTATGCCGCGAGACCAACGAGGCAGTCGTATAGGGTTTGATGTCGAGTTTTCCATCTCTACGCAAAGATGGTATTTGCATCGTGTTATCCCTTAGTCGCCTCTTACGACACCCACGGGAAGATAGGGGGGTGGTGACACTTGTATTCTATGCCGTCAACCACACGGCGTCTTGATTATCTATTGATTTCTAATGTGATTTTTCAAACTCTCATTCCCAATAGGTACTGTATCACCTTTGTTTTGACACGTAATTTGTTGTCCCAAGCAAAAACTTGTAAAACTTTCTTGGAACTTGTAACAAATTTAATCTGAAGTATAAGTTGGCAAAGTGGCTGGCAGTAGCTGGACACGAAGATCTGAAAATCTGGTTCAGTGGCTAGCCATTGGAGAGTCCTATATCTAGCCGTGGACTATTACAGGCTGATGATAATGATAGGTGAGAAAATATGTAAATAATCCATTAAATCATTTGCTTTTTCCATGACTGTTTGTTATATTATTTTCTGTTTCATTTACTTTGATCATCAGCCTTTAACAGTCCACTGCTGGACTAGGCCTCTCCTGTGAAAGGAGGAATTGGCCTACTATACCTCGCTGGACAAACGGGTTGGTATGGGGTTTGTATCAAGTTTTCCTTCTTTTACAGTGTTGTTCTCGCGATAATATGCTCCCTCTGTCGGCTCTTACGACACCCATGGGATGGTATGGGGTGGTGTCATTCCGTATTCTTAATCCATCACCACAAGGACAGTCATTTACTTTAAGCACGCAAAATTAACTGAAAAGATACTAATAAGACTTGAGTTCTTGAAATGATATAGCTGCAACATCTGACGCCAAAGACGTGGAGCCTACTGACCCAATTCTTCTCTTCCACTCCAAAATAATTAAAAGGTAGAACGAATACCTTAGGGAAATACACTACGAGATATAAAACTAGCACATACGGCTGTGTACGATATTACTGTGTTTATACGTGTGATATGAACGATCTCACATCTTATAAGTAACAATTCAGTCCACGTATGTTTGAAGTACATCTTGGCAACAAATTGATCGATTGACTTCTAATATGCTTCTAATAATAAATTTTTACATTGCAAATGTATGAAGCAGCTGATTTCTATTTCGTCATATTGGGAAAACAAAAATGTTTCGTTTTAACGAATACCTACCATGACCCCCTAAGCGGTTAGCGTTAAAATAGGGTTATAAGATTGCGAACCGTTATGAGTTTTAAAGCGTAATTATTTGATTTCACCTACTTATAATTAGTGATTATAATTGATGTCTGTCAGTAAGATAACATCTTGTCGTATTCATAGTAAGAAAAACACGTGAGCATTAATATTTAAGACGATAAACTTTACATAAATTACGATTTGACAGACAGCTGTTATCTTAATATATAAAATCCTTGCGTTACTGACTGACTGACAGACGCTACAGCCGAAACTATTGGGCGCACGAAGCTGAAATTTGGCATGTATGTTCCTTGGGGACCGTAGGAGTGCACTAAGAAGGAATTTCCCGAAATTCCCACGGGATCGGCCAAAACGGATAAATTTTAAAATAATGCAGGCGTAGCTGCTGGCGTCCTCTAGTGCTAATATAAATAGATATGCTATGTAAGATAAGTTATCTTATGAATAAAAACTTGATTTTGCCTGTGGCTCTACACACCTGGGTGTCAGATATTGAGACAAACGGGAGCCTATGTGTTATAGCAAATTTTCATCAAGATTCGTCCAGTAGTTTTTGCGTGAAGAGTAACAAACATCCTCACAAACTCTTCGAATTTTATAACTAGTATGATTGAACATGTAAAACTCTGTAGCAAGCGGACAGTCATCGCCAAAATTAAAACAATTCAGTATCAAATGGGTGCCATTTGATTACAGGAACATATTTGATAAGTTCCTGCACATGTTTAGTACTAATACACATAAACCAACCAAGAGTTCAGGTACAAAAATGGAGCATTTAACTGGTCATTTCGCGATATTAATACCGGATGATGCGAGCACAAAGCGACTGCCATATTTGTGTGAACAAATAGTAACGTACAAATATCTGCTATTAGGTTTCTACACGGGCTCTTGTTGAATAGCTGTTTGGATCATTCGAATCAAATTGTATTTTATTTTCGAATATTTTTTCATTATAGCATTACAGATAATTAATTATAACTATATACATTACCATCTTAAATAATCAGCAGCAGCAGCGCCTCCCGTGCTTGGAACATGGGATGGCGCGAGGGTGTCTAAGCAGGTTGCATCAGGTAGGTTTGATTAGTAAGTGGATTCCGGGCTCCAAGGCGAAACTTTTGGATGTACAGTAACTGGGACAACGCTAGAACGATGACGGTGACTTTTTAAGGCGCTGTTAATATATTCATGGTTCAAGTCTTTTCTACATAGATCAATGTAGTGCCTGAAAAATAAATAAAAGCTTTGTTTGAAGTCATCATCATCGACCTTGTTTTTATAATTTAGCCCACGGTTGGGTACTAGCATCACTCATTATGAGAAGGATAAGGTCACATTAAAGTACGCTGGGCAAGTGCAGGGGGCTTATTCACTATGACCACTGAAATACCATGTTCAAGACGTGTGTCGTCGTGACGTGCACTAGACGTAAACGTGTTTCAGTAACGTGACGTACCTCGACAATCAAAATATTGTATTCAGTATGCCATACGACAGCTTGTCTATGCCTAGTTATCAATTTCACAACATTCGTTCATAAATCTTAATGCCGGTTTGCCGGCTCAATTTCGATTTTATAAATATTATTTTACTAACTTGTAATTTTCACTAAAAGCTACAGTACAAATAGAAAAGGCTAATAAAACCTAAATTATATTATTTTAGTTCAATTTCGCCAGGAACAATCTCAAAATAAAACATTGATCTTCAAAGTTTAGTTCATCTTTTGTACTTAAGTCAATTTTTGAACGAAAACATAATGATGACATTGATGACAGACATGACAGTTGCAGTCGCGCTACAATATAAAAAAATATAAGTGCGGTTAGTGCAGCAAATAGCTCAATTCTAACAGAATCTAATAAATCATAATGGATTTATTATTTATCCGAAGGCGAGTGAGACGCTGGCGCCAGCGAGAGGCGTCAATTTTCATAAAACATAATATTTAACTAAATAACTTTGAAACGGACACTGGTAAATAAAAAAGCAAATAAACTTAGCATTTAACCACTAACGGACACTGAAAATAATATAAAACAAATAAACTTAGTACTTATTTATCCTCTATCGTTTTACAATAAACGCGTTACGTGCATGTTACGTGACCTCTTAGCTCACGGAATTTTGACAACTAAAACCGTGTCCGAAACGTGCGCTACCGTGCTTGTCAAACTTGAAGTTGGCATAGTGAATACCGTTTAAGCCAATAACGTGCCGACGTGGGTAACTAGCACGTTAAAACACGTTAAGACTTCAAAATGGTCATAGTGAATAAGCCCCCTGGTTGGCAAACTGTGACTCTTTACAGTAAAGTTTAACGTATAACCGGTTTGTTACTTCAATAAATACACATTTTTATGCCAGATTTATTGATATATGTCTTCCCAGAACATTATCTAGAGCTCTCAAACATCGCGGTTTTCTGACTATGTATTCCAGCACCGCTTAGCAAGCAATAATGAACAATTTATTATGAACTTCAAAAAGTCAGAGGTCTTTGAACTAGAGACCATCTGCGACTCTGCATAGTTACTAGAAATCTTTCTTAGCAAAATTGTTAAAGATCCTAGAAAATAACGACTGCGAAAATCTTTTGCAGTGTAAATTGCTATAAGAAGAGCACCACATAGCAATGAATGTCTAAAGTTGGACTTACAGAAGTGCAATAAAGTGATCGTTTCCTGTAAAACCTTCACGTCCGAACATTCTTCAACTCGGTATTGAAATAGTTGCTCTCAGGCATAACTCGCGGATAGCCTTGTTAAAGACCTGCACGTGCTTTGGAACAAAAGCGTCGTTGTCCATCTATTTTTGTATTCTTAGTTGTAACGGTAGCATGATGCAACTTGGTGGATTGATGCGTCAAGCTACTCAGTACTTTTTGGACAAAGTATTCATACTTTCAAGCTTTCTATATAGTTATTAATTGCTTTGTATCTAGTTATTATTACATACTATCTTACGGGTCGCAATAACGTAATTATATCATAAGTAGAGATGACATACCACATGATGTCCGTGTATTCACCAAGGAGCCAATTGAAATATATCACCGGATATACGTTTTTGATATTAAAATTATCTGGACTCCTATTCTAATACAAACAATTAAGCATTTTTATCTGTTTTATTTCATGTTTTAGTCTTTTTCTTAGTTAAAGAAGGTTTTTCTTTCCTTTTTCTTCTTCTGTATTCATAAGTCGATAAATAAGATAGGTATATGGTATAAACCTAATTCAGCATTACGTGAGACTTTAAACGTAGATAGTAGTAACATTTGCAAATGTGCATTTCACAATAATATTTAATGCAAGATAGGTATATGATTACACATCGGCTGCGAGATCTACATTCACGAACATATCCCAACACAATATATTTATGAATACAAAGATAATCCTAAGAATACCTCACCTCTTGATATCCGGGGTAAGCCAAGAAAAATATTTTAAGCGAACACATGCCTACAATTCAGCCCCCAAAATTCAGTTTTCCATATACCATTTCCATCCGCCTCAACGTTTCATGACAAACATGAAACCGATAGAAAACGCAAGGGTAAGTCGCTTACAGAACCACTAGCTAAAAACAATTTCAGTATCTTGGTTGAAACGTGTCATATATTCGAAAGACGCGACACCCTATTTCCCGCAGCACCTATCTTCTATGGCACTCAATAGAGCCTACTCGATGTATAAAATTTTTTCTCACACCCTGATACGTAGAATTTATGAGTATTTTTCTGTGCGAGACACGGTGAAATATCTAGAGGAGATCGTGAAACACTATCGCGGTGCATTTCACGTAATAGCCGAGCGAACGCGCGGCGGATATTCAATGATCCTTGTGTCAACTGAACAACTTCGATCAAGGTTTTGTTAGGTTGCCCGCACACTATAGTAAACATCGTCTCTTGATTGTGTGCACTATCTATTATTATACCGCTCTATACTTTCTAGGGAAGATCGTGAGTAAGTAAAGAAAATGTCAATGTGTGTTTATGATGACGGAGAATCTGATTCATCAGAGAATTTATCTTTACATAAGATTGCATCAATGTCGACTGCAATTTGGTCTAAGAGGAAACATGAAAATCTCTTATATCACATTTTCCTCGACCAGTACTCGAATGTTCACGGTACGCAGTAACTAACCTAATGCCGGTGACCTACCGAGATAGGTAGCTAATCTTACTGAAATAAGACGGTATAGCGTCATACATAGACCCTCTGCAGTGCCCTGCTGTGTGAAAGCCTCTGATAATTTTCGTCACAATAGCACTGTAAGTCACCCAGAGAATTTGGTCACGCGGCCAGACGGGTAAGTATAGGGATCGATGTCGATTTTTCTGTCTTTTCCCGAAGATATTATTTGGTATATTTTTCTTTAGTCGCTTTTAAATGGGGAAAGGACTGGCAATCATACCCACGGAATTAAATGGGTAGTGACACCTTGTATCCTTAATCTGTCACCACACTGGTAAGTTCGGTGTATAATCTTTTATTTTTTTGCTGTTCTACAAAAGAATCCTAATATTCTATACCATATATCCTAATAACACATTGTCAATTCTCATTTGCAACTTATTAAGTTTACGGAAATGTTTGCGTAAAGTAATACAATTTATCTGTCGTTTAGAACCATTAGAACCCTACAAAAGTTTATACATTTTCTAGGAAATGTATAAATTTACGGTTCTTGTTATTTTCCAATGGCATATAGGTACATTTATAATAAAGGCTTATAAAAAAAACTGTCTAGCATAAAATACAAGCTGCTATACCTAAACGAAAAATCCTTACAGACAAACCCATAAACATCCAGCTATATCATCAAAAAAATTGTAACTGGCAAACCCATCGTCGCAATGCGCGGCAAACTTAAGTCCCGCGACACATATTGTGGGCGTGACGCGAAATATCGAGCAGCAAGCAATACATACAACAGTCGGTTGTGCCCGTGAATGCCGAATATGTTTGATTATCGTGATACGGGATAGGGCACGTATTAGATCCTCGTTTTTGCCGTCTTCATGCCGGTTGATTTTAAGTGCCGATGAATTTAGCGAACGGTTTCGAATGTTTACTACGAAGAGAGAATATGCGGAACGTTGTAAGAGTTGAAGTAGAGTATTTGGTAGATATCTAACGCTTTAAAGGACAATCAAAAATGTCCTGAATTGATTACATGGTTGGTTCTTTGATAAATTTGTAACTCTGTACCTACTCGTAGAATGTTGTACATAAATTCAAGCGCCTTCTAAAAAGTACATAGTAACCGTCTGATGAACGTTTTGTATAAAAATGTTTTCTGTTCAATTGCATTGCGAGTAGATGCTGCAATGGCTGTATTGTAGGAGGGTTCCCAAAACACTCAGGCAGTTAAAACTGTTTGTGGATTACAAAAGGTGGTCGAACCCACAGTATTCAGAAAGTATCTATTAGTAGATATACTTAAGTATAAGCAATGGTTCGGAGACACGGTTACTGTTTTCTGTACGACGCAAACAAAACATTAAATGCTATTTATTATTTAGTAAAATTTACTTAAAATACGATAGTAGCACTTCAGAAAGATGATTCAAAGAAAAGAGACATAAGCCTCAAGATTAAGAATTGTATCTGTAGACAAAAACGTGCTAACCTATTTTTGAGATATCGCTTCGCAAGAGTTTATTACTCAATTTAATACGTTCAAGTTTAAGAAGAAAATAATAAGGTGTAATTATTTAAACCTACGTACCACAACCCAAGCGCACAATAACTACACTTTTTTTACTTTTATTGATCATTTATTCCAAACCCTCTTCGGCTCTCTCTTTCGAATAGGTATACGAATTCCACCCGACTAGTACCACCTGTTTGAACTGCCACGCTACTATAGATAACCTGATAAGAATATTAATATAATAGAGATATATGTCTTCACTGCGTAATAGCTTGTGTGTGTGCGCCACTTGCCACCTATTGAAATATCACATTCAGTTGCTCAACAACTCTTTGAGGTGGCGTGAAGGGGACGTTATTGGCTTATAAAAAGTGCACGTGCCACGCCGGTAAGGCGTAGCCTCGTATCCGGGTGTATCTTTCGCGAGATACCGCCCTCATAAAATCTACGTAATGTCATATTTTATATTCACGCCTGTATACCCAAAGGGGTAGGCAGAAGTGTAATATTACACCCACATTTTGCCATGTTATTGCCCGACCCAGAAATCGATCTCAGGACCCGCTCCTCAGACGCATATGCTATCCACTGGACCACGGAGGCAGTTTTTCTATGAGTGTATGACCAACGCTGGAGTCAGAGTTTTTAAACCGCCCACGATATAGCCTAACGATTGTTTTGTGTGAGAGAAGATCCAGGACTGACGATTCTACATGCCCGCTGAAAATCGATAGCCCTTTAATACAAAGGCCACAAGCGGTCACCCTCCAAGTGATAACCTGTGCAAACGGTGCTTACCTTTCCCGATTACAAACAACAAATCAGCTCACTGCAATATGCAGCTCGCTATGCGCGTTGCAATAAAGAAACCTCTCCTTTCTTTCTCGCAGGTGCAATTAGTAAAACACAAGAGATTTTGCCAATTAAAACGTGATGCTACTTACAGCACAGAAACTTGTTGCTTACGCGAGTTTTTCACTTAAAGCTTTTCTTCTTACAGTTAATTACGTTATATTTTACTTAAACCTGGGTTGGTTGCTGTACAAAGTGGAATAAACAGCTTAAGGCCAGCCCTTTTACATGGTAATAAATGATTTTTGACGACCGGTTGGCGCAGCGGGAGTGTAAGCGACTGCTACGCCGAAGGTCGCGGGTTCGATGCCCGCTCAAGTCAAACATTTGTGTGCACGAACATGGATGTTTGTCTTGGTCTGGGTGTTTCTATGTATAATATGTATGGATTTACAAAAAAAGTATATATGTATGTTTATCCATTATCTGTACCCATAGTACAAGCTCTGCTTAGTTTGGGACTAGATGGTGATGTGTGTATGTGGTAGAATATTATTATTATTATATTATTTAAAGATGGTCTACTTATGGTAAGCATAAAATAAATCAGCATAATATTAAACACGCATACTGACTTTTGTACATAACCTCTTGTGGCATAAAAATTGTAAACTAATAATATATTTTATTTTTTATATTATTTTTTTTTACTAATTTGTCCGGACTTTAAAAGAGACTATGACCTCTGAGTTTTTTTCAGATGTTTCTTCTCAGGGTAGTCAGTTAGGAAGCAACGGCCTCATCTAGCTTAATTTTTAAAAAGTATGACTTTTTTAAGTGTTTATAATAAAGGACCTATGAACAAATAAACGATTTGACTTTGAAACAATATTAAAACACAATCTACATAATTTCATCTTTTTGTACCTAATGCATACTTTATGTTACATCTAAACCTGACCCATATATTCTGCTTTCAGAAATCAGAACATAATTATGGGTCTTTGGGCTTTTAAAAGTAAATGTAATGAGAGAATCGAAAAAAATTACGCTTTAATTTCGACTCTATAACCTGATTCGCTAAACTGCGTACACTGTTTTCGGCATCTGAGCTTACTCGAGCACAGAAGCCAAGGCTAGATATTTGTAAAGGTTAATAACGTCCGTCGGTCCGCGTGTGTGTTCCAACTACAAAGTGGTACGTTTTCAGCAAATCAATCTTTGTCGCATTCGGCTCACGTAGCTAATATTGTTAAGAGGTAATACTTTTACCTGCCGGAGTTATGTCGTCCCTTATTGAATTAAGGCTAATTGGGAGCATGTGGATTGCAGAAAGAAATTGATGTGCATGATATGCGTAATAACAACAATGTAATTATTTATTGTAAGACGAAAATTAACCAAAGCAGGTGATGACCCTTCCTGGCTTCGCATTACTACTTTTATATTTTGGGAGTATCGTAGGCCCCATCCGCCTTTCCTTCTTCCTAATCTCGTTTTTCCTCCCTTTCCTTTTCCATGCCAAATGGCGGCAACGTGCGTGATTCCTCTGGTGTTGGTTGTTTCTATGGACCGTAATCGTTTACCATCAGGCTACCCGATTGCTTGTTTGCCTATTCATAATACCCAATAATTTACAGAAAAATCTCCAGATCCCTCCATTTAAAGATAATATAATAAAATAAGATAAATGTAGAATCATTAAATAATTAGCTTGCAGTTGTGAAGTTCGAGATCGAAGCGTGATGTTAATATAAGTAAATCATGATAGCCTTCCCTTAAAATTCACGTGATTAATAAAAAAATGCAAATCCGTCCGGCGCTATAAGTTCTAAAGATTATTACGTTTAAACTGTGACGGCTGGTCTCATGTCAAACCGTCGTCACGAAACACAATAATTAGCAAAGAGGTTTGAAGACTATTTTATTATTTGGAAATGAGTTTTTAGTTTGATGACGTATACACTTTGTCAAGTGTTCGCCAAATTCATCCACATTGACAACAAGGCGATGGCCGTGCGGATAACACATTCCGTTCACGTTCTGATGGCGTGGGTTCAAATCCCAGTCATAACAGTTATGTGGATAATGTTTTTTATGAAATTTGGAAAATGTTTATGAATATTTGGCAAATATTTAAAAGATTATTTAAATATTTCGAGTAAAAATTAGAAAATTCTAGAAACTTCAGGAAGGAATGGAAAGGTTAAAAAGAGACAGGAGATGGAAAAACAAATTTAAATATTTCGAATAAAGATTAGAAAATTCTAGAAACTTCAAGAAGGAATGGAAAGGTTAAAAAGAGACAGAAGATGGAAAAACAATTGAATAACGAAAAGACAATCGAAATTAGTAGATCTAGAATATTCCTAGGGGTATATAAGGCGGTGTAGACGCGCTAAGCGCCAGTTTAAGTTGAAAAGTGGTAAAGTGAAGAAGAAAAGGAAGAAAGAAGAAGTAGTAAAACAAAGTGAAGTGAAAGTATAGTGCAGTAAAGTGCAGTGAAGTGCAGTGAAAAGTGCAGTGCAAAAGACGCTAGTGTTGGTGCTGTCCGCGGCGAAATTAAACGGCGCGTCGTGTGTGAAGTCGAATAAAGTGTTATCAGTGCTACTCGGTGTTTCCTTCCAATCCCGTTAACCCGTCCGTAACAAAACAAACAGACGCATCAGCTTTATAATGTACTAACTGTTTCCCGCGGTTAACTTGCATTATTTTTGGTATCTCGATAACAGCACCGCCTTACGAATTCCTCTATCTTCCTCTAACTATATGCAGTTACAAAATCATATTTATTTTTAAATTATAGACAAATACCTCAATTTTATTTGAAATACAGGGTTATTTGTAAAACACGTTTAACCTCTCAGAACTAAGTTTTTCAAGTAAAACCTAAATATCGCTTTTATTGATTCCACAAGTTTAATAAACTGAGGTTGACGGAGCCGGGCTCCTATTTTCGGGATAAGGGTCAAAAGAGAACCTAACACAATCTATTTAGTTACTTTCATATAAAACCTAAAATTACGTTCCGTTATTGCATATTTGAATGAAGAAATTTTGGAAATTGCTTAAAATATTTAGACGCAACTCCGGCAGCCAAAATTTCTTTTAGGGGATTAAAACTAACTCCCTTAAGCCCCCTACTCCACCAATACCCTCAAATTCGGGCGACTCGTTTCGAAACCCAACCCCAAAAGTTGCTGAATATGATGTTAGTAACATAGTCCTGAGAGGTTAACGGTGATTTACAAATAACCCTGTATATAGAATAGATGTATCGAAAGATGAATTAGCATACGTCGTCTGTTACTGCGTTTAGACTATCCATATTATTTTATATACCTAGATCTACATCGATGTACAACAAAACATTTTCAATTACAAAGTTAAGTTGAACCATCAATCCGATAGTTTTTTCGGTACCTATCTATGTTCGAGGCAACTTTTTACACGTGATAAAAACGTCTTGTGTAGATAGAATTTATTACAAACACGTTTGTACTTGAATATGTGCTTGAATACGTTTAAAAAAATATTATGTATATGTTTAGCTATTACCTTTGCCCCTTCATTGGGATCTCCAATTAAAATAACCCGTCATGTAAATTTTAACGATATATTTCCATATTTATTAGCTTAACATAACTACGAACAGATAAGATTTCATTAATATAATGCGACATTAAGTGACTGGTCAAGAGTGTATCGGGCTACGCGCACACTAGGTTTCCGTAGTTCAATTTGGTAAGCCTTATGGGTATTTTTGCTTTTTATACTAAGTAAATGCGCTGTTTGACGGTAAATACCAGTAAAACCACATAAGACGATGGTTAGCTGCGAAGTTGTTTACAGTTAACTATAACTGTATCTGTAAAGGGCCGAGTTTTCGACCCCGAAAGCAACCATCAGAAAACGGATCGATTATTGGGAAATGTTTTGCTGACGACGCATTTTACGTGTGCTGTGCCTTTATTTATTTATTTATTAGAAAGGCATGTCAACAGAATAAATATAAACAATTATAAAATGTCACAAATTAGACAAGGTTGTATGCTTACTCCAACTAGAGACATGCACAACATTCTTACAATTAGGACATTACGAAATAATAACGATTAATTAACGAATTGAAGATAAAACACTAACTCCAGTTTATGTCTAGAGAGAATACGCCAATACTTTGGACATATTGTCAGAAAACGCAATAAAAACCTGGAAAAAGTATTGAAAATGAGAAAGTGGATGGGAAAAAAGATAGACCTAAAACACGAAAAGCCGGATCGACTTTGGGACGTTCATGGTACTCAGCAGTGAGAGCTCGACAGAAAAATGAGGAAAATCAGAAATCTTGGTGAAACTACAAGAATCCCTTGTACTTTAGTACTGAATGAACCCTAAAACATGTTTACAATTATAACCACTAATTATATTAGGAAATTCAAATACTTCCTCACATAATATGTACAATGTATTAAATTATTTTTACCAGTTAACATTATTTTTATATCATAGGCAGTCAGTCACTAAGTACGGGCCCTTCAGCAAGCAGTTTGTGAATTTGTACTCGTGGTTTCTTTTTTAACTTTCAATATGTTGACATTATTTTTATTAGTATTTATAATTATGGGAATATATCTCTGGAATCGTAGAGACAAGAGAATGGTATTGTTGTACAAACAGTTTCCTTGTGATATTCCTGAATGGCCATTTTTGGGTCATGCATATAAATTTTTAGGCAATCATGAACAAGTATGAATATTGTCTTCGACGCAAGTGTTCGTTTTATAAAATAAATTAAACCGACTTCAAAAGTGTGAGCTGAAAAATAAGTTTGAAACCTATAACCCGACTACGTAAAAAAGGGGGTCTAAAAAGGAAGAACTAAGAGAAATATAAGTACAGATTAAATGCTCGGGGTATTCCTAAGAGCGCAACTATTTTTGAGCGCAACTAAAAAAGCGCAACAACTTTATTCCACAAAGCGCAACCACGTCGAAAAATAGTGAAGGGGCATAATAGATTCATAAAGGACTATTTACTATCGATAGGATTTGTAAATCATCTGCCCATTTTTTATTTATAATATTGTTTTTTTTTTTTTTTTTTATTATGGTGATCGTTTTCAAAAGTACCAGGATAACAGAAATGAACAGAGGTAAGAAGTGTTTATAGAATCTGGTAACAAAGTTATCAATCAGTAAAATATTTTGAAAAGTACCAGGGTAACATAAATGAACAGAAGTTAGTAGCCTAATAAAAAACCTGGTTTTAGGGTCATGAATCAGAAATAAGGCACTGCACGGTAAAACTCAGGCGCACAGCAACAGCTGCCCTGTGGTCACTGCTCCCCGCACCGCACCCTGCTCCCCGCTGCATTGTATTATTTTTATATCCATCAAATGTCATAAAGTATACTAAAATGTCCTGTCTTATCAATTATCGATATTTTCCGTTTGTTATTAACCAGCACTATTGCACTTTGATATTTAGTTGCGCTTTGTGGAATAAAGTAGTTGCGCTTTTTTAGTTGCGCTCAAAAATAGTTGCACTTTTAGGAATACCCCAAATGCTCCAGCTAGAGCTGTGTCGCACCTATTTTATACTAGTGTACATGTACCGTAGTGAACAAAAACTAAATATATTTCATGACGGTATTTCGAATAACTTATTAACCGATTGCGATATATTTTTATTTGAAGCTATATATTTCCAGTTTAGTCAAAGGTTTCTAAGTTTGTGAGACAAAATTCAGTTTTTGTTAAAGTTGTGTTTGAAATGCATAAATTATACAATGTTTCATAGTTTGACTTGTTAGTTTAAGGTGTTAAAGTACTTTCAATAAAACTTATTACTTACTATCGGGAGTCTCCTATTAATATGACTCATGGGTGACTCACGAAGTACCACAAAGTTGGCTGTTGTATTGTCTAAGTCTAATTTTAATGTATAATATCAATTACCAATCAAATCAATTTTATTTGCGCAAATCAAGGGTTTGGAAAAGATCTTAAAATTTAAACATTTTTCATTTAACCTTATTTTACCTGATAACGCATGCAATTTTTTGTATTTTTTATTAATAAGCAATAAATAATTAAGTCAGATGATAATATAAAAATAATAATGATTATAGCAACATTAATAATTATATTTTAATCGCTGGCTAGACAAGTTAAATAGTAGTAGACAAGCCTATAATAATAATATTGTACCACATACTTACAAAACCATCTAGTCCCAAACTAAGCAGAGCTTGTACTATGGGTACTAGACAATGGATTAACATACGTATATACTTTTTGTTGCCTGCCACGTTGGTCTCGCGGCATAAATGTGCGCGTGGGATTCTCGAGTTCGATTCCCGGGTCGGGCAAAGTTTTATTGGGTTTTTCCGTTAGGAAATTCTCAGTAATAGCACGGAGTCTGGTAATGTGCCCGGTACGGCAATAGGCTCGCCCCCTATTACGTGGGACCTAAAAATTCATGGCGAAATGTGGGTGGTAATATTACACCTCTGCCTACCCCTTCGGGGATACAGGCGTATCCCCGAAATGTATATGTCTATAAAAAGAAATACTTTTTGTCTGTGAGGTAAGTCTGTAAGGAATTTAGGCACAAAATGTAATGGTTGATAATATATTGTTTCAGAGGTCATGAAATCTTTTCATACTATGGGAAAAGAGGCAGAAAGTAAAGGAGGTATAATGGGAATGTGGCATCTCAACGTACTTCATTTTAGTAAGTCAGCTTAAACAGTTTACCTAAGGCAGCGATAGCCTAGTGGAGATACCAACACACTGCCATGCAGCGGGTATCGGTTAAAGAACCCTGCACGCAGCTCTGACATTTCTTATGCGCAGATCTCGGACCGTAGTGGTACTAATACATTTGAGCATACACTTGTAACAGCACATCGAGCATTCGCCGTTTTCAAATATCTCGAACCGAACAACGAACATCGCTACGAACATTTTCTTGAGCTTTCTAGCGAACGCTCTATTCAGCAAAAAATGTCGAAGCAATTTTACTGTCCCTTCGCTAGAACGCTCGCGAGAACGCTCGATACAATGCTCGCTAATGAGTGGTTTACACGGGTCGATTTTCGCCGAGCGGCTAGTCGCTTCACAAATTGTCTCACCAAGCCGCATCGCCAGCCTATTTACACAGGTTGCTAAAATCGCATGCTGCTCGTTGATTTCGGTCAAAAATGTTGAGCAGACTAGCTATTTGTGCCGAAATTGAAATAGTAGAATCGCTATTGTGAATACAACCTGCGCGAAACACTCCTTCTTGCAACGGGCGATCGCCTGCAACTGATCGTTTACACGGCCGATTTTAGATTTTCGGTTGATTTTAGTCGCATGCAACTTTGGGGCTTGCGGCTTTAGTCACTTGCGACCTAGCCGAATTGGCATCTACACGGTCGATTACCGCCGCGCGGCAAAACATGGTCATGGGTGACCTTGATCTGATCTTCATAAGCCCAGTGGTGTACGTAAGCCCAGTGGTGTGCGTAACAACTGCCGAGATGATTGTCTCGGGTTCGATCCCCAGGTACCCCGAGCACACACTTCTGACTTTTCGAAGTTATGTGTGTATTAAAAATGTTAATTATCGCTCGCTTAATAATGTACCCGGTAGATGGCAATAGGCTCGCCGCCTATTACATTGGGACCGAAACATAACTGGCGAAGTGTGGGTGTGTAATACACCTCCGCCTACCCTTCGAGGATAGAGGCGTGAAGTTATTCTAATTATATATTTTTCATAATGTTATGGCGTGATACTTACATTATACCGTGTGTGATTTCAGTGATAAGCGACGCAGAAATAAGTGAAATCATTCTAAAGAAGTGCTTAGAGAAAGGTGACTTGATGAGTTTGTGTTGGGTCGTCATGGGAAACGCTAGTATATTTGCACCAGGTGAGATAAATTACTAAGCTGATGACGAATATAGTGGATATGTATTTGCAAATTATATAACAACAAAGGGCTAGTTGGTTCGTATACTAATATAATAAAGCTGAAGGATTTATATGTTGAGTTCATCTACTGGCCCGACTTAAATAATTATTTTGCGTTGGTCACACCAGCTTTATCAAATCGAACCAGTAGTTACTAAGATAAGCGCGTTCAACCAAACAAACTAACAAACTCGTCAGCTTTATAAAATTAGTATTTTTACATTTTAGTTTCGATTTGGCGTCCTCGCCGTAAACTGCACACCCCAAGCTTCGCTACCAAGAAACTAAAGGGCTTTGTCAAAATTTTCAACAAACAGAGCTCTGTGATGGTCAGCAAATCAAAACCTGCTGCTGGAAATGGACCCACTACCATGTGGCCGTACTTTACTTCGTATGCTTTGGATTCTGTTTGTGGTAAGTACCTATATTGTATTTATAGCTAGTAGAGCCGTGCTGATTTCAGCATAAATGGGCCGGCTCGACCGAGGAAGTACTACCCTCTCACAGAAAATCGACGTAAAGTAAGAATACCTATGCCGCTGCGTTTCTTTCGGTGAGTGAGAGTGCTGGAGGCACAATCCCCCATTCCTTCTCCCTCATCCCACTCTTTATCCTATCCCTTTGCCCAATCCTAAGGGCGGCAACGCACTTGTGACTCCTCTGGTGTTACGTTACGAATAAGGGCGCTTACCATTAGGTGATCCATCTGCTCGTTTGCCACTTATAACATAAAAAAAAAATATTGTTTAGACCGTTTATAGTTTAATTTTTACTTGCATCTTGTTCGATTTAAATCAAGGTCAGAAATCAGGTTTATTTATTTATACATCACGTGTTGCCCTTAAATTATTAACGTTTCTGTGTGAAACAAGTTGTTAACCTTGAGAAGTACGAGCGCTGTCTCTGAATTAGGAGGCTACACAAATACCGTAGTGTGCTTATACACTACGGTATGTGTGTAGCCTTAACCTAAAAACACCGGTCCGACGATCAGTATCTATAGTATTTTTTATTTCTTCCTTATCCTCTTGAATACGCCTAAAATTTGAGACAGTTTAAAAATCATCATCATCCATCTAGCGTTATCCCAGTTTCTACCTGGGGTCCGCTTACTAGTGTAACCGGAATTGGCTGAATATGTAGCTTTTCCACAGAACTTACTGCCTGTCTGACCTCCGCAACCCGAAGGGATAGCGATATTCCATGGAGAGGTACTGACGCCTTATAACATATAAAGTATCGTAAATTATAATATGATTGTTTATTAGGTACTAAAAAATAAATTGAACTCCCATACAATTTTGTTTAACGGGGGTTAATCCCGTATATTAACTAATTTAAGGTTTAAATACCAATGCTTTTTTCGTCGTTTCGACCGGCTTACAATGGTCGTGGAGGACTGAACGCAAACAAACAAAAGGTCGTATGATGTAGGTATACACATCGCGATAGTTAAGAATGAATTGAATTCTGTTACATTTACTTGATTTTTTTTTTCAGAGGCAACAATGGGTATAGAAGTAAATGCACAAAAGGATGGAAACAATCCATTTATAGTTGGTCTGGATGAAGTACTTCGTTTAGCTGCTGCGAGATTCAGCAAGCCATGGCTCCACAGTGACTTTGTATTCAAAATATTACACGCCCAGTGTAAAATGTATAAGGCATATATCTACAACTTTTTAGAAAAGGTAAAGTAATACAGCGAGTTATCAATTAATTTAGATAATTCGATATTGGATGTGACACCATTTAACTCATAAGTACAATATATGACAATAGTTCTATGAATAACGACCAGTTTCAATATTACATCTACCTATCTATGGATTTTGAGATTCGAGATAAGCTCGAGATACATGTTTGACATATTTTATATAGAGCTTATTTCAAAAATGAATCTAAAATCTCAAAACAGGATATATCGAATATTAAATTCAGTGCCTCCATGCTGACTGCCTCCGTGGTCCAGTAGATAGCATATGCGACTGCTGATCGGAGGTCCCGGGTCGGGCAAAAGTGTAACTGGGTTTTTTCAAATATTCAGTAGCAGCCCGGCGTCTGGTGATTGCCCGGTAACGGCAATAGGCTCGCCCCCTATTACGTGGGACCTAAAAATTCATGGTGAAATTTGGGTGTAATATTTACACCTCTGCCTACCCCTTCGGGAACACAGGCGTGAGACTATAAATATAGGAATTCAGTGGGAAGACTGCTTAGTACCTAACACTTAGGGCCCTATTTCAGTAGGACACCATGGTCATGCGAGCAGTCGTGCTACCGTGATGTCTAGAGCTGCCAAGTGAGAAACACCAAAACGAACACTCGGATTGATTTGGTTTTCTGCGTAATATGCTCCCTCTGTCGGCTCTTACGACACCCATGGGATGATATGGGGTAATGACATTTCGTACTCTTAATCCGTCACCACACGGACATAATACAATATGTTAATATTAACTGGCATAGAGCAAAGTACACTTGCCTTATCAATGTTGTGTCTGCAATATGTCCCATTTTCTTGAAGACATAATTATATTAATTTACGTATTCTACCGTTCAAACACTCGATATGCTCTTTGAAAGTCTACAAATTGCATGCTGTATTAAACAAAACATATGTAACAAATAATTATACTTGTAACTTGTAAAATATATTTATATCATTTTATGCTAAATAATAAAATTAAGTAAGAGAGTGTTGTGGGGTAAAAGAAGATGTAGTGACAAGCATCGAGAAAGGTATGCTAAGATGGTTAGGGCACGTGGAGAGGATGGATGACGAAAGATTGACCAAGCAGATATACAAAGCATGTGGAAATGGGACAGGACGAAGGGGAAGACCTAGGCGGACGTTCTCTGACCAGATTGGAGACATCCTAAAAACAGGACAGGTTAGAAGTACCCTGAACAGAAGAGCATGCATGAGAAATCTGATGGGAGTGAATGAAGCAAGAGAGATATGTCAGGATCGTTGCAAATGGCATTGCGTAGTCTCTGCCTACCCCTCCGGGAAACAGGCGTGAGTCTATGTATGTATGTAATAAAATTATTATTATTATAACTGTTCACATTTTGTTTGTGGTGCGACCGGTGGCCTCACTTTGGTGTTCTAATGTAACAGGGCCCTTATAAAATGGAGGATGCAGCTTTAGTTAGATTTGCATAAAGCTTTAGACACATTATTCCCTGCCATGCTACATGGTCAGTCATAGACCTAAATAATGTACCTACGGCATTATATTCAATTTAGTCATTTTAGTCATTTAGGTTACGTAAGAACTATAAAATATATTTTATATCCAGATTGAGATATTGATATTTTAACCTCTATGTGATAGCGATACCTAAATATTTTATATTTTTAGATCATAAAAGAAAACAGGGCACATGGACAAGATTCGGATAGATTAAGTAAGTAATTTTGTTTACCACTATCATGTTTGCATTTTGCCGCTTGGAGACTGAGGCCGCTTGTAATGATACAAATTTATATCATTATATTTTTATAAATGTTGTTGTAACAAAAATATATTTTGCAGACAAGAAAAATATTTATGTAAAGTCGTTCTTAGATATGATGATAGAATCGTCTAATATGGAACATGGGTACACTGACTTGGCTCTACAAGAGGAAACCCTGCTGTTATTAGCAGCGGCCACGGACACCTCTGCTGTTGGCACTTCCTTCACTACAGTACTGCTCTCGAGGCATCCACGTGTACAAGATAAGGTTTATCGAGAGTAAGTATAACACCTCACTAAATAATATCATTATCAGTTCAATATTTTACCAAAAATTCGACTTCCCAATTACATTCCTCGTACTTAAATGGGACTGTACGGCAAACATTCCTTTCCAAACAAAAATATTTTTTCTTATCGTTGAATGCATGATGATTTCTTAAGCAGCAAACATAAAATAAACCGTTTACAATGACTTATTTTTTAAGCGGTTGAATAACGGGCAACAGGTGAAGAAAATGTATGTAAAATAAAAACAAATTAATTGCTTGATTGTTTGTACTCAAGAGAAATTAAAATATTTTTTTGATATAAAGAAAGTTTTAAAATAAAACTAATGTTTTAGGATTCAAGAAGTGTTTGGCGATTCTGATAGACCAGTAGTAGAAGAAGACCTGCCAAAACTGAAATATTTGGAAGCAGTCATTAAAGAATCTTTGAGGCTGTATCCTCCAGTACCAGTTATTTTGAGAAAAATCGACCGTGATATTACGTTACGTAAGTAGTTGATAACAATTTATTGAGGTCAAGATTTTGGCCATATATTTTAATATAGTAATTTTTAAATTCTTGGCATTTTCCGTGTTATGAAAGTAGTACCTACTTAAAAAGGTTTGGACAAACTCGACAAGTTTTTAGAAAATGAGTAACTTTTTAGGCTACTGCTAAGGACTAACTAATTTGCCTGACGTACATTTTGTGTATATTGAACATGGCACTCATCAGTTACCCGTATGTAATGGAGATGACTCATAGATTCTTTTTTATAATCATCATCAGCCTGCAAAGGTCCACTGCTGGATATAGGCCTCTTCAATGGCACGCCACTGAGCCTGATTTTTGGCTATTCGTGTCCAGCCGCTGCCAGCCACTTTCCGTATATCAATCCATATGTATGTCACTCCATCTAGCCGGAGGGCGTCCTACACTACGTTTGCCAAGGCGTGGTCTCCACTCTAGAACACGACTACTCCAACGGTTATCGGTCCTTCGACAAATGTGGCCGGCCCACTGCCACTTCAGCTTGCTAATTCTTAGAGCTATGTCGATTACCTTGGTTCTCTGTCGGATCACTTCATTATAAATTCGATCGTTCAGAGAAACTCCGAGCATAGCCCTCTGCATAGCTCGCTGAGCGACCTTAAATTGGTCGACCAGTCGCACCGTCAGTGTCCACGTCTCGGCTCCGTAAGTCATAACGGGTAGGACGCACTCGTTGCAGACCTTTGTCTTAAGGCTTTGGGGTAGGGGTGACGAAAAGACTTGACAGAGTTTCCTATATGCTGCCCAGCCCAGCCGTATTCTTCTGCCAGCCCCCCTCTCGAAGTTGTTTCTACCCAACTGCAGGGTTTGCAACCCAAGGTAGACATACTCCTGAACAGCTTCGAGAGGGACCCCATTTAGGGTAATCGGTTCCGGAGAGACATGTTCATTGAACAATATCTTGGTTTTTTCCAAGTTCATCCGGACACCGATGCGAGCAGAAGAATCGCCTAGGCTGCAAGTCTTACACCTATCAAAAACAAGGTAATGTCATATTTTTACAGATTTTCTGCCTGTTTCAGCTTCAGGAAAAACTCTTGTGAGCGGCTGCGGTGTATTTATAAACATCTGGTCAGTGCAACGCAACCCGTTGTATTGGGGGCCGGATGCAGATGAGTTCAGGCCAGAAAGATTTATTGATGAGCCTCCAAAGCATCCAGCTGCATTCTTGGCCTTCAGCCACGGTCCTCGAAATTGTCTTGGTAAGTATAATAAAAGTGATTTCGACAGTTCAGTTTCATTTGCCTACAATTTTTTTTTTTTTTTTTTTTTTTTAAATAAAGCTTGTCTGAATAACACATAGTGTCTGCAGTTCTCTCCATCCAAAGGTTGCCTAGGAGAGATCGCTTTTAGTGATAAGGCCGCCATTTGTACATGCTGTAGTATAAGCCAATTCACAAAATGTGTACTGTTCAATATTATTTGGTGTACAATAAAGAGTATATCTATCTATCTATCTCTTAGTGCGACAGTCGATATGCAAGCGGTTGGAGCTACGGACGGTATCTTGGAGAGTAATACATATAAAGCCGTTTATAGGTTTAGCGTGAAAGAAGGACACACAAACAAATACACTTTCAAAACAACATATTCCAATTTATGTATAGTCATTGATTAACGTGCAGACTAGACTTTCTGTGTTGATTTATGGTGCGTTACAGAGTTTATACATCGTGTCTGACATGTTAACTTATGATAATCATGTAAATAGTCAACTTTACTAACGTGTCGACAAACTAAACAGGAAAGGAATTTCGTATTTTTTGTAGTGTTACGTTTGCGTACAAATCGTTTCACGGTTGATCAACATCGTTTCATCATCATCTTCAAGTATATAATCAGATTATAGATGATTGAGATATGAGATTTTGGACTTGTTTATACCTTACAATTTAGTTTATAATACAATTGTCTGCCTCATCTGATCTCCAGCTTATACTTTAGTGTCAGTGAATTGTGAGAAACAATGATTAATCATTGTTTCTCACAATTCACTGACACAGCGACTGACCGACATGCACAACTGATGTGAATGGCTGACTGCCTTGACGTAAGGTAAACCTCTAAAAAGTGACATTCGGAGTACTTAAGTTCTATCCAAAAAATGGTTCTATTTGAATTGACTATGTTACATTTGACAGGCGTACAAAATATTGTTATTGTATTTATCTAATCTAATCTCATATCTACTATTATATAAAGCTGAAGAGTTTGTTTGTTTGTATGTTTCCTTGAACGCGCTTATCTCAAGAACTATTGGTTCGATTAAAAAAAATCTTTCAGTGTTAGAAAGCCCATTAGCCATTATTGAGAAAGGTTATACGCTATATAACATTACACTATGAGCCACGGCAACGGAGCAGTAGGCTTAAATAACGCGGGTGTAACCGCGGGTGTAACCGCGGGCTCATCTAGTTAATAATATTTATGTTATTCATTTACAGGTTCTCAATTCGCTATTATGTCAATGAAGACAATTCTTTCAAAAATTCTGCGACGCTACAGACTTCTGCCAGCGTTGGATCAAGACGGCCAATTCTCACCACTCAAATTAAAATTTGAACTGATGATGAAAGATGCAAACGGATTTCTGGTGTGTGTGGAAGATAGACATAAATAGTAGTCGATATTGCTGTATTCCTGATTTTTAATACCTGATAATAGTGATAATGTCCGATGCTTGAGATTTTATTTAGATTTTCATCATTACAAAATTAATCTTGGTTTTTAAGATTCGTTTTACGATGTAAACATATGGAAACTATGGTGTATCACGGGTTCTTGGTAATAAACTTATTTAATCTTAAATCATGTTTTTTACTGTATTTTAATTGATCAAAATGTAATTTGTGTCTGAAATTAGTTAAATTATTTTTTTGCGGCAGCGCTAAGTAAGAAAAGTATATATTTTACATCAAAGCCGTTCAGCCCTCTCGTTCTAGTCCAGAGATTCATAACCTGCGGTCCATGGATCCCGAAGACTTATTTGAGTGCTGCTGACTTATACTCGCACAATAAAAAAAATTATAGCAACTTCAAAAATCTCATATTTTTCGAGTTTAACTTCAACTTAACTTTATAATTGTCCGAAAAATAGTCCTTAATCATACAAAGGTTAAGAATTATTTTCAACGTAATTATATTGATTATGTATTACAAAAGTTATGAAGTACCTAAATACACGCTAGTAGCTGTTGAGGAGAATGTTTGCAGCTAAGAACGAAGCCCTTTATTTTAACAGCAAATGATAAAGATGTGACTAATTCTCGTAATCTTAATTATTATACAATGTGAATACGTGTATAAGTTTGCTGAATAAATGTGAACGCACACTTATCCGAGCCGAACGCGTCGAACGAGTCGAACGAAACGAATTTTAGAATTCTGTATTTGAAATCTCATGAAACCTCGCACACTGCCTTGCAGAATCGTCCAATCGATAGTGTGCGTTTGACGCGTTCGGCTCGGATAAGTGTGCGTTCACCTTTAGGCTCTTCGTAAGTATTTTTCCGTTTGTAGCTGTAGCTGTAAGTATTAAAACGTAACTTTCAAGAATTTTCCAAATTCTTGAAATTTAATTTATGTTGAGATATTTGGGAAGAAATCAAACACGTTGTTTCGTCTATCTGAATGTATTCGCAGACTGGTGTTGGGTTTTATACATGGGTAAAACAAGGCGATTTACTAACTACCTCTTAGACAAATGATTGGTATCGCTTCGCTATACTAGACACCGCACTGCCTACAAAAAATAGGTCCAAAAGTGAGGCAACTCATTATGACAGTGTGTGTCAATCAAAAGCATCAAGATGCATGCGTGGAGAATTGTGTTGTCAGCTTCTCAACAGTTACCCGAGTTAATAGGAAAATATTTTATACTGTGGTCTATTGGATAAGTAACTGGTTATAAATGTAGGTACAAAATTTACAATTGTTTAAAAGCATCAATTTATTCGTGTATGGGTTAGGCGCAGGTTTCATCATCGAAAAAATGGTGGGTATATTATGCAATGATTTGGTTGTATCCAAATAGGTTGTTACATATTATATTTACAAATTATTGCGTATTCAAAATAATCTTGTAAGTTATAAGTTATTTAGAAAATAGTGCATTCTATATCCATTCTAGCCGTCAATTGTTAGTTACACATTATTTAGTACGTATACCAATTTGACCTTTTAAGTTTTACTAAGGTTTATTTACTGTTAATAGTCATGTAGACACCAAAACTCACAAATAACGATAGACAATATTAACAGACTGCCATGTAGACGGTTTCGAGTTTGAATCTACGGCGTGCCCGCGTGCACCATTGTCTTTTCAAAGATATGTGCCTATTAAATTGCTAATGATCGCTTGCCCCGTGCCTCGGAAAGCATGTTAAACCGTCAGTCCCGGCTTTCATTTAGATCTTTGAAATTCTTTACGGGGAGTCAGTCCCCCCAAACAAACTGATACTGGTCTAAACCCATGGAATATCGCTATCCCTTTGGATTACGGAGTCAGACGGCAGCTGATCTGTGGAAAAGCAGATATTCTGTCATATCTAGTTGGACTAGTATGTAAGCGAACCCCGGGCTCCAAGTCGCAAGGTCTTGGATGCAACTGGGATAACGCTAGGACGATGATGATGGTGAATGACTGCGATACGTATATACCTAATTATTCTAATAGCATCTACGTGTAATGAGTAGCTGAATGTGAGGCCCAAAAGATATTTATTCTGTAACCACGAGAAGATACTGCGTAAGCTGTTGATTTTTTTTAGATCTTTTACTAATAATTAAAATAGATAAAATTGTTCTAGGTACCAAATTGTGTTGAAAGATTTTAAATTACTTTTTAAGGAATCTTATCTTATCTTTATTGCTTAAAATTAAGTCCAAACGCATGTGCGACCTATCACTACTGTTACTTTGTAAAACAATATGAGCTCACATTTGTTCAAGATGACTGCCTTATGTATTTACTTCAACACTTTATGTATATAAATTACAAATGTAAACATTAAACAATACATAAATATGTAAAATAAATAATAAGGTTAGATAAATGCAATAGAATATATTATAAAATACAATAACAATACATTTATATTATAAAAATCTCAACTACGAGGAAATTGTTCTTCTACGCGCAGCAAAACTGAATAAAATTTTGGTTTAATGTAATTTTAGGGTCCAATTTCAAATTTATTGTTATGTTACAGATGGTATGTGATCCCAGAGTCCTTCTTATTGCTTACTGACTTATTTTTGCACGGGATAAAAGCGCAACTTGGCATTATACAGCGAATTATTTGCATAATTAATTTGGTGGATATATGAACCTGACACACGGCTGTCAGTGTGACAGCCTCAAACCATGCCAGCTGGCATAGTTTTTTCTGCCTCATTTTAGAAGTATGAGGGCTCCGTCTAGTAGAGCAGAGCGAGACCAATCATTAGTCTATGAACTACCTCCTATATACAATAAAATGATACCTACTAATATAAGTCACAGTCAAAATCATTTATTCACTTAGGCCACAAAGTGACGCTTATTAACGTCAAACATTTAAGTTAATTGCTAGATGATTCTACATTTACATTTACTGCCACGTTCCCAATGCAATAGGTAGAACCACGAGAAAGAACGGGTTATAAAACTCGTGGCCACTCTTTTTAACTGCCAGTATAATGGTTTTACATATTATCTTTGTAAGGAGCTGTTGCAGCTGTTTCACATTGTGAGTTATCTACTAATGCAAAATTTAATAGTTATTGATATCATACTCAAGTAAGTAATTATGTTTATTTAATACATTGTTAATAATGATTTATTTTAATATTAGTAGACAACATTTGTGTTTGCAAAGGACAATGGCAGATCTCCGTACATCAAAATGTCTGAAATTAAATTGAAGCGTACAGTAATAAAAAATATATCAAAAAATTCGGCGTAAGTAACAGAGTCTATAAATGATTCTATTTTCACTCGGAAAATCCGGAAAAAGAAGATATCGGTGTTTTCATTTTTAGTTAAGAATGAAGAATGTAGGTAGGTTTGAATTATCAAATGACATTATGTCAGATTTAGCAGCAGATGTAGCATCAAACTGTCACAGCCAAAGACAAAGGCAGAGCTGCACATTTTAAATCGATTTTATGTGAAATCGATACAATATTAAAACTATGCTGTGACATTTTTATTTGATTTAAAAGTTGTTTTCCTTCAAAAATATCAGCTTATTGATATAAAGTCGATTTAAGATTAAATAACTGCATTTTAATAATTATATTTTAAACCAAACCAACCCTATAATGGTCGATCGTATCAATTACTTATTTAATAATCGATACGGATCAATAGCACTCACGTCTATTCCTGTCACACCATTGACAATGGCAACAATTAAATATAATAAAGTAGGTACCTAGTTCGTTATCAATTGGAATGCTTTTTATCATCATAAAATACTCCGGCTTTAATGAGACAAAGTGACAACATTATAAATCGTAGAAAAAGAAAACAATTTGTTTTGTTCACATGAAGTTCACACAGACCAAATTCTGCAATTGTCTTTTATATTAATTATTTGTAATGATATTATCTTTAATTCTAAATATGTAATAATATCCTAGGACACACACACACCGTCATCAGATCCCAAACTTATCACTACTTGTACATCATCATCCTCATCATCCTCTTAGCGTTATCCCAGTTTCAATCTGGGGTCCGCTTTCTAGTCTAACCGGATTTGGCTGAATATTAGCTTTTCCACGGAGCGACTGCCTGTCTGACCTCCGCAACCCGAAGGGATAGCGATATTCCATGGTTTAGACTAGTGTCAGTTTATTTAGAAGGTACTGACGCTCTGTAACGACTGTCAAAGATCTTCATGACAACCGGGACCGACGGCTTAACGTGCTCTCCGAGGCACGGGACAAGCGATAATTAACAATTTAATACGCACATAACTCCGAAAAGTCATTGGTGCGCGCTGTGGATCGAACCCGATACCCTATGCTTGGCAGTCTGTTGGTATATCCACTCGGCTATCGCCGCCTTTATCACTACTTGTACATATTATTGAAAAACATACTTGCATTATATTCTTAAATAACTACAAACACATTGTAGATAATATAACAAATTATCGTGTCCATCACACACAGAATTGCACTGGTCACAAACGGAACCTCAGACCTCCAGCTTAGCAGCCAAGGTCATTTACCACTAGACCAATATTCCAATCAAGTTTCAGTATTAATAGAACCGTATCTATGCCGTATGTACGGCCAAATCGAATAGGAATAAAATTAACACATCTTTCAAAAGCAAACATTAGCAAATAACACCACAATCGTACTTCGGCAGTCGATTCTTTTATACAATTTTACTTTCGTTCAATTCCAAGATCAGCATAAAGGTTGGTATAAAATTCTTGCTTACTTACAAAGGAGGTTACTCGTTGCCCTCATATCCACATTTATATCACGTATTCAATATTTAGCCGAGATGAGTTTCAAGATCAAAGGGCAGGCCGCGACGGCGTGTAGCCTGCGAAACGAATGTTTCATGGCTATTCTTATTCATAGATATCATTTCTTGTTGAAACTTCTGTGTAATTGTTGGTTTATTTAATTTGTTTATTTGTAATATTGTTCTATTGAACAAGAAGCCTTTATAGTCTTGTTTGAAAATAAATTTCAGATAAATAGGTAGTCATTAATTTTGCGTTATAAGACGTCTCTAAAGTATAGTGTCATATTACGCATTGAAAACACATACAATGCGTCTTACTGAAAGTGCGTTTACCTGTTTTTCCTCTGAAGATGCCTTCTTCAAAATAGCTTAGATACGGTTGAAAATGTTTATTGAAAGAAAATAAATTATTTACATCAATTCAGATGCTTACAAGTTCTTCGCCGTATTAGACGAGATTAGTAAAATATATTGTTCTCTTGTAGTCTTAGATAACGCTAGAAAGAGATATTTAAGATATGGCAAATTTGGTTTCAATCAACTTTCTACATAAGTAGTTCAAATATGACGTGCCTCAATCGCCGCCGAAGCGTACGAAATTTAGTAAGAGATTTACTTATTTATTTATTTATTAGGTTTGCTAACAGTCCATACATTTCATACAGATTTGTCTTAAAATTAACTTAGATACTAGGCTTAAATATACGACCAATTATAAGCAAACACCTCATGCACTAATATTAGTGGAAAATTCATGAGAAGGTGTATTAAACCATAATTATTCCGTAAACAATAAGTAAGTGTGGTAACATTACTGAATAATTTACATTGTTGGATGCTTACCTAACAAGAATATTTTTACATCTTTACGGAATCCAGACATAGTATTTAAAAATACATGGGTACTGCTACTACATTCATTAGCTAGCCTACACATACGTGGGATAGGAGAGTTGGCAACATGCACGGTTCTACGGAGAGGTGGGGAGTTATTTGGGAGTGCGGATATCTAGCTGGCACTCTGATGTTCAAACGCATGAGTATATTAGAACAATCAATGAAGTTGTTAATGGTCTTATACAGAAAGTTAAGATCAATAAAGTCCATACGTGATTCAAGTGTAACCATTTGGAAGTGACTAAGTCTTTTGCGGTAAGACAAAACGTCTTTTGCAATTCCTGCAGAGTATGCTAAATGCCATAAAAAGCGCTTCTGGATGCGTTCAATTCTTAGGCAGTGAACTGCGTAGTGTGAACGCCAGACAGTGCTTCCATATTTCAGTACGCTCCTAACTAAGTTATTGTAAAGTAGAATTTTAGTTTTATGTTTACTAAAGACTTTTCCATTTCTGATTAAAAATCCCAACAACCCAGAAGCTCTTTTCATGAATCGAGATGTAGAGTAAACGTAAGCTTTGATCCACGATAACTCCCAGGACTTTAATATTGTCGACCTCATCAAGTACCACTCCCTCAATATTGTATCTCGAGTTTATTTTGTCTTTGCGGGTAAATTTAATATGCATACACTTTGTCGGATTAAGTTCCATGTTATTAAATTTGCACCATTCGGCAAGTGAATCTACATCCTTCTGCAGTAGGAATGCGTCGTTGATGTTTTCAATTTGTTTTATAATTTTCAGGTCGTCTGCATACAGATATGGTATTGAATTTTGTAAGCAATTGGGTAAATCATTTATGAAAATTTTAAACAAAACAGGTCCCAAATGCGAGCCTTGTGGAACTCCAGATAACACTTGACGTGTGGCTGAACTTGTGTGTGTGACGTGTGTTGTACTTTTAGTACAACTTGAAAGACTGTCACTGAGGTAGGACTTAAACCAGTTCAGCATAACACCAGATATGCCGTACTCATAAAGCTTATCCAACAAAATTATGTGCGAAACTTTATCAAAAGCCTTGCTAAAGTCCGTGTATATTGTGTCTACTTGTTTCTGAGAATCCAAAGCTTCTGACAAAGTTTCGACGAATAGTGTCATATTAGTTACTGCTGAGCGAGTCTTGCAAAAGCCGTGTTGATGTTTGGTCATAAGGTGCTTAAAGTGGCAAGTTATGTCAGGAAACACCAAGGACTCGAGAACCTTACCCAAGCTAGACAGAATCGAGATAGGCCTGTAGTTCTTAACAAGACTCTTATCACCGGATTTGTAAATGGGTACAACTCTTTTTATTTTCCATTGCGACAGAAATATTCTCGTGCTAAGAGACTTGTTATAAATTAATCTAAGTGGAGTAACCAGCGATTTTGCACAAGATACAATAAAGAAAGGAGGAATTCCATCCGGGCCCGAGCCTTTATTTTTGTTTATATTCTTTAATGTGGATATTATCTGGTCTTTTGTAATTGTTATTGATGACAAACCTGTACTATTATTCTTAACGGTTTGAAACGGCGACGAATGAGACCGTGTAGCATGGTCAGTTCTTGCTGTGTAAACGGAAGCAAAGTAAGAAGCGAACATTTTGCTGATCGTAGATCCGTCCATGCTAGTAGTCTCACCATCAGACATCAATGAAGGAAAAGACGCCGCCCACCTTTTTTGGAATTAAGAAATGACCAAAACTGCGACAATTTTTTGTTGTCTTCTACGGTAGTTATGTAATTTCTATAACAGAAAGTTTATTAATGTCATCTTTCAGTATTCTGAGTTCAATAGCATCCATTGGATTTTTATAGATTTTGTAACGCGACCGAATTTTTTCCTTTTTTCTAAGAGTTCGAATTAAAGTCTGGTTAAACCATACTGGGTATCTTTTACTCTTTGTGATGGATTTAGATACAAACCTCTGGATAACATCATTTATAGTGAGATAAAACTTATCTAACATAATGTCTACATCTTCATCTATAATTATAGAACTCCAATCTAAGAGTTCCAGATGTTGGTTAATTGCAATGTAGTCTGCTTTATAAAAATTAGGTTTTGTTTGTTTATTGGGTGACAATTCAGAGTCGACATCTATTGGGATACAAATTTCGAGAGGCAGATGATATGGGTCGGCCCACCCAAATAAGTGGCTAAGTGCGGAAAACCCACGACCAACTATAACTATGGGTCGGCCGGATAAAGATCAACATTGCAATGTTGAAGATCTGATAGGATCAAATCCAGCACTCTATCTGAGTTATTTGTAACACTGTTTAGCTGCTTCAGATTATTGACGTAAGTAAAATCTATCAGAATTTAAGAAGTCTTTGGGTATGAGGTAATTACATGCGAGTCAATAAGTTGTTTCCAATTAATAATACCCAAATTAAAATCTCCAAGTATACATAAATTATCACTCAAATTTTCAACAATACGATTACAATTTTTAGTAAACATATCTATAGTATTACTATGGACTGGCGGTGGAATATAAACAGCACAAATAGCTAGCTTTTTAGACAAAGTGCCCGAGTATGGCAGCTCAAGTAAAATCCATATATCTTCACATTGACTATCAAAAGATAACATGCGCTTGGATGTATACTTCTTTGAAACAGCTATCAATACTCCACCACCATCCTTTTTAAGATTGCTATTTCTGTCTCTTCTATATACATTGTAGTTATTATTAAACAACTCGTAGTCGGAAATATTATTGTTGAGCCATGTCTCTGTTAATATGATGATATCATAATCTCTACAAGATATCCTTGCCTTCTCTCATTGCGTGTTTTTAAAAGACAACAGAAGACAAATTTTAGTTTAGTGAGCCTGTGAGCCCAATAAAAACATTATGATCAAATGTTTTTCTTATTCCGTTGCAGTCTGGGAGAGAAACAAACACTGGTGGTAGATGCCTTTATGGTTAGTTTATCCTTTATTCTACCCGGTAGGTCCCTGGGACTCCATAAAAACTTTTAGTACTAATAAAACCGTTATTTTTTTAAATAACAAGTTGTGCGTTCTAGTACTTTCATACAGTGACGTGCCAGACGTGGGGCAGAGCGGAAGTCGATGTGCGCGACTCCGATCGGTAAGTCACAACAGACTAGTGGAGTCCGTGGGACTCCACCGGGGTATTAATGTTATAGTTTTGATGTATTTACGGTGTTATTTTGCATGTTTTTCTGTTTTCAACTGATATAATGACTTCTCGTAGTACCATAAATGTCCTTGATGATGGTGCTGAGTCTGTGGTGGAATGGAATGGAATAAAATGGCTCAAACAATTGAGAGACGCCGATGCGGATGATAAGGATGAACAAAATATAGTGTTGAATCAGCCAAGAAGATAAGAACCTGATGAAGTAGTGTCTGAATCCGAGGATGATTGGCAGTTTTCAGACTACAACTCAGCTTCAGATTGTTCAGCGAAAGAATGAGTATATTTTCCTTATTTATGTTTAGTCTGTGTGCATTGGCTGTACAAAAGAAAAGGGGAAATAACTATGTCACCAAACGTGACTAGAAGGTCTTCCACGTTTTTATTTTTTGGTCTAACCATGTTGTGTTTTTTGTTTCTTTCATAAATTGATTATGTTATTATTATGTTTCTTTAGAAAATATTAATTAAAAATGTTTTGTTTTTCAACTGTAGAGACTTAAAGTTGGTTCTCGTAATTTTGTGATAAAAATTGCCATATCTTAGAAGTTCCTCAATGAAAGACTGCGATTCCATAATTTTAAATGAAAACCTATCTTATTGTTTTTACAATGTTTTAGTAGAGCTTTAGTTTTACAATGGTTTAGTAGCAGAATTTCACAGAGGTTCTCTTTTAGAAACTGATGCATTTAATATTTTATTCTATAATTGCCTCGCGCCTAATGACAAAAAGCCAACACGTTTGTTTACGTAGATAGATGCTAAGCGATTAGCTAGGCACCAAGCGTGCAGTGCGGCCAGTCTCGAACATTTTCGAACGTCCGGCTCTAGGATCTAAGCAAGCCGCCTGTCTGTGCGGACGTAGCCTTAATAAATAATATACAACACTACACTCTCAATGCGAAGTACTAGAAATGGTGGCTCGGGTATTCTTGTCTATCAAATACACAAGTATAAAATTATTGACTTGAACAGTTATTGCGTACCTAATGTCATAGAGTGCTGTGCTATTGAATTGGTAATACACCAATTGATAGTTGTCTGCATATACAGACCACCTAAAACTAAAAACGTCAGTATAGAAATATTCTTTGAAATATTAAATGGTATATTACGAATGCTTGGTACAAAAAATAGTAAGAGAATAGTTCTTTGTGGTGATCTAAATATAGACATATTGGTATCAACTAAATTAACGCACAATCTACAAAGCCTCCTCTTAAATTATAACTTAAAAAATGGCATAATACAGCCCACCCGATTAGCCAGTGGAAAATGTATTGACCACATCATACACAATGTCCGTGGCAGTAAATATGACGTACTTGATCTTGCATTATCAGACCATACCGCCCAAATAATAAACTGCCCAGTAAAGAAAACATGTACTCTTAAATATTGGTACACGCTAAAGCGTGACTTTTGCTCAGAAAATATGACAAAATTTGTTGAATGCATTCGTAACCTTAGCTTTGATTATTCTTATCAATGTAGCAATCCTGAAGATGCATTTAATTACTTTTATGATTTATTCAAACTTTTTATGACCTCTGCTTTCCCATTAAAAAAATAAAAATCACTACACGTAAGAAACCCTTGTGGATTTCTAAAGGTATCAGATTGTGTAGTAAGCGTAAACGAGCCATATTATGGCAGTTCAGGCATAACCCTACTACTAAGAATCGACAATTGTCAAAAGGTTACACTACTCGGTTGAGGAAAATTATTGCATTTACACAGAAAGCTCAAAATAACTATAGAATTAATACGGCCAAAAATAAATGTAAAGCTTCCTGGAAAATTATCAATAATAATAACATGTCCTCTCCAGATGCTAATATGACGCCGAATATAGTTGTACAAAATGCGCTAATTAAAGACCCTCAACTTATTGTAGAGGCCTTTAATGACTTCTTCATTGATGGAATTGACAGTACTAAATTCAAATTAAGATCCTGTAGTACGAATATTGCCAGAAACCCAAATTCTATTTTCATCTCACCTACAACTCCATCAGATATATTTCCCACAATAAACTCGCTAAATAACACCAACAGCCATAGGTATGATGACATTATCACGCGTGTAGTCAAACGTGTTGCTCACATAATAGCGCCTATTATGAGCCATATCATCAATCTCTGCATTGAACATGGTCACTTCCCCGAGAAATTGAAAACTACGATAATTAAGCCAATTCATAAAAAGGACGACAAAAATCTTACAGAAAATTATAGGCCAATAGCTGTTATGCCTATATTTTCAAAAATTATAGAAAAGGTCATACATAGTTTTATACGTGAGGACTTTTAATTGGCTTACTGATTTCTTTACTACTCTTTTTGTTTTGATTGCTTAGCTGTAAGTCTTCCATGTTATTTAAATAAATAAATAAATAAATAAATAACAACCTCCCCCCCGTGGGATCTCCACCTTGTCGTGGTGGGGTCACCAATCCACGGTTACTGAGCCAGTAACCGTGGATTGGTGACCCGCGGTGAAGCTAAGAGGGATCCAGGAGGGGACGCTCCGCGTGGGCTTGACGGAGGCCTGCGCAGGATGCGTCCAAAGGGGCGGGTGCGAGGGACAGTTCTTCTGTCCCTCGCAGTCGGGTGCGGTCGCGGGAGGAGAGGCGTGTCGGTGTTGCGTTGCCGCGCGCCCTATCTCCCGCGACCAAATGGGGGCGCACCATCGTTGCGTCGCGGTGGGGCCGCAGAGGAAGAGGAGATGCGGTGTTGCGTTGCCGTCCTCCCTATCCTCTGCGGCCGCTGAGTGTTTTGGCGGCGGAGCCCAACACCTTCATCCGCCGCCAAGGGGGTTTGTTCGGGGCCCGCCTGACCATCCGGCGGGCCAATACCCGTCGGGGGGTAGCGAGGAATGCTTATGCGAATCCCTACCCTCCGACACACGGGTACATGAGGAACACGGGTTGGTTTTTAGTCAGTAAGAGTCTGACAGTCCCCTTCGTCCTTCCCCCAGGGCGGAGGGACTCCATGAGGATTTTCCAACCCGAAACCAAAAAAAAAAAAAAATACATAACAACCTGTATTATTTTTTCGACAAGTACCATCTCATAGCCAAGGAGCAGTACGGCTTCAGGAAACGTAGATCAATCAACACGGCGCTATATGAAGTTATGCAAATGATTATTACAAATGTAGACAATAAAACTCCAGTTGTGGCTCTCCTCATGGACATGTCCCGGGCATTTGATTACGTTGATCACGGTGTACTTCTGGATAAGCTGGAGCGCTATGGAGTCAGAGGAAGTGCTCTTTGCCTTATAAAATCCTATCTTACAAATCGCTCTCAAATGACAACAATAAGTAGAATATGTAAAAACATTCTAACAGATATTACGTACACTTCTCGAGCCCGTGGGATTATAATCGATTTTAAACTTTCGCGATTTGTATACATCATACAAAATAAATTAGCGGGTCATAATCGCGTACAATTAATTTATTTAAGGTATAAATACCTATTTGTTTCCGACAATTCGCAGACAAATTGAACTCCATACATCCGAACATCCGATTCACATACGAAATGGAGGTAGCCGGATCGTTACCCTTTCTCGACGTTAAAGTGACAGTGAGAGATAATGGTACCCTTGGACACACTGTATATAGGAAACCGACACACACAGATAGGTATCTTAACGCGAACTCGCACCACCATCCGCGGCATTTGGATTCCATTGTGTCATCGTTAGTGAACAGAGCGTATGACCTGTGTGACCCTGAACAATTAAATAGTGAACTGTCACATGTTCAGGAGGTACTTAGGCGCAACGGATACAAGAAGAAGATACTCCATCTGAAGAGGAAAGATCGTAGACCTGAAGTGAGCAGAGTGCCGGCTTACATGCCGTATCTAAAGGGAGTAACGGACAAGGTTGGAACAGTACTCAAGAAATACTCCATCAAGACTGTATACAGTCCGTTCTCTAAGATAGCACATAATCTGCGTACCCCAAAGGATGTCAGTCCTCTCCAAACACCTGGCGTCTACAAAGTCAATTGCAGCTGCGGTAATTCATATATCGGGCAGACTAGGCGTACAATCGCTGAAAGAGTAAAGGAACATATCGCAGCTGTGAAAAACCGACATATTAATAAGTCGGCTATAGCTGAGCATTTGTTGGAGTCTGGACCAAACCACTGGATAGAACTGCATCAACCACAAGTCTTATCCACCGATCGTCACTATTACTCCAGGATAGTACGTGAAGCGGTAAAAATCAAGAAATATAGCAATTTCAACCCGGAGGATGGATATAGATTATCGGCTACTTGGAATCCGGTCATCAGCAAATGTAAACACCGCCGCAGTGATTAATCTCAACAGTGTGTAGACGTCATTAGTGTAGTGTGTGGGAGTACCGACAGTGCGAAATTAAATAAAGACCAAGTGAGGGTAGGTGCCGAAACCCGCACTTCCACAAGACGGCGCTGAGCTCTCATCAGTCTCTCCGTGGGATTATGTCTGGCGTGCCCCAGGATAGTCTGATCGGTCCGCTATTGTTCATAATGTATATCAATGATATGCCGAAAGTCACCAAATATAATATGACATTGTACGCTGACGACAGCACTATAATCTATACAGGAAATGACATAAGTACTCTCGAATATGATATAAATAACGACCTAAAAAATATAATTAATTGGCTTATAAATAACAACTTAAAAATCAATCTGAATAAAACGAAAATAATGACATTTAATCAACGTACTACTAAAATAAATCTTGCCATACAATACGAAAACACTACTGTCTGTGAAAAAACATCACAAAATTTTTAGGTGTTCAATTAGACTGGCATTTGACATGAGAACAGCACATAGAGAGACTTACAAAAAAATTAAATTCATTTGCATATGCTCTTTATAAATTATCAAAAATTGTAAGACCGCCATATTACACTATTGACTTACAATGCGTACGTCGCCTCTGCTCTTCGGTATGGTGTTATCTATTGGGGCAACTCAAGTGGCAGGGATATAGTTTTCAAAGCGCAAAAAAAATGTAAACGATCATTCTGCAATCTACAGTCAACAGATAGCTCAAAAATACCGGTATCCTTAGAGAGCAAAATTATAAGGGTTTTGAATCAATAAACCGGTTTACGGGGGTTTTTCCATCTTTCTTTCATGTCACCGCTACCAATGTTACGATATCTACGTCTACATCATCGCCGCTTCGTAGGTATCGTTCGCGGTTTTGGATTAAACCGGTTTAATTAGGTTTTTGAAGCGCTCTCATCGCAAATACACTCCGAACGAAACCTTTCAAAAAAATCCCTTAAAAATCTCTACCATACCGGTATTTTTTAAACCGGTTTCAAGCCCTGACTTGGATAGACTGGCCTGCGGATCGGTTGCGACTCACGCGCCCCCGGTGTTTAGTTAAGTAAAACGATAAAATATTTATAAGTTCACTGTGGTTCTCAAACTGTTTACAATGGTATGATAATAATGAAACTATAGAAATGTACACTAATTTGTTATTTTTAACAAGTCCTTCTCGCATTTTATAAAAAACACTGGTGAGGTGTCCGATTTACGTGCCATGATTTTGCAATGTTTCACCCAGATGAATTGGAAGTTTTTTTCTTTAGCTCAAGATCTTGTTTGCCGCTGTGAGGTGATCGTTTACGTAAAATGTCCGTGATATCGAGAATCCCAACTGGCTTAAATTGAGCTGTTTACATTTTCGTGATGGTGCCACAAATTCTTCCTTGGTGTAACGATTATTGAAAGAAATTACTATTGGTTTCTCTGCATTCGAAACGCGTGTGGGTATACGTGCGATATAATTTATTTCCTCTTTCCTGATCGGGAAATCGCATAGTTCACCTACTTTCTGCGCTAATTCGTACAAATTTTCCGTTTTCTTCTGGGGTATGCCTCTGATTTCGACATTATTAGCTCTTGCCCATTGGTCTCTTCCTTGTAGCTCGCGATTAAGTCTGTCTACTTCCGATCGCAACTGCGGAACCTCATTAACAGCTTTTTCCACCTGGATTATTCTGGTTTCTAGGTTCTTTGCGATACCCGAGTAATCACTTATCAACTTATGTGCCATTTCTATTGATTCCTTGAGTCCAATTACTTCTTCTTTTATTTGCTTGATATCCGAGACTAGCGACCTTAACGGGGCTAGTTCAAACATTATTTTGTTTAATTGGTCTTGCATTTTGTCCATCTGCGAACTCGCTGCTACTGGTGATGGAGACGGACTGGCCTTACATTTTGGACAGCGCCAGTTATTTTTCCTTTCACCTAATTTCCAGTAACCAGGTTCTGTAATACCCGAGGCTCGAGTGACAACACTATTCCCACCCGTATGCAAAACACACGCCAGGACGTGGAGTTGCTTAAACAGCCCGTGCTACCATATCGTACCATACTTACGTTATACGTTACTTTTTTATATACGTTCTTAAGTGCAATGTTGCCAGATGTACCTACTTTCAGGTTACCAGTTTAAATGAATTACCCTGAAAACTACACATACACAAACAGAAAACTGTAATTCCACGATAAAACAGAAAGCAAGATAGAAAAATCAAACACAGAAAAACAACACACACAAGACTACAGAATGAAGGATCCACAAAATCAAACACACAAGACGTCACACCAAATGTATCTGTTCGGTGTAATAAAATATGTTTATTGAGCACAAATATTAGCAACAGCCATGAACATAAATATAGACAATTTTTAACCGTTCATAGTTTTTAGACTCCGCCGCAAAAATGTTCTTTTTGCCAATGTCAGATACGAATTATATTTTCCAAATCAGCATCTTGCTCTTGAATCAGAAAATCAGAGTCTTAAAATCAGTAAAAATAATTATTCAATATTAAATAAGTTTATTACCTATATAATAAGTTTACATAATAAAAAAAATCTTAGAAAACGAAGATTAATTTATAATGATGAAAATCTATATAAATTCTCAAACATCGGAGATTATCACTATTACCAGGTATTAAAAATGATGAATAGCAATACCGAATGCTATTAACGTCTATCTTCCAGACACACCAAATATCCGTTTGCATCTTTCATCATCACTTCAAATATTAATTTGAGTGGCGAGAATTTGCCATCTTGATCCAACGCTGGCAAAACTCTGTAGCGTCGCAGAATATTTGAAAAAATTGTCTTCATTGACATAATAGCAAATTGAGAACCTGTAAATGAATAGCATGGATATGTTTATTAAATACAATCACAATATTTTGTACGCCTGTCAAATGTCAATTAGTTAATTCAGATAGAACTCACTCCGAATGTCACTTTTAGCCGTTTATTTTACATAGTCAAGTCAGTCAGCCATTCACCTCAGTTGTGCATGTCGGTCAGTCGCTGTGTCAGTAAATCAAGTATAAGTTAAAGAACAGATGAGTCAGACATTTGTATTATAAAATAAATTGAAAGGTAAAAGCGAGTCCTAAATCGTCTCATATCTCAATTATCTCTAATCTAAATATGTTCTTGAAGAGTAAAATATGATAATCAACTTTGATGCGAATTATACGCGTAACACTTCAAAAGATGTAGCGCGCATAACGAAACTTGGCGTGCCGTTTGTAACACATCGGCAAAGTTAAGCAACGCTTGCACCGGTCGCTACTTGGATGGGTGACCACGTGTGGCATTTACATCTGAGTGCTACAGTGCTTCGTAGAGCACATAAAGCTATCGGTCCCGGTTCTTGTCTCAGGATTCTTATAGAACGATTCTTATCGTTAGGCCATGTCGGAGGCCTTCGGACGGGCCGAAAACTCCAACACTAGAGTTGGCCATATACTCACACGAAGAAGAAGACTACAAAAAATACGATATTCCTTTTCTGTTTAGTTACCTGGACACGTTAGTAAAGTTGACTATTTACATGAATATCATAAGTTAACATGTCAGTTAATACACTATGTATAACCTCCGTCGAACCATAAATCAACACAGAAAGACTAGTCTGCACAAGGAGCAAGTATACTTGCTCCTTGAGTCTGCATGTTATTCAATGACTATACATAAGTTCTAATATATGATTGCGAAAGTGTATAAATTAGGATTTATATTGCTATCCAAGATACCGTCCGTAGTTCCAACCGCTTGCATATCGAATGTCGCGACAAAAGACTAGGTATGTTTTATTCTGACAAGGTAAATTTAAAATCTTTTAAATCTAAAAAAATAGTAGGCAAATGAAACTGAACTCTCGAAATCACTTTTATTATACTTACCAAGACAATTGCGAGGACCGTGACTGAAGGCCAAGAATGCGCCTGGATGCTTTGGAGGCTCATCAATAAATCTCTCTGGCCTGAACTCATCTGCATCCGGCCCCCAATACAACGGGTTGCGTTGCACTGACCAGATGTTTATAAATACTCCGCAGCCTTCCAAAAGAGTTTTTCCTGAAGCTGAAACAGGCAGACAATGGGCTGTAAAAAATGTCATTGCCTTGTTTTTGATAGGTACACGACTCTCAAGATATTTTTTTTTGCACAAATATAAGTAATCATCATCATAATTATAAAATGAGTTGTCTGGACATGTCATCATATTGAAGCTATAAACATGAAATTTGGACAGTGAGGGTCTTATATCATGTAGATGACATAGATGCCCACTAAGGGAGGATTTTTTTAAGATTCTGCCCCGAAAGAGGTTAAATAGAGTATTAAGTTTCGGGTGAGTGAAATTGCGGGCGACTGCTATAAAAGTCGAAAAGAAGAATCAAAGTTCATCGCGGTGCCAGTCGTGTAATTGGGAGTAAGAAGTAATATCGAACAAAGGAGAATGGGCGGTTTTGGGCGGTCGGCGACCATCGATAAATTTAATGTCAATTGAAAGTACTGGTAATAAGGAACATCTTTCAGTATGGGCGTAACACTGTATTCCATTTAGGAAAAGAAATATTTGAATGTCAATATAACCTAATTGCATAGAAAAACGTTATGTCACACGGTAACACTATTTCGTGATCATTTTATTTTACTTTCACACATCATCAATGAATAAATAAACTATCGCACGCGATCTTATTTTGTTTGCTCTCGGCACAAATCAAATCAAGGTAACCCGCAGTTACTAGGCCCGCAGTTACTAGGATTATAGTGTACCTAGAACAACAAATAAGAGGCGTCTTAGCAAATATATAGAAGAGGAAGGCCTTTGGTTGTTACGCCTTCGATCGAATACAGTCAAGGCACGTAAGATCAATGACTTATTCATCATCGTCCTAGCGTTATTCCGATAGCATCCGAGACTAACGCCTTGAAGCTCGATGTCCGCTTACTAGTCCAACTAGACATGAAAGAATATCAGCTTTTCCACAGAACGACCGACGTCTGACCTCCGTAACCCAAAGGGATAGCGATATTCCATGGCTTAGACCAGTATCAGTTTATTTGAGGGGACTCCCCGCAACAACTTTCAAAGATCTTCATTAAAGACGGACCGACGGTATAACGTGCTCTCCGAGGCACTGGGTAACCGATAATTAACTATTTAATACGCACTTAACTAGGTAACTAAGATCTAGGACTTATTATTCATATATTATTATTGACCGAGTTGTAGGTGCATGGTCGGATGCTGCGCACCTACTATGTGCATAGGTATGGTATATATGACTGGGCAAGAAATCAACTCGAAGAGATACGATTACCAGCAGCAGAATTAAGTGGGATTTTAGAGCATGAATAAGAGGAATTCGGCTACACATACCTTAAAATCATACTTAATTCCTTTTTTAAATCATTAAATCCTTTCATACTTTTACCTAAATACTTACAATAATTATTATGCATTATAATAGTTTATTATATATTGATGATATAATAGTTATCTATAACCAAATAAAAGTTTTATGTTTATAATACATAGTATGGTAACTGTGCTTACTAATGATAGAATAATATGTGTTTTATTATAATAAAATTATAATGACTATCTAGATTAGTTTTTTCACTTTATTTTTATATTTTTGCATTGGACATAGTAAGTAAAACGATTAAAAGATTCAAAAACAAAAATGTCTTTTATCCGTTTTAGAAGTACACCACAGTGATAAAACTTGTTCACAGTAATTGTAGGACTAAAGCACACTAATTAATAACAAAATCATTCTTGGCCGCGGACCGCCCAAGCTCCATACAAATTTGCCCATTGTCCTTTATAAAAAATAATTTATGAATCATCGCCGTTACATACCGGTAACTGATGAGTGCCATGTACAATGTTCGAAATATTTACGTCAGGCGAAAAGGTCAGTCCTTAGTAGTAGCTTCAAAAGTTACTCATTTTCTAAAACCTTGTCGAGTTTCTTCCAAGCCTGCTTAAGTAGGTACGGTTGTAATACTTTGATAACAAGGAAAATGACAAGAATTTAAAAATGACTACATCAAAATATATGGTCAAAATTAGTCCTCAATGAATTCTTATTCACTACTTACGTAATGTTATATCACGGTCGATTTTTCTCAAAATAACTGGTACTGGAGGATACAGCCTCAAAGATTCTTTAATGACTGCTTCCAAATATTTCAGTTTCGGCAAATCTTCTTCTACTACTGGTCTATCAGAATCACCAAACACTTCTTGTATCCTGAAACATAAGTGGTATTTTAAAACTTTCCTTATATCAAAATAATATTTTAGTTTTCCTTGTGTCCAAAAAATCCAACTATTAATTTGTTTTTTTTTACAAACATTTCCTTAATTTGTTGACGGTCATTCAACCGACTCAAAAAATTGGAGGCTCTAAACGCATTTTATTTATGTTCACTAGCTAAAAACTTCGTCATTTAGTAACCAATTTGGCAAAATACTTTTTGTTTGGAAGGAAATGCTTTCCGTACTGTCCTATCTAAGTATGAGGAACGACATCTGTAAGACGATTTTTTGATATGAACTGATTATGATATTATTTAGTGAGGTGTTATATTTACTCTCGATAAATCTTTTCCTGCACACGAGGATGCCTCGAGAGCAGTACTGTAGTGAAGGAAGTGCTGACAGCTGTGGTGTCCGTGGCCGCTGCGAATAACACCAGCGTCTCCTCTTGTAGAGCTAAGTCGGTGTACCCATACTCCGTATTAGACGATTCTATCATCATATCCAAGAACGACTTTATATGTTTTTTTTTCTTGTCTGCAAAATATATTTTTGTTACATCACAACAACATTTATAAAGAAATTGAATTATATCAGTTTGTATTATTACAAGCGACCTCGGTCTACAAGCTTTGGATACAAGCGGCAAAATACAAAGATAATAGTGATAAACAAAACTCCTTACTAGATCCATGCAATTCTTGTCCATGAGCCCTGTTTTCTTTTATTATCTTAAAACAGAAAAGGAAAAAAAAGGTATCGATATCGCATAGAAAAGCCGGAAATCAGGCTCAGTATCGTGCCATTGGAGAGCCCTATATCCAGCAGTGGACTATGGCAGGCTGATGATGATGATGATCGCATAGAGGTTAAAAATAAATGTCCAAATCTGGGTGTAACATCTATTTTAGCGTTCATACGTAACCTAAATAACTAAAATGACCGAATTGATTATAATGCCGTAGGTAGATCATTCAGGTCTATGACTGTCCATGTATCATGACAGGGAATAGTGTGTCTAAAGCTTTATGCAAATCTAGCTAAAGCTGTATGCTGCATTTTGTAAAGGCCCTATTTCATCAGAACACCCGAGTGGCACTGGTCGCCCCACTAACAAAATGTGTACAGTTGTAATAATAATAAATTTATTTTTTTAAATAAAAGTGTTATAAAAATATGTTACAAGTGTTATGTTTGTTACATATGTTTTGTTTAACATATCATGCAATTTGTAGTCATATTATGTAGGTGTTCGAAGATTAAAAGTTAAACATTTATGTTTATGAAATCTTGAACTGTGTAACAAATATATTTGTAAAGAGGGTGGGTATCTCACTTTGTGTCGCAACCAAGCTTTGGCCGGCGACCAAATCAATCCGAGTATTTGTTTTTGTGGTGGTTCTCGCTTGGTAGCTCTAGACATCACGGTAGCACGACTGCTCGCACGACCACGGTGTCCTAATGAAATAGGCCCTACTACGTAATGGTACCAATTGTCATGAACTGTACTCAAGATTTAATGGAGTGACATCTAATATCGAATTACCTTACCCTTACTTTTACTACTTTACCTTTTCTATAAAGTTGTAGACATATGCCTTATACATTTTATACTGGGCGCGTAATATTTTGAACACAAAGTCACTGTGGAGCCATGGCTTGTTGAATCTCTCAGCAACTAAACGAAGTAGTTCAGCCAAACCAACGATAAATGGATTGTTTGTATCCATTTGTGCATTTACTTCTATACCCATTGTGGCCTCTGAAAAAGAAATAAGTAAATGTAACAGAATTTTATTAAATTTATTTCTTAGTGTCTAATCGACATGTAGCGTTAACAGGTATTACAAATAAACAATCATGTTATAATTGTCGATACTTTCTATTTTTACTGTAAGTATTATACAACTTCTTAGAACATGGTGTCTGTTAACTAACTATAATGTCATTATCATTATCCTCCTAGCGTTATCTTATTTTGAACCAGGGGGTACGCTAATCTATACTAGTCTAACTGGATTTAGCTGAATATTAGCTTTTCCACAGAGCGACTGCCTGTCTGACCTCCACAACCCGAAGGGATAGCGATATTCCATGGTTTAGACTAGTGTCAGATTTAACGTACCTACCTATGACGTCTTAAAACGACTCTCAAAGAGAGGTCCTCATGACAGCCGAGACCGACGGCTTAACGCGCTCTCTGAGGCACGAGGCAAGGGATAATTAACAATTCAATACGCACATAACTCCGAAAAGTCAGTGGTGCGCGCCGTGGAATCGAACCCGATATTCTCTGCATGGCGGTCTGTCGGTATCTCCATGATGCCTTTAACTAACTATAATATCAAATAAGAAAACATACATATCGTCTCGCCTTTTATCCCCGAAGGGGTAGGCAGAGGTGTATTTCTACACCCACTTTTCGCCAGATATACTTTAGTCCCACGTAATAAGGGGCGAGCCTATTGCCGTACCGGGCACATTTCCAGACTCCGTGCTGCTACTGAGAATTTCGTGACAGAAAAACCCAATAACACCGCTCGACCCAGGAATCGAACCCGGGACCTCCCGATCCCACGCGCACATTTATGCCGCGAGACCAACGAGGCAGTCGTATAGGGTTTGATGTCGAGTTTTCCGTCTCTACGCAAAGATGGTATTTGCATCGTGTTAAAATGTGCAAATAAGAAAAATTAAATGCAAACGCATTTTTGTACTGCCTCAAATACTATTCGTATTCAAGTGGATATAGAAGGAAAAATTATCTATAGATACTGATCGCCACACGCCAGACCGGTAATTTTTGCGTTAAGAGGCTATACACCGCGGTATGTGTATAGCCTCTTAATTCAATTCAATTCAACTCTTTATTCAATAACAATTTTTACATCGTGTTTGAATATTTGCAACAATACAAATGAATACAATAAATGAAATAATTATAAATTAAATTATCCCTGATACAAAAATGGAATGAGATAAAATGTTTATGCTATAAAAGTGGTATATCTGATTATAGAAATAAATACTTAATAGTCAATAAAATTCATGAAATAAGTACCCATACCATGAGCATGTCTTCATCATGTGATTCTTACAATAATTAAATGTCAAGTAGAAAAAACAATTGATATGCCAAAATAAAAAAAAAACAGAGACAGCACTCGTATCTCAAGGTCAATAACTCGTTGCACACGGAACAGAAAATAATTTAAAGGAAGCAGATGTAAGTAATATAAATAAATAAACCTGATTTGTAACCTTCATTTTAATCGAGCAAGATGCAAGAATTGTAAACAATATACATATACTAGTTGAACCGACGAACTTCGTACTCCCTGACAGGCGATTCTTTAAATATTTTTTTGATTATTTTTCAGTGGACCAAATTGTGAATCTAAACCATTCTCAAGTCCCCTTGAACACTCACAAAAATCGTTCCATTCGTTTAGAAGGAGTTCAGTGACATACACGCACATTTAATGTTATAAGCGGTAGACGAACGATAAGCGATTACCGCCGCCCATAACTACATAGACACAAGTGACACCAAAGTAGTCACAAGGTCGTTGCCACTCTTTGGGTTGGAAAAGGAATAGAAGGAGGAGTGGGATGAGGGAAAAGGAATAGAGGATTGTGCCTCCGGCACTGTCACTCACCGAACGAAACAAGACAGTATAGGTACTGTCACTTTACGGCGATTTTCTGTGAGAGGATAGTATTTCTCCGGTCGAGCCGGCCCAGTCATACTGAAATCAGCACGGCTCTACAAACTATAAATACAATATGACGACCGGTTGGCGCAGCGGTAGTGTAAGCGTCTGCCACGCCGAAGGTCGCGGGTTCGATTCCCGCTCAAGTCAAACATTTGTGTTCGTGAACATGGATGTTTGTCTTGGTCTGGGTGTTTCTTTGTATAATATGTATGTATTTACAAAAAAAAGTATATATGTATGTTTATCCATTGTCTAGTACCCATAGTACTAGCTCTGCTTAGTTTGGGACTAGATGGTGTTGTGTGAATGTGGTAGAATATTATTATTATTATTATAATATAAGTACTTACCACAAACAGCATCCAAAGCATACGAAGTAAAGTATGGCCACATAGAAATGGGTCCCTTTCCAGCAACAGGTTTTAATTTTTCGACCATCACAGAGCTCTGCTTATTGAAAATTTTGACAAAGCTCCTTAGTTTCTTGGGGGCGAAGCTTGGGGTGTGCAGTTTACGGCGAGGACGCCAAATGAAAACTAAAATTGACGAATGGGAACATTTACTTTGTACTAATTTTATAAAGGTAATAGTTTGTTAGTTTTTTGGTTGAACGCGCTAATCCCAATAACTACTGGTTCGATTTGACATAACATCACGCTATGAACCACGGGTGCAGAGCAGTTGATCTAAATAATGCTGGTGTGACCAACATTAAAATAATTATTCAAGTCGGGCCAGTAGTTGAACAAAACATATAAATTCTTCAGCTTTTTATATGAGGATTACCAGGAACAAACCAGCCCTTAGCTATTATATATTTTGCAAATACATTTCCACTTTATTCGTCATCAGCTTAATTATTATCTTACCTGGTGCAAATATACTAGCGTTGCCCATAATGACCCAACACAAACTCATCATGTCACCTTTCTCTAAGCAGTTCTTTAGAATGACTTCGGTTATTTCTGCGTCACTAATCACTGAAATCAGACACGTTATAATTTAAGTATCATGTCAGAACATTATGAAGATCAGATACAAATCATCATCGTCCTAGCGTTATCCCGGTCACATTCATGGCTAACATGGCTTACGTCTTATGGAGCTGATATACTTGAGCATTCAGCTGTAACGAGCATTCTTGCGAATGTTACATAACAGAAAAGCAAACGAGTCTGATTTAGCGAGCATTGTATCGAGCATTCTGGCGAGCTTTCTAGCGAATGAGTAGTAAATTTGCTTTGACCTTTTTGCTGAATAGAGCGTTAGCTAGAAAGCTCATGAAAATGTTCGTACCGATGTTCGTTGTTCAGTTCAACAAATTTGAAAACGGCGAATGCTGGATGATCTGTTACAAGGGTATGCTTAAATGTATTAGTACCACTAAAGTCCGGGATCTGCACATAATAAATGTCAGAGATGCGTGCAGGGTTCTTTAACCGACACCCTCTGCATGGCAGTCTGTTGGTATCTCCACTAGGCTATCGCTGCCTTAGGTAAAGTGTTTAAGTTGACTTACTAAAATGAAGTACGTTGAGATGCCACATTCCCATTATTCCTCCTTTAGTTTCTGCCTCTTTTCCCATAGTTTGTAAAGATTGCATGATCTCTGTAACAATATAATTATAGGTTATTATCAACAAACACAGGTGCATGCGTCAATACATCGGTCGCCAGCTTCGCGTCAGCAGTTCTGTCGCCGCGTAATATTGTGACTGCTGAGTGTGCTGCACAAGCCCACTCAGCAGTCACAATATTACGCAATAGTGTGCCCCGCAGCTCTGCCCCCGTCCCCGCGACTTCTCCATGTATCGCCGCGCAACCTAACCCAATAAAGGCTCAGCAGGAAACTGTAAGCACCCCTGTAGCTGCGAAGTCCAAGCCGGAAAAGGCGACAAAACAGGCTGACGTAGCAGATTATGGTTTTGTGACGGTGCAGAGGAGGAAGCGTCGTCAGAAGACCGTCAAGAACTGTTGCGGCACGGCTCTTGTGGAGCCAGGTGTCTAGTACGCATAGCACAAGCTCTGCTTAGTTTGGGACTAGATGGTGATGCATGTATAATATATGTATTGTGTAAGATAAATATTCAATTTATTTAAATAAGTACATACTTATTTAGTACCCATAGTACAAGGTCTGCTAAGTTTGGGACTAGATGATTTTGTGAGTATGTGGTAGAATATTATTATTATAGACTTGTCTACTACTATTTAACTTTTCTGTCCAGTGTGGCATAGGAGGTCAAATTGCCATATTGACATACAACGCTATTAAGAAACAAATTAGATGAAGCTTAAGTCCATCAGGGACCTGCAAAAGGATGTTAAGGCAGTTGTTCTTGAAAGTCTTGAAACTACATTAGTATAAAGTAACAGCAATAAACCTAATTTAACTTTTGATGTGATATTTATAATATAACTAGCTGACCCGGCAAACGTTGTTTTGCAAATTTTTTTTTTTTTTTTTGAAAAATTGATGTTGGCCTATTCTCATAGATACCGGATAAGCACAAAAAATTTCATCAAAATCGGTCAAGCCGTTTCGGAGGAGTATGGGAACGAAAACTGTGACAAGAGAATTTTATATATTAGATGACATAATACAACTTCACGCCTTTATCCCTGGTGAGGTAGGCAGAGGTGTATTACACAGCCACATTTCGCCAGTGTATGTTTGTAATACAGTTAAAATATGATTATTAATGTTGTTTATTTTTATACTATTAACCAACCTTGTTATTTACTGCTTCTTAATTAAAAATACAAGAATCTGCATGCCTTATTAGGTAAAATAAGATTAAATTTAAAACCCTTCCTTTGCGCAAATAAAATTGATTTAATTTGTAATTAATATTACACATTAAAATTAGACTTAGACTTTACAGCAGTCAATTGAGTCATATGACCATTCATAGGCGACCCGATAGTTAATAAAACGTTCTAGTGAAAGTACTTTAACACCTTAAACTAACAGGATAAACTATGAACCATTGTATAATTTATGCATTACTAAACGAAAACTAAATTTTGTCTCACAAACATATATTATGTAGTTTCAAATAAAAATATATCGAAAGCCGTTATAAATTATTCGAAACGCAATTCTAAGGTAACATAAAAATAATTTTAAAATTGAACCGTCATCAAATACTGTAGGTATTGTATCAAACACCTATATACTCGTAGGTATATGAAAGGAAAAATAATTTTATGTATTAACTAAAAGAATATAATCGAATATTATCAATTTTTTGAGGTTGGTGCTAGCTATGAGGATCCACGATGATAAAGAAAGAAATTAAAATATGTATGTACGTACAGACTTGATTTTTTTTGTCGAAACTATTGTTTTTAGCCTCTAGCGCAAAAAGAGGGATGTTATAAGGTTTGACCTGCCTGTCTGAGAGTCTGTCTGTGGAACCGTAACTCCTGAATGGACCGATATGAGTGTGGTGGTTTTTAATTGTTGTTCATCGCGGTGATTCTTAGTTATGTTTATGAAAATCGGCTAACCAGTTTAAGAGTTACAAGCACTTTTTAGAGCGTTTTTCTGGGCCGATGGTTCTTTATTATTTATTATTACGCACCTTTGCAGCTGAGACTTTTGAAGTCGGTTTATTTATTTTATAAAACAAACACTTGGGGCTAAAACAATATTGATACTATTACTTACGTTCGTTATTGCCAGAAAATTTATATGTCTGACCCAAAAATGGCAATTCAGGAATAACACAAGGAAACTGTTTGTACAGCAATACCATTCTCTTGTCTCTACGATTCAACAGATATATTCCAATTATTATAAATACTAATAAAAATAATATCAGCATATTGAAACTTCTTAAAAATAAACCACGAGCACAAATTCACAAACTGCTTTCTGGAGGCCCGAGCACGAAATATTCTCGATCGCGACAGGTCGCCGCCGCGCGGTGCATATACATTTGTTTTTTTTTTATAATAATATTTATTTGTTTAAACATGTGTTGTTGATCTATAGAGATCTAGAAAAGACATTCGATCACGTGCCTCGAGACCTGATTTGGGATGCACTCCGAGAACAAAATGTCACAGAGATGTACTTACAATTGATCCGAGATATTTACAATGGTGTTAAGAAACAGGTGGTCTGTCCAGCAGGAACGTGCAACAAATTTGAGATTACGGTGGGAGCTCATCAAGGTTCGGCACTGAGCCCTCTTTTATTTAACGTTACCATGAACTATCTCACAAAGCGCTGCCACAGACCCGTGCCATGGAATATGCTGTACGCAGATGGCCTTGCTTTGAAATCAGACTCGGTAGAGGACCTATAAAACGATTTCAACCGCCGGGTAAAGCCGCTCGAATAAAACGGTCTAAGGGTCGGCACATATCTGACGGAAGATGCGTCGCGTATCATCCGTCGCGTAACGCCAAAACAGCAAAATTTATGATAAATCATTCAACCTTTCACACCTAACCGATGATGCGTTAGTGCGTCGAGCGTACAGCGTCTGTTCCGTTTCCGTCAACGTATCGTCGGTTGACGTCGCGCGCACCACGAGTATTTTGACTAACGCGTTGAGCGACGTTTTAAAATTAAATGTCATACAAAGCAACTGCTCTGTAGTCGCCGAAAGCAGAAACTGATTAGACGCGTAATGTAGCAGTTCTAATTTGACGGCATAGACGCAACCGATGCAGATACGCACGACGTATTTTCCGTCAGATATGTACCGACCCATCTGACAGAATAGACGCGACCGATGATACGCTCGACGCCTCTTCCGTCAGATAATTATGCTCCGACGCTAAAGGTCAGTCGCAAACAGACAGAGCATTTGTCTCGTAAATCTACGTATTTTTTCCTGTCTTGACAAAAGACAAATTTGTCGTGAATAAACGTCGGTCGGGTCCCATAAAATAGACGTGTTTTTTTTTTTGTTTTTTGCTCAATATTACCAGGTAAGCGCTTACAATTTTCACAAAATATATAGTTGTATATTACCTTTCAAAATAAATAATTTAACAAAAATAAAGTAAATATTAAACGGGGGCTCCCATACAACAAACGTAATTTTCTTTTATAGATGATGGTACGGAACCCTTCGCGCCCGATTCTACGATTAAAAATGTTGTTGAAATATCAATATATTGTTAGGTCTGTTATGTTTTTTTTTTGTTTTTTTATATGGCACCCGCCATCGCAGGGTGTTGAGCCCGTGTTCCCCTGACATAGTCAGAGGCCTTTCTTACTTCCGCATATCCGTCACTTTGCACTCGTCATCGAATCGGAAAGGGATTTGTTTGGGGATCTTTATTATTATATGATATCTATTTTAATACATTTCATTATTTTAATTCATATATACGTATATAATTAAGCTAAGACTTCCTGCGAAACGAGCCATGCGCAGAAAGATCTATTAGGGAGTCCGAAGGTCATATTTAGTTAAATAAGATTCTACTCCCCACTCTATCTATTTCTGCGCATGACTTGCTCCGCAACAACAGTACAGAAATTAATAATCTTATCCCTTATTTTGGGGTCCGCCATAAAGGTGCACAAGTTGTCCACCCTTATGGTGTCCCCTATTTCTTGTTGCAGATTATATCGTTCCACACCATGGATAGGGCAATTTAATAAAATGTGGACTACGGACTCCGAGGTTCCCGGCTCACAGAGACACGACGGGTTCTCTTTACATTTGGATCGGTGTAAATATTCAGAGAACCCGCCGTGTCCCGTTAGTACTTGTGTTAGTATCGCTGTCAGGTCGATCTTACGGACTAGCCGGTACGCCTCCACTGCGTCCGGGAAGAAGAGTTTCGTCACGGCGGCGGTGTCCCCTTCTCTATACCTCCGGTTCCATTCGTAAAGCGATTCCTGACGGATCTGTCGCTTCACGAATGAAATCGGGCACTTGTCGTAGTGCGGTGCTGTTTTTAATTTCAGAGCGGCCTCTTTCGCCAGCAGGTCAGCCCTCTCGTTCCCTGTATGACTTGCATGTGCTTTTATCCAAAACAAAGACACAGTTTTGTTCTGGATCCTCGCCTCATGCAGGTTTCTACGAGCCTTGACCGCTAGCGGGTGAGTCGCCCTGTTATTAACGACGGTTTGAAGGGCCGCGCGTGAGTCACTGAAGACTCCGAAGCTCGCTTCAGAGCGGGCCGCTATCTTCGCTGTGGCCTTCCATATGGCAAGCAGTTCCGCCTGGTACAGTAGGATAGCAGTTTGAGTTTGAAGGCCCGGTCTTCGGCCTCACCAGTCCACACGGATAGTGCGGCCCCGACCTTGCCCTCAATCCTACTGCCATCTGTGTATATTTTTACGTCTTGGTTGGCGTTTGCCAACACGTCCTCTGGGTGCACCAGGTCAATGAACTGCATGCTCATATGCATGGCCGCATGCGGCCTGCTTCTGTAGGGCTCCATCGTCTCTACCTCACTGTCCCCCAGTTCCGACCGCGACACCCCCTTCCTCGCCTCGAACAAGGCTGCAGCTTCCTGCACCCTAAGGTCGAGAGGGAGTATCCCGGCCAGGACTAGGACCGCGTTCAGGGAGACGGTCCTGTATGCCCTGCAGAGCTTTTGTGCAAAGCCTCTCTGAAGGAGATTCAGCTGCTTCTGCACGCCCTCCTTTTTTACCGCCGGTGCCCATGCACTTGCTTATAGGTTCCACCACTGCCGTGTACATGCTCCTGATAACCTCCGGGTGGAGGCCCCAGCTAATTTTCGCCGCTCTTGGCAGCGACTTATAAATGGCGAAACACTTTCTTACAGCGCCAGTTATGTGCGCGTTAAACTATATATAATACTGGGCCTCACTATCGATGATAAACTCACGTTTATCATCGATAGTGAGGCTGAGTATTTTGATATTTCTTGACATCTCGATGTCGATCCCGCCCATGTTCAGGTGTGGAGTGTCATATTTCAGCCGATTTGTGATAAGCATGGCCTTGGTTTTATGCGGCGCAAATTTAAGTTTGTTCTTGACACCCCACTCCCGAACATGCTCGAGAGCGGCATTCGCCTTGGTTTCGATTTCCACCGCTGTGTCACCCAGGAAGACGAGAACCACATCGTCGGCAAATGCCTGGCTGTAGTCCCCGCGCTCCACCAGCTCCCTCAGCATTGGGTCCAGCAATAGGTTCCATAAGATAGGCCCCCCTATCGACCCCTGAACACACCCCTTGAAAGTTTCCCTATTGTGTTCGTGTCCCGCGTAGCGCACACATACCTCGCGCTGCGTCAGGTAGCCATCTAGCATCCTGCGAATATTTACGGGACAGCCCTCCTCCGCCATCCTCACCCTTATGGCAGGCCACCAGGCACTGTCGAAGGCGCCCTCTATGTCCAGCGACACCACCGTGACCAGCTTCTTTAAACGAAACCCGTCACGGCTGCGATTTACCAGGGCATAAAGAGCGTCCTCGGTGCCCCTCTGGGGCATAAACCCGTACTGTTTTGGGCTCATTTTGGGCAGGAGATGCCATTTGGCTCTTTCCACCATAAGCTTTTCCAGGATCTTTTACATCACTGGCAACAGGCCTATCGGCCTAAAGGATTTGGGGTGGTCGTAAGTATCCTTCCCTTGCTTGCGTAACACTACTACCACCGCTTTCTTCCAAGCCTTGGGAAAGTATCCCATTTCTAGACATTTATTTGCCAGTGATAGGTAAGCTCCCGGATCCTGAGCTATGGCCTGAAGGCATATATCCGCCGTGAGCCCATCTTCTCCCGGTGTCTTTTTTGTATTGAAAGAGGACACCGCTGACCTGAGTTCTTCCTCTGTAAACGGCGGGTCCAGAGTTTCATTTTGCCTCCGCTCGTTTACTTCCTCCGCCAATTTCCGGATCTCTCTGTGATCCTCGGTGTCCTCCTTCCGGTCATCCTCTGGATAGAAGGTGGTGGCGAGTATTGCGGCTGAGGCGCCTTCCGTCAGGCTCTTGCCCATCCATAGGAGTGGTTGGTCTTCCTTCCTTATCTCGGTCCGTCGCAGGACTCTGTAGATCCCTTCCCACATATCTTCTCTGTCTTGTTTGGCTCGGAAGGACTTCCAGGATTTTATTTGCGCGTTTTTAGCTTCGGTTTCGTAATTAATTTTTGTCAGCAGGTAGTCATCAACCACCTTGGCCCTACGACACGGCGCCGCGCACCGGACCCTGCGCCTCATCGTGTTGACCTTCCTCTTCATGAGGGCGAGCTCCTCGGACCACCACGGTTTGTTTACTCCCGTTCTTTCTTTCCTCGCTGGCATACTCTCCTTACACGCGTATTTTATGGCTTTGATGTAGTTTTCAACTACCACGTCTATTTGAGAGGCTTCGGTAATTAAGTCTATTTCGCCTTTGGTGATGTTATTTTCAGTGGCCAGTTGGTTCAGTTTCTCACGAAACTGAGACCAATTGGCTTTTCTGCTATTAAAGACGCGTGTCATTCTTCTAATTTCCGCTTGTATTGGCTTTGCCAGCCTTACTTCAAACAATATGGCGTTGTGGTCCGAGCAGATCGCGTCCTCCTCCACCCTCCAGTCCACGATGAGGCCCAACAAATCCGCTGAACACGCCGTTACGTCGACGTAGCTTGTGAGGGTCCTAAAGCCCCTCACGGTGTCAAAGGTTAGGGTATCTCCCTTGTTGAGGACCTGCAGCCCCGTTTCGTGGAGCATACCGACGAAGTCTTTCCCTCTGCTATCGGTTTTCGGGTTACTCCACCAAGCGCTCTTTGCATTGGAGTCGCCCTCAATGAGGATTTTATGAGGGCCCAGAGTTTCAGCTATCTTTTTGAGCTGCTCCAGGTACGGCCCAATCGGCGAGTTCGGTTCAAAGTAAAACGAGACAGCCACAATATGCGAGGTGCCAGTCCTTATTCTCACTACTACGATTTTACTGGTGGTGAGTGATCCGGGCATTGGCTGACGGTTAGTCGGCTGTCGAAGACAACTATCGCTGCCTTGTTGACTCCGTCCCCCAGCTAATCAGACTGGTATACTCGGACGCCCGCGTGCTGTCTCATTCTCCCCGTGCCCCCGATGTACGGCTCCTGAAGCAGCGCAAAGGACACCTTTCTTCTGCTCGACTCCAATGAGCTCGTACGTCGCCAGTTCTTTGCGCTGTAAATTTTCTTGTACGACGGAGTGTGTCTGCTGGGTCTCTGAGCAGATCCTAGAGTCCTCTCAGATCGGTGCGCGCGCGCTCAGCGAACGGTCGAGTGTGTATTACCTACCTACGAAACTTACCTATCCTACTATTAGTGTAAACGAATTAATACAGATTAATCATAATGGTGCAGTGCAAAAAATGCAAGATGTTTGTGTCTGTGACCAAAGATGATTTATATAAGTGCAAAGGTGTATGTGAGGCATTTTTCCACAAAAAATGTGCACAAAGCATTAAGCAGTTCATGCAAACGGGAATCTGCGATGACTGCAAAAAACCAATGGTAGCCCTACGCGGCCAGCGCAAGATCCCACAATAACATTAAACATCAGTGAAACAACGGGTGAGAAGGTACTAGCAGAGGTAAATAAAAAGTTAGAAGTACTTTATAATATGGAGAAAAAGATCGAAGACCTGACCACCAGCGTGGAATTCTATGCTGAAATGTATCAGACCCTGGTAACATTCAAGGAAGAATCACAGAAAAAAATAAAGGCATTAGAACATAAAAACGTTTTCTTAGAGAAGTATAATAAAGCACTGGAAGAGAGAGTACAGGAGCTTGAGTTGAAGGAAAAGGAGAAAAATATTGAAATTCATGGACTAGAAATGCAAAACAATGAAGACACTAAAACTGTGATCCAAAATCTAGCCCAAAAAATAAACTTGAACCCAAATGATATTGAAGACGCACAGCGGGTAGGAAAACAAAAACCCGACGATTCGAAACCTAGAATAGTACTGGTCACTCTGCGGTCCAAAAGTGCTAGGAAAAAATGGATGTTAGCTAAAAAGGAAACCAAATTAACCAACAATAAAGTTTATGGCAATGGCAGTGACAAACAAATATTTATAAATGAGGATCTGCCGAAATACAAACGCCAGCTCCTATGGATCGTCCGGAATAAATTAAAACCCAAAGGATTCCAGTATATCTGGGTTCAAAACGGTAATATTTTGGTGAAAAGGAGTAGTGAGGAAAAAAAGATCTACAACATAACGTCTGAGGATGACTTGATTAAGTTTGAAGATTTTAAATAAACCCGCGCCGTCGTGCGGTGTGTACACACAAGGTGATTTCAAACATAAACATTCGATTCCAATGATGAATTTTCTACAGACATTGAGTATAAAAGGTACTATAATATTAATACTCTAAGTGATGATTTAGCCCGATATACAAGCTACACTCAAATATTTCACCTGAACATAAGGTCATTACGGAAACATTTCAACGAACTACTGGTTTTGTTGCAAGAAAATAAGTATAATATAGATATAATAATATTGAGCGAGATAAATATAAAGAAAGAAGAATTATCATTATATAAAATACCCGGATACAAGGAATATGTAATAACAAGAGAAAGTAGAAGAGGAGGAGGGATTTTAATATATGCTAAGGATAGAATTAGCTTCGAGGCACAAGGACTAATTTCGGATTCCATAGAAATGCTGCACGGCCAGATTAAAACAACACAAAACACTACACATATAATTGCTTTGTACAGACCGCCTAATGGCAATAAATTACTTTTCCTGGATCAGCTGGAAACCGTGTTCAAATGCATTCCAGCTTCCGATAATTTAATAGCGATTGGCGACGCGAATATAGACACCTCGTATGACAAACTGAATGTAATCACAACAAAATATAAAAACACTCTGTGTGGTTACGGCCTACAGTGTGCAATACCTAACACGGAGATAACACGCGAGGCGATTGTAAACGGGCAGCACGAGACATCGTGCCTGGACCACGTATGGGTGCGAGCGAGACGTAGCGAGTGCGGTGCGACTTCGTACGTTATCGAGACACACATTTCTGATCATCACGCGGTAGGCATTGCATTGGACTTAAATGTAAGTAATAATTACACAAATAAACAGGCGGGTAATAGTGCACGCGAAGTGATTAGTGAAAATATCGTTAAGCAAAAACTTGATGCATATAACTGGGCGCAATTGCTTGATATAACGTGTCCGCTATTGTTGTTTCAGACGTTATGTTCGATTTTCGATACAATCTATAAAGAAAGTACTGTTGTTGTTCGTAAGACTCATAATAAAAGAAAAACACAGCCATGGATTGATAGTTCCTTGCATAAAATGTTACAGCGAAGAGATAATTTGTTTAGAGTGTGGAAACATGAGCCAAAAAGTATGCAAAAGCGTCTAGAATACACAAAGTTTAGAAATAAGGTAAATAAGTTAGTTAATCAAGTGAAAAATAGATATAGACAGATGGAAGTAAAAAATTGTAATGGGGATTTTAGGAAAATATGGGCAAAAATTAATATGTGGCTTGGGCGTAACAAGGTTAGTTTAGATGAAACAATTTTGATGTATTTAGGTAAAAAAGAAAATATTAGCCAAATTTGTACAAATTTCACTCAGACGTTTACTGCTGAAATAAAACAAATAAAACATAAATGTAACACACAATTTTTAGACAGAAAACAATATGTGAAGCCAAGCGAGGTTAGTTTTAGATATAGACATGTATGTTCGTCAGATATAGAAAATATTATTAAAATGTTGTCGTGTGAAAAGGCACCAGGTTTAGATGGAATAAGAGTTACAGATATTAAATATATTAGCACACAAATTAGTCCTGTCATAGCGAACTTTATGAATATGTGTATCAAACAATGTATGTATCCTGACCTACTTAAGAGTGCAATTATACGGCCGATTTTTAAATCTGGGAGCCATTTAGATTACGTTAATTATAGACCGATAGCAATACTTTCTGTTATTGATAAAATCATAGAAAAAATTTTAATAGGACAAATACGTAAATTTTTAGAATGTAACAATATACTCTCAGATACTCAGCGCGGCTTCCGCACGGGGCGTAGTACAGTGTCGGCCCTGACAAGATTTACTGATTACATTAATGAGTCCCTAGACGCTGGTAAGCAGGTAATAACACTGTATATTGATTACAAAAAAGCGTTCGACACCCTGGATCACACCATCCTATTACAGGCCATGGATGAATGCGGCATACGAGGCCCAATGAATGTGTGGTTTAAAAACTATCTAACTAATAGGAAAATACGTACAAACATAGCAGGGGTGTCTGGGGAAGATATGGTTGTGGATCTTGGGGTGCCTACTGGATCAGTGTACGCACCGGTGGGCTATGTTATGCATGTCAATAGCGTGTCTAATGTTGTGAAAAAGTGCCAAGTGTATATGTATGCAGATGACATGTGTCTGATTTATGCTTCAAAAAACATACTAGAAATTCAAAGTTACATACCAGAAGATTTTGAGAATATAACAAAATGGGCTCATGATAATGGAATTATCCTGAATTTGTCAAAAACTAAATGCATGCACATACACTCGCCACATAACCAGCGAGCTAAAAATAATGTTAAAGAACAATTGGACATAATAGGACACTCATATGAATGCCTGCATTATAATAAAAGTGAATGTAATTGTCAGAAATTGGAGTATGTAAACACATTTAAATATTTAGGATTAACTATAGACATCAATTTTAGTTGGAAGACGCATATAAACAATATTTGTAACAAGCTAAGATCTATACTGGCAAAATTCTATCAAATGAACTCAATATTAAATAAACATACTTTGCGAACGGTATACTATGCACTGGCTGACTCATTGATCAGTTACGGTCTTAGTGTGTACGGCCGAACGTTCAAATCATATTTACAAGATATTAAAAACTTGCAAATACGGCTAATTAAATACTTAGTTACAAAAAAAGTCAAGGATAATTGTAATAAAGATTATGATAACTTATTTCCTATCTGTAAGATCCTACCAGTAGACAAAAAACTTAGTTATTTGATTGGATTGCAACATTATTATAGTGAAGATTATAAAATATATGTAAACAATAAATATAATACTAGGCGTGTAAGAGACAACAAAGTAGTTCAACCAAAGGTCACTAATTATTATGGGGAAAGAATGTCCAAATTTGTTGTGCCTAAAACATTTAATAAAATAGATTTGTTAAGGAAATATCCTAAGTGTAGCAAAGGTGTGCTAAAAACAAAGCTGAAGGACTTGCTCCTCAGTGACATACAGAAGATGTAGTATGCGTGTTTTGTGTGTCATTGAGGGGTAAGTGCCCGGCAATAACTTTTTTTCTTGTATTTTGAATTTTAGATCAGAAGTGGTAATAATAATATGTTTTGTAAGTACCTATACATACACCTACCTGTCTAATTTTACTATTTATGATGTACCTATGACAGTGTTAGGATTAATTTTTAAGAGAAATGAGCGTATCTCGCCCTCAAACGTAAAAGTTTGGCGAGAATAAATTTTTGTAACACTATATTTTAACATTGTGATGTAAATAAATAAAAAAAAAAAAAAAAAAAGCTTGTTATTACGCTTGGTACAACCTTAGCAGTATGCCACAGAGGCTCGAGCTAGTCCATCCCACCTCCTACGCACCGGACACTCTTCGCTAAATGCGTTGTGTGCTGTGTCATCCAGTTTAGCACGACTGCAGTTGCAGCAGGAGGGAAGCGAACCAGCGATCCAGTCTGGGCATACTGCCTTGACATGTGACCCCCCACAGTGGCTGCACTTTTCAGACGCTTCTTTACAGAAGCGCCGTCCGTGACCATAGCCAAGGCACAGGCTGCACTGGACCAATGGAGATTGGTCCTGCACCCGTACGCGCTGGAGATCCACATGGAGAGCCCCTAAGTCCATTGCCGTTTACAGTCCACTGCTGGACTAGGCCTCTCCTTTGAAAGGAGAAATTGGCCTACTATACCACGCTGGCCAAACGGGTCGGTATAGGGTTTGTATCAAGTTTTCCTTCTCTTACAGTGTTGTTTTCTGCATAGTATGCTTCCTCTGTCGGCTCTTACGACACCCATGGGATGATATGGGGTGGTGACATTCCATATTCTTAATCCGTCACCACACGGACTTTTAAAATTAATTAATTTTTTCTTTAAAATTAATTAATTGGGGATTATTTGAAATCTCGCGTGTAAGTGAACAAACCACAGACTCTCGCAGCTTTAGAAGAAAACATACACCAAAAAATAAGAAACATATCGCAGGAAGTGTTACGGCTAGTTATGAAAAATGTCATAAATAGGGCTCAAATGTGCTTCAACTCTGGAGGTCAACATTTAATAGACATCATATTTAAATCATTATGCAACTTAACTTCATGGCACAAATATACATATTTAAATAACTAATTCTAGTTTTCTAATTTAAAAACGAAGTTGTAGCTGAACTAAATAGGGTCATTACTTTTGCGCCACCCGTTATTTTAGAATAATTACACTATTCGAAGGCGTCGGGACGGGACGACCCCACCGCCCACTGGGGGAGTTACTCTGACGAGTAGATACTCGTCATAGTATCTCCCCCAGCGCAAGCAGTCAACCGAAAGATGTTGGTCAAACCATCCGAACCTGGCAGAAGTAAAACCCAAGATGCTAGATGGGCAGCAGCGTCCAGCACTAAAAACTTCCGCCACTGCGATCGCTAATACGCCTGCCAAGCTTAGCGATTATGGCAAATCCCCTCAAATATGAACCACACCAATAAAAACCGGCCCCTACTCCCCGGCGGCCCCGCTAGTCCTGGTTATGGTAGCGGCCATGGTAACGGCGGGGCAAGGGGTGCGAAGAATCTCCGGAAGAGATCGGGCTACCACCACCAACGACAATTGGCCCTGGCAACACTGAACATGCGCACACTGCGGACCGACGAGAAGATTGTCGAGCTGGAAGAAAAATTGAGCAAGTTGCGATGGGATATCATAGGCCTATCCGAAGTCCGAAGACAGGGGGAGGACTCGATAGTTCTCAATTCCGGTAACTTGCTCTTCTACCGGGAGGGCGACCAACAGTCCCAAGGTGGTGTCGGGTTCATCGTCCACAAATCTCTCGTGACCAACGTGGTAAATATCGGGAGGGTGTCGAGCAGGGTACATACATACATACATACATAGACTCACGCCTGTTTCCCCGAAGGGGTATGCAGAGGCAGCGTACCTTATACTCAGAATATCCAAGCGGTATTCGCTGAAGGTCATACAGGTATACGCTCAGACCTCGACGCACCCCGATGAGGAGGTGGAAGCCATGTACGAGGACATATCTCGGGCTATACATGGCTACAAAACCCATTACACCGTGGTCACGGGAGATTTTAACGCGAAACTGGGCAAACGCGACAGTGATTAGCTGAGAGTGGGGCAATTTGGTTATGGGCATCGGAATTCCTGGGGTCACTTGCTGGCTAGCTTTATGGAGAAGGAAGGACTCTATATGATGAATTCTTTCTTCAAGAAGCAAGAATGCCGCAAGTGCACCTGGGTAAGTCCAGACGGTGCCACCAAAAATGAGATCGACTTTATCATGTCGACGAAGAGGCAGATATTCAATGATGTCTCCGTGATCAATTCACTTAAAGTGGGGAGCGATCACCGAATGTTAAGAGGCACATTGAATATCTGTACAAGCCTCGAACGGTCGAGGTTGATAAAGTCCACGCTCCAACCGGCACCGGTTCATATCCAAAACCCCGAGAGCTTTCAGCTCGAACTCAAGAAGCGTTTCGAATGCCTGGGTGAATGCGTAGATGTGGATGAGTACAGTAACGGGTTCGTGGATGCTGTCCATACAACAGCGGCTAAATTTTTTAAGCCCCAGAAAAGCCAGAGAACCAGCAAGATTTCGGATCCGACCCTCGAGCTGTTAGAGGAAAGGCGCAAGATGGTTCTGCTATCCGCCGACGACATGCCGAAATATAGGCACCTCAACAGACAGATCTCTAAGTCTCTGACTCGCGATCTCCGCCAATACAACACAAAATGTGTTCGTGAGGCGATCGAGCAGAATAAGGGATCCAAAGTGTTCCAGAGGGATCTGTCTGTTGGGCAGAGTCAGCTGACAAAGCTGAAGACGGAAGATGGCAGCATCGTATCATCCAAGTCTGAGCTCTTGGAGAAGATCGAAAGGTTCTATGGACAGCTATACACGCAACGCAACAACCCGCAAGCACTCCAGCGTCAGACCCTAAAGCTGGATTGACCCGACACTATACCGAAGATATCCCGGACGTCAGCATGCACGAGATTAGTGTGGCTCTCAAACAGCTTAAAAACAACAAGGCGCCGGGCGATGACGGAATTACGAGCGAGCTTCTGAAGGCCGGTGGTGCACCCGCTAGAGAAGCCCTCCGGAAGCTATTTAATTCCGTCATTCTCGAGGGTAAAACACCACAGGCGTGGCACAGAAGTGTGGTGGTGCTTTTCTTTAAGAAAGGGGATAAAATCCTCTTAAAGAACTACAGACCCATCACACTTCTGAGCCACGTCTACAAGCTATTTTCGAGGGTCATCACGAATCGTCTCGAGAGCAAGCTAGACGACTTTCAGCCTCCCGCACAAGCCGGTTTCCGTAAAGGCTATAGTACCATAGACCACATACATACGCTGCGGCAGGTTATACAGAAGTCCGTGGAGTATAACTAGCCCCTATGTTTGGCGTTTGTGGACTATGAGAAAGCCTTCGATTCGATCGAAACCTGGGCGGTGCTACAGTCTCTCCAACGGTGCCGGATTGACTACCGATATATCGAAGTGCTGAAGTGTTTGTATGAAAACGCCACTATGTCAGTCCGCCTCCAGGACCAGAGTTCGAAACGTATTCAACTCCAGCGAGGGATGAGACAGGGGGATGTCATATCCCCGAAACTGTTTACCACTGCGCTGGAGGATGTTTTCAAGCTTCTGGACTGGAATGGACTCGGCATCAACATCAACGGCGAGTACATCACTCACCTTTGATTCGCAGACGATATCGTAGTCATGGCTGAGACCATGGAAGACCTAGGCACAATGCTCGATGGCCTCTGTAGAGTCTCCCAACAAGTAGGTCTTAAGATGAACATGGACAAGATGAAAATCATGTCGAACGTCCATGTTGTACCTGCTCCTATTCAGGTTGGGAACTCTACGCTCGAAGTTGTCGACAAGTTTATCTACCTGGGACAAGTAGTCCAATTAGGTAGGTCCAACTTCGAGAAGGAGGTCAATCGTCGAATCCAACTCGTTGGGTTGGGCAGCGTTCGGGAAGCTACGACATATCTTCTCGTCCGATATCCCGCAGTGTCTCAAGACGAAAGTCTTTGACCAGTGTGTGTTGCCAGTGATGACTTACGAATCAGAAACGTGGTCGCTCACTATGGGCCTTATCAGAAGGCTCAAGGTCACTCAGAGGGCGATGGAGAGAGCTATGCTTGGAGTTTCCCTGCGAGATCGAATCAGAAATGAGGAGATCCGCAGTAGAACCAAAGTCGCCGACACAGCTCTCTGGATAGCCAAGCTGAAGTGGCAGTGGGCAGGGCACATAGCTCAAAGAACCGATGGCCGTTGGGGCAGAAAGGTTCTGGAGTGGCGGCCACGTACCAGACGACGCAGCAGAGGTAGGTCCCCCGCAAGGTGGACCGACGATCTTATCAAGATCGCGGGAGGCGGTTGGATGCGGGCGGCTCAAGACCGGTCTGTGTGGAGAACCTTGGGGGAGGCCTATGTCCAGCAGTGGACGTCTTTTGGCTGATATGATGACACTATTCGAAAATAAAAGTGAAATATCAGGCACACCGTGACCTCGGCTAGTGTCACTCCCGCCGAAACGTCGTCGCCATCAAGTCAAATTACAGGGTACTAGATGATGCCTCGACTCACCTCCTCTGCCAGTCCCAAGCCCGGTCGATCACACTCCGGCAGGGTTGGCGTCGAGTTGAGATGGCTCAAAAGGAGAGTTTCCACGGTGGTGTATAAAAAAAATGGTACTAGAGGATGTCTGCAGCCACGCCCGTACATTATTTTTTTAATCGTTTCTGCCCGATCTCGTGGGAATATCGGCAAATACTTTCTTAGTGCACCATCAAGTTCTCTAACGACCTTACAGGCCAATTGCAGTTTCTTGCGCCTTATAGTATTTGCTGTGCGTTGTCTATAGTCACTCAGTAACACAATCATTTTAATTTTTAGAGACCAGGTACAGAAATATTCTTATAAATAAACGTAAAAATCGCGAATGTTTTAAGGTATTTTTCATAAATAAAGGACGATGAATGAATTGTTTTCCTTAAAACGGTACAATGATCTATTGTAGTAAAGGATTTGAAAGGGCGAACTCAGTTCAGTGCTGATTGAAGGATTAAGTGAGTTGGCTATCTGTCAAGCCAGCCCTATGGTCGTGCGGTGCAAGGCTCTTGGGATTAAGGTGTGCCAACTATTTGAATTTATGTACGTTTCAACTGTCCATTACAAATCTGACAGGTTTCTATGTTATTGGTTTAGTGGTCAGTGAGACGGACGAAGCTAAGCCGAGAATCATTGGTTCGTTTTCCGCCCAGGTCCAATTTTGCGTAACACTCGGTCGGTGTAGTGGACTATGACCAGTAAATACTGTTACACACAGATAATATTAACACATAACTTCACGCCTTTTATCCCCGAAGGGGTAGGCAGAGGTATATTACACACCCACATTTCGCCAGTTATGTTTAGGTCCCAATGTAAAAGGGGGCGAGTCTATTGCCATCTACCGGGCACATTATTAAGCGAGCGATAATTAACATTTTTAATACACACATAACTTTGAAAAGTCAGAGGTGTGTGCCCGCGGTACCTGGGGATCGAACCCGAGACCATCGTCTCGGTAGTCCGTTACGTACATCACTGGGCTATCGCCGCTATAATTATTTTTATTTTATTCTGTGGGCGTCATGAGAGGCGACTAACAAAATCACAGGAAGCAAATATTATTATTGCGAAGAGGCTGAAAACTCTGCATAAAACCTTGCACCAAACCGTCTGACCAACGTGGTAGTAGGTCAAAAGGTCAAAACCTCCTTGATTCCCAGTACTACTGCAAAGTAAATTAAGTCCAGTAGTGGTCTGCGAGAAAAAGAAGAATAAAGAAAATTATTATACATACATTTTGTTTTCTTTTTTTTTTAAGACAACTCCCGCATTAGGACTAAATCCTGTGTCGCGGGGAACTTTACAAACATACTACTAACGGACACAATGAACACCCAGACTCGAAACAACAATTTATGAATCACACAAAGTGTTGTTACGTGTGGGGATCGAACCTACAACACTTCGGCACAGTGTCAAGCGGTGAGGCGGCTGCTTAAACGACTACGCCAACCGTGCAGTCTAACTCATGCCTGTTTAGCGGAGGGGTAGGCAGAGATTAAGGAACGCCATTTGCAACGATCCTGACATATCTCTCTTGCTTCATTCACTCCCATCAAATTCCTCATGCATGTTCTTCTGTCTTTTTCATGAAAATTAATATAATAGTAGGTAACTGCTCTGCTACTTTAGATTAGACATTATAATAGTCGTGAGTGCTTCAGTAAATGTTTGTAGCAAGTAATATTTAAGTTGTCAGGTGTTAGCAACAGTTTCTCTCATTCTATCACGGGATGTCAGCGAGATGAACTGATCTCGAGGGAAATTCGTCTTGTCTACGCCGCACTTAAGTTTTACTTTATTGCTTTACGCAGTTGTTTCTTTAGTGTTTAAACCTCTACGTGGATGTTTAATTTTGATAGGTCACTAGACAGACTTTATTTAATTATAAGGAAAATAAATAAAATCTTAAACCTAATAAAATTTTAAGAAGGAAAAAAACACCCCGCCTGGGTTTCAGCACACTCGATGCCCATTTTAAAAATAATTTGTAATTGTGTGCTTTATATTTGAATACAACTAAGCCCAGACAGCATTAGTTGTAGTTATATAGTTGGTCGTGGGTTTTCCGCACTTAGCCACTTATTTGGGCCATTGTGCGTATGTGGCGACTTCATTGACGCCGACTACTCATACCACCTTAGTTCCTTCCAGAAAGCCATTAGTTGGCTGGTGTCGTTTAAAGCTTCACTCATGGTTCTGGGGTTGTTCAGCAGCTTTGCCCGTTGATTGCTCACACTTGCACAGTGCAGAATGACATGAGCGGGTGTTTCTTCGGTTTCCATACAGCCCCTGCACAGTGGGCTGTCCGTAACGCCTATGTTGAATAGGTGCTTGTTGAGTGGACAGTGGCCGGTTATTATGCCCGTCAGATGCTTTAGTGTTTTCCTATTAGAATGCAGCAGCTTGTGTGAGAGTCGCTTGTTCAAGCAGGGGATGGCATCTTTTGTTTGTCTGCATTCTTTTATGTTTGCCCACTGTTTTTCGTGTTCATGTGCGGTTCTCTCACGTAGCCACGTTTTGATTTGGCTTGCTGGTATCGGTACAATCGGCTCGGGTCCCATTATCATTGCGTCCGATCCTTGTCGTGCCAGTTGGTCTGCGGCGTCATTGCCTGCGGAGTTGCTGTGGCCTTTAATCCATTGCAGCGTAACCCGATTCTTCTCTGCAATCTTTTGCAGCTCTAGGTGGCATTCCATGATGAGGCCGCTGTTAAAGCAGTTGCTGCCGAGAGCTTGTAGTACAGAGGCACTGTCCGTGATAATGCGTATAGACAGGTCACTTACGTTCCTAGACGTGATTGCTGTTGCGGCTCTTGTTATCCCAACACACTCGGCTTGGAATATGGTGTTATGGGTGCCAAGGGATGTCGAGATGTTGATGTTTAAGTCATGGGAGAATACGCCCGCACCCGTCCCATACTTCGTTTTTGAGCCGTCTGTGTATACTCTGACTTCGTGTATACCAGAGCAGTCTTTGTGTTCCTCCTGCAATTGGATGCGATATTTTTTGTCAAAGACAAAAGTTTTAGGGATGAGATCGCAAGCGACCTCTAGCATCGGGATCTCTTTGGTTAAGGTCCCTTTTAGGCGTGCGTGAGTAATTCGATCATCCTTTCTCCATAGCCCGAGCTTGTCTAGACGGATTGCTGCAGCGCCAGCTTCCTGCTGGATCATTAGGTGCAGCGGTCTTAGGTCCAGTAGTATCTCCAAGGCGGCTGTTGGGGTGCTCTTCATGCAGCCTGTTGTGGCCAAGCAGGCTAGGCGTTGAAGGCTCTGTAGCTTTTTTGTGATTGTGCTTAGTTGCGTGCGTGGCCACCACACTACTGCACCATACGTAAGCATGGGGCGTATAATGGCAGTGTAGATCCACAGGGTAATTGATGGTTTGAGACCCCATTTTTTGCCTATGATTCTCCGACATTGCCAGAAGATTGTGCATGCTTTTGTTGTTTTTGTGCTGATGGGCTTGCCCCAGTTTAGCTTATGGTCAAGTATTACGCCCAAGTACTTGACTTCATTCGATAGGGTTAGCTCCGTTCCAAAGAGTTTTGGTGTTTTGCACATATGGGTTTTCCTTTTGTTGGTGAAAAGTACTAGCTCCGTTTTGTTGGGGTTAACCGTCAGTTCATGTTGGTTGCACCATTCCTCCATGATCCTGATGGCTGCTTGCATCCGATTTCGGATCGTGTCTTCTGAGTCACCTTTGATCAGGATGGTGATGTCGTCTGCATAGCCGACCGTGAAGAATCGTCTGTCGTTTAAGTTCCGTAACAGATCGTCCACCACAATGTTCCACAACAGGGGTGAGAGTACACCTCCCTGTGGGCAGCCTTTTGCAACTATGCCCCTTGTGGTGGAGTTTACCGTGAATTGTATTGCCCTCTGTTTCAGCAGTTGATCAATCCAGCCACTAAGGGTTTGCTCAACTCCGAACTTTTCGAGGGCCCGGCTGATACTGTTGAACTTAGTTTTGTCGAAGGCACCTTCTATGTCAATGAAGGCCCCCAGTGTCATTAACTTGTTGGTGAGCGCTGTTTCAATGGTTCCCACAACGGAATGCAGCGCCGATTCAGTTGACCTGCCACTTCTGTAGGCGTGTTGATGTGGGTGTAGTGGATTGCGCAGTAATGCGCCCTCACGGAGGTATCGGTCCGTAAGTCTCTCCAGCGTTTTCAATAAGAAGGAGGTCAAGCTGATGGGTCTGTATGCTTTCGCTTGTGAGTAGTCAGTTTTGCCAGGTTTTGGGAGGAATATGACTTTAACTTCCCTCCACCTGCAAGGTATGTATCTGTGCGCTATTGAGGCTCTGTAGATGTCGAGCAGGTGCGGCACAATCGTTGTGCATCCTCACTTTAGGAATGCTGGTATGATTTCATCCAGGCCTGCGGATTTGAATGCCTGGAAGCTGTCTATTGCCCATATCAGCCGGTCTGTGGTGACCACATTTTCGGCTACCAGCCAGTCTGTTTGGGTCGGTGGTCTGTAGTCTGACTCGTCCCACAGACGGTCATTGGTTACTTCACAACCTGGGAAGTGAGTTTCAATTAGCACTTGGCTAATTTCAGCGTCCGTAGTTGCGTAGGTTCCATCTTGCTTTTTAATGGCGCCAAGGGTTTTGTTGCTGTCCTGAGACAAGATCTTTTTCACCCTGGCTGCTTCATTCGTGGTGTTTATACCGCTGCAGAAACGCCGCCAGGACTCGCCTCTGCGGAATCTTATGCGTTTCTTGTAGTGTGACTGGGCTTCTTTGTATTTGAGCCAGTCTGCTTCCATTCTCGTGTTTTTAGCCCTGTTAAAGAGTTTCCTCAGGTTTTGCCTGAGTCCCTCTAGTTCTCTTCCCCACCACTGGGTTTTGCTAGACGACTTTGGGAGTGTGGGTGCACAGGCTTGCTGATAACTTGTTTGTATACATTCTGTTAGTAAGTTGGTGTTATGTTCTATGTTGTCAGTGCTGATCGACATGTCCTTAAAATAGGATTTGTCTACCTGTGATACGAGAATCGTCTTGTATTTCGCGATGTTGGTTCTGCGAGGGTTGCGCCTAGGTTGTTGGACGTTCTCTTGCACTCGTATGTCATAGCAGATTCGTCTGTGGTCTGCGAAGGATGGCTCAGCGGACACATGCCAGTTTGTGACAAGTTCCGCGGCCCCATCCGATGCTAGCGTTATGTCTACTATGGTTTGATATCTGGAGCTAACAAAGGTGGGCTCCGAACCGTTGTTAACTACAGATAGATTTGTTGAAAAGATAAATTCAGTCAAGATCTCACCTCGTCTGTTTGCGTCGGGGCTTCCCCACAGCGGATGGTGCGCGTTTGCGTCCGCCGAGATGATTACCTGCCAGCCGTGGTCCTCGCAGTGCTGCACCAGCTCGGCCAGCTCTTATGATGGGATGTCCTCATCGCCAGGCATGTAGACCGAAGCTAGTACTAACATCTGTTTGTTGGGCCCTGTTTGGAGTCCTACGGCAGTGAGGTCTCTAGAACAGAAGTTGGTTAGCAACAGTGCTGGTATTGTTCGGGGAATGTATATGCATGTTCTCGGTTTAGTGACCGAGCAGTTGTGCAGTAGCTTACCTCCGATGTTGTTTAGACCACATATGTTGTCGCCTCTAATCCACGGCTCCTGGATTAGGGCTATTGTCTGTTGATTAACCTCCAGCAGCCTGCGTAGGGTAGCCGTTGCAATTTGTTTATGCTGGAGGTTAGTTTGTATGACTCTAGTCTGACGAAGAATCGAGGACATTGCTGTCCATAGACTCCCCGTCAGACGAGTCGTGCTCGTCTTTTGCGTCCGTCGCAGCGGTGGGTTGTTGTATAGTCGCTGCGGGCGCCGGTGTAATACGGGCTATGCCTGAGGTGCTTGGGATGGCTGGTACAGCTCGTCCCGTTGAGCATTAGTTGTATTGAAGTATAAGCAGCACTGTGTTTAAATGTTGCCATTAAGATGTGGAACTGAATACCAGAAACGTGTACCGCTGCTGCTTTGATCTTAGGTCCTGTAAGAGTAGCATGAATTCCATCATGTCATATTATTTTTTTTATTTTTTATATCATCACGGGTTACACCTTGACCAACGTCTAACGCATACGCAACGGCATAAACATATTAAAACTAAGCGCATATAACAACCTTCTGTGGCTCTTAGGACGAAACAGCATGCTTGCCCTAAATAACAAATTCTTGATTTGTAAAGCAATCCTAAAATCTGTGTGGTTGTATGGCATCCAAACCTGGGGAAGTGCAAGTAACTCAAATATATCAATTCTGCAACGAATGCAGAACGTGATACTATACACTATTGCCTATATTCCTTGGTATGTCACAATATTGAAATCCATGACCAACACAGCTAAGTACCATCAAAGAGGTATGTCAAATGTCTGCAAGATACCACAAGCGACTTGAAGTCCACCTTAACCCATCGGCGTCAAGCTTACCTACTTGTAGCTGCCAGAAGCGATTGAAACGCAAGGATGTTTTCAGTTATTAGTAATGGGTAGACATTCTCATTGGAGAGTGCACTCAGCATAACAAGGAACCCTCAAAACATCCGCTAAAAGCTTAATAAGCTGATTGCAGATAGAATAGAAAAAAAAACCTACCCCTTCGACGATACATATGGAATATTACAATATTAAAACTGCTACACACAGTGCCGGCGGCACGTGTCGCCGGCTTTTGCCGCGCGACACGTGCCGCCGGCTTTTGCCGGTCGTCGGTGCCGCCGGCATCTGCCGCAGAAAGCCGCCGGGCATCATTCCAGTTGTATAGAACGACCACACAAAAGTAGCAAGTTGCCCGGGCGGCCATGCCGGTTGCTCCTTCGTACGGCAAATCCGGCGGCTTTGTATGCCGCCGGGTGCACGCGGCAATGCCGGCGGCACTGTGTGTAGGAGCCTTTACAACAACATTTCGCCTTATGAATTTTAAGTCCGATGTAATAGGCGGCAAGCCTATTGCCGTTATTGGTGGCATTGTCAGACTCTGTGCTGCTACTGAGAATTCGGAAAAACTCAGTAACACATTTGCCCGACCCCGGAATCGAACCCGAGATCGTTTAGCTTATGCGTCTGCTGATACCGATCAGCAGACGCATAAGTTATCCACTAGACCACGGAGGCAGTCATTGTTATGCTATTGAAATAATGGCCTTCTCTATGGAAATCTGCTGTCTGGTTACCTTGCGACATGAAGTCAATTTAATTGGCAATAATAATAAAAAGGTACAGTGTCAGACATACTAAACATTATACAGGCTTCATTATATTCGCGACGCTTATACATTTTTTCGTTGTACAAACAACTATTATAATAAATGAAACATTTCGAACTCTATTAAAAACTAACCGCAGTTATGGAAATGTTCGTAATTTGTATTTTCCTCTTCTTACAATTAAATTCTTACAGAGAGACATTAAAACCAAATGAAACATTATTCAGTACGACTAATAGATTTACCCGATGAGCGTGGGATTATACAATTTTAACACTTTAATTAAAATGAGTATTTTTTAGGATTATAACTACGTTTGTTTGAGAACGTTTACTATGATAAATCGTACTTTGATAGTTACTTAATAGAAGCACGTTACAGGATATAGCAAGGTAATGACTTAAAAGTTACTTAACGATACAACCGTAAGGATCAGTCTTTAGTCTGTTACTAAATGAACTAAATACAGTCAATGTTTTTACAAAAGTAAAAAGAAGTAGATATGTTATAGGCGTACCAAAAGCAGGACGCTAAACACAAGCCAGTTGGCAAGTCTGACATATGTGTGTCGCGAGCCGGCGTTAAAGTGAATCTTCTTGTCAACCGAAAATAAAATAAAATATGGAGTTATCGATGTTTGCGTTAGTGTACCTACCGTTTCTACGGATTGGTTACTACGTAGGTAACGTATCTACCTTTTTCTTGTAATATCATTGAATACAGTAGATATTTTATTCAGCACCGACTAAAAAACGTTTAATATTCATTCTTTGTTTTAATTAGTCGTAAAGGGCTAGAAAGCTGCTTGAAGGCGGGGTCGTGGCAAAGTATGCTAACCGCCATTTACGTGGCTCCGTTGCTACGAGACGTCGAGGAACACATTAGATTCCCAAAGGCCCAAGCATCTTTGGATGAAAGTCACATCTCCACACTGCCAAAGAAGCAAAGGATAAGCCCGTAATTTTGATTTCCAACGCAAAGACTAAAATTCAAATTCTCTGAAAATAATAAGGTTTTACTCATGTTTTTCATATACTTAATTCCTATTTAAATACGTAACATACGTTTTAAATAGCTGTTCTAAACTAATATGGTCATCAACATGGAGTTATTCGTCAACTGGCGCGTGTAAAGGTGGATACAGACATTGCGAGGCATGCGCTGTGCGCCGTTCGTAGCGCATGCCTCGCAAAGTCTGTATACGGCTTAAAACTCGCGCGTGCGCGCGAGTTGGCACCTTCTGGTTTTACCTTTTTTTTTTATCGTCAACTCGCTCGCACATTTAAAGTACAGTCAAATAAAAACGGATTGAAACCAAGAACTTTAAATAGCTAACTTAGCTAGCTTCACCTGCGCTGGCTGATTCGGGTAAGACGACGTATTAAGAATATTGGCGGTAGGAATTTTAATATTTCTCAGCTGTTACAAAACATTCGGTACTGAATTTTAGGTATTTCATTTATCGTGTCTTTTCCATTATTAACGTTACATGATACATTAACTATCCCTGCAGACTAAGACATATTAAAAAGTGCTCTTAAAACCATATATATTTTCATTTTACATAGCAACGAGACAGATTTGAGAATCTAAATTTTGTGTTTAGATAAGTATTCCTTTGTTATTTAGGACTGTTGAAAAATAATCATTTTAGATACATATAGTAATGGTGGTTAATATAGCATATAGCACAATATCACAGCACGCTAATTTTATTTCGCATCTAATAGCAAGTTCGTTCGGCTCTCGTTCGTGCTATAAAATAGCATATAACATATAGAATCAAATATCGCGCCGACGCGACGGCACATCGCATTACGCACGTTCGCAGCGCTGCGAATTGCGATATTTGCGATCAGTCTTCGCGTGCTAACGCGAGCAGCCAGACGTTAACTTGCGTAGCGTGCGAATTTTAGCTGTTCGACGGCTCGTGCGATTTAAATAGGCATATAAGTACGCGAGATATTTTACGTTCTCAAAAGTTAAGTGTTTTGTGTTTTATTTAAAAAAAACTGTGATAGCACACGTAAAACTGTGTATCTATGAATGATCTGTGTAACATGTGTGTTAAAATGAATTAAATAACTCAATATAATTATATACAGTCCTAAGCCTGAAAAGTATGAAGGAAAATTAATAGACTTATTTATTATTAATTAGTTGGTATTAGTTTGTTGTGCATAATGATTACATTTTATACTTAGAAGAAATTTACAAATATGTATATGTATTGTTTATTCATGTGTAACATTACAGTTAACCATGTTATCTGCCTCACGCGTTAAGTCTTCAAACTCGTTAGGCAAATAGCATGTTTGTCGACGCTATATTAACCTATGTTCAAATATGGATAGCGCGACAGCGCGCTAAACCGTACATGTGCTAAAACTAGCGGTCACACGAAGGGTGTTGACGCTTCGGACGATAGCATGCTATATTATAGCATTTTTAATAGCATGCTAAAAAAATTAGCATATAGTTCATAGCATGCGATTAATAAATAGCAGATTCGAACATCATTAACATATAGTACTGATTGTTATAAAAAATATTTACAATAAGTTCTTATCTGTGATTTTTTATAGCTCCTAAGACTGATGAGAAATAATTATTTTTTATAGTACTGTTTGTTATAAAAATAATTTACAACAAACCATAATCTGTGATTTTTATAGATCCTAAGACTGATGAGATATAATTATTTTAGATAGTATTGTTTATTATAAAAATTATTTACAACACACCCTAATCTTTGATATTTTTATAGCTACCAAGATTGATGAGATATTGTTATTTTTATAGTACTGTTTGTTATGAAAATTATTTACAACAAACCCTAATATGTGATTTCTATTGCTCCTAAGACTGATGAGATTACATAGTTATTACGAGTATAGGGAATGGAATATTTCCACTGTTCCTGTCATATTAAAATCTTTTGAATTGAAAACTCCTTGGTTTTAATAATCGAATAGGTACCATTTATTTATTTAATAAAAGATTCTCGGTCTTGTCACAAGGTTTTGTCAAACATGTTTAGTCGTTGAAATATGGAATTGACTCGAGAAAATTCAAGAGCGATGATTTATTATGACTTTCGAAGTGGTTTAACACAAAAACAGTGTGTTGACCGGATGATTTCTGCATTTGGTGATGAAACCCCATCCAAAACCACAATTTATCGCTGGTTTGCTGAATTTCAACGTGGACGTGTCAAGCTGGTGATGATCCCCGTCAAGGTCGTCCAAAAACTGCAGTCACCCAAGAAAACGTTGATGCTGTGCGTTAGCTGATTGAGGAAGATCGACATGTGACATACCGCGAAATTCAGGCAACTTTAGACATTGGCATGAGTCAAATACAAATAATCTTGCATGAACAATTAGGTGTAAAAAAGTTGTTTTCCCGATGGATACCGCATTCGCTCTGTGAGGAGCAAAAAGCGGCTCGCGTTACTTGGTGCGTCAGAACTCTCGAAAGATTCCACGCAGGATCCTCAAATGCTGTATACAACATCGTATCAGGTGACGAATCCTGGATATACGCGTACGAACCCGAAACAAAAAACCAGTCACGAGTTTGGGTGTTCGAAAATGAATTAGCCAACAAAAATTTTTCGTTCGTTTCGTTTTGTTGCAAAAAAATGGTGGCCACGTTTGTCTCCAAAAGCGGCCATGTTACGACTATTCCTCTTGAGGGACAAAGAACGGTTGATGCAAAATGGTATGCTAGCATTTGTTTGCCACAGGTCGTTTCTGAACTCCGTAAAGAGAACTGCAACCGCCGCATCATCCTCCATCACGACAATGCGAGTTCTCACACCGCGCACAGAACAAAACAGTTTTTAGAGCAAGAAAACATAGAATTATTAGACCATCTGCCGTACAGCCCCGACCTAAGCCCTAATGATTTCTATACTTTTCCTAAAATAAAGAATAAATTGCGTGGACAGAGATTTTCATCACCTGAAGAAGCTGTGGACGCCTACAAAACGGCCATTTTGGAGACCCCAACTGCCGAATGGAATGGTTGCTTCAATGATTGGTTCCATCGTATGGAAAAATGTGTCAAATTTCGCGGAGAATACTTCGAAAAGCAATCAATACATTTTTAAATAGTAATGTTGTGTCACTTCCTTGATTCCCGAAATTTTCAGTGCCGCCCTCGTATTAACCAAATTATACTTATTGTCACTCACATACTTTTTTTTAAGTTTTTTACACTTACCTTTTTATTTTCACATTTTGGTTTTAAATAATATAGATGATAATAAGCAAAATGCTTCACTGGCAAATTGTGATATTGTTAACTGTTTTTATTTGTTTTAGACAATTTGCAAAATATTTATTAAGCCATATTTTTGATTTATTGTGATATGATGATTTGTGATATTGTTGACAATTATTAGTTATACATAAGCAGTTTAACATTAGTGCCATGTAGATTTATATTAAATATTTAGAACTTAATAAAACTACATATATTTGTTTTATTTTAAACATAGTCGTACTATCATCCTCCCACCCTTTTCCCAATTTATTTGGGGTTGGCGCAGTATGTCTTCACCTTCCATACTTTTCTGTTACTCATTATCTTGTCAATTACCACTTTTTTCATATCCTCTCTCACACACTTCATCCATCTTTTCTTTGGCCTTCCAAAGAGACTTTTACATCCATCAACATTCATACTCATTACTTTCTTACCCTCATGCGTTTCTTCTCTTCTCATAGCGTGTCCAAACCAAGCCAAACGATTCCCTTTCAACTTTCTATCAATGGTGCCACTTTTAAACTGCCTCTAACATATAATTTCTTATACATTTAACCTGGATCTATATTAAATTCTTTAATACGTTTTTGTAGCTGACTGTACATCGATACATCAGATTTTTGGATCGAGCGAGATGACAACAGAAAAACTAGGTAAAATTGGTAGGTCCCAACTGGCGCGTACACACGAGTTTCACACGCGCCAGTTGACAAATAAGTCATCAACATGTACCTAATCAGAGTAGAGCAGAGGAATTTCCAGTCAAAAGCACTTATATCCTGACCTTGTATTATATTTTCATTCAGCAAGCATAGAGGGCGAGCGTTCTTATAATCTGACATTATGCGTGATACCTTTTATTTCATAATATCCTTCTGAGCCCGGGTCGACCAGCATTAATGCTACTTTTCATGTCCGTAACGAACCTCTCTTGGTGATTGAACAGCGGGATAGCAGCCTAGGGCTACTGACCCTGCTGTACAGAAATGCCTAAATGCTAAGGGACTAATCTAACTTGTTAACCTACACTATCCTAGAGTCGTAGCCTGTCACCTATACCTAATATCCTATCCTAGTTATCCTAATCCTTATACCTATATGTATCCTAAACCTATCCTAACTTGCACCTAGCGTAAAATGCGTATAGGCTTGGTGCTCTGTGGTATTCTGTGATACAGACCAGCACTTATACGCACCTACTACTAAGCGCCTAACCTATGGCACGTACTATCGTGGTACTACTGTGGTATGCTGTGATACAGACCTACGATTCGTACGCGCCTAGAACCTAACCCTATTTGTCCCTACAATCCCTATTAGATCCTAGCCCTACTATACGTATTTATATATACTTATATAGATAGGTGCGGGATATCTGCCACCGGAGACCTATGATGACAGACGGACTGTGGGTAGGACTTAGGTATGGTGGAAATGGTTTTCTGACGGCCAACTCGACAGACTCACCGAGCTGATCAGTACTGATGGCTAAAGGTGTCTTGGCCACCGTCAGAGGTGTGGGAAGGGTATCGAAATAAACTTGTGACTGCTTTATTCTTAAAGTACATGATCTTATATACTAAACTTATCCTATGTACACACACGCAACTTTACGGTTGTGTGCTGTGTGTGTAAGATGCCATCTTAGCGGTATGTACCTTAGGTGAGTATGTGATTTTCTCTTAATTTAATAGAAATCACGAACAATAATTGTTGTGGTAAAAACTCACGTAGGATTATATCGCTGATATGGCATGGCATGTTCATGTGTGAACATTCTGGCCTCTCCGAGGAACAGGCAACTCCAGTTGGTATAATTCTACGGAGTCATCCTTGGCTGCGTCCTGGTTCCGCGGCTGCTTCCTGGGAGGCTTCGGCAGATGGTTCAGCTGGCTGTAGACGGCGTTCCGTGCAGTGTGCGGCGTTCCATGCAGTGGGATGGTTGTTTGTTGTCTTGATGCGGTGCACGTTGCAGGTGTGGTGGATCAGATCTTGATGATTTGGGGTGTTTTCTTTTTGTTATACCGTTGTCGGCAATTTTTATTACTTCTACGTCTCTAATAATTATCTCTTCTCGCTAATTTTATTGAGGTTTATTATAAACAACCAGTGCAAAGATGTTTCCAATGGATATTACTTGACTTTTAGTGTAGTGATATAAGTAGGACATTTAGTGTTAGTTTGATTTTTCAATAATTGGTCAACGATGCAATTTTCATTTAATTGCATGTTCTTCACCACTCCAGGGAAGCAAAGAAACTGTTCATACCTTTGTTATAAGTTTGACCAAGTTGCACCGTGGCAATCTTGGTTGTAAGTTAACTTCAACACTGTGGTCTGAAGTCTTCGGTGTTTCATCACCGATACCTACTATCTCTCATTTTATTTTGCTGCGAGTGTAGGCTAGTAGTTAGGCAACTTCTTCCGTGAGAATGAAGCCTGAGAACCTTGATCACACAGCACTCTTAGTAGCCTTTATCTTGGCTTATGTATGCACAAGGGCCGTTGCTAAAAGCGTTGTACTCTGTGTGTCCGGTCCGGTAAGTTTGACCAAGTTGCACTGTGACAATCTTGGTTGTAAGTTAACTTCAGCTCTGTGGCTTGAAGTCGTCGGTGTTTCGTCACCGACACCTACTATCTCGCATTTTATTTTTTTGCGAGTTTAGGATGGTAATTTGGCTACATCTTCTGTGAGAATGAAGCCTGAGAACCTAGATCACACAGCACCCTTAGTAGCCTTTATCTTGGCTTATGTCTGCTCAAGGGCCGTTGCTAAGAGCGTTGTATTCTGTGTGTCCGGTCCGGTAAGTTTGACCAAGTTGCACTGTGACAATCTTGGTTGTAAGTTAACTTCAGCTCTGTGGCTTGAAGTCGTCGGTGTTTCGTCACCGACACCTACTATCTCGCATTTTATTTTTCTGCGAGTGTAGGATGGTAATTTGGCTACATCTTCTGTGAGAATGAAGCCTGAGAACCTAGATCACACAGCACCCTTAGAAGCCTTTATCTTGGCTTATGTCTGCTCAAGGGCCGTTGCTAAGAGCGTTGTATTCTGTGTGTCCGGTCCGGTATGTTTGACTTGGTTTTCTTCCAAGTTGTAGTTGTAGTTGGGTTTTAAAAGGTTTTCCGATCCTTTAACCCTTTATGTTCTTCATTTTTATTGACGTAATTGTTGACATTAACCTTCTTTTGAAGTTCAAGGTGTAATAATAAATGTTGACCTAGTTCGCCACAATATCTACACTAAAACATTGAATTAATGTTTTATGCACTGTTTGCATACTGTATTATTACGCTGTTCTGCTGACAACGCTTTAAGTTCCGCGCACCTGTATATGATGCATGTAATAATTACACAGCCAGCACTTGTAAGTTATACGAGCTATTTATAGATTTAATATTATACTGTTGTTTATATTTGGATTTTGATACAGAGTTGCTATTTGCGAGACACATAAAAAGATATAATTATGTAATTGATGGAAATGTTTGAGATTTGTTTGGTTCTACAAGTTGATCGTATTATAGAGATTTTTGACTATCCTGACGAAGTAGTTAGACTTTGATAAGTATGTTTTTCTAAGATGTCCTGGTCTTCCAGTAGTGGATGGTTTACCGATGTTCTGGTGAAGACTTCTGTGAGTTGCGATTTTCTTTCTGCGATGTATTTTTCTGTTTTCCTGGATGCCGAGTCCTTTTTGTTGTTGGTCAATATGCGTCCGATTTCTTTGTAGTAGCTCTCCTGGCTTTTTACAATTGCGTTGATTTGTTGTACGTCCACCTTGCTGCCCCTATCCTATCCTGTTTAACCTAACAAGGGGTGGGGTGAAAACAAAAAGTAACTTAGTTGCGATCTGTTTCCTCGTTACGGTATGTGCGACTTCTCGAGCACCGGGGCGACCCTGTTCAGGGAGACCGATACCTGATCCGCTACCGAACGACGCAACTAAGTTAGTCAGTCACTTAATATACAACGAAACAAGCGCTAGGATGGTGCGCAAATCTGCTGTATACCAGTTGTCAGTCAGTGAATTTGTCAATTTAAGGGACAAGAGGACCACGTGCTTCGGGGGAGCAATTACTGATTCTAATAGGACCAATCCTAAATCCTATCCTACCGGTGAAGGACCACAATTGAACAACGGGATAGCAGCTCTACGCTACTAACCCCACTGTACAAGGGGAGTGTTTAAATGCTAAGGGCCTAACCTAACTTGTACCTAGCGTAAAATGCGTATAGGCTTGGTGCTCTGTGGTATTCTGTGATACAGACCAGCATTTATACGCACCTACTACTAAGCGCCTAACCTATGGCACGTACTATCGTGGTACTCCTGTGGTATGCTGTGATACAGACCTACGATTCGTACGCGCCTAGAACCTAACCCTATTTGTCCCTACAATCCCTATTAGATCCTAGCCCTACTATACGTATTTATATATACTTATATAGATAGGTGCGGGATATCTGCCACCGGAGACCTATGATGACAGACGGACTGTGGGTAGGACTTAGGTATGGTGGAAATGGTTTTCTGACGGCCAACTCGACAGACTCACCGAGCTGATCAGTACTGATGGCTAAAGGTGTCTTGGCCACCGTCAGAGGTGTGGGAAGAGTATCGAGTCAAAGTCGGATTAAACTTGTGACTGCTTTATTCTTAAAGTACATGATCTTATATACTAAACTTATCCTATGTCACACACGCAACTTTACGGTTGTGTGCTGTGTGTGTAAGATGCCATCTCAGCGGTATGTACCTTAGGTGAGTACGTGATTTTCTCTTAATTTAATAGAAATCACCAACAATAATTGTTGTGGTAAAAACTCGCGTAGGATTATATCGCTAATATGGCATGGCATGTTCATGTGTGAACAGTGATTATACAGGCGGACATGTAAGCCACGATAAAAAGAGCTTTATAAAACCATGTCGAACTTGTTCGTGGATTTCTACCTCTTTTGTTTGAAAGCAATTTTCATTAGACTTTGCGGTAAGTTGTTGATGTTGGATTAAAACTGCACGTTGACTCTGAACATCGATGAGTTTGTTCTTTGTTACAAATGAGTTCAGCATGAATGGATGCGCGTAATCACCTTTTTAAATTGAAGTTTTTTACAATGCAAATGAAGAAAATAACGTGAAGACTACAGAAAATGTAAACATTGTAAACAAGTAAACAGCTTTTTTAAAATACCAGCATAGCGTTTCTATTTAATTCGATGGCAAAAAAGGGTGTCGGAATATGCCCAAGACCGCTTACTTAGACAAAAAGCGAGATTTTCTCACTTTTTGTCTCGAAATCGTAATAAATTTTCGTATGCATAAATGGACCTCATTCGGTAGTGTTGTAACAATGGGAATTTCTCATCCGACCTGGGATCTTTTATTTTTCTCGTCTCCCGGCTTTCATTTCACTTGCAAATGTTTCATTTTTTATGAATTTACCGCGACTCTTAGAAAAAAAAGGTTTTTCGGAATCAAAACATGTACAAATGTTTGAAGTGAAAAATTTAGCGCTGGTTCTTTTCTCGTCATCTCAATTTCCTATTTTGTAAATTGAATCCACTTATTCAGCTTAATTACACAATGAATATCAAATAATTCAGTAAAATTGATTAGAGGTAGTAGGAATAGAATTAAGAAATATGTCAAAATAAATAAATTCATAAAAAAGACCCAAAAATTAGTTCACAGACAAAAGTTTTTCATAAAAAATGTTAAGCTCAATAGGGAAAAATTATTTGCTCTTGAAAAATTAAGAAATTACTCACAGAAATATCACCAAAATAATTTGAAACATAAATTATATAACATAACATATCTTCACGCCTACTAAACTAAACTAAACATAAATTATAAATAACTTGCAGGTAGAATTAAGTAATCTTAGTGACAAATTAGTATCAATGACAAATAAATATAAAAGCTCTGAATTACAAATGAAAGAGTACATATTGGCAATGAATGAGTTGGTGTCATCAAATAGTAATGAGTGTTCACAACAATTGAACAATGACATCCCGTTCAACCTCCAACGCTCACCAACTTGTTCAGTGTCAACATGTGACCCTGTTTTAATTAATACTTCTGTAAAAAAAACAAAATCTAAATGCATTATTAAACATACTCAAAATAAATTAGAAAATAATATACTAGAAAGCAAAACTAAATTAGAAAACAAAAATAAAGTGATAATATTTAGTGACGAGATTGGAAAAGGTTTGGGTCAGTTTTTGGCAAACACATATAGTGACGGATTAGTGATGAATTACTGTATGCCTGGGTTAAGTTCTATAGCCATTTTAGATAAAATTATCAGTTGTAATTTTGACCAGGATACAACTTTAGTGATTCTACTTGGTAAAAGAGGATCTTTAAAAAAAAAACTATTATATTTTTATTGCAGTCAGTTAAGTGAATTAAATTTAAATAAAAGTATTATGCTTACTTTACCCTTTAGTAAATCGTTGCCACAGAAAGAAAATAATATTAGACATAATCTTAATACAAATCTTTGTACATGGTCTTATAACAATTATGTTAGTAAAAGTTTATATTTAACGCAAGATACTTGCTATCTGAATTCCTTTTTTAAAAGACAGCTAGCAGCTTCGCTAGTATATTGTATTAATATTTCAGCCAAGAATTTGGCTAATAAACCTGTCGCTCCTATACAGCAACTAAATGACATTCATTTTAATTCAGCCAATATTTTGGCTACACAACTTGACATGTCAATTAAATTAAATTAAATAGTATGACAATAGAGAGTACCTCTTGCAATGACACTTTAATTAATAATAAACCAGAAAGTACGAATAAGACAAATTCAAATAATTATAAGTCTGGGAATTCACGAGTTAAAAAACTAGTTCATGAAAATATTCAAGGTATGTTGAATAAAGATTTAGAAATTGAATTGTTCATGAACGGTGAATACATTGACATTCTGTGTATAACAGAACATTGGATTAAAGATTAGCAGTTCATTTGCAACTTCAATAACCACTTAGTTGGTAGTTCGTGCAGCAGACAAAATGCAATACATGGTGGATCGTTGATTTTAGTTTATAAACAACTTAAATTTAAGAATCGTATTGACATAGTGAATTTTCTGTTGAACGGACAGTTGAAATAGCCTGTGTGGAGTTGGATCAACTTGTTGTATTGAGTGTGTATAGACCACCATCTTCCATCTATGATAATTTTGAAGCAATGTTAACATAATAAATCAGTACTGGTGTGTGGTGATTTTAATATTAACTTACTAGAACAGTCTTTGAATAGCCAAAAAATTAAAAATTTGTTCAAATCTAGATCTAGATCTAGATTGCTTATTTTTGGCACCCACCAGGATAACTTCTACCACCTCTACTTGTATAGATAATATATTTACAGATATAATACCAATGAGTAAACAAATAATTAACAAATTAACATCTGATCATTATGGACAATCAATAACATTCGCTACGCAGTCTAATAAAGTAGGTAGTAAAGAATTGACTGTGGTGCCAAAAACTTTGCGTCGTCTCGAGGGACTTAAAGATAAACTCACAGACACACTACCATATTTGTGCTATAATGAAGATCCTAATGAGTTGTACAATTCTTTCTTTAACATGTACTGTACTATTTTCAACTCTATCTTTATCCCTAAGAAGATCTCAGTTGTTGGTACTACAACCTTCAGTGAATGGGCAACCACTGGAATTTATAAAAGTAGAAATAGGCTTTACGAGTTGTATGAACAGAAAGTTATGAAGAAAATTATGAACAATTTTGTAAATATGTAAGAAATTATTCTAAGTTATTCAAAAATATTTGTCGAGAAGCTAAGACTCTTTATTTAAAATTTAAATTTAAAAATAGTGAAAATAAAATAAAAGCAACCTGGGATATTATTAACAACTAGAGGCCGCCAGCAGCTACGCCTGCATAATTTTTTTTAATTTACCCGTTTTGGCCGATCCCGTGGGAATTTCGAGAAATCCCTTCTTAGTGCACCCCTACGGTGCCCAAGGAACAAACATGCCAAATTTCGGCTTCCTGCGCCCAATAGTTCCGGCTGTAGCGTGTCTGTCAGTCAGTCAGTAACGCAAGGATTTTATATATTAAGATGAGACTGGAAGAGTCAAGAATAAAAGTAATGACTACATTCTTCACTTTGATAACAAGATATTCAAATCAGATTTTGAGGTTGCCACAGCATTCGAAAATTTATTTACAGACATTCCAGTCTCATTTAAAAAGTCCCTGAACTCGTCTCCTAATGATGCCGAATTCCTATTAAAACAAAATGTCTAAATGTGTACCATTGGATTTAGTTTTACTTATATTACTTAAAGAGATATTGTTAAAACTTTTAATACACTTAATTTTAAGAAAACAAGTGATTTTTGGGGTAATTCTTTTGTGATTACGAAATCCATAATCAATTCAGTAGCACCTGAATAGATGCATTGACTGTGGTGTGTTTCCTGATCTAATGAAAATTAGTAAAATAATTCCATTATTTAAATCAGGTAGCACATCTGCCCCCACTAATTATCGACCAATATCTGTGCTACCCACTTTTAGTTAAATTTTTGAAAAGTTAATTCTAGACCAGCTCCAAATTCATTTTAATAATAATAAACTGCTTCACAGTAAACAATTTGGTTTTACTAGGGGTCGCTCAACAACCGATGCTGGTGTTGAACTTTTAAATAGTATTTTCGATGCTTGGGAGGAGTTGCATGATGCTCTAGAAGTTTTTTGCGACTTATCTAAGGCATTTGATTGTGTTTTTCATGAAACATTGATCAGGAAATTACATCACTATGGAGTTAAGAACACTGCTTTGGATCTTTTAATTTCGTATTTAAGTAACAGGATACAGAGAGTAGATGTTAATGGAAAACGTTCTATGGGTTCAGTGGTCACAATGGGAGTGCCGCAAGGTTCAATTCTTGGTCCATTCCTTTTTTTATATATATTAATGATCTGCCATATATTATGAAAAACAATGAAGAGATAATGTTATTTGCTGAGCTAAGACGACAGCAATCAACTAATGACGATGTAAATGACGCTCTCTCTGAAGTAGTTAATTAGTTTAGTGCTAATAATTTACTTTTTATCGAAAGGAAAACAAAATGTATTAGATTTTCCAAACCTAATGTAAAACAAGATGAAACCAATATACGGATGAATGGAGAAGAGTTGGATCTTATAGATAACACCGTTTTCTTAGGCATAACTTTAGATTCTAAGTTACAGTGGGGCCCACATATAAGTAAGTTGTCGAATAGACTTAGCTCTGCAGCGTACGCGGTTTATAAGATTCGTCAGTTAGCTGATATAGATACAGCCAGAATAGTATATTTCAGTTATTTTCACAGTATAATGTCATACGGCATTTTATTATGGGGCAATGCAGCTGACATTCAAACAGTGTGTGCATAGGGTTTCCACCATGAACTTAGGGTCCCAAGCCAACCTCACCTGCAAGTGGTGCACCTGCAGATCAACGGACGAGGCTCTGGCAAACAAAATGTCCCAATAAGCGGCAATAGGCTCGCCACCTATTACGTGGGATCAAAACACTGGCGAAAAGTGGGCGTTTAATATGCCTCTGCCTACCCCTTCGGGGAAAAAGGCGTGAGTCTATGTATGTATGTATGTATTCAAACAGTGTTTGTACTGTAGAAGCGAGCTATTCGTGCAATTTACAGTCTTGGATCAAGGCATTCTCTGAGGGAAAATTTAAGGTAATTAAAATAATGACTGTCGCATCTCAATATATTTATGAAAACTTGATATACGTCAGGAAAAATATAAATAGGTTTTCGAAAATAAGTGACATGCATAGTATAAATACACGAAATAAGAATAATCTTGTGCTACCTTTAACTAGACTGCAAAAAATTAGTAACTCGTATAAGTGTCAAAGTATACGCTTCTACAACAAAATTCCAGGCAATATTCAGGCATTAAGTTTAAATAAATTCAAAGTATATGTTAAGCAGAGTTTGTGTTCCAAAGCGTACTACTCAGTAAAGGATTACTTAGAAGACAAGAATGCCTGGGATTGAGTTTCTCCAATTTGCATGCAGGCTAAAATGTCATGTAAATAGTATAATATTATGAATATTTGACATTTGTAATTTATCTATATTGTTATTATTTATATTCTGACATTCTAAAATGACATCAGATTATTTTTATTTACTTTATTAGTAATTATTGTATTATGCTTTTGACATTTAAAAATTGACATTCAATTATTTTATTTATGTCTTGACATTTCCAATAATTTAAGTGACATTTAATAATTTTATTTACATTTGTAATTAATTTCTTTTTTTTTGACATTTTCAAATTGACATTAAATAATTATTATTTATTTAGTGAAATTTTAATTTAGATGACATTTTATTGTATAATTTTTATTTTAATATTATTGTTTACAACATGTACTCAACCTTATAATAAAATGTAAGGAGGAAGTACTATGCAGGAATTAGTAAACTTTTCAACTAATATTAGTGACAACCTGTCTGGTGGCTTAGGCTGGCATGCTTATGCATACACCTACTGATGACGTGGAGGCATAATGATTCAGATCGTGCTGGCTCCCTCAATCAAGGTTGAGCCGTACGATGGCTGTTGAATGCGGGCCATTAGCGGGCTGAGTCAGTTATAAGCGTCAGATGATATCCTGGATTGTACTCGCATCTAAACCTATTATGTCTGGACTTCAAAAGAATATAAACTAAAAGATGAAATATAATGAAATGACAAAAAAAAAGCAATGACTCTGAGTTTGTTTCGGCCTTTCTTCTCAAGAAGTCATTTAGTTAGTAAAAGCCGGCATCATCTAGAATAGTGTTTTGAGTTGTATAAGTGTTGTAAACAACCAAAATGCAGAAATAAATATGTCTTTATGTCTTTAATGGTGATATTTCACGTCAGTCAGCTTTTGGGGCGAATGAGTTTTAATGTGAAACGTTAACATATTTTCTTATGACATTATCTGTTTAATGTTATTAATGATCACATATTGTGTTGGAACATAATTGGTATGTTAACTATATTCGTTTTGTCGTTTGTTATTTGCTTAATTAATTTAATCTGTTTGTGATATTTGAAAGTTAAACAAAATCTTAAATCTATTAGTTATCTTATTCTTCTTTAAAGAGGATGAAAGTAATGATGAATAAACTGAAATTGATAACTAAATGCCGAATAACTGTTTTAGTTTGGTACAGTGTTTGTATATTGTAGCTATGAGAAGTACCTGAATAAAACTTAGTCCATCTAGGTACCAATTATCAAAAATTAAATACAAAAGTTGCGGACCATTTATTCAAAGTATAGATGCATCCATTATGCAAATGAGAAATCTGATACGAGATCAATTATCGATTGTTAACGAACTAAACTATGAATGTGCACGTAAAGTTCAGATGTATTTCGGGATTAACAAACGACTTACGGAAAACAGATAATCACAGAAAATATCAGGCAATGAATAAAAAGACATTTACCTACGTCTCAGTTTTCCTTTGGGTGGTGCAGTAATACGTAGTCGACAATTTCGTAAATAAATCTAGAACGAATAGGTACATGATTGGAAGTAAACAGTGTTAGCATTGTTCTTTTGTCAAAGCACGTATGATTAGTTCCCAGAGTGAACAGTGGTGTTAGCAGCTGGACAAAGACGGGCCAACAAACTTGTTTAAGTTTGCAGGTCGTCTCTCCTTCGCAAATAGGCAACTTGTAACGTATTAACGCTCAATAAACTACGAACCAAAGAAAAATATTCATATTTTTAATCCGTATAAACCTTTACAAAAAGCTCTCTTGATACACAATATTGATAACTGAATCACAAAAAAATATTTTCCCTCGTAAAAAAGTGGTTTCAATAACTGAAATAAAATTTTTCGCGGCATGTAAATTTCTTTTGCCCGCCAGCCGTTTTTATTTCCGTTTCGGACAATTGACCGCGGCTATGCAGGCGAGGCCAATTTATATGTTTATATCAATATACATAACTGTATGATAGTCTTTTAAGTTTTTTTCGGGTATGTGCCACTTACCTTCATTTCGATTATCTGACAATTCGGAACCATTGCAAGTGCCATGATCACGGAAATGCTATGAGTAATTATTTGCCAATATTCATTTTAATTAGATGTTCAAATGAAAGTAAGCTTTCTTTGTCCTTTCGTAGAATCATATTATTACTATTTAATTATTTTATTTTATTCAACACTTTCACGACTAATTCTGCAAGTTAAAGATAGTTTGAATGCTGTACGACTTACACTGTAAATAATGCTGAGATAAGCGAGCCAATTGAGCAATCCTGTCTCTTACTTGCCACCATAAAATATTAGGTTTCTACTCATCATCTCAGCTGTATACTCTTGGCAGAGTGGTTTTGGTTGCTTGATGCCGTACCTACAAGATAAAGGACACGCATACTGACCATTAATTTTTCACTTTCTGTGATCTGAACCGCTTCCCAGACAATATCTCTACATTGCTGCCGGTTCGTCGCACTGCGAGGGCACTCAGCCAAGGTACCCAATATACAAAATAGGTATATTTTTGTACCTCACGGGTATAAAAAGGTCTTTTATAGACTTATATACATTACGTTTAATAAAAATAATAATTTTCCAAGTATCAATCATCCATAAGGTGAAAATTCCAGTCTGAAATCTGAACTTACCTAAGTTGGCACAGACCGTGGTCTACTCATAACTAGCCGGCAGGACAACACGTGCCTCGACTGCCTCGCTAATCTAATTTCCGATATCTTTGTCTACACTATCAAACAGATCGACCCACTATGTACCCTATCGCGATACGTTTAAGATGTTATTGCGTTATTCTATTAGGATTTGTAGGTACATTTTGTAGAAATATTACGCCAATCACCCTTTAAGTCTATCTTATGCAAAGGAGTAATCCCGTTTTTTTTTTGTTTTCTTCACGAAAGAACAAGCCATCATGTATTACAAGTCATCAATTTTGTCAGAGTCCCACAGGCATTTGTAGCCTACTCAAAAAGACCATCGTTGTGTCCTCGCGAATCGCGCTTTGCATACTTTGTCGCGACAAATATGGTTAAAAAATGAAATGATAATGCATATCTGTAACCTTTTAAATGTTTTTTTTTTAATTCAAACTTGGTACAGATAAAACTTGTCTTCGTAAACACATAATAACTTGTGAAGAACTGTCAAGAATCAAAAGCGAGTTCAAAGCGCAGCATTGTTTAATGTAACATAACTGCGTTCTGCTAAACTACGGGATCCTACAAGACTACATGAGTAAAACGATAATAATATATATATATACTTTAGCCGTGTAAACGACGAGGAGTCTTTCTACTTCTTTTTCTTCGTGTGACTGTGTGGCCAACTCTGGTGTCGGAGTTTTCAGCCCGCCCATAGGCCTCCGACATAGACTAAAGATTCTTGTCCTGAAACAAAAACTGGGAACGAAGTCTTTACGTACCGAAGCACGGTAACACTCTGATGAAAATAATACCACAATTGCCGCAACTCATCCAAATGGCGCCCCATGCAAGCGTTGCCTAACTTTGCTGACCTATTACGAACGACAAGCCAAATCACGCTACGAGTGCTAAAATATATTTTTTTTATAGACTCACGCCTGTATCCCCGAAGGGGTGGGCAGAGGTGTAACGTTAGTAACATTACATCCACATTTCGCCTTATGAACTTTAGGTCCCACGTAATAGGGGGCGACCCTATTGCCGTTACCGGGCACATCACCTGACTCCGTGCTGCTACTGAGAATTTGGAAAACCCAGCAACACTTTTGCTCGATCCGGGACCTCCGATCAGTAGTCGCATACGCTATCCACTGGACTACGGAGGCAGTAGACTGGACTACGGAGGCAGTCATAAAAATTTGAAAATTAGGACTCCCACCGCATTTGTCTGTAAGGATGGTAGGATGGATGGATGGTTAGAATACTTTTTCAGGCAAACATAGATTTTAAAGAGACATTCCAAAAATATAGCTTACTTAGCTTACATTAGTGCAAGTATAGCTTACACTAATGTGTAAGATTCAATTTAAATAGTGATAGCACTAATGTTTAATAAATAGATATCACATAATTATGCTACCTTGTGTCGCTATAGCCAATACTCACATAAGCGAAGTCTAGGTTAAATTCTAGTCTTTATTGTAATAAATAGATTTGCATTAATTCAAAACGTTATCATACTTTACGTGGCTGCTAAACCTAGGGATAAAATTTTCATATTCATAAAGTATAACGATATCGTTTATGAGAGAAGTTTAAAAATCTCAGCGTAGCCAAGTTGTTCGTTCGTTACTTGTTAAGTTTACGGTGCTAGACAGTCTCGCTCACTATTACTTTATACTTTAAAACTTTATCGTGAATCTTCTGTATTGTATGATGGATATGTTTCAGTGTCGTTCAAAGGTAGATGATATTTTTGTACTTTATACAACTTCGCATGATAAGACGCTGAGCCAAATGTCTGCCGTTTCGAACTGCATCGAGTGTGAGAAGTATGAAGGTCATCATGCTTCTAGCGTCCTCCCAGTGACAGCCCAGGGTTCGCTTACTAGTCTAACCGGATTTGACAGAATATGCTTTTCCACAGAGTGACTGCGGTCTAACCTCCGCCACCCGAAGGGATAGAAAAATTTCATGGTTAAGATAAGATTAGTGTCAGATTTTAGAGATAAGTTCTAACTCCCTATAACGACTATCAAAGATCTTCATGACAGGCAACTGCATAAAGACCTCTCCGAGACACGGGGCAAGCAATAATTAACGATTCCACATAACTCCGAAAAACCAGCGATGCGCGCGGTGAATTCGAAGCCGATACCCTCTGCATGGCATAAACGTATTACCAAGGAAATGATGACATCAACAGAACAACAATCTTTATCAATCAATGAATGCACTCAGGTTGAAACCACTCCTACAACAGATGGTGACACTGTGCAAAACAAGATAGAATCACACTGTAATGAAAACTTGTTTTCTACGACAAATGTCCTTACGGATTTAGAAAAGCAATTGAACTTTGCTAAACAAGAGATAGACAACCTCAACGAACGATTGTATACTTTACAACGCGCAGTACAGTCGGATGGAAAAGTGAACTCCGAATCATCTCAACCAGTCGAGGATGTTATATTATCTGTAAATACAGTGAAGCGGAAACTTTGTATTTTGACTAACACCGGCTCACATGGTACACAGCGAGCTGTAGAAGAGGCATTCGGCCCTTATTTTAGCTACTGTCGCCCTACCTGCCTAATTGTAACATAGATCGACTACTACAAAATATTGATAAGAAGTTAAATAATTTTGATATGAAAGATTATTGTATTATTATGTTAGGACCAAATGATTTCAAGACTGAGCGGAATTTCACAAGTCTAATTAAATCTATAAGGACTTCTCTAGAACATATATATATACAAATATTATACAAATATAATAATATGTACTCCCTTCTATGTCTGCGGGGCACCAATGTATAATTACAAAATTGAATTGTTTAATAACCTTTTATATCAGGATGTTCAAAACCATAGCTATGCATATTTCTTTGACTCAAATTCCTACCTGCCTTTAGAAATGTTTTCATATCAAACAGGTGAAGTTATGAAAAAGGGCATATGGCACATATTTAAAAAGATTATGGATAATATTAAAGTTGATATAAATGTTGATTGTTCCGCCATAGTAATTCCAAGTAGCACTAAAATAGATAATAACACATGTTCTCAGTTTTTTCGCGAGCAGTATGAGTAGTAAAAACGTTTTACCTAACAAAATTTGTCACAAAATCATGAAGTCCGGAACTCAAAGAAATATGAAGAAAATTATATTATTTTACCAAAATGTGAGGGGCTCCGCTCTAAAACAGTGATTTGTCACAATAATGTTACGTCACTTGCATGTGATTTTATTGCTCTAACTGAAACCTTTCTCAATAGCTCTGTAAATAGTGCTGAACTTTTTCCTTCTGACTACACTGTGCTCCGTAAGGATCGAGCTGGTGATGTTGGATGGGGTGGTGTACTCTTGGCAGTAAAGAATTGCTACACAGTCAAAAGAGTTACAGACATTGATGATTTAACTGATGACAAAGAATTAATATTCGCCAAGATTACATTGAAAAATATTAAATTGTTTTTAACAGTTGTGTATTTACCGCCTAGCTACAACGATAAACAATATAAAGACGTCTTAACGTGTATAGAGAATGCTATCAATATGTATTCAGACTGTCAGGCTGTAGTAGTCGGAGATTTTAATTTAAATTCTTGCTCAAACTCCATTAAGACTCAATTTGAAATGTTTTTAGAATGTGGTAAATTACGTCAGTGTAATAATGTTTACAACAAATATGGATGCATCTTAGATTTGGTTCTAACGAATCTTACTCCCACTAATATCGATATAACGTCTGATACTGAACCTCTAGTGCCGCCGGATGCCTATCACCCACCCTTAGAGATATTCCTAACCCTCCCGAGAAGTGCTAAGATCGAGATTCCGCCGCCCAAGAAACACAACTATATTAACAATGTTGAGTGGAATTTTCGCAGGGCAGATCTCATGGGATTATATACCGATATTGCAAGTATTGACTGGACAGACATCATGCAGGAGCAAGACGTTAATACTGCTGTTAATACATTCTATGACAAATTAAATCATGTTATCAATGTGCATGTCCCTCTAAAATCAATATCATCTTGTCATAAGTATGTATATCCACCATGGTACACGGGTGAAATAATTCATTATATAAAACTAAAATATTTCAATCTGAAAATGTTTAAAATACATGGCCTTCCGTTTAATAAAGAAATGTTTCGATATTATAGAAGCAAAACTAAAGCACTTATTAATTCCGCATTTAATAAATATATAAATAAGGTTGAAAGCAATATAGCTCACGATCCCTCATCGTTTTGGCAATATGTAAAAGACAAACGCAAAACAAAGCAGCAGTGTAAGCAATTTATCTATGGTGGTAAGATGGTTGAAGGCCAAGAGGCCGTAGATGCTTTTGCCAAATATTTCAGTTCAGTTTTCCACAGCAAAGCCCCGTTGCTAGACCCAGAATCTGCATCCGATTTAATCAGTTCTGGCTATGCAGCGGATGTAACTGTGGATTACATAAATATGTTGCGGCAGGCGGTACGTCGCCAAAAAATATCATCTGCTTATGGACCGGACAACATACCGAGTTTCTTAGTAAAGGACTGCATTTCCGTTTTAGAGGAACCACTTCTGTATTTGTTTAATCTCTCTTTAAAAAACACCCTCTATCCCAGCAAGTGGAAACTCTCTCGGATAACACCAGTGCCTAAAACTGCATCTGCAACAGACATTGTTAACTTTAGACCTATTGCAGTGCTGTCTGTCTTTGGAAAACTTTTTGAGAATGTTCTCAACGATCGCATATTTGGACAAATTAATCGGCATATACACGACTCTCAACACGGCTTTCGCCCAGCACGTTCTACTTTAACGAACCATATCAAGTTTGTGGATTATGTAATTGCTGGGATGAGGTCAGGTTGTCAAGTTGATACAGCATATTTTGATTTTGCTAAGGCGTTTGATCTTATTGATAATGATGTTCTACTAACTAAGTTCATTCAGTTCGGCATTCGGATTTGGTATTAATCTCCTGATGTTTATGGCTGACTATGTAAGGGATCGCAGGCAATATGTAAAAATAGGTAATTATCGATCACATGAGTACTTTACTCGGTCCGGAGTTAGCCAAGGCAGCAACGCTGGGGCCAACCTTGTTTCTCATTATGATAAACGATCTACCAAGTGTGCTCTGCAAGTCAGAGTGTCTGATGTTCGCTGACGATCTAAAATTATTCCTCTCCGTCACTGACACTACTGATTGCGCGGCGCTCCAATCTGATATAGACGCTGTTCATGAATGGAGCGTGAGAAACAGGTTATCTTTTAACATATCCAAATGCAAAACAATGACTTTTTCTCGGTCTCGTTCTCCAATATCATCAACACACGTGTTGGCGGGTACATCATTAGAGAAAATCAATTCGATACGCGATTTAGGATTAATTATTGACCATAAGGTAAGTTTCCAGAATCATATTAAGCAAATCTGTAAAGATGCTAACAAAGCCTTGGGATTTGTAATTAGAACATCTGCTCAATTCAATAATATCTCAGTCATAAAACTGATATACAATGCATATGTACATACGTAGTAAATTGGAGTACAACTCTATTGCATGGAATCCACAGGAAAAAATTCATACACTTACAATCGAAAGAGTTCAGCGAAAATTTGCTCGATATATTTACAAACGCGAGTATGGATACTACCCTTTTCTGTATCCGTCCATGTTTGTGTATGGTATGGTGGGCCTTGATTCTTTTGAACTTAGGCGAAAGTTTAAGCACATAATGCACTACATCTTAATGTTAAATAATAAGGTAGGCAATCCGTCGGTACGTGAATGTATAAGTTTTTTTGTGCCAAATAATTACGTCCGTGGATGCAAACGCCGGCATCATCGGCTCTTAACCTGTCCTCCAACATGGCGTGTCCAAAACGCTGCTAAAAGTCCCACTGGGCGCGCTATCAAACTATTGAATGACTTTATGCAAACTAATATTGATGCAGACATATTTTTTGACAACTTTGGTGTGTTGTCTGAATACGTCTTGACGCATTTGAATTCTTCGCCTTGACCCTATTGATATTTTAATAGTATAATTTCTGTATTTTAATAATTATGTATTTTTTTAAATTCATTAATTTTGTGGTTTTAATTATCTGTATTAATTTCAATTTCTCATTTGACATTTTGTATTGTAATATTCTTTTAATGTATATTTTTAATGTAAAGTACCTATATTATCATTGTACTATTGTTTTTAATTGACATTGTACTTTAATATTAGTTTATGACACTATTTGCAAATGTAGCTTAAACATATAAGCGTATTGGTTAGCCCTGTAAGCTTGTATTGTTTGTTTTTGTAAATAAATGGCAGTCGGTAGGTATCTCCACTAGGCTATTGCTGCCTTTTCTGAAGGTAGAGGGCCGCGATGAATGTGACGGTATTATCCTTCGGACATTGCAGGTGTCTATGGAGGCGGTGATCACTTACCATACAGAGACCCGCTTGCTCGTTTGCATTTCTAGGTAATAATAAAAAGAGGTGGTCGAAAAGAGACAGGGCAGTTAAGTAAAAAATGGATGGACTGTGTGAGGATGGATAAGAAAGGGATAGGGGCAAATGTAAGGATGTCAAGCGACAGAGCAGTATGGAGGCGAAGAACATACTGCGCCACCCCAAATAAATAGGGACCTGGGCAGAGGGAAGGGCCACGGGTGCAGAGCAGTAGTCGTAAATAACGCGGTATAACCGCGGGCTCAGTTAGTACTTTTATAAAAATAAATTCTTAATCGTTTTACTCAGCAAAAGCAAACAAGGTTCTCAGTAAAACGAAGTGCAATGCAATCTGTGCAACAGACAGCCAAGGTAGACCAGGCATTATAAACAGGCTTTCTTTAATTCTCACTTATATTATTTAGGAACGTAATGGAACCAAAATAATAGCACTATGGAGCACTAGTTTAAGCGACCGCTTTTAAAACTGCGTAAATTATTCTGATTTCGGTCCCCATACCTTGCTTTTTCTGTCTTTCTTTTTTGTTTAAAAGGACAACTGCCGAACTAGGAATAAATCCTATGCCTCGGGAGACTTGACACACATTCAACCAACGGACACAAAGAACACCCAGACCCGGAACAACAATTTGTGGATCACACAAAGTTGTCACGTGTGGGAATTGAACCTTGAACCATACTCTGTATGATGTATTGTTTTTGTTGTTTCGAATTTGAGTGTCCATTGGTTGAATGTTTCCACGCTACATAGGCTATATTCCAAGTGCAGGAGTGTGCTCAAAAATAAGAATGTAATTAAATCAATGTCATCTCTCATAAAACAAGCAGCTTAAAAAAAATTACTATACTAAAATATTCTGATTATATAAATCGTATTATACCTAAATGGACACATCATTTACATAAATTTTTATTACTTATCATATTTGTACTGAAATATTCTCAGTCCATTAAATTTTTTTTTTTTGAAATTTGATGCCGTCCGATGTATAATACATTTTAAACTGCATTTAAATACAGTCGTTCCAAAATCTAAAATAAAGGTAATAAAGCTAGCATTGTCAATGGTTTAAAAAGTTGTTATTATTGGTTCCCGTTCTATACGATAATCCATCACAGAGATATGACGCAAAAAGTGATTTATTGCGCACGTCCTTGGTGATTTAAAATTTTAAACAGCTTGGTACTTTCAGTACACTTTTGTTGAGGAAATTTGTTTTTGTTTTGTGTATGTTTTTGTTGATATGGTGTGCGTTTAATATACCGGATACACATTATATTACATTTAATTTTTAGTATGTCTGTATCATATGTATATTAGACAACTAGCAAACTGTTCAATGATTTTAAATATTGCATTAAGGCCAATAAGTTTCCACTGATGTAGGTATAAGCTATATAATTCATTTTTGTGGATTTGGTTAATAAACATCCATCCACAAACCGTTACGTTTATAAGAATTTCCTGTAGTAGAGGATGTATCATCCTCCTTAGAAATCTTTTGTATTTTCATGGTACCTACTGTTTTTTACGCTGAAATAAAACAAGAACATCTATTGTGACAGAAATAAGTCTGGAGTTTTCTGTACGTACGGCTAGATACGTGCTTACTAAATTTGATTACTTTAATAAATTTAATCACTGGGGTTACATTTATTTCAGCTATCAAACTGAGTTTAGCTAAGTCTTCGAAGCAGTGATAACCCATTGGAATCAAACCCACAGCATGCACCACAAACTTAGCGAAGTTAAGTGTATTATGTTTTGTTATCATCGCTTGCCAATCAGTGAAGGTAACAATCGTGAGGAAACCTGCATGTCAGAGTTCTCCACAATGTTCCAAAAATACTTGTGATGTCTGTCAACCCGCACTTATCCAGCATGGTGAACTAACGCCTAACCCTGTGAAGAGGCCTGAGCCCTACTGTGAGCACAGGTCTCTTCACAGAGTATAAGCAAGGCCGATGACGATGCAATCTTCTACATAATATTCTACATAATATCGCTAGAGGGCGCTAGGCGTAGTAGACCTCTTCTTAGTACGTCTCTTAAATATTTTGTTATTAAAAATCCCAATTAAAATTTTGGACAGTAAATTGTGTAAAAAAGTGACAATGGTTATGTGATGCATCTGTGAGAACGTTATCTAAAGTGATTATCGAGTACAAATATACCTAATATTGGTGTTTACGAAAGACTGGACATAACAATCCATAATACGTGATATTTAAACAAGTCTATTGTTAGTATTATAGTGTGTACGTACCTATGTGGCTGAAACATCGAGAACATAGACAGATAAGTGAAATTATTGTTATATGCAGTGATTTAAACCAATTACAGTCATATAATTCGTTTTTTATTCAAATTTTCCATCTATCGGATAATCACTGCACTACGACTAACTTATCTTACTAGCGACATCTGTTACTGATTACCTGTACTAAGTGGAGCACTGCAGATTAAGGTGCCCAAGCGCATCTCTCTGTGACAAGAGCACATCAATCGTCGCAATCGTTCGTTGTTGATCCAATAGAGGGACCTACTGTGAAGTTATATATTGCCGGCCTGCCGTAACAATTAGTTTCTGCCATCGATAACAGAGAGCGTTGGTTGTTCCCAAGACTAATAACAATGTCTAAAACAAATTCCTGCGCTGGGTGTTTAAATATAATTAAAAATAAAGATTTTATGAAATGCAGTGTATGTAATAGCACCTACGATCTTGCATGTGCCAACATAACTGAGAAGCGCTTTACCAGTTTCTACAGCGCTGCTGGCAAGGACCGTAAATTGTGGACATGCCCGGACTGCAACAACAAGCGACCAAAAGGTGACAACTCAAAAACTCCGGTGAGATGTGAGCTACCCCAGGACGATGAAAATGAAAGTTGCCTTGATAATGTGACTCGCCGCACCAAAGCCAAAACAAGTTGTACAAGCCCTCTATCTAATACCGATATTATCTCCCTGATCAGGAGCGAAATCAAATCCGCTCTACGCACTGAATTGGCGCCAATAAACGAAAAATTAACCGATCTTCAAAACAGTGTTCAGTATATTAGTAACCAGTATGACGACTTAATAAAAACAACCAATAAAATTGTAAGCGACTACAAGAGTTTGCAAGTCGAATGCGACACACTGCGCTCGACCGTCACTGATATGTCCGAGCGTTTGAACACACTTGAGCAACATTTAAGAGAAAATAACATTGAGATACAAGGTGTTCCTCAACACAAGAACGAAAATGTTGTTGAAATTGTCAAGAAAATTGCGGATGTGGTATCCCTTAAACTAAACGACACGGATATCTTAACCTGTACACGAGTTGCCAGTATGAAGAAGGATAATAAGAAACCGAAAGCTCTGATTGCAAGACTGAGAAGTCCCCGCTGTCGTGATGAATTTTACTCGGCAGTCGCCCGCTACAACAAGGCTAACCCCAACAAAAAGCTAGGCTCCGCTCACTTAGGTATCATCGGCGAAAACACACCCATTTACGTTTCCGAACATCTTTCACCGGTAAATAAGGCACTGCATGCCGCTACCAGAGTTAAAGCTAAAGAGCTGGCATATAAATTTGTATGGGTTCGCAATGGCCGCGTATTTATACGCAAAAATGAAACTTCACGTTTCATTCATATTAGGAACATGCAGACACTTGACACATTATCTTAGTAATTAATTGTATATACCTATGTTATTCTTTTTTTTTATTCTTTTGCACGATCTGCATGCAATTTTACTTACCTATTAATGGACCAGTTGTCGATATATTTTCAAAACGTTAGAGGCTTAAAAACAAAAACTTCAGACTTCATAGGTTCGGTATTAGTTTCAAATTATGATGTTATTTGTTTGTGTGAAACTTGGCTCGATGACACTGTTGCTTCCTCTGAAATATTTGACACCAGATACACCGTTTATCGTAATGACCGCTCTCAGGACTTCATGAGCAAGTACAGTAAGTCGCGTGGCGGTGGGGTACTCGTTGCTGTTAAAAAGTCCCTTTTATGCACTCCACAGTCTAAATGGCACTCGTCAATTGAAGATGTCTGGGTAAACATTCGATTAAAACAAGGTAACTTAATAATATGTACGGTTTATATCCCCTCCTACATCAGTTATGATGACTATCAGGATTTCTTAGACAACTGCGAAAATAATATATTATTATCTTCGACTCATCTAACTCTCATTGTCGGTGATTTTAATCAACCAGATATCGATTGGTCTCTCTCACAAACTGCAACAACAATGCAAAACCGTAAAGCTATAGCGCTGCATGAATTCATGGCTAGAACTGATCTGACCCAATCAAACCACATACCAAACAGTCATGGTGGAATATTAGATCTCGTCCTACACTCCGCAAACACACCATTCACTGTGATGGAATCTTCAAACTTGACCCGGTGTGACGCTTATCATCCCTCCCTACACATATCTGTTAGCTGTAGCAAGTTATCTGCACTAAAAGACAAACAGACAACAGGATATAATTTCTTTAAAACAGATTATTCTCAAAGTATCTACGAGTTGTTTCAGATTCCATGGACTGAATATGTCAATTTAACGTGTGATGAATTTGTGGATGCACTCTACGCACACCTTTGGGAAATTATAGATAAAAACACTCCTAAATTGAGACCTAAAAGAAACTGGCCACCATGGTTTTCTTACTCATTAATAAAAATCTTGAAAGAAAAAAACAAATATCATTTACGTTACAAAAAATACGGTAACCCTCGAGACCACGACACATTTTCTTTGTTAAGATCAAGAGCTAAGCGTGTATTTGACACCTGTTTTAAATCTTACATACTTAAAACAGAAAGTAGTCTCTAACATAAAGGGCTTTTGGAAATACGCCAAATCTAAGAAATCGAATAATGACATGCCCAATCTAATGCACTACAACACTGACTCAGCCAACACAGGTGTTGATATCGCTAATTTATTTGCCAAGCATTTCTCCTCTGTCTACAGTGACCCTACTACGGAACCATTTCAGCCCCGTTTCCCGGAGGCCTGCACCAGTATCTCATCCATTGTTCTGTCACCTGACCAAGTAAAAACTGCTCTCAAATCAATCGATATCACAAAGGGTGCGGGTCCCGACGGTATACCACCTATATTTATAAGAAAATGCTCTACAGCCCTGTTTAAACCTCTCTCTTTAATTTACAATAAATGCCTTGGTATAGGATATTTCCCCCAAACTTGGAAGATAGCGCACATAGTGCCTATACACAAATCCGGTGATAGATCAAACGTAAAAAACTACAGACCTATTAGCATCCTAAGCTGCTTTGCAAAAATCTTTGAGAGTTTGATCTACGAGCGAATAAGCTTCTATTTAAAACCGATAATAAGCCCTAGGCAGCATGGTTTTGTGACCGGTCGCTCTACCACGTCAAACTTGCTTACATATATTCACCACATAAGTAGCTCATTTAATAATCGTATACAAGTAGACTCACTATATACTGATTTTGCAAAGGCATTTGACAAAGTAAATCATCGTATTCTGTGTCAAAAAGCTCAGCACCTCGGTATACATGGCTCATTACTGCGATGGTTAATATCCTATCTCTCCCATCGTGCACAAATCGTCAAAGTATATGGTTTCGAATCTCAGTCTTTCATAGCAAAATCCGGTATACCTCAAGGTTCAAATCTTGGCCCTTTGCTATTCATTCTATTTATTAAGACCTAGTCACCTCTGTTAAAAGTAATTGCCTCGCCTACGCTGATGACTTAAAGATATATAGTGAAGTAAAAACTAATGAAGATTGCATCATGCTACAAAATGATATAGACTTATTATACCAATGGTGTGCAGAAAACAAAATGTCTTTAAATGTATCAAAATGTCAAGTTATATCATTCACTAAAAATAAATCTCCCATTTACTATCCGTATAATATAAATAATGAAACTTTAACTCGCCAAATTGTTATCAAAGATCTCGGTGTTTGGTTTGACTCTAAGCTAACGTTTAACCAGCATTACGGGCACATAGTTACACAAGCTAATAAAATCATAGGATTCTTATGGCGTATAGCAAAACCGTTCCGAAAGCCAGAAAGTATATTGCTACTATATTTTACGTTGGTCAGAAGTATACTGGAATATGCATCTCTAATATGGTCTCCCTTTTATCATACTCACACCGATAGAATTGAAGGTGTCCAAAGACGCTTCCTCCGCTATTTAAGTTCTAAGTTTGGTTTGAGAAGAAAATTACCATCGTATGAATCGAGACTTAAGCACTACAAGCTGGACACCCTTGAATCTAGGCGCATAACATACGAGTACTCCACGCTGTATAAAATTATTAATGCTCACTGGGATGCGAGCGAGTTGTTGAGCCGAATTTCTCTAAAGATAGGTGGTAGCAAACGAACTCAGAAATTATTTTCTCTGCCTACTAGTACTAATAATGTAAGTCACTACGACCCAGTCGTTAGAATGTGCAGAAGATACAATGACCATTCCAAAGAGCTTGATATTTTTTATGAGAGTTACGGTGAATACGTGCGAAAATGTAAACAAATAGTCCAATCAGAATTTGGCAGTCGTTAGATGTTTTGATTTGTTTAATTTTATTTGAGTTGGTTTAATTTTATTTGAGTTGGTTTAATTTTATTTGAGCTGGTTTAATTTTATTTGAATTTGTTTAATTGTATTTGAATTTTATTTGAATTTGTTTAATTTTATTTTAATTCTCTTGATTATGTTTTGAATTATTTAATTTTATTATTTTTTTTATTCCAATTTGATTATTCTTATATTTAATTTTATTTTGTATAATCTCATTTATTTTCACAATTTATTTGACTATTCCCTATTCTTATATTCTAGTTAGCCCTTAATTTAGTTTCCATCTTAACTACAAATGCTGTGCTCAACCATAATCGGACTTCAAATTTACATGTATACTATCCTGCTACTGTAACTATTCAACATTGTAATTTGTTTTCTGTAGTTGTGCCTATTATTAAATAAATAAATAAATAAATAAATAATTTTGGTGTCACATTGAGACGCAACAAATAAGGCTATTTCTCTGCCAAATTTATTCGAAATTTAGCTGGATTGATCTTTATCATACCGTAAAAGAGAGCAAAACACTTATTTAAGTTTAGACAGTACCGTAAGAATATAATGGATCCTTTACTTGTCTTGAGCTGATTTCGAGCTTAGGCACCTGAATAACCTTTCGCAATTCATTGCTGAAAAAGGGCATCATATTTGCGTCACAATACATTTTTCAGTCAAGAGGAGGGCCATCTAGGCACATAGGCCTTATTGTCGAGTTTTTTCGTCGTTTCCCGAAGATACTACTGGCTTCGTGTATTCTCCATACTCCTCTTTTACGATACTTACGGAGTAGGTTAGTAACACTTTATATTCTTAACAAATCACCCACGCTGACACTTTTACAGTATGCGATGAACAATTAAACTCTATACGAATTGTCTTATTGTATTCAGGAAACAAATACATTCATCACGAATACATTTTTTATTTCAGCTAAAAACAAAATTGTGAAAACTGAGTATTATTTATTATATTTATAGGTATTATTGTGAATCATTGTACCCGTTACTTGTTATAATTTATCGTTGGTCGTCAGCAAGTGGGTTCCGCTAAGAGCCGTATTTGTTTCACAATTTAATTAACTTCGGCTATATAATTTTGTCATAATTTAGTACTAATGAATAATATGGTATGCTACTTGTCATTCTCAGGGAAAATCTACCCATTTCTGTCCAAATTGGTGAAACCTTACCTAAGTTTTAAATTTGGAAAACGTTTTACCATTAGGTAGCGATAACCTTGTGGCAGGAGTGACAGACTAGGACGCTGAGACTCTCGAGTTCCAATTCACGGTGTGAATCGCTGACTTTTCTAAGTAATATGACTATTGAATTGTTTATCATCGATTGCTTTGCCGCAACCTGCATGTATTAGAGTTCCTCGTGATGTTTCGGCAGTCATAAGAATATTTAGGGCCCGTAGCAGTCATGGTCCTATGGAATCGAATACTGAATGGATTGGTTTGCTAGTGCGTTGTAGATATATTTGATTGTCGTGATCGGGAACAGGCTTTTGTCTCTCTTTTCAACCGAAGGACGAGACATTCAATCATCCATGTGTTAAACATAAAACCTTCCTCTTAAATTGCTCTACTGGTGTAAATAGTATCAAAGTCTGTTCAGTAGTTTTGATAGACCGATTGACGCGGCAAATGCTTTGAAATATTTTGTCAGAATTGCATCATCAATTTAAAAACAGTAAGAAAAGCTAATACGAAACAAACTCAACAATGTATCGTTATTTAAGCGAACACACGGTCCTGTAAAGAGCGTACCAGTGGGATGGCTTCATGCAGTAATTCAGTGTAAATTGCTCGGTGGTGTGTAGTACATTACTGCGCGACATCCAGTGACGGGCTCTGCTATTGTTTGACTCACGGTTCGAATGAACGACCAATTGTGCATTTTGGTTATCCTTTTGTTTGTACAACGTATTTTAAAATAATTTTAGTATGGTACGAAGGGTTATCTTTCATTTTGGTGACTTGTGACGGTATTGAAATTAGGTTTTCGTTGCGGGTTTCAATAGCTTAACTTTACACGTGACTTAACGAGTGTCAGAACGTTGTTTTCAATGGTCACTGCTTCTGAACGTGGCCCTACAGAGGATACAGACTGTATCATATGTGTAGCCAGGTTCATACAGTAGTGAGAATAGTAGAGTATAGGATGAGACTAAGTAGTCCTAAAAAAGCTAGCGGATCCCGGGTTCAAAGGCAAGCCACTTGATTCGCAACTGGGAGAAAGCTACGAACCTTCCTAACCTTGTCCCAATCTCATTATGACAGTGCTAATAAAAAAAGAAGAAAATATTTTATATGTTTTTTTTTTTAATTTACTGACAAACAACGCATAGCCAAAACTATTAAAGATAAGATATATATAAGAAGCTGAAATTTAGCGTGTATGTTCCTTGAGGACCGTAGGGGTGACTAAGAACGGATTTCCTGAAATTGCCACGGGTATCGGGCAGAAACGATTAAATTAAAACCCGGGAATCGAAGCCAGGACCTCCGATCAGCAGTCGCATACGCTACCCACTGGACCTCGGAGGCATTCTTAGGAGGCAATTAAAAATATATGCGGACGTAGCTGCAGGCCACCTCTTCTAAGTTTATAAAAATCATAGATTGTCTATAACATAACATAATTATGAAAAGGCCATCGGTAGCATGCATTACATTTTAAACCAAGTTGAAAGGTCGGATTCATATTGGTGCTAGTGGACGGGGATTAGGTCCGTAATCTATCGATCGCAAGTCCGATGACTGGTCCGATTGGGGCGCGGCTGCAGAATATAATTATATTCCGAGCACGTCAGTTATTTGGAGATATCTGTATGACACTTCAGATCTTGCTGATTCGTATCCTATTATATTATAAACAATAATGTTTGTGAGGACGGATATTATGGATGGATGTTAGTTACTCTTTCACGAAAATATCACTGAACAAATGTTGATTGAACTTTGAGTAATGTAACATGTTTCTCAGAATAACTGTGATGCATTTTTTTTGCATTCAAGTAAATGTAATTAGTTTATACCCTATAAACTTATTACATTTACTTGAATGCCAGAAGCTTAGTTCGCGTGAGTTATACAGGTTTAATTGTAAAACATCAGGAACCTCGCAGGACTAGATAGTTAACATCATAAAAAGCAACACAACTGTGTGAGGTTCACCGAAAGTGCAATCATAACATATCACATAACAAGCACGTACTGTTAAAGATAATAGTCATACAAATTATGCATACAAAAATAAACACATAATTCTGCAGTATTTGTTATAAATTTGACGTAACTCATACGTAAAACATTAGTTTAATAGATAGTCTCATATCTTGGCGTGAGACTATTCTAACGCCTATATCTCCGAAGGGGTTGGAAGAGGTGTAAATATTACACCCACATTTCGCCATGAATTTTTAGGTCCCACGTAATAGGGGGCAAGCCTATTGCTGTTACCGGGCACATCACCAGACTCCGGGCTGCTACTGAGTATTCGTAAAAACCCAGTAACGCTTTTGCCCGACCCGGGAATCGAACCCGGGGATTCGGGTCAGTAGCCGCATACGCTATCCACTGGACCACGGAGGCAGTTTAATAGAGACCAGAGAAAATTCTCGTTGCGTTGTTGTATGCAAACTCAGATTGAAATCACCAAATCCGAACCGAAAACTCACATAGGTAAATCGAAGAAAAGAAAACACAATAAGGAAACCTATTCTCAATCCTCCAATCAAACAATCTCGTAGATATCGAAACCTTTTAAAGTCGATTACTTAATCCAGTTCAGGAGAATTATCCCGTGTAAACTGTAGTATCAAGCTCCAAAAACGTCTATCGATTTACCTAAACATTTTACGCCGTGTCCACGGAAGCATTCGAAGCACCGCATAAAAGACTGTAATAAATTCAATTGAACGACTGTCGCCTGCAGATATAACTCGCCCCGCGACTCCGCCCACTTTCTCCCGAGTCTCTTGCAACAGATTTCTTTAAAGAAGATTGCTAAAGGAACTTTAAAATGGCGGTAGTCGTTTGAATAAAACTTAACGATATTTCCCGTTTGCTAGCGGTAAATCTAACTAGGATGTGTCGGTGACAGGCTATCTGCTGCCCACGATTTATTCTTGATAACTAAATACGGGGACGTTGCTTTATTATATTTTTTTTGTAAACTGTACCGTTATTCTTGGGGGATATAAATTGCAATGGATTTTTAAAGGGTCTTTTTTCTGGACTTAAATTGATTGCATTTTAACTACGATAGAATATTAGAACTTAGAGAAAATCTACCACTTTACTCAAAGGGTAGATTGCGTTTAATTTTCTTTTATTATGTAGACTGGAAGACCCTCTGGCATTGCCATTGGTAGTATAAATATACTTTACACCGTAAAGTATATTTACCCGTACCGTATTTTCTTAAATTCAATGTATTTCAAGCACATTATTGTTTATAATTACTATTAGCTTTCTGCTCTACTTCACCATGGAAACTTTATGAGTGCTAACTCACTCATTTATATTGTCTCTCTATTTTGGCCCCCTCTAACTATGAGAAGGGTGAGGCCATAGCCCTTATCGCTAGTCAAGTCCTTGTTACCAAGCCAGACGTAACATATCTTTCGAGGACATTGCGGCGAACTCTTAGACATGCAGGTATCCTCCCAATGCATGTTTTCTTTCACCGTGTAACGAGAGATAATTAACAATTTAATAACGATAAAAACTGTACCTATAGCCATTTGCAAGGACCGATAAATATGCTCGATCTGGCTTAGGCAAAACTTCACATGTACATATATTACTGAATACGTAAAATAGAGTTTGTGCAACAAAAAAATAGTACGACGATGTACATTTAAGCCAAAAACAACCGTAATACTATATTGAATTTTACGTCCTGCCTCCTTTTGCGAACTCAAGATGCCATTCACCGAGCACCAGTTTGCCCATACAAGACCTTCTCTACACTTTGGCTGTCCCAGACACACATAACACTTTTGTTTGTAGTTCCTCTTTCAATACTAGTGTCAGTTACTTTGTTCCTTTGTACTACAGTAGATGCCTGGCAAGTATAGAGATGTAGTACTTTTGTTTTAAAATGTAAGGAGTATTCCACTAACATGAGATAATGTACCTATCTTTTTAGGGTTCCGTAGTCCACAAGGAACCCTTATAGTTTCGTCATGTCCGTCCGTCTGTCCGTCCGCAGCCTAGCTCAAAGACGCCTGGTGCTAGAAAGCTGATATTTGACATGAATATAGACGTAAGATATTGCAACAAAACTGTAGAATAAAATTTAAGAAAATATTTTTTTAAGGGGTTACATATAGTGGGGATGAATTTTTTTTTGGTTGAGTACCCCATCATGTGGGGTATCATTGGATAGGTTTTAAAAAAATATAATTAGTTTGCTCAAATCATTTTTCGATCAAGTGATTGGTTTGTCAAATATCAAGCTTTGAAGTGAAAAAAATTGTTAGACTCAAGTGTGTGTGTCCCCCCCCCCCCTCTGCCGCCTAAACTATTAATTTGGAAGAGGTGAAAAAAATCACAAAAGTAGTACATATAACGAATTTAAAAGGAAAACTATCACGGCTAAGTAGATATCACTAGTTTACGAGTAATCGTGGGTTAACTTATAAATACCTATTTCTGTGAGTTTACATTGGGCGCGCTGGCTTAATCTTAAAGATATACGTACTTTGGTATGTAATGTACAACGGTACTACGTGAGTATAGTAGTAGTATATCTTGGAAACCACATTTTATGTTTACAATACATAACTGGATACATACCTAGTATTTTTCTAAACAACACTTAGGTTCTTATAATAGTGTTATTGAAATTATATTTTCATCAAAATAGTCAGTCGGTTTTGTTGTACATTAATACTCTTTGCAGCAAGTCATTATGAGCAACTACGGAACCCTACATTGCGCGTGGCCCGACACGCACTTGGCCGCTTTTTTTTTTTTGAATGAGTGTGTGGCCTACTACGGTGTTGGCGTTCATTGGCTGACGGAAGGCCTCCGACATGGCCTAACGAGTCCTGTCCTTTTGCACGAACCTGATAACTTAGATAATAAAGTATTATACAGTGTGTTGATAAGAATTTGCAAATATTTTCCGGGGTGAATATACTACTATAACTGAATATAAATTAATGAAAAAATAACAGGTGCGGTGTATTGACCGTAGGGTTTAAAGCTTTACACAAACCGAGCAATCTCCATTAGGTACACAATTTTATTTCCTATTTAGACTGTCCAGTAACTACCAACTAATACAATATTATGATACCAACGCCTTCTGGAATAAAGCCAAAGCTTAACTCCATGAAATAACTAATTAGTGCAACTAATTACCTAGTACACACGTGGTGGTAATCGATCACTCGCCAAATGTTGACGGCACCACTCACCTACTGCAACGTACCTTAGATTACAATAAGTTAATGAGCTCGATATTAATAACTAGCTGTGTAACGCGGATTCACCAGCCGATCTCCGCTATGGATCTTAATATAATTAAACCTAACTAGTGGGTTAAACGAGAACTAAATAATATAACAACAGACTTACAGCCAATTTCAATATTCGATCTCTTATTGAATTTGATTACTAAAGAGAGACAGTTGACATTTTTTGTATCGAGCTTGTCTATCTATATCTAGTAGCCAAAAAATATATCAAAAATCTACGTCACGTAGCCAAATTGATAGATAGAATATTACAACCGGGCTTAAGTATACCTATTAAGTTTTTGCTTTACGTACTTGATACTTGATGGCACGGGCTGTTTCCGCAACTCCACGTCTTGGCGTGTATTTTGCGTGTTTGCTTTACGTAATAATATCATTAAATCCTGTGCAATGTATTTTTTATTATGAGATTCAGGAAGATACCTGATTTGCAGTTGCCCGCTGTATAAGCCGACTATGCTTCGACACGAGATTCGCCTCTGCACGAGGCATCCTCGTTGTCATGTCGTTGCTCATCGCTCCTGGAACCCATGCCATTCTTATATATCTCTTATCCTTGCTCATCAGAGGAGTTCAATATTGTCAATCTTCTTCTATTGCAATAGTTGGGTCAATTCGAGGGTGCGTGGTGGGATCCTCCTTTAGTATAAATAGTTCCGCCAAGTAACGCCTGATTCAAGTTTTAATAAATATATTTTTTCTATGCAGTATACATATACACACAAAAGTATCTCCCAAGAATGAAACTAAAAACCCTGTATCTATGCAACGTTATAAACCCAATATGTAAAGATCAACGTAACACTAAACGTTTTAACCTAAGTTCCGTGTTGGCAAGTTTGTTTAGTGCCGACAAAGGCTCGCCGAGGGCTGGGTTGATGATGTAACCACTACCTCTGTCGAACGAGACGTAGGTAATTTGTATTTATTGGTCAGTTGGTGTAGTGCTTAGAGATACTGACTGGTGAAGCGCAGGTCGTTCGATTCCAATATGGATATGTATTAAACTCTTGCGTTACTGACTGACTAACAGATAAGGTACCTAGGTACCTACAGCCAAAACTACCAGGCGAAATAATAATATGTTGAAATTTGGCACGTATGTTCCTTGCGGTCCATATTAAGAAGAGACTGTCCGAAATGCCGAAGAGATCGGGCAGAAAAAGTTTATTTGAAAAAAAATTGCGGTCGCATCTGCGCAACCTCTAGTTTAAGATAAATACTTTGAAAGGCACGATGGTTTATTCTTTATACGATTATGCGTGTAATTTTCTGTGTGTGTCGTCCGACGTAGAGATCGAATCCACACCACTTGGCTCAGTGTCTAACATTGAGGCGCCCCCTTAACCCACTACGCCATACATGCAGTATAACAATAATGCAAAATTCCCGCCGAAGCACAGTAGTAATCGCATGTAAATGTCACAACAGGCGGTCACCCATCCAATTGGTGACCTGATCAAACGTTGCTTAACTTTATAGATCTATTACCCGCTATCGGTCCCGGTCCTCATATAAGATCTATCCATGAATTTGGAGATTAGTGATCCATCGACGGTCCCTACGTATATAAAGACATGTCGAAAATGGCATTCTTTTTTTATTGCATCATTGGCTTTAGATTATCTATGCGCACATACTGACATACGATTTTTTTTTTAACTTTGTTTATTTACCTTATTTTACAAATCGTATAAAAGAACAAGTACTATAAATAAAACGAATAAGTGTCGTAGATACGGACATCTGTTACATATCTTTTTGTACGGTGTTATAAAATGCGTGCCACTTGGTGCGAATGCGGTCTTATATAAGGGGTTGGTAAAGGGTTTGTACCAAATTTCCTTCTCTTACAGTGCTGTTCTCTGCATAATATGCTCCCTCTGTCGGCTCTTACGATGATATGGGGTGGTGACATTCCGTATTCTTAATCCGTCACCACACGGACAGCGTATAAAAAGCTATATTAGACATGACTGACATTATTATCGGCGTAGAAACGGTCATCTATCAGTTTTTTCAAGAAAACGTAAAAAAAAAAAATTTGTGTAAATAGCATTATAAACCTCTTAAAACTGTTAAAATATTGTAGAAAGAAAATATTTATTACATACATACATATACATAGACTCACGCCTGTTTCCCGGAGGGGTAGGCAGAAACTATGGAACGCCATTTGCAACGATCCTGACATACCTCACTTGCTTCACTCACTCCCATCAAGTCTCTCATGCATGCTCTTCTGTTAAGGGTACTTCTGACTTGTCCTTTTTTCAGGATGTCTCCAATCTGGTCAGAGAACGTCCGCCTAGGTCTTCCCCTTTGTCCTGTTCCATTCACACTTGCCTTATATATCTTCTTTGTCAGTCTATCGTCATCCATCCTCTCCATGTGCCCAAACCATCTTAACATGCCTTTCTCAATGCTTGTCACTACATCTTCTTTTACCCCACACCACTCTCGTATCACACAATTCTTTACTCTGTCGGTCAAAGACACACCACACATACTTCTCAGTGCTCTCATTTCTACAGCATTTATTTTACTTTCAAATCTCTTCTGCCATACCCAACTTTCACTACCATACATAAGGGTAGGCACTAACACACCTCTATGTACAGCCAAACGTGCCTTTTTGGACACGTTTTGACTGTTCATAAACGCTTTCAGAGCTCCATTCATACTATTACCTGCATTAACTCTCCTTTCAATATCTTCTTCATTCTTACCATTTCTTGTAAACAACGTACCTAAGTAAACAAACTCATTCACTTGTTCCACTCGCTGTCCATCGATCAAAACATTACAAGCCGTAACGCATTCCTCCTTTTCAAAAACCATAACTTTCGTTTTTCTTACATTCATTTTCATTCCTTTCCTCTCTAACGCACCATGCATGATTGCTACCATCTCCTGCAACTCCTCCGCTAAAGATGCAAGTATTACCTGATCATCAGCATAAAGGAGGCATTTGACGAGTAACCCATTCATCCTTAATCCGCAGTCACTATGTTTTAAATCTTGCAAACAACCGTCCATGAAGAGGTTAAACAGCCACGGCGACGCTACACATCCCTGTCTAACACCTTTCTCGATGGTAAACCAGTCAGTGTATGCCCCGTTTATCCTCACATAAGCTCTAGAATCCTGATAAAGGGATTTCAGAGCTCGAATGAGGCTGCTGTCCACCCCATTCATTGACAGCACCGACCACATTTCATTCCTCACCACTTTATCGTAAGCCTTTTCCAAATCCACGAATGCGCAATAGACCTTTTGACCTTTGGCCAAAAACTTTTCGGCTATGCTTCGCAAGGGAAAAACCTGATACGTGCATCCCATACCCTTTCGAAATCCCGCTTGTACATCCCATATTTTCTTGTCGGTTACTTCCATAACTCTTTCAATAAGTACCTTTGCATACAATTTTCCAACAATGCTGAGAAGGCTAATGCCTCTATAGTTTTTGCAATCTTGTTGCGAGCCTTTTTCTTTATAAAGAGGCACAACTACAGCTGTGGCCCAGTCATTAGGTACTCGGCCGGTGCTCCAGCACAAGTTATATAACCGCTGCAACTGACCAACTATGATGCCCTGTCCAGCCTTCAGCATTTCGACTGTAATCTTATCATATCCTGCAGCCTTACCTACTTTCATACTTCCCAGTGCCTTCACGATCTCATCCACGCCAATAACGCTTTCATCATTGCTATCGTTACCATTCATTTCAGCTATCGGTGTCTCTATCGCCGATCTTTCAAATAAACTTTCAAAATACTCTTTCCATCTCTTCAGCACGCACGATTCATCATTTACTATCTTTCCATTCTCGTCTCTGATGGATGTGTCTTCTGAGGATTGAGTTCTTCCTCGGACTGCACGAACGGATTTCCAGGAAAACTTAATGTTCCTCTGGAAATCGTCAGATAATCTGCTATCAAACTCATCTTTCTTTTCCTCTTTTTTCCTTTTAACCATTTCTTTCACTATTCTTTTTGACCTAACAAACTCCTTTCTTGCTTCATCTATGTCTACACTCGTTGCTTTTCCCATTCTTTCATTTGCTCTGGCAGCCAACCAATCTGACCAAGCTTTCTTCTTCTCTGACACTGCTGATTGTACATCCTTGTCCCACCATGTATTCTTAACCTTTCGTATTTTCCTTCTCTTGATCACACCACATACTTCAGACGCTGCACATACTACCTCTTCTTTAAAGGCCTGCCATAATTCTTCCATATCATTTATGCAATCGACCCTCTCAAATTTTGCTATCAATCTTCGTTTATACTCATCTTTCACATCTTTCTCTTGTAGATTTTCTACCTTAATTCTTTCCAAGACCCTATTTTCATTACGCTCTCGGTGTCGCCATCCTTTAAAGAGCCCACTTATCCGGCTCAACACCAAGAAGTGGTCTGCGAGGATGCCGATCCCTCGATATGCTCTTGTATCCAACACATTCTTTCTCAATCGTTCATCTACTATCACAAAATCAATCATACTTCTTCTAACATTTTTCGCCTCTCGCGTATACATATGTATCTTTTTATGATCAAACATGGTGTTTGTTACACAAAGGCTCCACTCCAAACAAATCTCAAGCAGTACTTTTCCATTTTCGTCCACACTCTCATCACCAAATGCACCTAACACCCTTTCAAATCCATCTCGCTTTATTCCCACCCATCCATTGAAATCCCCTAACAAGATCAATCTTTCATTATCCTTGCAGTTCCTCAAAATCTCTATTAAACTCTCCCAAAACTCCTGCCTTTCGTCTTGCTCATGTTGTGACATACCCGTAACTATATTGACCGGGGCGTACACCCCCACAATAAAGAGACGAGTAAGTCCTACTTTCATTCTCATCCACAGTAGCCAAGCCTTTACACATTCAAACTCTTTTACACACTCATTCATTCGCGCAGACAGTATTACACCAACTCCCTTACAGGTTCTGGTGGTACTATCTACCCCAGACCAATACGCCGTATATGCGCCATGCTTGGTGGTTTCACACCCTTTTCTTTTTGTTTCATTCACACAAAGAACATCAATCTTTCTATCATCCATCATCTGACATACTTCATCCAATTTGCCGTTCATTCCTCCTCCAACATTCAATGTTGCAAACCTGCTCTCCGTAGACCGCTTTTCGCCCTCGCGGGAAACGAGACGTGATGGGTTGCGAACCGCGTCGCCGCCGTGTGAGGAAATATTATTTATTGTTCCCATTGCGTTCCCACGAGAATTAGGGTTTTTAAATGTCCATCCCCATAGAGCCCTTTACGGGGGTAAGGCGGAATATCACGTGTGCCCTGTGACCACCAACACAGGCACCCTCCGTTTGCGACCAGCTTACCCTCTGGCCACGAATCTCTCGGCACGGGTCGGTTTACACCTTAGATCGGGGTTTTGTGTCGGGTATGCTCCCTGAAATAATATTTATATTTTCCCTGAAATATATAAATATTTATTATTGGTCATAGAACTATTTCTAGGGGGGCGTGTTGAACACAAATTACGCTCTCCTGTAAACCTCGATTTTTGACTTGACCTTATGTACGTAGGAACCGTCGCCATATTTGACATATTTTGTATGGAACTTATGTCAAATATGCTTCTCTAATCTCTAAAAAAATAGAAAGATCGGATATTGATCTCAGCGGTAAGAGCTACACAATAATTTCAGATGAATGTAGGTTACTAGGCATTGTTACCAGGCGTATCACTTAAGTAATGATGACCCTGTCACTCATTTGTCTTGCAGCCGCCTCGGTCATTAGTATTTGATTAATTTAAGGTATAAATACCTCTGCTTTAATAGGGTATGTTGAAGTTTTTCAAATTGATTTTAATATTTTTTATTAAGAATATTTACAGATTTTAGTTTAAAACATTTTTTATAGACTCGCACGGAGGACAATGTTCCCGGTAACGGCAGTAGGCTGTCCCCCTATAACGTGGAAACAAATATTCATAAGGGACATGTGGCTGTAATATTACACCTCTGCCGGCCCCTTCGGGGATACAGGCGTGACAATATAAGAAAAACTTCTAAGTATCACGACACACCTGCGTCACCTACCGCGCGGCACGTTCGTTTGAATACGCTCGTAGCGTTTTTCAAATCTCCTATGACACATCAGCGGAAATTACATCTCGTCCGTCACAGCACCGAACTTTCCGTCGCGCGTCACACCGAATATTAGCCGACGCCGTCACATCATGCTGACAGTTTGGCGCGTTTTATGTTTCATGGCAACCAAATACAACGACCGATAGGTCAGTCGCTGAATCGGTGCGGAACTTTCGGCAAATATGCACTAAGAGTAGTGCACACCGAGGCTTTGAACCCAGGGTTAAATGCTCCAATAATATTATACATGGTGGCGCAAAAGTAATGATAATGACCCTATAGAAATTCCTTTTTTTTTATGACATCTCCTGTTATTCTGATACTGAAAACATTGTAGTAATCAAATGTAATATACACTAAAAATAATCATGGACCGCTTTATTACCCAAGAACGTGGAATAATCGCGTCTTAAACTTCAACCTTCAAGAGAATAATTTTCTTAAAATTTATTATGAGTGGCGAAGCGCATTTCCATCTCTCGAGGCACGTAAATAAGCATAATACTCGCTTCTGGGGCACTGAAAATCCGCGCATTATCAGGCCGGGCGCACTTCGCATTTTAGGTACAAACTTACAAGTACCTCGGCCGACCATGTCGACATGGTTGGATTTAGCAGGCCTCCTTCACTCGGCCGTACCTACAGCGATAAGTGCCTACACTTTGGCGCGGCTTCCACGCCGCGTCGTCACCGCTCGCGCGCAGGGCTAGCTAATAACGTGAATTTTAATAGTGAACAATAAAAATGTTCACATCACAAGTCAGGTGCAAAGTATTGCTCATTTAACGGATGTGTGTCGGAAGCAACTTGAAATTTTGATTTTATTTATTTTACGAGAGCAACTTGAAAATTGTACTTTTTATTTGTTGAGATATCTCAACGATTATGGTGTCAAATTAAAGATCTAGTTCAAAAACCATTTTATCTGTTTGAATCATGTAAATCGGTCTACGCGTTTAGGAAATAACTAAGAATTAGTATAGTGAAAATGTAAACCACCAGAATTTTTGTGGTTTTCGTTCTACGAGCACAAATAGTGGGATAGGATACTTATAGTATAAATATTTATTATTAGGTACGTGGTCAAGTAGGTAGATAGACGATGAATAAATATTATAGTAGCAGCGGCAAGTCGACAACACTAGCGCACCGCTCCGCGCCAAACAGCGACAGCGTTATGTGTTAGAAAAGAGCGGGAACAGTTAGGTCAATATCGCGTTAGGTACTGAATACTCATGCGAGCTGAATTGCACTTTCTTGCTTAGTAGCAAGAGTCGCCATTTCTTTAAATTGGTTTGCGAAGTGGTGCTTCTGTTCGTAAGAACTATCTATTCTGTGGATTTAGTAGGTTGCCGCGCGCCGCTCACATTAGACGTCACGCAACGAGTGCGACCGCTCCGTATTCTCACGCGCCGTGTTCATAAACTGTTCAAATTATATACTTAAACGCCTTTAACAACATAAATGTATCATCACAAGTCTAATGCAAAGTATTGCTTAATTAACTGTGTGTCGAAAGCGACTTGAAAATTTGATTTTTTGTTTGTTGAGATATCTCAACGATTATGGTGTCAAATTAAAGACCTAGTTCAAAAACTATTTTATCTGTTTGAAACATGTAAATCGGTCCACGCGTTTAGGAAATAACTAAGAATTTGTATAGTAAAAATATAAACGACCAGAATTTTTGTGCTTTTGTTCTACTAGCTCAAATAGTGGGATAGGATACTTATAGGATAATCATTTATTATTAGGTACGTGGTCAAGTAGGTACATAGACGATGAAGCAGCATTTTAAAGAAATAGTAGCAGCGCCAAGTCGACAACCCTAGCGCGCCACTCCGCGCCAGACAGCGACAGCGTTATGTGTTAGAAAAGAACGGGAACTGTTAGGTTAATATCGCATTAGGCACTGAGTGCTTATGCGAGCTGAATTGAACTTTATTGCTTAGTACCAAGAGTCGCAATTTCAATAAATTGGTTTGAAAATTGAAGCTTCTGTACGTTAGTACTATTAATTATTCTGTGGCATTATTCAACAAACACCTTTACATCCACTAAAAGTAACTGTTTGGTGCGGCGTCCAGACTTCTTTCTTTGGATTAATTTTAGTTAAAAATTAATTTTAGTTAAAAATTCGAAAAAAAAATTCGTGACTTTGAGCCTCAATATCTCCTAAAAGTCCTGAACCAGTAATTTCCCAGGTATGGTGCCGAATTAAAAAATTATCGTAATAATTGGTACAATATGGGGTTTCAGTTTTCGTTAAGGGTCTTTTTACACCCTGTATATTACTTAAAAAACTAATTCTAGTTTTCTAATTTAGAAACGAAGTGGTAGCTGAACCAAATAGGGTCATTACTTTTGCGCCTCCCAGTTCCACCACGTACCAATTAACTTAATTTTTTACGTTCATAAGCGTCATATTGAATAAATGATTTTGATTTTGACTTACCGAAATAACTGCCGAATTAAGATCAGAACATAACCTATCACATGGTCAATTAAGTGCGTACAACACAATCACAGATAGTATCTTGTACGCAAATGCAGAAGCATCCTAACAACAATCTTGGGGTTTGGCTCCGTGTTGCAGGATTATGATAGTTGAGCGAGGAATATTAATCTACGTACGTACCATGGCGGTAGTGCCGGTACAGAGGGCCTGCGAGGAATCTCGGCCTAATTTTATGTATACATTCAGACATTAATTTATTAAATTATTACCGTGGGACTGCTAGGAAATGGCCCAATTGTGAGGTATATTGCATACCTTACCTATCATCTTCCAACATTTAGCAGTCTACTCCAGTCCTGGACAATTGACTGCACGGTTGGCGTAGTGGTTTAAGCGGCCGCCTCACCGCTTGACACTGCGCGAGTGTTGTGGGTACGATTCCCACACGAGACAACTCTTTGTGTAATTCATACATTGTTGTTTCGAGTCTGGGTGTTCATTGTGTCCGTTAGTTGTATGTTTGTAAAGTGCCCGCGACACAGGATTTAGTCCTAATGCCATGCCGGTGCCTTTTTAAAAAAAAAATTGCTTCACAATATCTTTGTGTCAACAGGAGGATTTGGCCTACTGTACCACGAGGGCTAGATGAGTATGTATAGTGTTTAATGTCGAGTTTGCCATCTCTTCGCAATAATACCTACAATTTCCTTCTTATATTTTCTGCAATCACCCCTTTCGACACTCAATTTCCGTCAGATCGTCCACCAGACACTAACACCTAGTCTGGTAAGCGGATCCTACCTCCAGATGAACGAACACCACCTTTAACACTATAATGTCATAAGATCTTTTTAGTGTCCTGCTTTATCTGCAACTACATCGGAAATTTTATTATTGTCTGAGCTCAGCCGGCTATTCATAAAAAGTAATGCTTTTATCAATCAAATACATCGTTCATTGGTTCATCATCACTATCACTACATATAGGTTCATATCTATTTATAAAAAGTCTTCTGAACGGGTTTTAAGCGGCTTCGATCAAATGACAGAATGATTCATGAGAAAAAATTTGGTGTATAATTCGTAGAGGTATTGTGTAAATGTTATTCTATTGTGACTACACTCATACGGGTCGCCAGTATCAAATGATTTCTGAGAACAATAGGCGAGTGTCAAATAATGACGAATTCGCATCAGTTATTGCCGTTTTAAGCTATTCCGTACCGAATATAAAATCGCTGCGTTGAATTATTTCAACGGACAATAATCCCAGCTAATAATAGAAATATCGGTTATTGGAACTCTGTTGAATGGCTTCCGTGTATATTTCAGTATATTACTTTTCGTATTCAGTATTATCGAAATTGAAATACACATGTCGTATCAGGTGAATGTCGGTATCAAAGCTGCGCATTATATCATTTAAAACGAAATAATCTTTTACATGCGAAAGGTACTCATAACGTAATCTCGAAAACCACTGGACCTAAAAAGCTGTTGCCCGAGAAGTAGTTTATGCATAGTAGGTATGCGTCCAATAAGTTTGTATGAAAGTTAATATATAGTGTAATTTTTATTTTAAGCTGCGTGCAACAGTTACAAATAAACAAAACAAACTAAGACACGTTGACAACATAAAAGATGATATGCGTGACGATCTCATCACTAAGGATGCCATACGAAGTGAAGGCCTTGCAGAAGAAAAGCGGACTCCGAACTCAAAGACGATAGACTTGGATCGCAACCGGGACAACGCTAAGCTGAGGATGACAATCATTCTCTTACCCCATCGATATATATGTACTAAAGTACTTACCCTGTTTCCAATTTGATTGGGGGCGACGCAGTATATTCTTCGCTGCAACACTTGATCATATGCGTTCCAACTGACTCACGACTAAGGATGTCGAAGATCATGCAAAGTGGAGATCTTGCAGTTGGTAAGTGGGCGCCGAACTCCAAGACCAGGAATTTGGTTCGCAATTGGAACAACGCTAAGACGATGATGATGACTATCTTTCTCTTGCCCTGTTCCCAATTTGTATGGAATCGGCGCACTGAATTCGCTTCCACACTTCTCTATCGCCCGTCATCCGATCATTCACTCTTTTCTCTTTTACCTTGTTTTATTTATTCTGGACGAAGTTATTCTTTATCTCTTCCTGCCTGCTCCACATGCGACTAAATCAGTTCTTAGCAAAGTGCAAGTCGTTAAATGCAAACTTCAGTCTGGATTATACCAAAGAGCGTCGGATAGTAATATAGCCTGTCTGTCTACACAATTCGTGGATGACAAAACAGCTTCGGAGTTGAGAAAGTTTATTCAACAATCGCGCAGGTGCCAACGTAAGGTGATACGTCTGCGAATGAAGGTGCATCGTGTTTGCTTTGATTTCAAGTAATTGTGAATGGATCAACTACTAATTTGACTTAGTAATCTCTTGAAGTTGACGGAGTGATTGTATGTCAGCCTTGGCCTGAATAACGTTTATAAGTGTACTTTTACAGAATACAGACAAACCTACTATTAATATTACAAATGCAAAAGTATATACATTAATTTCATTTTTACTTTAAAACAGCAGAAATGAATTTAAAAAAAAAATCCATTGTGTATCAGTTCCTCTGTGAGGCCCGCGCCTCTTCTCATTATGAGAATGGTTTGGCACTACCACGCCAAGTACTGGTTGGCAAATTTCACAAGCTTCCGAGAACAATATAGAGAACTCTCAAACATGCACGTTTCTTCAAGATATTTTCTTTCACTGTTTAGCAAACGATAATTGACAATTAAATATGAATTTAACATCGAGAAGTCAGTGATGCGCGCCGCGGATTCGTACTCGAGACCCTCTGCGTAGCAGCCTGTTAGTCTCTCTATTAGGCCGTCGCAGCCTCAAAGGCGATCAAAGATAATGAAAAATAAAAAAAACATGATTTGAATTTTCATAAGAGATTTGAATTTTCGTAAGAGCCAAGTCGAGCGATCGCCGTCGCTCGACTCGTTCCGTAGGGGCGCATAAATTAAATCGATCCAGCTAACATTTCACGAACCATTGCACTTGTGTTAGGATCATTTTTAATCTAAATTCCATCCATGCCTCCCTTTGTACTGCCGCAGAATTGCCTAACCGGCTCATGGGTACATAGCCTGTATAATGTTATATAAGAATCTATTCCACACGAACAAACTCGAACACTTTAAAGAAATTGGACGAACATCTTAAGGTAAGCCAAAATAATAATATATTCGATGCAAAATTAAACCGTTTTCGTGAAAAAGGTAAAAGGGTTTTGAAATATTCATGGGTCAATAAATACAGCTTATATGGTTTTAGGCTGAATAGTTGCTGACCCTTAATAATAATAGATGAAAAAGATAGTTGAACCCGGAAAAGTTTTTATTAAATAATATTCATGGGAGGAAGTCTGCTAATAGATTAATCTTCTTCTTTTCGTGTGAGTGTGTGGCCAACTCTGGTGTCAGAGATTTCAAACCGCCTTAAGGCCTTCGACATGGCCTAATGATCTATGTCCTTAGACAAGTACCAGGACCGACAGCTTTACGTGCCCTCCGAAGCACGGTAGCGCTCTGATGTAAATTTATTTATTTATTTATTTAGGTAATTACAACAGGTAACAAACAGAGCATGATGATTCTACAATGATATTAGTTTAGTACTGATTGGTACCCTAACGCAATTACACAACATGATTTATGTTATAAAGTTATTAGTTAACTCAAAACAACAGAATTTGTATATAGGTACATGAAGTACAGTGAAGTCAAACTACGTTTAGTAAATTCAGTGATACAGTGTGTTTTTTCTTCCTTTTAAAGTGATAAGGCCAGAATATTTCTTTTATAAACGGTAGCTCGTGAATCAAAGATATCAACGTTACAAGTGTTGTCACGCGTTATTTCGTTATAAAGACGACACATTCTAATGATAGGGTTGTAGTAGGAAGTGTTGTTTTTGTATATATGAAGTAGAAAAGGTTTTGGTGTTCTAGTATTATGTCGAGTGTTAATATTGATGAGAGAAAGCAAAGTGGAAGAGTCAATGGTACCATGGAGAATCTTGTGAAGGTTAATTAAGTCCTGCTGTTTACGACGTACATGTAGAGGTGTAATTTTGAACTTAAGTAGACGATCTGTATAAGTTGCAAGTTTCCTTGATAGCCCATGTCTAAATGAAATCCATCTAACACACTTTTTCTGTACGCTTTCAATCATATCAGAATGTACTGCGTAGAAAGGCGCCCACACCACTGAACAGTACTCCAGAGTGCTTCTGACCAGAGCATTGTACAGTAGTATAAAGCTGTACGGATTTTTAAAACCTTTAGTGGTTCTGGCTATGAAGCCGAGGAGTTTTAAAGCTCTGTTCGTTATATCGGCATAATGCTCACGAAAAGACAGTTGGTCGTCGAAAAATACACCTAGATCCCTTGCAACACATTTACGGTCGAGTGTTTGATTTTCAAGTTTGTAGTCGTAAATGGTCTTGATACGCTTTTTGGTGAACGTAATGACGAAGCATTTATTTACGTTTAAGTACATACGGTTAAGAGTGCACCATCTTTGTACAGATTGAAGATCCTGCTGTAAGGATGGCACACGCGGTCACGCATCCTAATGGCGACCTGCACACGCGTTGCTAAACTTTGCCGATTTAATACGAACGGCAAGCCAAGTCTCGCTACGAGCGCTACAATAGATTAATTGGGTGACTTGAGAAATTTCTTTATTATACCTAATGTCACTCTACCGTGTGGTGACGGATTGAGAATAAAACATAATCAATACAACATACCCATAACAGGCTACACCCAATGCGATTGATATTGTTACAAATATGTAAAAAGCAAAATAACAACACAAAAAGAAAACAAAATAATGAAATAAAATATAAAATAGAAATAAAACAATCAAAGCATGTTACAATTTTGTGAGTATGTCAATGGCTATATTTACGAATTCCGCCCATCATGAGTCAAAAGTGTACAATTAAAAATATTAATTTTACAGTTAATTTTGTTAATAAGCTTTATAGCTCTAGCGAGTGGCGCATATTTGGCTAAATTAGTGCGAGCTGTCGGGACCTCGAATAACCTCTGCCTTGCACCTCTAATAGACAATGTGTTGTACCATCATGAAACTATAAAGGTATACACGAAACTTTTACCCACTTTTGCGAAAAAATTTAAATTTAATACACCACTTTTGAAAGAAGTAAATTTTATTTAGAAAGATTGAATAAACTTAATATCTAATCTCAAAAAACATATTGAAATTAATTATGATAGAAAATCAAATCAAAATCATTTATGTTGTGAACTTTTGTTTGATTGTCGAGGATTGCGTTGATTTAATTCAATCTTTTTAGTTTGTTTATATTTCTGTTTCTAGTATCATAACACCATGCACAACGAATTCAAACAAACATGTATCTCACCCGCTTTACTACGACTGAAAACATTGTATAATTGAAAGTTTTACTTGAACAGAAGTGAGGCATCCTAATTTGTTCGGCGGAACTTCGCAGACTAAATCTACTTAGGGTGTCATTTCACAAGACATGCTGTTTAGTTTTGTAACTCCCCAGTGTTCTGAAGCATCTGCTTAAGTGAGTGGAAGTCAGTGAAGAAACTATTTGCACATTTAGACCAGACTTTTATAGGTCTTAAAGTGAAGAGCCCTGAAGTATGTTGAGAATGCTGTAAGGCGCCGTTGAGAAAACACATTTGGTAAGAATTGATGTTTTTTGGTACTACATTCGGGGCAATGCCATTCGTATGCATAGTTCTATAACATTTGGTGTATGCATAATGTTATATAAATTTAAATAGAAACGTTAGTTGCTTCATGAAAATGCCTGCAACGGGGTAAGTAGTACGATATCACAAACATATTTATAATAAAGTTTTGTTTACTTACGGCCGGTTTTAAAAGGTATTCTAATAGGTATTCGATCAATTGATGGATTTTGCTACTACAGATACATATTAGACATAAGCTCTATACATATAGACAGATACAAGATAGATCGAAAAATGGAACTGGCCGTTACTTTAGCATTGCAACACTTTTTGTTCCAACTTTTCTTCCTCCTTCGTGTCTTTCAGAGTATTGGGAATTTCTTTCAAATAGTCTGTTTTCAGCCCCCTATTTCGCCCACCTGGTTCAAAAACAAACATGCAGCTTACTCACCAATAAAATAAATAGCTTGTTATTTAAAATACTGCCGTGAATCGCATTGATGTGTGCCCGTGGAAGTTGATCCATTTGATAGAGTGCCGCGCCCCGCACGCTCCACTAGATTGAATAATTAACGTATGCGCGTGTTTTAAAAATTCACGCCAGAACTGTTCTGCATCGGCAAATATGGCGGTTAGCTCATCTGTCTAACTACTTGATCCGGCTAATCTTTGTAACGGCTCTACTATTTTTTTCAGAATTTTCATTGCCAGGTAGTTGACATTATAAACAGCTGACAAATGCCACGTGGTCTACAAATTCCGCTAGTAGGTATTTCATTTAAGTAGCCGAATATATTTCGATTCCAATTTGAATGTATTAGCTAATATCAAATAAATTGTATAACGTATACGGTAAGAAAGGTAATACGATATTTCAACATCAACGCTTACTCAAGCAAATAAATAGCAATTTATTCGTTAGAGTTCCTGAAGTTATGGTGCGAGAACGAACACTCACTGACGTGGCTCAAAAACACAGTAGCCAAATTAAGATCGCCGATTGAGGGGACCAGGCTGGTCGTCATCAGGCAGTCAGACATAGCGAAGCGCGTACGCGCAGCGCTGTGGCTGCCGAGGACGATCACCATGGAGCTACCTAAGATCCACCATCTCCTCATTGCCCAAAACCCCTAATACGCCGTACAAACGTGGCAATTGTACGGCGCATCCTTGCAGGAGCATGGCGTGTACCTTACCTTGGGCATCCCGGAACCCGAGATCCCCAAGATCACGTGACGCGGCCGTCGGGTTTCCTTCTTCGCTGGCCGCGTGTACGTAATGTTCCACGCTTCCAGCGGGGGGGAGAGCTCGGCGGCTGTAGGGCCCAAGAAGACGCCGAGTGAAGGTAAGGACACAACGGGACGAGCTGTACCAGCCATCCCAAGCACCTCGGGCATAGCCCGTATTACACCGGCGCCCGCAGCGACTACACAACAACCCACCGCTGCGACGGACGCAAAAGACGAGCACGACTCGTCTGACGGGGAGTCTATGGACAGCAATGTCCTCGACTCTTCGTCAGACTAGAGTCATACAAACTAACCTCCAGCATAAACAAATTGCAACGGCTACCCTACGCAGGCTGCTGGAGGTTAATCAGCAGACAATAGCCCTAATCCAGGAGCCGTGGATTAGAGGCGACAACATATGTGGTCTAAACAACATCGGAGGTAAGCTACTGCACAACTGCTCGGTCACTAAACTGAGACCATGCATATACATTCCCCAAACAATACCAGCACTGTTGCTGACCAACTTCTGTTCTAGAGACCTCACTGCCGTAGGACTCCAAACAGGGCCCAACAAACAGATGTTAGTACTAGCTTCGGTCTACATGCCTGGCGATGAGGACATCCCATCAAAAGAGCTAGCCGAGCTGGTGCAGCACTGTGAGGACCACGGCTGGCAGGTAATCATCTCGGCGGACACAAACGCGCACCATCCGCTGTGGGGAAGCCCCGACGCAAACAGACGAGGTGAGATCTTGACTGAATACATCTTTTCAACAAATCTATCTGTAGTTAACAACGGTTCGGAGCCCACCTTTGTTAGCTCCAGATATCAACCCATAGTAGACATAACGCTAGCATCGGATGGGGCTGCGGAACTTGTCACAAACTGGCATGTGTCCGCTAAGCCATCCTTTGCAGACCACAGACGAATCTGCTATGACATACGTGTGCAAGAGAACGTCCAACAACCTAGGCGCAACCCTCGCAGAACCAACATCGCGAAATACAAAACGCTTCTCGTATCACAGGTAGACAAATCCTATTTTAAGGACATGTCAACCAGCACTGACAACATAGAACATAACACCAACTTACTAACAGAATGTATACAAACAAGTTATCAGCAAGCCTGTGCACCCACACTCCCAAAGTCGTCTAGCAAAACCCAGTGGTGGGGAAGAGAACTAGAGGCACTCAGGCAAAACCTGAGGAAATTCTTTAACAGGGCTAAAAACACGAGAATGGAAGCAGACTGGCTCAAATACAAAGAAGCCCAGTCGCACTACAAGAAACGCATAAGATTCCGCAGAGGCGAGTCCTGGCGGCGTTTCTGCAGCGGTATAAACACCACGAATGAAGCAGCCAGGGTGAAAAAGATCTTGTCTCAGGACAGCAACAAAACCCTTGGCGCCATTAAAAAGCAAGACGGAACCTACGCAACTACGGACGCTCAAATTAGCCAAGTGCTAATTGAAACCCACTTCCCAGGTTGTGAAGTAACCAATGACCGTCTGTGGGGCGAGTCAGACTACAGACCACCGACCCAAACAGACTGGCTGGTAGCCGAAAATGTGGTCACCACAGACCGGCTGAAATGGGCAATAGACACCTTCCAGGCATTCAAATCCGCAGGCCTGGATGAAATCATACCAGCATTCCTACAGTGGGGATGCACAACGATTGTGCCGCACCTGCTCGACATCTACAGGGCCTCAATAGCACACAGATACATACCTTGCAGGTGGAGGGAAGTTAAAGTCATATTCCTCCCAAAACCTGGCAAAACTGACTACTCACAAGCGAAAGCATATAGACCCATCAGCTTGACCTCCTTCTTATTGAAAACTCTGGAGAGACATACGGACCGATACCTCCGTGAGGGCGCATTACTGCGCAATCCACTACACCAACATCAACACGCCTACAGAAGTGGCAGGTCAACTGAATCAGCGCTGCATTCCGTTGTGGGAACCATTGAAACAGCGCTTACCAACAAGTTAATGACACTGGGGGCCTTCATTGACATAGAAGGTGCCTTCGACAAAACTAAGTTCAACAGTATCAGCCGGGCCCTCGAAAAGTTCGGAGTTGAGCAAACCCTTAGTGGCTGGATTGATCAACTGCTGAAACAGAGGGCAATACAATTCACGGTAAACTCCACCACAAGGGGCATAGTTGCAAAAGGCTGCCCTCAGGAAGGTGTACTCTCACCCCTGTCGTGGAACATTGTGGTGGACGATCTGTTACGGAACTTAAACGACAGACGATTCTTTACGGTCGGCTATGCAGACGACATTACCATCCTGATCAAAGGTGACTCAGAAGACACGATCCGAAATCGGATGCAAGCAGCCATCAGGATCATGGAGGAATGGTGCAACCAACATGAACTGACGGTTAACCCCAACAAAACGGAGCTAGTATTTTTCACCAACAAAAGGAAAACCCATATGTGCAAAACACCAAAACTCTTTGGAACGGAGCTTACCCTTTCGAATGAAGTCAAGTACTTGGGCGTAATACTTGACCATAAGCTAAACTGGGGCAAGCACATCAGCACAAAAACAACAAAAGCATGCACAATCTTCTGGCAATGTCGGAGAATCGTAGGCAAAAAATGGGGTCTCAAACCATCAATTACTCTGTGGATCTACACTGCCATTATACGCCCCATGCTTACATATGGTGCAGTAGTGTGGTGGCCACGCACGCAACTAAGCACAATCACAAAAAAGCTACAGAGCCTTCAACGCCTAGCCTGCTTGGCCACAACAGGCTGCATGAAGAGCACCCCAACAGCCGCCTTGGAGATACTACTGGACCTAAGACCGCTGCACCTAATGATCCAGCAGGAAGCTGGCGCTGCATCAATCCGTCTAGACAAGCTCGGGCTATGGAGAAAGGATGATCGAATTACTCACGCACGCCTAAAAGGGACCTTAACCAAAGAGATCCCGATGCTAGAGGCCGCTTGCGATCTCATCCCTAAAACTTTTGTCTTTGACAAAAAATATCGCATCCAATTGCAGGAGGAACACAAAGACAGCTCTGGTATACACGAAGTCAGAGTATACACAGACGGCTCAAAAACGAAGTATGGGACAGGTGCGGGCGTATTCTCCCATGACTTAAATATCAACATCTCAACATCCCTTGGCACCCATAACACCGTATTCCAAGCCGAGTGTGTTGGGATAACAAGAGCCGCAACAGCAATCGCGTCTAGGAACGTAAGTGACCTGGCTATACGCATTATCACGGACAGTGCCTCTGTACTACAAGCTCTCGGCAGCAACTGCTTTAACAGCGGCCTCATCATGGAATGCCACCTAGAGCTGCAAAAGATTGCAGAGAAGAATCGGGTTACGCTGCAATGGATTAAAGGCTACAACAACTCCGCAGGCAATGACGCCGCAGACCAACTGGCACGGCAAGGATCGGACACAATGATAATGGGACCCGAGCCGATTGTACCGATACCAGCAAGCCAACTCAAAACGTGGCTACGCGAGAGAACCGCACATGAACACGAAAAACAGTGGGCAAACATAAAAGAATGCAGACAAACAAAAGATGCTATCCCCTGCTTGAACAAGCGACTCTCACACAAGCTGCTGCATTCTAATAGAAAAACACTTAAGCATCTGACGGGCATAATAACCGGACTGTCCACTCAACAAGCACCTATTCAACATAGGCGTTACGGACAGCCCACTGTGCAGGGGCTGCATGGAAACCGAAGAAACACCCGCTCACGTCATTCTGCACTGTGCAAGTGTGAGCGATCAACGGGCAAAGCTGCTGAACAACCCCAGAACCATGAGTGAAGCTTTAAACGACACCAGCCAACTAATGGCTTTCTGGAAGGAACTAAGGCGGTATGAGTAGTCGGCGTCAATCAAGTCGCCACATACGCACAATGGCCCAAATAAGTGGCTAAGTGCGGAAAACCCACGACCAACTATAACTATAAGATATAACTTTTTGATATTCACAAATGGGTAAAAGTCTGGGTGTGTATTGAGTCCTTCGATTAGATATTTGTAAATAAAATGCCCGAAAAGACTTTGAATAGAATTATTATTTTGAATATAACTGACCCGTTCGACGTTTTCCTATCTAAATTCCATAAATAAATAGCAACAGAGTCACTATCTTAGGATATGGACAACGCAATTGTCCACACCCTATGATAGTGAGTCAAAAATTCTTCGCTGCAGGAGATATGGAGTGAAGATATTTTATTGTTTATAATAAGTGCTTATTATAAACAATAAAAAGGTAATTACGCTCATTATAAGCAATAAAACAATGTTTTATAAAAAATCAGGTCGTTACTAAAATACAATTAAATAAAGAAATCAAATAGATTGAAAACCTTGAGTTCCGTGCAGTCATAAAATTCGTTGATCTTCAAGGAACCATTTCCTCATTTTCGTTGATTAAAGATATCCATAGCTGATATAGGACTTTTTCTATGTAGTACAGCAAAAGTACAGCAATAGTACTAATTAAAGCACCGTAACGCTTAGACCTATAGTCCATTGCAAAGTTACATTTGGGGTTGCATTTATCTGAGGACGCAATTTTATTTTACAGATGTGTAGGGAGGGCTAGTGTAAAACTTGTTCCAAATTTGTGGGCTCGTACCTCTTGTTCCTCGGCCGCCATCCTGGAAAGACAGTAAGTGCAGACGGTTTTTCTTGATCATCTGGTAAACTATAGAGTTTTTGTTGCAAATTAAATTCTCGAGAACTTTGGTCTTAAAACTTCTGCCATAAAGACAGATATAAAAAGGTATACGTATATTATTTTTGTATTTTGCATTTTGTTGTATTCAGCGCTTTTTCCTTATTACTGTGTCCCCAGTCTTTGAGATGAGCCAGGCTTTGGCACAGGGTCTAATAAGGCGCCAATATACCTAACATTTTTGATGAAGTTTAGAGGAAAGTCGTTTTTTGTCGGTAATTCATTATTTACCTCTATGAATTTTGATATATCTAATATTTTTCCTGCAGGAGTCCCCCGAACACTGCCGGATACTGCAATGTGTTCTGGCATTGCAGAACACATTGCAGTATCCTTTGGTTGAGCAGACTATCAACTTCAGATGCCCAGATACTTATAGAGCTTGTCTTTTCTTTCAACTCCAGTTTTTAGGGTCGTTGTTATGAATGAAAATTGGACCTTATGGTATTGCATAGTTTCAAGTTGGAAGACTGGACTTCTTTGGAAGAAGTAAAAACAAATTAGTTGTACTTCGTAATGTTGAAGACGAAAAAATTTATAACACATTGAAAAGAAAATTAGTTCCAAATTTCATTTGACATTCTTTTTTATTTTCGTTATCATTCATTTTACGGTTAAATGCTACGGAATCAAAGCTGTCGAGAATGTAATTGCCAACGAAACATATTTTGATTTTTTCCGGTACGGCCAATAGTTTGCCAGATAAACTAGAAAACCCATTTGTACCACTCTTTTCAAGATGGCGGCCACAAGACAAGGGCTGCGACCCCATAAACTTGGATTTAACACGATACTAACCCTTCTATAAAATAAAATTGCGTCCTCTGCGAAATGCACGCTAAGCCCAAAGAAATGTAACATTTCATTGGACTACTAGCAATATAACGGTATTGGTATTTCATATTAGGAAGGTATTCTATGGGTGGTACCTTTCCTTTCACATACTTTCACAAAAAAAAATAACCTAAGCATATGGCCATGTTGCTTGGAAAATTCATGGATACTATTGTTTGACAGAAAACAAGGGTGGCGTTTTAATAAACGCGTCGACGTACTACGGAACTCTTCTTGAAGGCCGAGATACCATGAGCGAAAAAATGTGGAGAAAATTCAACGTACAGTTTAGAGCTTTTGAACGACAATAGACACACTTGTGAATAAGGAGCTAGTACGATGCTGACGAAGCACATATAAGACCTACAAAACAATCTAATCTCGATAAAATGTAAACTAAAATTTAAACAATATGTAAAAAGTATAAGTGAGTCCGTGTGGTGACGGATTAAGAATACGGATTGTCACCACCCCATATCATCCCATGGGTGTCGTAAGAGCCGACAGCATAATATGCTCCCTATATTATGCATAGAACAGCACTGTAAGAGAATGAAAACTTGATACCAACCCTATACTAACCCGTTTGGCCAGCGTGGTATAGTAGGCCAATTCCTGCTTTCAAAGGAGAGGCCTAGTCCAGCAGTGGACTGTTAAAGGCTGATGATGATGAAAAAAGTATTCCCGTTCCCACCAAATTTTTGCGTGATAGAGTAACAAACATTGATCCATCCTTACAAACCTTCGAAATAATAATTGAAATATGATCGCAAATATTTTGCAACCAAAGTATTATTGTAATAAATAGAATAGAGTAGAGTATTAGCTATTGGAGAGAAATATTTTCATAGCTAGGTGTGTTATGTCCCGTGCTTCCATTCACGTTAATAATTTTGTGATTAATGCTCCGCTCCTTTGGGTCGCGGAGTGATGTGATAAAGATCCTAATCTTCTTTAATAAACGAGCTATTTAGCTATTTAACGCTTATAGCGTCGACTACTGCAAAATACAATTACAAATACATCTTTAGTAAGTAAACATCATCAACAACATTTATAAAACTTCCGTTTATTTCCGCAAGGAGGTTTGCGTATTCTCATAAATCTTAGTTTAATGGAATAATAGGACTGAAGAAATATTTTTTACGTGAAAACTATGAGAATGTTATTATCCCTTACATACTGAGCTTGTCAAAGGCAGCGATAGCCGAGTGGATATACCAACAGACTGCCATGCAGAGGGTATCAGGTTTGAATCCACGGCGCGCACCAATGACTTTTCGGAGTTATGTGCGTATTGAATTGTTAATTATCGCTTGTCCCGTGCCTCGGAGAGCACGTTAAGCCGTCGGTCCCGGTTGTCATGAAGATCTTTGACAGTCGTTACAGGGTGTCAGTACCTTCTAAATAAACTGACACTAGTCTAAACCATGGAATATCGCTATCCCTTCGGGTTGCGGACAGTGGCGTCTCGTTCAAAGGAGCGCTGGAGCAGTGAACTCCCAAAATTATAAAATATATGTATACAACTCATATAAACTTTTTCTATAAACATACTCAATATTTTAATACACACCTATTCTCTTTTCTATAACCACAAATAATTATTTGACTACTAAGCTGTTTATCATAATTTTGTCAACACTCTTGAAACCTACATAGGTATTTTTGTTGAGTGGAGCGCTCATAACAGCGCTCTTCGTTGACGAAAGCTTAGTACAACGCTTAATACTGAAATGTAATGAGTGCGAAAGAGAGAGCGTTCTATGCGCTGGGCGCGTGAGACAAAAGATTTGTATGAGAAATGAAATAAGCCAAATACGGAGCGGCGCTCCTAGCTAGCTTGACGAGGTGCGCATGCGCGAATATATTACCCGACTAAATGATATGACCATTTGTCACGAAGAAAAATTAAAACGTGTGCGCCGTTTTTTTTTAATAGTGTTTTGCCGGTATCATTTGAATGTAAACAAAAGCAAAACATTTCTCTGCGAGTGCGTTGGTAATTAGAAAAGGATTGGTGTTTAAAATATAGTTCATTGTATGTGTGATTGTGTGTATTTGTTTAAGAAAGACAGTTAAAATTGTGTAACTAATATGGAATATAACAGCATAAACTTTATAAAAAACTGTAAAAAAAAACTTAAAAAACGACCAATATGATAAAACGCTTTGGTTATGTGGTTGCGAAAATGGGAAGGAAGTAAGAAGTTGTTTTGTTTTCCGTGTATTTTGTTTAGTGGCGCCGGAGTTGATACTGCGTGGACGGTTGAGGTAGGTATCGATGATTTAGTACGTCTTAAATTAATGGTAAGCAGTTTTTTTTTTTAGTGAACACCCAATATAATCTTTCACGAGCCGCCTCTGGTTGCGGAGATCAGACAGGCAGTCGCTCCGTGGAAAAGCTAATATTCAGCCAAATCCGGTTAGACTAGAAAGCGGACCCCAGACTGAAACTGGGATAACGCTAAGAGAAAGAAGACATACTGAGCTAGTTACAAACATTTTAATATTGCGATAAAGATAACCATTTTTGTCTCATTAGCAAGCTATAATGTAATTTCTCCCTCTCTTCATTTTCAAAGGAAGTTTATTTTATTTTCATTTGACATGAAATTTTCTCTTATACCTAATCGCTTTGCAATAACAGCATAAAACGTTGGTGGTGGTGCTCTGTGGTTGGTACTAACTCTAAAAAATAGTTATACGTTTAATTTGAGCTATGTATACATTTTTTAAACATGATTATCTCAGGGTATCTGTAGTTATTTCAGAATACAATTTTATTAAAACGGGTCTAATTCGCGATTTAATAAACTTGTATGATGTACCTATACAAATCGCGAAAGTTTAAAATCGATTGTTATTTCAGAACTCTGCATAATTACATCTATTATCTTTTTTTTATAGTGGTCTACTACTCTAATGACACCAAAGTGAACGTTCAGAATGCAGTAGGCTCGAGAAAACATCAAAGCAAGTAGAAAACTCACGTAATTATAATGCTAGCTAAATAAATCTGTAGACATGCCGTATATGTCCAATAATTTGTTTCCATTACGCCATCGCATCGTCCTAAAAATAATCGAAACGAAAAAGCCAGAATGTATCAGCTGAAATAATATTAGGCATAGAAGAAATTGGCACACAATAAGAAGTGGAGTCTATTTCGTAGGTACACTTAGTACCGACGTCGAAATATTTCACCGAAATATTGTACATCCCATACAAATAGTACTTTATTGTATCTACTTTACGTATCCTCGCAGGGCATATTCGACAGGCTTGTCTAGTTAAGCCGCGCATATTTATTGATATTGAAACAAGAAACAGCCTGCCAAGATGACAATTACTTTGTACGATGGCGCCGTTGAATCGTACTAGATGGGGTATAGTGTAGATATAAAATTAAATGTAAGGATATGGGTACTGCACAAGTCTTACAAAATTTACCATTATGATTATGGTACATTTTGTCTTCAAAAATCTTCCTCATAACGGTACATCAATGACTATCATGTTCGAGCTTGGGGTCTGCTTACTCGTCTAACCAAATGTGACGGAATATTCCACAGAGCCACAGCAACTGCAACAGCGACTTTCTCAAAATTGATCATTCTGTAGAAAGGGACGAAGCTATTACTGTGTACACATTCGCATTCTAAGACGAGATAAGAAGATCAACTTGTAGGAATATATATTCTTAAGTATAAAAACGTGCAAAGTGTATCTTTTGGTCACAAATATAAGTCAGCGTTCAAGGGAGTGTTTTAACTAAACACAATGTAGGTAAAGAATTTTAAATAAATTAAACAACACACCACACGAGCGTGCATAACGTTCAAAACTAGGGCTTTAATACATTAGTCAACACACCACAATTACATTAAGGGTGTACCAAAACAAATCCGTTTTTATTGCGAGTGGATTTATCACGGCAGTTTAAGAAAACAATTAGCAAATTTCGTTAGAAACTCGTTTAGAGGGTAGATTACGACGGACCAGCCTAAATCACTCGCTCACGCATGAAACAGTTTCAGGTGCAAAAGTTATTTAGAGGTTTGGTCAAACACGAGTTTGAGGGTTTTCAACCCTCAGTAAAATTGCAATTTAGCTGACCAGGATCGCAGTAAGTACGCTATTATATGGCGTGGTGGATATTAATAGTCGTTTCTAGAGTACATAAAGTATCCGTGGTAGGCCGCCGCCGTGATAAAACCACCGAATTTCCCTGGAGCACCATCCAAAACATACTGCGAAGAAGAATAACTGGAATGAATGCAAAATGAAAATTATCATACAAATTCGCCATCTTATATGAACCAAGGTATTACTGTCACAATATAAGTATGCAAAAATATGTAAGGAGAACGCGGTTGGTTTTACGGCGTAGCGAAAATAAGCGGATGAATATTGGCTACGTATTCGTAAGCGTAAATTTTCAGTACTTGTAATTTGCATCTGTAAAGTAAATAATTGTAGAACGCTTTTGTTGTCTCACTTCGATGTCTTCTTAGCTTTTTTGACATTCTCGAGGCGAGAGCATTTTGTGTACGATATATAATAATAATAATGTATTTATTTTTCATTTAACACAATATTACATACAGTTCTTACATTTAATTAATTCAGGTAAAATCTAACGGTGCCTGTACTAGGGTAAACCTGTGCCACAGGCGCTAAGGGCACTCACAGTATACTATTATGAACTAAGTTACGAGTTTTAATCTTAACAATACTCATCACAAACATATTTAACCAATGTCAATATTGCTACCAGAAAAAGTACAATATATAAATTACAAACTTAATATCAACTTTACAATACCTACTAGAGAACTATGACCATTTGCCAATATTACAGTCAGCATTTCTTTGGAATGTTCATATTATTATTTTGGTTTATGCTGATTGAGGCGTCGATGCCGATCTTGTATAAACTAGGTCACAATTATGTCACTGTTTCTATAACATATATAAATAAGCACATGCAAGATAGCTATAAAATTGGAAAATAAAATAAAATATGTGGCGGTCTTAGGCGCCCTCACTGTAGTCTACAGAGTTTATGTATCGCGATTCTGCTATCTTTTTCGCTGGGCATTCGAGGTCTCCAGCTTTATGGGTGCCTGGTTTTTTAAAACGTAGACATGTTGCACATTTCGGCGTTTCATTTTTCTTAGTGCAATCTTTGGCCTCATGACCTAGTTCGCCACAATGTCCACACGTGTAGCTGATCTCGCGACAAATCTTTGCCGCATGTCCATACTGTTGGCATTTGAAGCATCTGGTCACAAGTGTAAAGTCACGAACAGGACAGGAGGTCCAATTGATGTATACTCTATCCTAGTTAATGAGGGCTTTTCTAATGTTGGCAGGAACTTCAATGACAAAATTGCAAGTAAGTGCATCTTTTTTGCCAGATTTATGGCTTAGCTTTATGCAAGACAAAAAGGACTCTCGTGACAAATTAGGTATCTTATCAACCAGATTCTGCTCATATATGCAATCATATACTTCTTGGTCATGTAGGGCTGCCGGTACACCTATGACGATTATTCTAGGTCTTCTTTTATGCGGCTCTTCCACTTTAAAGCCAAAACTACTCAGTTGAGTGGAGCTCCGCAGTTTTTCCACGTCCTCCTTTGATTCAGTGCTGATGATAACACCTCCGTTCTTGGTCTTACGCAATCCCCTTACGTGCAAATTCATCTTCTCAGGACATATTATCTTCTGCACAAGAGATTTGGTGTCGTCGCTAGTTTTAAATGTATCATTGGGATGAATTGCGATAGAACTCAAATTAGAAGGACGCAGAAAATTGGTTTTGTTGGTCTTGACCATATCAGCAAAAGACACATTTTGAACTGCGGATTTAGTGCAACTTTCTAGAACAGTCTCTTTGATAGACTTTTTGAAGTCATTAAGGCATTCAGCAAGGTCTTCTTTTTCTCTTAAGGCTTCCAACGATGTTTTCATCAAGATCGCCCTTTGCTTCAAAGACTGATAGTGCACAGCCATTTTAGAAGCACAATTGCCAACATTTCTTGCCAGAGTGTTAATGCTCAACTTTTGTTCTGTGTTCAGCTTACCTTCAGCGGCAATTTTGCACACATCGTTAAGGGCTTTTTCTATAGTGGACATATAATATCCGATGTCACTAGTAGAGAGGGCTTGGAACACCTCTTCGGTGACATGTTCTTGTGGTTGAGGAGTGCTGGGAGGGCTGCGACATGTCTTTGTACTCCGGTTGAACGGGCTATTTTCCATGTTAGCCATATTCCGAAAACGCTCACTCGTAATTCATAGTTTGTAACAAATATTGCACTAAGTTATTTCTCTAATTTTAATCTAGGTCACGTAATTAATAAATGCATTTAAACATGTTAGTATAAATATTGCAAGTTGGACACGTCTGCTCGATATAAAAAGCAAAATGCGAATTTATATATGGAAATTGTCTAAATATTTACTTTGTGTTTTGCTGTTGACTAAAGTTTTAGAATAATTATGTGTTTATTCTTAGAAGTAGCTATATTTTACGAAGAAATACTTAATCGTCTCGGTCATCTTTAACAAAAGTAATTGCTCAACATATTTGGGCAATAGGCAGGATATATTCCATATTCTTAGGGCAGGATCAACTCATGAACTACCTGCGTTTTATGAGTTACATAATAATTAACTAGGCTGTCGGAGAACGGTTCATTCGAAAGGCGTAACTAGGTTTCTAGGTATGCCCACTTGTCATTGAATAATTGCCAGCTTTGCCTCTATCTTGGGTCAATAAGCAATTAAACAAAATATGTGAACTCAAATTGCCTCGTTGGTCTCGCGGCATAAATGTGCGCGTGGGATTGGGAGGGCTCAGGTTCGATTCCCGGGTCGGGCAAAGTGTTATTGGGGTTTTTCCGTTAGGAAATTCTCAGTAGCAGCTCGGAGTCTCGTAATGTGCCCGGTACGGCAATAGGCTCGCCCCCTATTACGTGGGAGCTAAAAATTCAGGGCGAAATGTGGGTGTTATATCACACCTCTGCCTAGCCCTTCGGGGATACAGGCGTGAGTCTATAAATAAAATAAAATAAAAATAAACTATCTTTATTGTCGAAGCAACCCTAGTTACAGAATTATGCCGCTGAAACACGATATGGCCACATATACATAGATATGTCAAACACCCCGTATGTTCATACATGTACATATATTTAGTGAGTAGTGTAGCTTAGCGTGAGAGTAATTAACCATTTCCACTGCCCTAAGTTTGATTTAAAATAATCGATTGTGTTAAACTGAGGGTTCACTTTGAATGTTTTTACACGTTAAGGAATTATATACTGAGTTCACTTGTAAAGTTCACACCTTGAGACATGAATGAAAAGAGGCAACAGACATTTATTACCTAAATAGGGTAAGAATGGGGATTACCGGTCATTTAAGGCGAAATAATCACAAATCAGATAATAATAAACATTTCTTTATTAATCCTTTTAACAATGAAACTATGGGTATTCTTCTAACAAAATCACATTAATTGAGATCAATAATTAAAATAACTTTGGCATAAACAGCGTTTAAAAAAAAATCTAGTTTGACTGGTATTAGACACCTTGGCAGGTAAAACTAGTCAGTAGGTTGCTAATGCCGGTCAAGCTTTGTTCAGGCATAAGTCGCAAATGTAACCCTCAGGAGAGCCATAACCAGAGCACTCAGCGTGTGCCCAGAGACCACACAGCACACATCTATACGTACCAGAGCTCCATATTACGCCCATAATCATCGCAAATTATACATTTGTTTTCACAGTCCTCGTCAGCATCGGTGTCTTCATCTTCACGCAGGTCTATCATTTCTACTTCCGAGTCCGACGTACTCTCATTACGTTTACTTTTATCTTGAAGCACTCTCTTTTTAGCTTTTTGCACTTCCATCGATTTTCCTTTTCTTTTAACTGTATTTCTTTCAGTTTTTATTTTAAGAGTTGGCCTTTTCTTCTCCTTTGTAATTTTTCAGTTTTCTTTCTCGACCAAAGCTTGTTTGTTAGGAGTTCCTGTTTAGATTGTTGCGTGCTGTTTGCAGAATAGTATGTTTTTTTTCTTGTCTCTCGACTTATTTGGTAGTGGCAAAAGACAGTGACAGTTTTACCAACGCCTGAAGTATAAGGAACGGGGTTCTCATCAATTTTAGGCAGCTGCTTCTCTTATAGTTTTTCCTTCATCCACTAGTCTGAAACCCCTGTGTATGTGCTCTTGGCTCCAGGCGCAAGCCTTGGCTCAAGTCGGCGCTAGACCAGTTTAAAAAAAATCCCTTGGCTCACTCTAGAGTCGAGGCACACTAGAAACGAAAATTTTGTATATGAGTGTCAATGTGTGTGTAAAATGTGTGGCACTTGAAGCGATGATGTCTTGCTGAGCGATTCTCGCCCTTAGGGCGGTCTAGCGGGAAGTTGTTCAAATCCATGGGCTAGATCAAATTTTCGTATTAAGATGGGCCATTAGTAGCGCGTATGCGTAATTTGACTTTCTTTCGCAATAGATTAGAAAAATAAAGCAATGCTTGCAGAGGTCACCACTCGGATGTCAGCATGTTGTGCAACTTATAACAGAACGCTACCGTGCTTCGGAGGGCACGTAAATCCGTAGCTCCCGGTTCGTGTCTCAAGTCAAGGAGGCCTTCGGGCGGGCTATAAGTAAACCAGAGTTGGCGGTTGGCCACACAGGAAAGGAATAAGACCTTTTTTATAGTAATAGATAGCAAACGAGCAGAAGGATCGCCTGATGGTAAGCAACTACCGCCGCCCATGGACGCAAGCAACACCAGAGGAGTCACAAATAAAGGAATAGGGGAAAGGGCCTCCGGCACTCACTCACCGAAATAAACGCAACAGTACTGTTAGGTACCTACTTTACTCCATTTTCAGTGAGAGGGTATTAGTATTACTTCCCCGTTCGAGCTGGGGCCCATTCATGCTGAAATCAGCAAGGGTCTACTACCGTGAATATATTAATTTTGCTGCCTTGAAACATACACACAGATGGACTTACTCTGACCGACTCATGATGACTCTTCTCACACTTCAAAATAAAATAAGAATCATAACGAAAGTGGATGAAACCGATAATTTAAAACGATGTTTTAACGATCATTAATGTATCGCTCATACATATTTTAGACATGAACAAACATAAATAAAATTATTATTAATATTATATTTACCACTCTAGAATGCACTTAAGGAAAAGAAAGCAAGGTTTAAAGAATGGCAGCTGATGAAAGGAGGAAATGAATCTTTAGAAGAAAGTAAGAAGAAGGAATATAATGAATGTAAAAAGAGAGCCAAAAAGGCCGTAGCCATTGCTAGATCCAAAGCCCTAGACCATTTGTACGGGTTACTTGAAAAACCCGAGGGTCATAAATATTTATACAGCATGGCTAAAGCTAGAGAGAGAAAGGCGAAGGATGTATGCCATATTAAGTGCATGAAAGACGAAACAGGAGCGATTCTTATGGACGAAGACAGAATAAAAGAAAGATGGAGGACATACTTTGAAAAGTTAATGAATGAGGAGAACGATTGGAACGGAAACCTTGAGAATGAGGTGATGAATATTGGTTTAGTGAAGGAAATAAATAAGGACGAGGTAAAAAAGGCTGTTAGTGGAATGAAGAATGGAAAAGCGTTAGGATCAGATGGAATACCAGTAGAAGCATGGAAAGCGTTAGGAGATGATGGATGGGCGTGGCTGACTTTATTCTTCAATAAGTTGTTGCACGAGGAGACCATACCCGAGGAATGGTGCAACAGTTACCTGGTGCCCATTTTTAAAAATAAGGGTGATATCCAAGAGTGCAACAATTATCGGGGAATAAAGTTAATGCCTCATAGTATGAAAGTATGGGAGAGAGTAATTGAGCGACGCCTGCGTGACGAGAGTGAGATCTCACGAAACCAATTCGGTTTTATGCCTGGTCGAGGTACGGTGGATGCCATTTTTACACTTCGCCAAATGTGCGAAAAATACTTACAGGGAGGCGCATAAAAACTTGCACATAGTGTTCGTCGACCTTGAAAAGGCATATGACCGAGTGCCTCGTGAAGTCGTGTGGTGGGCCCTGAAGAAGAAAGGAGTGCCTGGGAAATACCTGAAGTTGATTCAAGCCATGTACGCTAAATGCCGAACGCAAGTCCGATCCGCAGCTGGTATCACAGCCAGATTCGATGTGGCCGTAGGCTTGCACCAAGGGTCGGCCCTTAGCCCCTACCTCTTCCTGTTAATTATGGATGCTATATCATCGGACATACAGGAAGAGGCACCTTGGTGCATGCTGTTTGCCGACGACATCGTTCTGGTAGCAGAGAGTGGACAGAAGGTGCAGAGCAAGCTGGAGGAGTGGCGGCAGAGATTGGAGAATGTAGGCCTGAGAATAAGCAGAACCAAAACAGAGTATATGTTCTGTGACTTTGGCGGTCTCTCCAGTCCTATACCGGTAACACTCGGCGGTACACTTCTACCAGTGAAATGAAATGAAATGAAATGAAATGAAATGAAATAGTGCTTTATTTCGTATAAACTTTGCAAGTACTTACGAAACGTCATTTAAAAAGAGCATTTTATACAATTATTTTTCTGTGCCGAATTAGAACAGCTCAATCCCAAGCGTTTTGGTCGTCTTTATATTCAGATATTTTATAGTATGCTTTTGAACATAATTTCGCTTTAACAATAATTTTGAACTTATTTATAGACAAGTTTCTTAGATTATGAGGGAGCTTGTTATAAAAGCGTATACATTGCCCCATAAAACAGCTACTTATTTTGTGGAGACGAGTGCTATGAACTACCAGATTATTCTTGTGTCTCGTATTTACAGAATGTATATCACATTTTTTACTAAATTTGTCAATATTTTTATGTACATATAACAGATTTTCATAAATATATTGTGATACAACAGTTAGAATGTTTATTTCTTTGAATTTTTCTCTTAGAGTAACTCTTGGACCGAGGTTATAAATTCCCCTTACAGCTCTTTTCTGTAGAACGAATATTGTATTTAGGTCTGCAGCACTCCCCCAGAGAAGAATCCCATACGACATTAAGCTATGAAAATAACTGAAATAAACCATTCTAGCTGTTTCTAAATCTGTAAGGCGTCTAATTGTCTTAACTGCATAAGCTGCAGAACTGAGTTTGCCCGATAGCCTTTCAATATGTGGACCCCATTGTAGTTTGGTGTCGAGCATAATACCTAAAAACATGGTTGTCTCGACGGGCTCAATCCTAGATTCATTAAGTTGCACATTGGTTTCCAATTGTTTAACATTAGGCATAGAGAATTTTAAAAGTTTCGTTTTCTTATTATTAAGTAATAGGTTATTTACATTAAACCAATTAACAACTTTAGAGAGTGCATTGTTTACTTCGTCAAAATTAACCTGTTGTCGTTTAATGTTAAAAATCAAAGATGTATCATCCGCGAACAACACAATCTCATGATTGTCCTTTACATAATTAGGTAAATCGTTAATATATATCAAGAATAAAAATGGACCTAGAATTGAACCCTGCGGGACACCCATTTTTAAAGCTGAACCTGGAGATGTCTTACCATTAACTTCGACCTTCTGGATTCTGTTGCCCAAGTAAGAAGTCAGGAGATCGAGAGCTTTGTTCCTAATGCCGTAGTGATATAATTTCCTGATAAGAGTATCATGATGTACACAATCAAAGGCTTTTGATAAGTCGCAAAATATACCTAACGCATCTTGTGACTTCTCCCAAGCCGCAAAAATACTTTTCAGTAACTCAACTGCTGCGTCAGTAGTTGAACAACCCCTCGTAAATCCGAACTGTTTCTTGTGAAGAAGATTATGTCTATTAAAATGATTAAGCAATTGATTAAGTATTAACTTTTCAAAAATTTTACTAAGAGTTGGCAATACAGAAAAAGGTCGAAAATTTGAGGGGTCTGATGTGTCACCAGATTTAAATAAAGGTGTAATTTTACTATATTTCATTAAATCAGGAAATGTTCCAGAAGCGACACAGCCATTGAACACTGTGGCTAGATATGGAGCAATTAAAGTAATAATATATGAAACAGTCTTTACTGACAATCCCCATAAATCCATTGTCTTTTTCATATTAATAGTTTTAAATTGTTTAAGAATATCTTCAGTAGTAACAGCAGTAAATTCAAAGGCTGTGACACATTCTGGTACGCAGTCCTTAAGTAGTATTTCAGCAGACGTGGAAGATGACTTGAGTGACTCTGTAGTTAAAATGGGTATATTAGCAAAAAATTTTTCAAATTCTGTCGCTACTTCCAAGTCCTCTGCAACACTCACATTATTGATATTTAGTAGGTAATCGCGACTGCGTGCTTTGGCTCTACCAGTTTCGTTATTAATGACATTCCAGGTAGCTTTTATGGTATTTTCAGCGCATTTTATTTTATTTTTCAAATAAATTGATTTTGCAGCATAACAAGCTTGTCTGAATGTTTTTGAATATTTTTTTACATAATTAATAAAGGCTGGACTATTATTAAAAGTTTTTTCATTGTAAAGTTCATATAACCTAATCCGACTTTTATGAATGCCTTCAGTTGCCCAATCACTAAACGTCAGACGGTCAGTTACATTAATTTTTTTGGGTTTTAATACAACAGAAAATTCATCATTAATCAATTTAAATAATGAGTTATATAACTGATCCGGACGGTCATGAGTAGGCAACCAACGCATTTTACTAGATAAATTATTTTTAAAAACTTCCATTCGGTTTTCATTTATAGGTATAAAATTTATAATTTTACTCTGAACCTTAAGGTTTTTTCTTGGACAACAGACTAAGTGCCCACTGTGATCAGACTGAAGCATATTAATTAAGGATTTATGTAAAGGTTTAGTGTTAATAAATATATTATCAATACAGGTGGCACTTGTGGCAGTCACTCTAGTTGGTTCTAAAAAAGTATGACTTAAATTGTAAGATTTAAAAAGATTTAAGAAATTAATTGATGAAGAACTTTTCTCTAAAATGTTAATATTAAAGTCACCACAAACAGCAACCGTTTTATGGCAATTATTAACTTTGCTTAGGGCGTCCTCCATAATTACTATAAAACTTTCAAAAGGCGCACATGGAGGCTTGTATACACTCATAACAATGAACTGCTCAAATTCGACACATGATATCTCTATAACTCGCTCAACAGAAAGGCTCACAATATCAGATCTTTCCTTAAATTTTAAAAGTTTATTTATTATAATTAACGAGCCGCCTCGAATAAAGTTTTCTCTGCTGAATGAGCTTGCAACCTGGTGGTTATTGAAATTGAATATGAACTGATGGCTTTTTAGCCAATGTTCTGTAATACATAAGATGTCAATATTGTTACAGTTCATAAACAATTCCAATTCTAATTCCTTACTCATCAACCCTTGTATATTCTGATGCACCAGGTTGATACAATTCTTTAAATTATTTTTTTTACAATGTGTGGTTGATGAAAGTGTGTTTTTCTTACTTATAATAGGTGTGGTATTAAAAAAGGTAACTAATGTCTTATCAAGGTTATTGCCAGAGATTGACTCTATTGTCTCATTACTTAATTTAAAGAATTTAGAACGGATTCCAAGCTAATATTTAATGTCAAATTAGACTGCTCAATAAAAGCAGAGTTATTAGCCAAATTTTTGGCTGTGTTATTAATAAAATATGCTAGCGATGATGCTATTTGTCTTTGATTATATTGAGATAGATAACAACTATCACATGTCAAATAAAAGTTTCTAATGAAAAGTAAGTAGTAAGCTCGGATTTCCGCTACCTAGGTTCACTCCTGCAAGAAGACGGCGAAATTGATCGGGATGTTAGGCAAAGAATCAACGCAGGATGGATGAAATGGCGACAGGTCTCAGGCACAATATGCGACCACAAAATGCCTGTGAAATTAAAGGACCGCATGTATAAGTCGGTTATAAGACCTGTCGTACTGTATGGAGCTGAGTGTTGGGCTACAAAGAAGATGGACGAGAAACGATTGCATGTGGCAGAGATGAGAATGTTACGATGGATGTGTGGAGTGTCAAGAATGGACAGAATTAGGAATGATTACATTAGAGGTAGTATGAAAGTGGCGCCCATTGATGAAAAGATAAAAGGGAGTCGATTGGCCTGGTATGGACATGTTATGCGGAGAGATGAGATGTACGTAGGTAAAAAAGTGATGAATATGCATGTAGAAGGACGAAAAGGGAGAGGACGGCCAAGGAAAAGATGGATGGACTGTGTGAGGATAGATATGAAAGAGAAAAGGGTAAATGATCGGATGACTGGTGACAGAGAAGTATGGAAGAGAATATTATTTGGGGTCGGCGCAGTATGTCCTTAAAGACATACTGCGCCGACCCCAAATAATTGTGTGTGCACTAGATGTAATGGCGTGTATAATTCTTTGATGAACCATGAAAATCCTAATGTTCGTTTATACCTAGTTTCGAAACAATAATAATAAATTATGTTAAAAATTGTTTCACATACCCTGTACCTTTTATGGTCTTTGAAGTCACCATTATCATCATTGTGCAATTCAAATAGATTTTTGTACTTACTGAGTTCGTATGGCCACCTTCTGACTCCTTCATCGGACGAGAACGAGCCAAAACAATATAAAATTTTGTCAATTCATTACTGAGTTCCTATATTATTCCTATGGCCACCTTTCGATTCCATCATCAGAGCAGCTCTATGTCATAATAACTTTTCATTGTCATCCAATTTAAATACGTATACAAAACCGAACACCCGATGTCTGACATTTTTTTTTATAGACTCACGCCTGTATCCCCAAAGGGGTAGGCAGAGGTGTAATATTACACCCACATTTCCCATGACTTTTTAGGTCCCACGTAATAGGGGGAGAGCCTATTGCCGTACCGGGCACATAACTAGACTCCGTGCTGCTACTAAGAATTTCCTAACGGAAAAACCCAATAACACTTTGCCTGACCCGGGAATCGAACCCGAGACCTCCTAATCCCACGCGCACATACTCGTATATGCCGCGAGATGAGGCACGAGGCAGTCTGTCCATTCCTTTTTGAAGTTTCTAGAATTTTCTAATTTTTATTCGAAATATTTAAATAATATTTTGATGATGCTGGCGCTGCTGCTGCATCGGCGGAAACCCTCAAACGGCGCAAATACGGAAACCTGGCTGGTAATTACGTTTTTGAGCCGTTTGGGGTCGAAACGAGCGAAAGAAATCGCCAGAAGGCTGATCAGCCTTCTGGCGATTTCTTTGTATAATGCGCGTGCACTAGGGCCTCATGGCCCCAGCGTTTCGACCCCAAACGGCTGTGATACCAGCTGCGGATCGGACTTGCGTTCGGCATTTAGCGTACATGGCTTGAATCAACTTCAGGTATTTCCCAGGCACTCCTTTCTTCTTCAGGGCCCACCACACGACTTCACGAGGCACTCGGTCATATGCCTTTTCAAGGTCGACGAACACCATGTGCAAGTTTTTATGCGCCTCCCTGTAAGTATTTTTCGCACATTTGGCGAAGTGCAAAAATGGCATCCACCGTACCTCGACCAGGCATAAAACCGAATTGGTTTCGTGAGATCTCACTCTCGTCACGCAGGCGTCGCTCAATTACTCTCTCCCATACTTTCATACTATGAGGCATTAACTTTATTCCCCGATAATTGTTGCACTCTTGGATATCACCCTTATTTTTAAAAATGGGCACCAGGTAACTGTTGCACCATTCCTCGGGTATGGTCTCCTCGTGCAACAACTTATTGAAGAATAAAGTCAGCCACGCCCATCCATCATCTCCTAACGCTTTCCATGCTTCTACTGGTATTCCATCTGATCCTAACGCTTTTCCATTCTTCATTCCACTAACAGCCTTTTTTACCTCGTCCTTATTTATTTCCTTCACTAAACCAATATTCATCACCTCATTCTCAAGGTTTCCGTTCCAATCGTTCTCCTCATTCATTAACTTTTCAAAGTATGTCCTCCATCTTTCTTTTATTCTGTCTTCGTCCATAAGAATCGCTCCTGTTTCGTCTTTCATGCACTTAATATGGCATACATCCTTCGCCTTTCTCTCTCTAGCTTTAACCATGCTGTATAAATATTTATGACCCTCGGGTTTTTCAAGTAACCCGTACAAATGGTCTAGGGCTTTGGATTCTAGCAATGGCTACGGCCTTTTTGGCTCTCTTTTTACATTCATTATATTCCTTCTTCTTACTTTCTTCTAAAGATTCATTTCCTCCTTTCATCAGCTGCCATTCTTTAAACCTTGCTTTCTTTTCCTTAAGTGCATTCTAGAGTGGTAAATATAATATTAATAATAATTTTATTTATGTTTGTTCATGTCTAAAATATGTATGAGCGATACATTAATGATCGTTAAAACATCGTTTTAAATTATCGGTTTCATCCACTTTCGTTATGATTCTTATTTTATTTTGAAGTGTGAGAAGAGTCATCATGAGTCGGTCAGAGTAAGTCCATCTGTGTGTATGTTTCAAGGCAGCAAAATTAATATATTCACGGTAGTAGACCCTTGCTGATTTTAGCATGAATGGGCCCCAGCTCGAACGGGGAAGTAATACTAATACCCTCTCACTGAAAATGGAGTAAAGTAGGTACCTAACAGTACTGTTGCGTTTATTTCGGTGAGTGAGTGCCGGAGGCCCTTTCCCCTATTCCTTTATTTGTGACTCCTCTGGTGTTGCTTGCGTCCATGGGCGGCGGTAGTTGCTTACCATCAGGCGATCCTTCTGCTCGTTTGCTATCTATTACTATAAAAAAGGTCTTATTCCTTTCCTGTGTGGCCAACCGCCAACTCTGGTTTACTTATAGCCCGCCCGAAGGCCTCCTTGACTTGAGACACGAACCGGGAGCGACGGATTTACGTGCCCTCCGAAGCACGGTAGCGTTCTGTTATAAGTTGCACAACATGCTGACATCCGAGTGGTGACCTCTGCAAGCATTGCTTTATTTTTCTAATCTATTGCGAAAGAAAGTCAAATTACGCATACGCGCTACTAATGGCCCATCTTAATACGAAAATTTGATCTAGCCCATGGATTTGAACAACTTCCCGCTAGACCGCCCTAAGGGCGAGAATCGCTCAGCAAGACATCATCGCTTCAAGTGCCACACATTTTACACACACATTGACACTCATATACAAAATTTTCGTTTCTAGTGTGCCTCGACTCTAGAGCGAGCCAAGGGATTTTTTTTAAACTGGTCTAGCGCCGACTTGTTTGATTGTACATAATTATCTCGAGTACCCAAATCCAATTGATAGACCGAGAAATCCAATATATATTATTATATATTATAAGGTCCGGTCGTATGAGGATGTAGATAGGTGCAATAAAATAAAGAATAAAAAGCATATTCACTAAAAATTCATTTCATTTTAATAGAATAAAAGCGATATAGTTACAATGTTATTATTGTACTTATCGGTAAGTAAGAGTTATTTGTATCATGAACACAATTTCATTAGAATTTCATCGATCACGGCTACACACACTAGCGAATTACTTTTTATCACATTTGTAAGTACTGGTAGCTTGCATTGTTAAGGAAGAGCACCTAACAGCAAAATTATCGGTATATATGAAATCCTTGCGTTACTGACTGACTGGCAGACAAGCTACAGCCAAAACTATTACATAAATAGCCTTACTGCGATTTTCAGTGCCTTTATTTTGAAACCAGACAGCAAAGTTATTCAATGTTGGACTGCCAAAAGTCTTGAACGGAATAGTCGCTTATCGTAAGGTATAAAGCACATTAATTGCATTCACAAAATTAAATCAAAATGTTTTGTCAGTTTTGTATATTGGCATGTCCAAACACTATGTTTGACTTTATAACTAAACTTCTGCCGTCCGTTAATATCTCCGACAATAGGTTGGCTGGCTCTCCTTCTTTGGCTAGCTAATATTAAACGTCTATTTTCGCAAAACCAATAGGTTTTTTTCCAACTAGTCAAATCAAACACGTTTAATGAAATGTCAAAAACGGACTTTGCCACTTTGCTACGGCTTTTGTACCTATGAAATATGACATAGTGACGTCATAGTTTTGTACTGTCAAGTAGCATACTTATTATCAATAAATTGACGATAAAAAATGTTAAATAAAGTTTTAACATTAATTGACGAATGAAACTACTATTATTTTGACATGTTTCACTAGATAAAAATACTTGTATGATTTTGTTTGTCATTACATAATTCAAGTGCTCTTCCTTAACAATATTCACAACAAAAAATACTTTCTTATTCAGAATAAATGCAAAAAAAATACATTTCAAATTATAATCAATTCCAACAATATTCTTAAATAATTTTATTACTTACACAGCTACACCAGGCGATGGCACGTTAAAACGTCATAGTTATTTAGCCGTAGTTCGTTTTAAAGCCAATATTAAAAAAATATTTCAACTAAAATCTGTACTTACTTATTACTGGAAATAAACTTTGGTCTTGTTATTAGTAACTAAGAAATGTAAGTCTAAGTTAATAATAGATATATAACATAATATTATATTATAAATGCCAAGAGATTCTTAGTAATGGCTCAGAATGGCTTAAGACACCATTTTATTATAGAATATAAAAAATATTATAACGAATAATATAAAAATATTAATTGGTTTTAAACTTCTTGTTAAACTGAGCTGCGAATGTTGCCAGCCTCAAACTCAAACAAATTTATCACATACCTACCTAACCATATACCTATGTTACTTATTTTATTTATTACTGGGAAACACTTTTATTTACTTGGTTTTATAAGCTACATTAGAACAGTTCATTATTTTTTATCTAAACAGTTTATTATTTTTTAGATTTCTAGAGGTATAAAAGATTTCACTCTATGTCTATGCTGTACATATTTCGGAATTAGAGATTCTTGTTGTATAAAAAGTCAGATCTTCATAGATTCGCAACTTTTGCAGTATAAATATAGCAAAATCTACATGTACAAGCTAAGTTATACCAAATGCAAGACTACAAGTAATTTTTGCGTGCTTTGGACATAAATGCCAAATTTCTTAATATTTGTTTTTGTTCAAAGTCTGTAATACAAATATATAACTAGATTTGACACCGTCATAACTTTAAATACTCGCTTCAAACTATCGCGATTTGCACACATAAGTATATAAAGGAACGTTCACACTGTGTTTCAAAATCCGTTATAAAAGTGTTCCCTCGTAATACTCAGCATTTAAAACTCGTCATGACGGGCCAAAGCCTCTCCAAAGTCGGTAGCCTGTGATCCGACGAATAGATCGTATTTCTCGAGTATTTCGGCCTTGGTGAGCTTTTCGTCCGCGTCCGTGTCGCCCTCGAAGATAAGATGTCGCGCCTCAGCCTCGGCGTGGTCGAATTCTGGCGGCGCGATCCAGTCTTTGACCTCGTCCGCGTCCATGAAACCGTCCTTGTTTGTATCTCTGTGGGTGGGAGTAAATTTATTGTCATATGCAGAATTTAATCTTAATATATCCCTTTCCAACCGATGGACGTAATTTTAATATTTGCATGTTTAACTTAGCTTGTAAGGTTATTAAGGCTTCATGAAGCTTAGAAAAAATAATAAAAAAAAATCCCATACCCCCCCTTTTCCCACCAAAGTACCCTCACGATCGTGACGATTAGGAATAAGTTGACATCCGCACGATCGTGACTTTTCAAGTAGTAGTAGTGTAAATTAAATAAAAAGTCGCGTTTAATCAGCATATATAATGTTTTAATCATAATCGTTGTGTAACTTCTTAGAATCAGTCAATCTGGGAATATTAACATCCTTCTAGGAGTTGATTTGCTTGTCCCATCGTTTAACGAAGTCAATTTGATTGACACCGGTACAATTAGAAGCCATTAGAGCCGCTTTGTTATCCATTTGATGATTTGACCAAGGATACTGAATCTCTTACAAACTGATGATGTTTTCAACGGTACATTTTGCTGCCCTTCTTAAATTTTAGTGCTGCTCGTCCAGGGATTCGATTCATCATAATGGTTCATTTCCTCAATCCAAGGGTCAGTTGTGAAAAAGTGATAATGGTAAATACAACAACCGGGCGGGATATTTTTTATTAAATACAAAACTACAGATTGACCTACACCAAACATAGTATTTCCAAACATTGTTTTGGCGCCTTTGTAAATTTAAAAATCGACCATAAGGCCGTTGCTGGTAGTTGTGACCAAGTTCTTTAAACCTGTAGGTCGTAGTTTATTTCTAACGACTTGCCTCAATGCACATCGGCCTGTGACGGGTATCATCTGCTAGTCAATACTAAAACAGCCAGGAACCCTTTCTATTTTGTAACAGGCTTCTTGCAGTCGGTCAATGATTGGTTGTACTTTGCACAGATGATTAGGCGGTGTATTCTATGGTGGTGATTCTGCATCGACCACATGTAACGAATGTCTGACTTGTAGGAACCGGTTTCGGCTCATATTATTACTGATAACAGACAATCTGGTAGATTTTCTCCAGTACATAGGTAAACGTGGGTACGGGATTACTCCCATAATCAAAAGAATAGAAAATAATTTTCTAATTTCTATAGGAGTTGTTTTTAGTTCCGTTCCATATTAACACAGGTGATAAATATTTGAACAACGAGCAGCAATTTCAAAGAACTCCTCGTTAAAATAGTTTTGAACGTATTCACTGTGTCCTTACTGACTTACTGGCTGCGAAGGAAGAGTTGGATAGTCATGCCTTTTATCAGTACAAGCTGATTGGCTCCACATACCAGATCGATGAGTTATCAGTGATTACCGCATTTGAAGATTCTGGAGGAATCCAACGCGGTGCAGATGTAAATGGAGTTGCTTCAGAATCTCATACGGTACTTTGATAGTTTTCCTCCTCAAGCAGACTATTAAAAAATACTGGATCAAATTGGTCACCCTCGTCTTCAAAATCTACAATGTCGAAGATATGCCTGTCTTGTAACAGATCCAAAAAGACTTGCGTCTCTCAAAACTGCGCCTAAATAAAGGAAAAACACTGCTCAAACTTCGCTGAAATCCAAAAAAACGGCATTGAGAAATATGCGTTCTAGGGTTTTATAAATGCATTTAAACTCGGATCCTCACAATCGTGACGATGTGAGTTTAACTGATCACACACGGAGATATTGATATGTTATTACAATAAAAATTGCACATTCGTACTGATTGGTATATCGTCTTAACTTTAAAAACAAAAAGCTATTATAATATTATGAAAAAAGGTAAAATAAATATAGTTACGTGAGCGTGATCCTCGCCCAAAATGCACGGCCATCTTTAACGGTGGTTGTCCGATGACTGACTACTCGAAACGGGTCCTTTTATTTTTTTAAGTAAGCGCTTATATCAACACAATCATTCGAGGCCGGTCGCGTTCACAAAAGCAGACGTAATTTTGATGTAGATTTTTTCTATCGATCGTCACGCTCGTATAAAGTCGGTTGGAAAGGGATATAAAATCCTTGCGTTACTGACTGACTGACACACGCTACAGCCGAAACTATTGGGCGCAGGAAGCTGAAATTTGGCACGTATGTTCCTTGGGGGCCGTAGGGGTGCACTAAGAAGGGATTTCCCGAAATTCCCACGGGAACGGCCAAAACGGGTAAATTTAAAAAATATGTAATAAAGCTGAAGTTTGTTTGTGTGGTTGGTTGATTGAACGCGAACATGAACAATCAGGAATAAAAAAGACCTTAGAAGAGATGACGAAAATCTCGATTTAAAAAACCGACTATAAAAAAAAACTTTATTTTGATTGTTCACAATTACATATATTATATCTGTTATCTATCGTCATGCCTGTGTCCCATTGGGGTAGGCAGAGACTGGAACGCCAAATGCTCCGGTTCAAACACACCTCTTTCGCTTCTTCGACATTCATTAACCTCATCATACATGCTCACCGGTTATGGGTACTTTTAATTTGGCCCTTTTTTATTACGTCACCTATTTGGTCGGCGTACGTCCGTCTTGGGCGTCCCCTACCGACATCTCCATTCATTCTTACACGATACACTTCTTTCGTATTTCTTCTTTCATCCATCCGTTCCAAATGTCCAAACCATCGCAAAATTCCTTTCTCAATCTTTATCACTATATCTTCTTTCAGACCACACTTCTGTCGTATCACACTGTTTTTCACTTTATCTATTAGCCTTACTCCGCACATACTCCTCAAAGCTCTCATCTCCACAGCATTGATTCTACTTTCATGCTTCTTCTGCCATACCCATGATTCGCGAACCATACATCAGCGTTGGCGCCAAAACGTCCTGCAGTACAGCAAGGCGAGCCTTACTTGGGACAATTTCGTTACTGATGATGGACTGTAAGGCGCCATTCACACTATTTCCTGCTTTCACTCTCCTTTCAACATCTCCCTCACATTTGCCATCTCTCGTAAACATAGACCCTAAATACACAAACTCATTCACTTGTTCCACTTTTTCATCTCCTATCATTATGTTACATTCAGTTATACTATCTTCCCTCTCTATGACCATGACCTTAGTCTTGCTTACATTCACTTTCATGCCCTTCTTCTTATACGCCTCATTCATTACGGTGACCATCTGCTGTAAATCAGACGCTGACGACGCAAAAAGAACCTGATCGTCAGCGTATAGCAAGGTCTTAAACATAGATTCACCCATTCTTAATCCACATTCAGACTCTTTCAGATCGGTCAAAAAACTGTCCATGAATAGATGGTTATGAATAAATACCTAAGCATATATAGGCGTTCTTCAAAACTGTATTCCTATATAGATTAAAAGTTGACTGTTGGCAGTAAGCTTGTTGAAGCAATTTTTTGCTACTTTCCTTCAGAATTATTTGCACTTACGCGCTGTAAGTGCAAATAATTCTTAATATTCTATAATTTCTCGTAAACGAGTGTATCTTATCATGTTCCAGCAATGTAAAAATCTATACGCTGTGCGCTGTAGCAATGGTGCGGATGATAGTTATATATGACATTGATATCCGTCAGTACCACATGACTAGGGATGTGACCATGGAATACAGAAGTAAATGGAATTAGCATGTCAGGCATATCATACGAGAAGCAGTGTCGCCTCTCACACACATATACACATTTACCACTACATAAAACGCCACGGTGTGATTCGTTAAATATATAAGACACAATTATCATAAAAAGGTATTATCTGAAAAGCCACACAAATAGAAATATTAACCTTATTTTTAAAGTCTTAAGAACTGATTTACATTTATATTCTAGTTTTAAGTGTTACCAAGAGCGTGAAATCGTGCAAAATAATACATTCAAACGGTTTTTGCGTATTACTAATTAATTTAATTAGTTAGGAATGCCTTTGATAAAAATGTATATGGTCGTATTTGGTGGCCCAAATGATTTAAACACCTAAATTTCGCTGTTTCTGTTTACAATTATATAATAAATTACAAATTTCTAACACTGGTATTATTTAACATAATCTGTTTTGTGCAAATGACATGATATTTAGACATGGGGCACTATCGATATTTTTTTTATCGATAGTGTATTTTACGATTAATAAAAATATTTAATTTAATAGGATTGTTTGTGTAATGTGATTTAAATTACACTTACAAGTGTTCGACTGACAGGTGAATAATATTGGGTTCTATATAACAAAGAAGTATATTTTATGAATCAATTCATCAATTTTCTATGTTAAACTCTTGTTTAAAATAAAACACTGCTATAAGCTATAACACAGGGCAGCTAAGAATCTAATTTTTTTGTTAAAATATTAGAAACAGTGTGTGGGCGAGAAGTTAATATATGTATGATCCACCATTTATAATCCCATTCAATATGTGAACGGGCAGTTAGTATTTTTTGCGGGCTATATATTTTTTGATGTTACACATTAACATGTTTATATTTTTCAAATGATTATACTTATCTGCGATGCTCATGAAGGGATTCGGGATTTAAATCGCGCTATGAGCCACAAGAGCGGAGCAGTAGGTAGCCCTAAATAATGCGAATGTACCCGCAGGTTCATCTACTTTAATAAATAAAAGACAAAACATTGGTAGTAAAAGTTTTATTTAAATATATACACTTAAGGAGAAGAAGAAACAAAATTGTTTAAATTTTATTACAGAGAAATAGCATAGGTAGAGTACCTACTCTGGCATACCTATGCCGGTTACGCGTCCACCTCCGGTAAACGACGACTTGACTGACTAGACTTAAAGATAATAATTAACATACCGCAGATAATTAAAAATGCATGCCATACTGGTGCAATATGGTCATTAGACAAAACGTGTTTAATATTATTCATGTTTAACTGTGTTATCGCAAGTATTAATCTTTTCATTGAGGAATGAAACAATTATAACTACTTAAAACAACAAATACATAAAAATTATAATACTTATAAAAAAGACATTAAATATATTTAAAGGGCGTTATGAAAGTCCTCCACATCGCCGTCTATTGATAACGTGCCCAGAATATAGCAATGCTATTTTATATAAAGTAACCAATTATATATAGTAAATATCCCGCAAGCATTTAAAACAAATAATTTAATCTATATATTGATACGTACTATGAAATGAAGTCCTTGAGGTGATGGTGAAGTAGGCGGATTCGTTCCTGTGGTCTAAAAAGTAATGAGTATAAACGAAATTATTATGCACATACTCGTAGGCTATGCTGCTACATTAATACAATTGCTAGAGGCGCAATGTATATAAAAAGATTTATTTATTTATTTTATATATTAATAAAAATAGCATGTACCCTGGTAGTTTTAGAACATAATTTAGCTATTTCGAGGGTGGGAATAGTTCCTGGTTTTAAATATCGCCTCCCTTTTTCTTTTATTAGAAACAAATTTTCACTAAAATGTAGTGAGCATATTGTACTCCTTTTTTTTGGTATCCAATCGATTCGTCCTGTTGCGTCTACCCATTTTAATTTTTCTTTGAGTGTGGACGGAAAGCTAAAAAACACATAAGTTATTTAGTCAAAGTAAACCTGGACAGATTTTGGAAGCAAAGCAGAGCACATGTAACGATTTTAATCTTTGCTATTTGCCAATTACTAAACAACTGGAGTATCGATATATTCTTATCGCAATAGAGATACATCACTCAACACGTCATATTTGCACATAATATGACGTTTAGAGTAGATTGCCGTGTAAAGTCGATCCTACAAACAGTAGCGTTATGTTAAATCAGCAATGTATACTTTTTGTGTCACAGTGATATTTTATTTAATTTAGATGAAATATGTACTTACCGATGAAAACTAATGTTTCCATTAGAAAGATTAAATATATGGCTTGGTCTCTTGCAGCTTAGAACGGCACAAGCAGGCATTCTTGCCTTAATTATGCTATAAAATGCCTATATGAATGTCAATGAGCGACTGGCATGTATCAAATTGTGCAATATAAGATATGCTTGTAGAATTCATATCACGGACACGAGTATCAGGCGAAATGCTATATCTATTTGTATTATATTATCTATGGATGTGACGTTGTGCAATTCATTTTTATCGATCTAACGATACTCACAGCATAAATCTAGTTCACATTAATAGTTTTATCAAAATTTTGAGTGTTATTCGGTTTTGCAGTGTAACTACGTGTATAAAGTTTATACTACAAACTTGTCAATATAATATATATTTATATATATATTTTTTTTTTTCACCGTGTGGTTGACGGCATAGAATACAAGTGTCACCACCCCCTATCTTCCCGTGGGTGTCGTAAGAGGCGACTAAGGGATAACACAATGCAAATGCCATCTTTGCGTAGAGACGGAAAACTCGACATCAAACCCTATACGACTGCCTCGTTGGTCTCGCGGCATAAATGTGCGCGTGGGATCGGGAGGTCCCGGGTTCGATTCCTGGGTCGGGCAGTGTTATTGGGTTTTTCTGTCACGAAATTCTCAGTAGCAGCACGGAGTCTGGAAATGTGCCCGGTACGGCAATAGGCTCGCCCCTTATTACGTGGGACTAAAGTATATCTGGCGAAAAGTGGGTGTAGAAATACACCTCTGCCTACCCCTTCGGGGATAAAAGGCGTGACGTTATGTATGTATTATTTTTCTTCGGCACCATAGCTGGGAAATTACTGGTTCAGGAGATATTGAGGCTCAAAGTTAACATACAATTTTTGTAATTAGGTACAAAATCGATGCAAATACCCCGCCAACCTGTTCTATAGATGTCCTATGCACCCATGGATAAGTAGGTATTTCGAAAATTGCACGCGCACATATTTAATAGCGGCTTAAAAAATTTGACAATTTGAAAAAAAAATTATTTCCCATGTTTTATTTCTACTTAGTATGACTTGGCATGATGCCCAAAACGAGTAGACTTCGGCTTGGTGATGGCTCTTGTGACACCCTGTATATATTTTATGGCTACATAATCATATTTTTGTACTTATATAAAACCAGCTGGTACCCGCGGCTTCGCACGCGGACAAAAGTAAAATTTAATAATTTTCGCTGCCAAATCTAACCTTTATACGGCCGGTGATTTTCCAGATTTCATGACGACTGACTACTTGCTTTTATGAGATGATTTGGGCCCAAATAAAAGGTTACGCCGCAAGAAATAATACTTCGCCGCCATTTGCGGCAAATAAAATAAAATGTTGGTCCTATTGCAAGCGGCCATCAACAATGTTCAACCTGAAGACTGGTCGAAGGTTGTGAATAAAACAAAGAGGGACATTATGTCTGATTGGGATCGTGACATCCACATTTACTATATAATGGAGTCATCGTTGATAATATCCGTCACAGATACAGATGATGAATTTAGTGACGATTCAGATGATGCTGACTGTGATATGAGTTTGGACGAATGAAACTTATTCTATATATACAGGGTGGCGCTACCATAGGGGCACTTTTTGAACAGAGGCATAGCGTACAACATTCTGAAGCCTTGTACCAAAAATCAATTAAATCGGTGCAGTAGTTTAGCCACAATATCGATTTTAAGTTCCGCAATTTTTGCACATGCTTTGAATTCCACACAGCTGATACAAAACGGTCAACGACCCTACATTGCGCGCTGCGACTCGCTACGACGCGGGCGCCGACTCGACGCCGCGCGAGGATTCCCGCATATCTTCGAGGACGCGCGAATGTTTTTTGTCAGGTTCAAGCATTAATGCACTTTATTGTAAAAAAAATATAGTTTATTTTCAAGTGCGTTAATAAAATCCTCTCCGCTGCGCTCCGTTTTATCTGCGTTGAGCCTAACTTCGGATGACGTCGAGGCGTCGCGTCGGAGCGAGTCGGGGCGTGCAATGTAGGGTCGTTGACTGTTTAGTATCAGCTGTGTGGAATTCAAAGCATGTGCAAAAATTGCGGAACTTAAAATCGATATTGTGGCTAAACTACTGCACCGATTTAATTGATTTTTGGTACAAGGCTTCAGAATGTTGTACGCTATGCCTCTGTTCAAAAAGTGCCCCTATGGTAGCGCCACCCTGTATATATGTTCTGTTGTTCATTCATATAATTATAGACTTTTTAAAATATGATTTGAAGTACGCCCAATATAAGATTTTTTATTATAAAGACATCGAATATCCATCGTAGCAGTACATCCCATCACTAAATACGTCTATGTCGTTATGTAATACGCATAACACTGTTTAATTTTTCTTTCCATTACATTTTATTTGTAGACTAGAACATTCGGGTTGGGTATAATTTAATGTACCACAGTAATTAATGATTTAAAATATTACGAATATGGTACAACTGAAATACTCAGTCAAAATTTGGTAAATCGCGGCAACTTTCGAAAGTGAAATGAAACGTTACTGAAACTGCCACCCTCACCATGCTACAGCGCACATAGTATAAGTCAATGTATAGTTGACAGTGTAGTAAGTCATTCGTATTCGGCCACGCAATAATATGTAATAATGAGCAATCGGACGAAATTGGTACCAAGTATCAATGTGTTGACACAGTTGTCCTTAATTGTCTTTATTTATGTCAATATCAATAAATGAGTGAGTTCTTGTTGTTATGGCATTGGCATATTCACATACCGGTGCCAATATTTGTTATATCTGGGGATTTGGCTGCTACCGATACATAGGTATTTTACATATAATGTATACCATGGACCCTGAAGGCAGCGATAGCATAGTGGAGATACCAACAGACTGCCATGCAGAGGGTATCGGGTTCGAATCCACGGCGCGCACCAATGCCTTTTCGGAGTTATGTACTTTTCGGAGAAATTATCGCTTGCCCCGTGCCTCGAAGAGCACGTTAAGCCGTCGGTTGTCATGAAGATCTTTGACAGTCGTTACAAGGCGTCAGTACCTTCTAAATTAACTGACACAAGTCTAAACCATGGAATATCGCTATCCCTTCGGGTTGCGGAGGTTAGACAGGCAGTCGCTCCGTGGAAAAGCTAATATTCAGCCAAATCCGGTTAGACTAGAAAGCGGACCCCAGGTTGAAACTGGGATAACGCTAGGAGAATGATGTATACTGTGGAGCCTATTTCTTATATCTATCTCTAGTAGCTACATCCAAGAAAAGATTGAATATTGAAACCGGCCGATAGCGACTTGAAACATAATATGAATGTTAAGGTGCGTCGAGATTCGAGATCTGACGAATGTGCGGCGTGTGTGGCCATAGTTTATAACATCTGGAGGTACCCTTAAAACTCATTATATCCGTGTAGTGACGGTTTAAGAATACATCAGTACAAAGTGCCTCTACCTTATCTCATATCGCGGATGTCGAAAGAAGCGACTAAGGGCCGGCGCATATACATATAGCGAAACGCAGCGCAGTCGCGAGTAGTCGCTACGATCCACTCTGTTTTTTTATTTTATTTATAGACTCACGCCTGTATCCTCGAAGGGGTAGGCAGAGGTGTGATATAACACCCACATTTCGAAATAAATTTTTAGGTCCCAAGTAAGAGGGGGCGAGCCTATTGCCGTACCGGGCACATTAGGAGACTCCGAGCTGCTACTAAGAATTTCCTAACGGAAAAACCTAATAACACTTTGCCCGACCCGGGAATCGAACCCGAGACCTTCCGATCCCAAGCGCACATTTATGCCGCGAGACCAACGAGGCAGTCTCAGACTCTGGAATTTAGTTGTCTTAATTTATTTTGGACACTATTTAAATGACGAAAACGTTGATAATAGTGCGAAATCCGTATTAGCTCTTTGTTACGCTTCGCCATATGCGTGCCGGACGGTCTCCACGGACCGTTGCCGACCAGCAGCGGCGGGGTGTATCCCACTATTTCCATGGAAATGCAAAATGGAAAAACCGACCAAGTGCGTGTCGGGCCACACGCAATGTAGGGTTCCGTAGTTGCCCGTAATGGCCATTATTGATAATAACTTCTGTTTCACATGGGACTAAAAACGGGCATCTTTAAGATTAAGCCAGCGCTCCCAATGTAAACTCACAGAAATAGGTATTTATAAGTTAACCGACGATTACTCGTAAACTAGTAATGTCTACTTAGCCGTGATAGGTTTCCTTTCAAATTCGTTATATGAACTACATTAGTGATTTTTTTCACGTCTTCCAAATTAATAGTTTAGGCGGCAGAGGGGGGGGACACTTGAGTCTAACAATTTTTTTCACTTCAAAGCTTGATATTTGACAAACCAATCACTTGATCGAAAAATGATTTGAGCAAACTAATAATATTTTTTAAAACCTATACAATGATACCCCACACAATGGGGTACACAACCAAAAAAAATTTCAACACCACTATATATGTAGGGGAGATACCCTTAAAAAAATATTTTCCTAAATTTTATTCTACAGTTTTGTTGCAATATCGTATGTCTATATTCATGTCAAATATCAGCTTTCTAGCACCAGGCGTCTTTGAGCTAGGCTGCGGACGGACAGACGGACGGACATGACGAAACTATAAGGGTTCCTTGTGGACTACGGAACCCTAAAAAGTAGCACAAGCGTTTTATACAAGTTATATCCCATTATTTCCATTGCGGCAAAAACCGCTAGTACCCTCGGCCTTTCTCGAGTTAACGAGACTTTTTCATATGAACAATACGTCGGCCTTGCATACTTTGCTCCAGTGAACTTTCGAACTGGCGTAGGTACATCGAGATCCTGTACTTTAAACATACGTGGACATTTAAAATTTCGACATTCAGTAGCCGAGTGGTTTCCATGTGCTTCCGTCATAAGAGGCAATGTAGCGTTTTTTAATCGCCGCGCCGCGCCGCGCCGCGCGCAATGGAAATAATGGGAGAATCTGTCCCAGTATTTCCATCAATGGAAATACATAATGGTAATACTGGGCGGGAGGACGGAAGCGATTTCGATTTCGACGTATATGTCGTGCTCTGCTCCACCGCGGCCGATGTCGCGTCAGAGTAGAACGCGCAATGGGTATTAAAATCGCTCCCGCTGCCAACCACCTCTGGTGGTCGTGAACGGGTCGTTATGCAAGTAGTGTGTGTTATAAATAGGCCAAATTGGGGACGTCTTGAAAAAACGGAAATGTCTGAAGCACCCGTAACCGGCGAGCATGTATGAAAACAGTAATGAATGTAGAGGAAGCGTGTGAGGTCTGTAAGGATAGAAGCAAGTGGCGTTCTGTTGTCTCTGCCTACCCCGACGGGAGATAGGCGTGAGCATATGTATGTATGTATGTTACCTGAAGCCGGTGAACTGTTCCCTCTCCTGTTTGACCCAGTCCGGCTCCTCTTCGTCCTCTCCGTCTTCAGGCTTGTACATGTCGCCGATGTACTCGTCCAATGATACCTTGCCGTCCTGTAATGACAGAAATGGAAATTTATAAAATAGAAAAAAGTTATAATTAGTATCAGGCTGGTCTGTGATGGATATTGTGGGCGATTCAATGGCAAAAATAATGCGAAATTTTTTGAGTCGCCCTCTCGAATCATACTAGCACAAAAAACAAGAACTTGTTTGATTTCTCATCATCATCATCATCAGCCTTTAACAGTCCACTGCTGGACTAGGCCTCTCCTTTGAAAGGAGGAATTGGCCTACTATACCACGCTGGCCAAACGGGTTGGTATAGGGTTTGTATCAAGTTTTCCTTCTCTTACAGTGCTGTTCTCTGCATAGTATGCTCCCTCTGTCGGCTCTTACGACACCCATGGGATGATATGGGGTGGTGACATTCCGTATTCTTAATCCGTCACCACACGGGCAATATTTTGATGAAATGACGTTTGATTTCTAGTTAAATCGTATTAGCTTGTATTACCGAATGGCTTATTAGTATCATTCAGCATTGGTGAAGACATCGCACAGTGTCTTTACTATGACTGACATAGCGTTTCCCAGTTAATGTTTCTTTATTTTTTATGATTTTCAGAATTTAAGAAAGAGAGAGCAACGCCATCTTATAAAGGTGAGATACCTTTATAAGATGGCGTTGCTCTCTCTTGCAGCGTACTATCGATTTGGTTTACTGTCGATGTAGCATACCGTAGTTTTAGTGTACTAACAATGAAGCGTACCAACGATTTGGGGTACTGTCGATGTAGCGTACCATCGATTTGGGGTACTGTCGATACATTAGCCCGTCGATGAAACGTTTTCGATACAGCGACCATCGATGTAGTGACTGTCGATATTATGATCTAGACCCGCAGTAGATTGATGTTGAAATTTGGGTGTCCTCAATAACGGGTTTCAATATTTACATTAGTTTCTTTAATAATAATGTCCCTTTTTATAAGCGTCTGAAGTCGCAGGCCAGTGCTAGTAAGCATATAAGTGAGCTTATCTCCTATACTTATAATACAACTAGTCGACGCCAGCGGCTTCGCACGCACATATTTTCGAATTTCCCGTTTTGCCCGATCCCGTAGGAATTTCGGGAAATCCCGTCTTAGTGCACCCCTACGGTGCACAAGGAACATACATGCTAAATTTCATCTTCTCGCGACCAGTAGTTTCGGCTAGCGTGTCTGTCAGTCAGTCAGTAACGCAAGGATTTTATATATTAAGATTGAGTCTACTATAGATTGAGGTTACTCGCAGGATCAGGATATTAACGCCAACGCGAAAGATTGCTTACAATTGTCACAATACTGCACGAATAAAATGTATATGTTATCTGTATAGTAATTTCTTAAGGCTGAAGAATTTATTAGCACACATGTATCTCAGAATTTAGAAAATGCCTTTTCCATCATCATGAACATCTTAGCGTTTTCCCGGTTACACACAAAACTTTCGGCTTGTAGCCCGGGATCCGCTTTCCAGTTTTCCACAGGGCGACAGCTGTTTGACTGATAAAAGGGTACTGAGTCCCTATTACGACGATGAACGGATTAACGTCACGGGGAAGCGATAGTTAACAATTTATTTCATACTAGAGGACGCCAGCAGCTACGCCTGCAATTTTTTTAAATTTACCCGTTTTGGCCGATCCCGTGGGAATTTCGGGAAATCCCTTCTTAGTGCACCCCTACGGTCCCCAAGGAACATACATGCCAAATTTCAGCTTCCTGCGCTCAATAGTTTCGGCTGTAGCGTGTCTGTCAGTCAGTCAGTAACGCAAGGATTTTATATATTAAGATATTCACGCCTGTATGCCCAAAGGGGTAGGCAGAGGTGTAATATTACACCAACATTTCGGCATGAATTTTTAGGTCCCACGTAATAGGGAGCGAGCCTATTGCCGTTACCAGGCACATCACCAGACTCCGTGCTGCTACTGAAAATTTGGCAAACCCAGTAACACTTTTGCCCGATCCGGGAATCGAACCCGAGACCCAATCAGCAGTCGCATACGCTATCCACTGGACTACGGAGGCAATCAATTAACAATTTAGTGTTCACATAACTTCGAAAAGACGAAAATAAGGTGGGTCAGAATCCGATGCTCTCTGTATGCCAGTCCGTTGGTACTCTACAGAATTATTGCCGCATCGAAAATAAACTAAATGATGCAACACTTACATTATCTTTGTCGATATCCTCCATGGTCTCGAGCACGACCACATCCCTCATGGCGGAGTGATCTTCAGGGTGTAAGAACGCCGCGAACTCCGTCCTGTTCAACGCGTCGTTTTGGTCAGCATCTGTTGAAATATACGAGATTTCCTTTTAAAATCATCACCATCATCCTACGTTACTATAATCTGTCAATACATACATACATACATACATATCGTCACGCCTTTTATCCCCGAAGGGGTAGGCAGAGGTGTATTTCTACACCCACTTTTCGCCAGGTATACTTTAGTCCCACGTAATAAGGGGCGAGCCAATTGCCGTACCGGGCACATTTCCAGACTCCGTGCTGCTACTGAGAATTTCGTGACAGAAAAACCCAATAACACTGCCCGACCCAGGAATCGAACCCGGGACCTCCCCATCCCACGCGCACATTTATGCCGCGAGACCAACGAGGCAGTCGTATAGGGTTTGATGTCGAGTTTTCCGTCTCTACGCAAAGATGGTATTTGCATCGTGTTATCCCTTAGTCGCCTCTTACGACACCCACGGGAAGATAGGAGGTGGTGACACTTGTATTCTATGCCGTCAACCACACGGCCTGTCTGTCAATACTATAATAAATATGGGTCGCGGCACGAATGTTAAGCGCTAAGATAGAAAATAGTAAAGGAAATAGGGAGGAATTTGAAGAAAATTGTCATTGGTATCATAACCCTTGAATTGGCTAGTTATTAATTCATAACTTTCATAAGTTATGAATTCATAACACTTGAATTGGTTAGTTTTTAATTGATTATAGGGAAGTTTCCTGCAAGTGAAATAAATTAAACAAGTATTTTTATGTAGTGAAACATGTCAAAATAATAGTAGTTTCATTCGTCAATTAATGTTAAAACTTTATTTAACATTCTTTATCGTCAATTTATTGATAACTAGATGATGCCCGCGGTTACACCCGCATTATTTAAGGCTACTGCTCCGCTCCCGTCGCTCATAGCGCGATGTTATATAGCTATAGACTTCCTCGATAAATGGGCTATCTAACGCTGAAAGAATTTTTCAAATCGGACCAGTAGGTACTTCCTGAGATTAGCGCGTTCAACCAAACAAACAAACTCTTCAGCTTTATATATTAAGTATAAGATAAGAAGTAGGTATATATATATTGTGGGTTCAATTCCCACACGCGACAACACTTTGTGTGATCCATAATTTGTTGTTTCGAGTCTGGGTGTTCATTTTGTCCATTGGTTGTATGTTTGTAAAGTCCCCGTGCCACAGGATTAATTACTAATGCGGAAGAGGTCTTAAAAAAAAACTAAAAGCAACACCAAATACGTAATATCAATAGTCAACCTAGTCATAAATATTTACCAGCATAAGTCCACCTCCTGCGGTCTCGCTTCAACAAGTTGGTGTAAGTGAATCCCTCGCTGTTTGGAGTCTTCAGCTCTTTAGGGTCCATCTCATCCATGAAGCCGTACACATTCTTTCTGTAAGTCTGTAAGAAAAATATATTGACTAAGTTTTATTTTCAAAAGCATTATGATAAAGTGAGCAACACACTGACATTGATAAATAGTCGAATTAGATCGCAAAGTATAAAACATTAGCTCATAATTTTTTTATAGGTTACCGACAATAAAATTGCCGTTTGGTTTGCCTATAACGCAAGTCATGGTTTCAGCCATACAGTCGTGCTGTAATCGCTTCTCGCTTCCGTGTTTTGATTGAGTACCCAATAAAACACAGAACCTAGAAGCGATTCTCTCTCTAACATTTTATTGCAACTGCGACTCGATGGCTTGAGGGCGCACCCTTCCTCGACTGCCTAGTACGCGTTTGCATAGCTTCAAGCGCGGATATGCGAACGCGTTTGTATCATGAATATGTCACCGGGAAATAACGAGACCCGCGAAATTTATGAATTAAAACATTTAGGGTTGAGCTACATCTATCAGCACCGCATCGCACTTTCTTATGCTTCTATCCTTTTCTGTTACTTAGGACCGTCATTTACTAGAGCGAGAAAGAGAGAGGGAACACCACGGAATCGATCGTGCTGATAGATTCCGCGGCGTTCCCTCTCTCCTTCTCGCTCTAGTAAATGACGGACCTAAGAGACAGAAAAGGATAGAAGCATAGAAAAGTGCGATGCGGTGCTGATAGGTGTAGCTCAACCCTTAACGGCTTCGTAAGTTTATAAATGTCGTAGGAAATTTATAAACTTGCGGCTCTTGTTATCTTCCAGTGACAAATACAAACGCTACAATACGCATCTACAGCGCCGAAAACGTTCTAAAAAACGCGCGTCATCTGCACGTTTAAAAAACGCGGTGTGTTATCGCTCTTACATACAAACAGACCATGTGTGCTCTGTGCATATGACTTATTTTGATAATCTCCATCAGAATAATAAACTTCATTGATAAATATCTACACCACATTTAAATAGATACATAGATAACAATACTTTACTACCACAAATCGGGACATCTTACCTCCCAAGGAATAGCCTCATCATTATTAGGGTTGTGTTGCCTCCAATGTCTATCCACATCCTCAGTGATATACCTCTTCTGCGTATACCTAATCCAATCCTTCAACTCAACCAGCGACACCAAACCATCCTTGTCAGCATCAATTTTGTCCACGATTATTCTAGAAACATCCACCAAATTATTCACAAGTGTCACTGAGATAACAGAGTTCAACAAACTGAGATACGTGATTTTTATGCCTATTAATAATAAAGAGTTGAGCGTATGAATTGCGAGGCGTTCTCGAAGGCTAGCAAAGACATTAAGTAGGTCGTAATCGTTAAGAATCAAAACACGACACTGCAGTGTCTATTTCGGATATTAAACCCTGTTTCTCATTACTTTCTGTTTAAAAATGAATTATTAGCTAAAGTAAATTAATTATTAGCTAAATTGTTAAAATATTTTATAAAAATAGAACTGGCAAGATAGACAACATCTGAGGCGTGGGTGACTGCATACATCCAATGAAACAACATTAATCTTTCACACTATCTCTCTATCTTATCTAATTCCTGTGGTACTGTAACCCACATAACTTGCTGTCATTCCAATAAAGAATAATCTAGAAAATAATAAAGTCTGTATGCCTATTCAAGCAATTTGTATGGCTCTTAGTAACCACTGAATTTTACCAATCCCAGTTAATTATTTTTTTTACTTTTTAAAGCTATTTAACTATTATATGGCAAATTGAATGGAACATGAGATATAATACTAACCAATACATATAACTAGTTAAAGCAAAGTTAATTGAACATGTATGAGCAATAATAAAGCTTTCAGTAACATAACAAAAAATAATTGCATTTCTAAAAAATAATCGCCATACTTTAAGTGGTCCTTACTATACTACTATTAAATAACTGATTGCTTGGTTATTTATATCGAGGGAAAGGGACTGGTATCCTTAACACAGGTTACCCTGTAACCTAGCTAGGATGCCAGTTGCGTTCTGTAAAACAATAATGACTGTTGCTATGCTTGTATTTTGTAATCCAACCGTTTTTGTATTGTATATGTATCAAATAAAGAATTATTATTATGTTTCAGGACTACCAATGATTAGGTTGCCCTGAAATTTAACTAGGAATGCATGTTATTGGCAGTCCTATTTATAACGCAGCAGACACATTAGATGCATTAAAAATGAATGGAATATTATTATGATCAATGTCTTTGTATCCAAATAACATCTTTAATAATATATATTATTATACAGGGTGTCACAAGACCCATCACCAAGCCGAAGTCTACTCATTTTGGTAGTGATGGGTAGCACACTCTTTCAAAATGAGGATCGTGCGAGGCACTCTTTTTCCGAAGTGTACTAGCACACTGTGCTAGCACGAATGAGGCGAGGCCGCGAGGTATTGATGGCACAGTGAGTGTGTGAGTGCACATAGTGTGCCGCACTCAGGCGACATCGCATCGTGTGTCGTGAGTGACACAGCACACATTGGCACGCTCACAGAACATGGCACATTTTGACGGTATTCGCCGGCTCACCGTTTGATAAGATTTACTTGAAATGAGTAACTTGCTGTAATATGTTTTGAGATTTGTTATATTCATATAACAACTTCAGTATATCGGAAATATACTTAAGATTTTTTCTGCATCTCATTTATCAAAGCACAAAAGTAATATTAACTCAAGCAACATCGAGTGTGCCACAACTGTGCTGTGTGCTAGCACGTCAAAATAAAAAGAGGGAGTAACTCACCACAGCGAAGTGAGTCACTACAAGTGTGCTAGCACATGTGTTGAGTACCCAAAACTACATTTTGGACATCATTCCAAGTCCTACTAAACAAAAATAAAACCTGGGAAATGATATTTTTTTAAGCACACATGTTTTAAACTGCAATCAAAAGAGCGGGCGTAGGGTGCATAGGACATGTTTAGAACAGGTTGGCGGGATAAATGCATCGATTTTGTACCTATTTACAAAAATTCTAAAGTAACTTTCAGCCTTAATATCTCCTGAACCAGTAATTTCCCAGGTATGGTGCCGAAGTAAAATATGTTTGCAATAATTGGTACAATATAGGATTTCAGTTTTCGGTTAAGGGTCGTTTTAAATCCTGTATATAAAAAAATAATCAATGCAGAACAACTGCACTAAAACCCAAGTTTTGCTTGCCAATTAGTAATAGACGGTAAAATTAGGTACACAGGAAGTAGAAGACTAGCTGATTTCAGCATGAATGGGCCGGCTCGACCGGGGAAGTACTACCCTCTCACAGAAAATCGACGTAAAGTAACAGTACCTAAGCTGTTGCGTTTCGTTCGGTGAGTGAGAGTTCCGGAGGCCCTATCCCCTATTCCTTCTCCCTCATCCCACTCCTCATCCTGTCCCTTTTCCTAATCCCAAGGGGCGGCAACGCACTTGTGACTCCCTGTGGTGTTACTTGTGTCCATGGGCGGCAGTAATTGCTTACCATCAGGCAATCTGTTGCAAACTAGACTTTCTGCAATTGAGAATTTTGCAATTTGCACATTCTGCAAAATGGACATTTTGCAACTAAACAACTAGCAACATACAAACTGAATGATCTCACTTGAATAAATGATTATCATGAATACAGATTAATGAACACATTGCTTAACCAGCAATTGGGGATGGTGGCCTTCACAATAGGACTTCACTGTCAGCTTACCATCAGGCAGCATGAAGTCAATTTGACATGTTTTTTTAATAAAAAAAAAAGAAACAATGCATAGTCATTGTATAATTAATTATTCAAATCACATTACACATATTCAAACATGTAATTCAAATACCCTTGGATATAGTACAAATAGCTTGAATTACATTAATATTCCTTGTATGTAGTTGAATAGATATTTCAATCAACAATATACACATTCAGTCATACACTCCTTTTGATTCACTTGATCATGAGATGACATTGAATGTTTTTTTTAATGATAATAATAATAACTTTTGATAGTTTAAATTATCACACAGATATATAAAAGTGTACAGGCCTCTATCCTTCTAAATATAATATAATAATATTCTACCACATTCACGCAACATCATCTAGTCCCAAAGTAAGTAGAGCTTATACTATGGGTACTAGACAATGGATAAACATACTTATATACTTTTTTTTTGTAAATACATACATATTATACATAGAAACACCCAGACAAACATTCATGTTCATGCACACAAATGTTTGACTTGACCTTTGGCGTAGCAGTCGCTTACACTCCCCCTATACCAACCGGTCGTCAACCCATGTATACATGTAATATGTTTTGATCTTGATAGAGGTTTTGATGATTTTGTTATCAAAACATGTTTTGTTATATTCTATTTATTTGTTCTTATTATTGAACATGCTGTGTACACAGATGTAGCATTATCTACTTGTGCAAATAACCAACAGCTTGTATGTGGGTTAGCTCATAGGCTATGATTATCTTTAGACACAGGCAATGAATGTGTATTTTACAATTCTGTGATGTAATAAATATTCGTCCGTGTGGTGACGGATTAAGAATACAAAATGTCACCACCCCATATCATCCCATGGGTGTCGCAAGAGCCGACAGAGGGAGCATGTTATGCAGAGAACAACACTGCAGGAGAAGGAAAACTTAATAAAAACCCTATACCAACCCGTTTGGCCAGCGTGGTATAGTAGGCCAATTCCTCCTTTCAAAGGAGAGGCCTAGTCCAGCAGTGGACTGATAAAGGCTGATGATGATGATGATGATGTTAGGACAATCTTGGCAATGTGCTACTGTTTTATAAAACAGTAGACATAATACCTATATCGAGACAGTAGCCTTCTTTCTATAGGGAATATATAATTGCTATATTATTATGTAATGAAATGAAATGAAAATGTTTTATTTGCACCTCCACACAAACTTAAGAAACAAATAAACTTAAACTACAGGTACACTAAAAATACAAGTAGGTAGGTACATTATTAATGATGGTGTTACGTGGAGGACAAATAAGGCACTGTGTCAGCTATTGTTGCACTATAAACTACAACGCTGATATTCTCGCAGGCCGAGTAAATAAATTAATACACCTAAATATGTCTGTATAAATGTTGCTTTGGACTGTATATAGTGGCAAAAAAAAAACATTTCCCACAAAATAAAACAGTGTTATTCTATAATATTGTTGTTTCCAGCAGCACACACTTTTATTACTTTTAATTCTATCACAATGATATTCCCATATAAAAGATGTTTTTAGATGTTACAGCAATACTACACAAGAATGACTTACCCAAGTCTCCTTTTACTCTCTTCAGGAGGCAACTGGTCAAAAGTCTTAGCCTGGTCCTCGCCTAAAAATGCATCGTGATCAAACTGCTTATTATGATGCTCATTCTTAAAGTGTTCCGCCTCAGAAAGTCTGTCCATAAGTCTCTTTGTTTCCTCGGGAGTAGGAACTCCAGCAAATACAGCCGAAACGGCCAATGCCACAAACAGTGACCTCAACATCTTGATCTGTAATAGCAATATCGTAAAAACTCAAGTCAGCATCTAATTATTACTAGAAAACAATTGTTCAAACACTCATAAACGTAATAATATAATGCCGTGCCTATATAAAAGAGAACGAACTTTATGAAATACGAACCCTCTGGAATACAGAACCGGCCACGTCAACAGTTCCACGTAAACTTCCTCGTTCCCGAATAGATATCGCAATCGGGATGTGTATCGTGTCGCAGGAGCCGGCCGGGTGAGAGAAGCGGGGCAGGAGATGAACGAAACTGATGCTGTGTTTGACACTGTCAAATTGACAGATCTTTCCTTCAGTCCGAGAGCGACAGAGAGCGAGTACGTGTAGATACTAGATATGTATATTATCCAATCTCTTTGACTAGATACCTATAATCAAAACAGATTTTTCAAATCTATATAAAACAGCGACTAGTAAATTACCTAAAACAACCGAAAATGTTGATATATATATATTTTTTCTTCGTTTAACAAATAATATTAATTAATTTTAAACGCAGCCGCGTTATGAAATGGCATTCTTTTAATTTAATAATTAATTATTTACTCAAGTTTCGAAACGCACGGAACGCACCCCACAGAGTAGAGTAACTATACCACAAAGAGTACATAACCGCTTGCCGGCGCATCACCCCAAATGGGTGGAAGACATTTTTGACCGTTGACGGCTCTTCACCCCAAATGGGGTGATAGTGCTGGTCGTCATAATATTGCTTAATCCCTTTATTCCTCTGTGTTTTGAATCGGTTTTCTCTTTTCTATTTAAACTATCGAGAATATCTGCCTTAAAAAATTGCAACACTGGCTGTCAAAAGTTTGTCTGTGGTTAAGAAATAATTTCTCAAAGTCATTAAGTCAGTCTCAGTGAATTCGCGACGTCACACATTTTGCTGTTACAGAAAAAAAAATTTTTTTTGCTAACGGGTGAGTATTTTTGAGTAAATTACTGATTTTTTGGTTAATTATAATATAGGTAATGTGTGTGCAACGGGGTTTTACCCAGAGGTAAGTATATTTCAATTTCTGTGTGATTTTCGGTGCCGTGTAAGTCGCAACGGACTTTTGTTTTCCTTCAATCAATCCCATGTATTTCTGTATTGAATAGACCTATGCATTAATATTTAACGCATAAGTTCCTCTATGAATGTAGTTTTCAGATAGTAACTATATTTTTAAGTTTCGTGAAACTGTATAGTCGTAATAATTTATTTAATTCTGTTAAAAAATTTTCACCGTCGGCAAAATATTTTGTGCCAGTTTTATGCCTGTAAATAAATATTTTTTTACTATGACGTGTAATTGTATTTTTTTTTCGTATGAAGATAGAACCCTACCACCAATAAAAGCCATAAAATATATATGGTATCGATTTTATTTTCGAAATAATAATTTTTAAAGTTCACATAATGTTTATTTTCAACCATAGTCAAGGTTTACCATTTATTATAATAAATTAGAGACGAAATATCAACAAACACTTAACACGACCCGAAAGGGCCATTCATAAGCTCTAACAAAAATATAACTTGAGATTACGCCCGTCGCCAACGAGTAAACAAAAAATGTTTTGTTGAGTGCGGCCATCTGGCGCGTGGCGTTACGTCATCGCGTGAGCCGCCGGGCGTTCGGGAATTCCGATGTTCTAGCGCCGGCAAGCGGATAAGTAAAGTAAAAAATATACTAAATACTAACGCACCCCACTACATTGACATTTGACGGAAAGTGTTACCATGTTACCATGTGTATATTTCATAAACTCATTCAGTCAGTCATTTGAGATAAGTATTAGTGTTGATTAAACATCGATTTTTAGAGATTCCGATAGTATCGATTGTTTTTGAAAAAACAATCGATGAATCGATAGTTAATCGATAGTTTGCCCCGTATTCGAGTTTTGTATTAAACACAATTTTGTATACTTTAGTATTAATAAATCAAAATATTTATTACTAATTACCTATTTACCAACTTAACATCATCATCAATCAGAAGACGATCCCTCACGCCTATGTCCACCAGCAGCGGAAGGCTCACCTTCAATTTCACTTAACTTCTCATTATGCTTTCTTTTCAGATGATCTCCTAAATTAGATGTATTTCCTGAATATTTATATTCTTGATTATAAATCTCATACTTTACATATTTCATTATTATTGTCCACCATCTTGAAAAACTCCAGACGGAGGACTTATTTTTTCTGTCCATTTTAGACGTAAAAGTATAATAACAACTTTATTTTGTAATTTTGTTAATGTTTCTTCAATCACTGACACTCTCGTTGTTCTTTTCTTTTATAATTAACGTGTAATCAAACCAATAAACGAAATTACCCAAAAAATCGCCGCTTTCGGGGAGAAAAAAACGAAAAAAATCTACTTACACTAATAGCACAGAATAAGGAATAGTACAAGCTAATCTTTACATTAGCGTCATATAAAACCTATGATATTCGACACAAATAACAAATAAAAACAAAAATATACACTTTCGTTTTATAAATAAACTCAATGATCCTACCCATGCCCCATAACACATCCACTATTGGTTTGAATTTTCCCACATTTTGAAAAATTCCCTACAACAATTATATATCGATTCTTTTCCAAGACAATCGATAGTTTCGATAGTTGAAATACTATCGATTAATCGATTAACTATCGATGTTTAAGGAACACTAATAAGTATTCAACCTGCATTCGAATGATCACATCAACCTGTTACCTGTTACTGCCAATCAGATCATTTTGTATTTTGTTGAGTTCCACTTGCACGGTGCACCACAGCCACTAAGTTCCACCACATCAGTTGTGAAGTTACGTCTGTGGATAGTTAATTTTCAACTGAAAAATTTTTCATGAGAAATTAGCCAGTGCGTGTCGTTCTTCCCAAAATGTAGGGTTGTCCTTAGAAAAAGTCATTACCGTCAAACGTGGTGGCTTTATGCCAGGCAGGTGAGAATGTGCAATGGAGGTGATGGACTAGAGTATTACCGATTTCTTTTTCAACTTTGTCGTAGGCAACTCTTTTCTTAGATTAGTTGATTTTATAAACATTTTGCCATCTCTAGTTCATTTCACAAAACAGTTACTGTCAACTGTCAGTGTCATTCAACTAGAAAAAAGTTTTCAGTTAATCGTGTCGTATTTGTCAAAAAGTGTAAACTTTTAGTTGCCCATAGAAATCTATAAAAGCTATCGTAATCGAGGTATGTTATGCTTATAGTGTATTTTATTGGCTATTAACTGATTATAAATCAATATGAGAATGTTTTATTTTGACTGAAATATGGGAATTTTATCAAAACATCGAAACTTCGCAGGTGAAAATGTGCCACTTTCAAAATAACAGAGTTGCCATACATTCGAATAGAATTCTTCTCTAACTATATTTTTTTGGTGACCTTTCAGTGCTTACATAATGCCACGGCATTATACGCGACCTGTTGGTTCCAGACCTTATAAGAACTATACTGAAGAAACATTAAAAAAAATTTTAGAAGAAATTAGGTCTAAGAAAATATCAGTACGTGGTGCAGCAGAAAAGTATGGCATACATCGAAATACTTTGTCGTCCAAATTAAAAGGCAAAGCGCCTCGGAAGCCTGGCGGACAAACTGTTTTCAGTGAAGAGGAGGAATCAGGTTTTATTTCTCATATAATAGCTTTGTCGTCGTTTGGGTTTCCAATCACAGTACTGGAACTGCGTGTTTCTGTCAAATCATATTTAGATAAACAGGGTAGAAAAGTTAAGGCTTTTAAAGACAACTTTCCTGGAAAAGAGTGGGCACATTCTTTTATGAAACGCCACAAGACCGAACTTTCGAACAGGGTGGCTAGAAACATCACGCATGGCCGTGCAGAAATTAATGAGGAAATCATAAACGATTTTTTTAATCATTATGAAAAAGAAGCAGAAAATGTGCCAGATACGAACATCTGGAACTACGACGAAACATGCTTAGTAGACGATCCTGGTTCATCGAAAGTATTAACCAGGCGAGGAACGAAATATCCAGAAATTATTAAAAATTCTTCAAAAGCATCTACATCAATCATGATATGTGGTAGCGCTGCTGGTGAAGTAGCGCCCGTCTACGTAGTATACAAAGCTGAAAACATGTGGGCAACTTGGACGGAAAATGGACCTCCCAATGCGCGGTATAACAGAACCAAATCTGGATGGTTTGACGCCAGATGTTTTGAAGACTGGTTTGAATTCACGATGCTTCCTATCTTAAAAAAACAGACGGGTAAGAAAATTTTGGTGGGAGACAATCTTAGCTCACATTTGAGCCCGCAGGTTATTTCGGCTTGTCAAGAAAATAACATTGCGTTTATTGCACTGCCCCCAAATGCTACTCATTTGCTACAACCACTAGACGTTGCCTACTTTCGCCCAATGAAGATTGCTTGGCGAAAAATATTAAATGAGTGGAAGAGCAACACCCGCAACAGCAGAACCAGTTGTGTCCCAAAGGATCAATTCCCTATGCTTTTAAAGCAAATGTTTGTTCATATGAACCCCAATTCCTCCCAAAACCTAAAATCTGGGTTCAAGAAATGTGGGTTGTATCCATTAGACAGAGATCCAGTTTTGAAAAGAATGCCTGACCAACAACTAGAAGCAAGTTTACCTGTTCGAGAATTGTTAAGTGAAAGCTTTCTAGAATCCCTGCGAACTACAAGGAGGCAAGTTACTGAAACGAGGCAGTATCGAAGGAGAAGGCGAGTGAATGTCCCAGCAGGAAGAGGCATTACAGCTGCAGATTTGGAGGTCGATACAACCGTAACTCGTACAGTCGCCTCATCTGCACTCTATGCAGACCCTGACCATTCTACGGACTCCGAGATTAACTCGCCAACACGAACTCACCTCGTGACTGCAGACATAGAGCCAGAGATAGAAAGAACAGCTCCGATTGCCCCTTCCTATGCAGGACACTTTTATTCTGACCATTCTACAGACTGCGAGGTGGACACACCATCACGAACAAACCTCGAGGTTAAAGACATAGCACCAGAGATAGAAAGAATAGTTCATTTTGGCCCTTCCTATGCAGAACACTTATACTCAGACCATACTACAGACTGCGAAATTGACTCACCAACACCAAAAAACCTCGAGGCTGCAGACATAGAACCAGAACTAGAAAAAACAGCTCCTATTGCCCCTTCCTATGCAGTACAGTTCTACTCTGACCAATCTACAGACTGCGAGATTGACTCACCAATACGAACAACAACGGCAAGAAACTTTGGGACCGCCGATTCAGAGCCTTACCCACCAACAAACGGAAAAAACGTGAAGGCGCCAGAGGCATCTCAAAGTTCAACCGGTATTGAACCTCAACCATCAGGATCAGGTCTTAACACGAGGAGACTAAAAGGGCGTCATCCTGACAAACCAGAGAAAAAGAGAAAAATCTCTAAATCCAAACGACGTTCCAATAAAAAGGGAACTGCCTCAGTTTTTATAGCTGATAGCACAAGTAACTCCTCCTGTTCGTCCTATATCTCTTATCAAGAAAGCGATTGCAGTGAGAATTGGTGTGATTTTGCTGATTTACAAGATGACGTAGAGAATGACTTTCAAAGAATGAATAGGATTCCAGAGAAGAAATCTGAAAAGAAAGTAGATTTAACAAAACTGAAACCAGGAAGTTATGTTCTTGCTGAATACGACGAAAATGTATATCCTGGAAAAGTTCTTCAGACATTAGCTGATTCTGTGCTTATTTCAGCCATGCAAAAATCTGGACATAATACTTGGAAATGGCCCAAACCCGAAGACGTTATCTGGTATAACCATTCTAAAATAATTTCTTATATAAACGAACCCACATTAATTTCAAAAAGAGGGCTTTTTCGAATTCCAGAGTTGGTGAAAAAGGATATGTAAAATATTTAACCATTTTTTGTGATTTTTTTTTATAGCAACACTCATGTTTTTGTTTTTTATTGTTTCCTGGTGGACCATTTTTGAACTGCAGATAGGTGTAATTGTGCCAGTTCAATATTTCATTGAGTTATGAAGGAGATTGTGAAGTGGCACATTTTGACCCCGCCATGGCAGGTGAGAATGTGCCACCGTTTTTATTTTTTTTCTTCAAAACTATGTTACTTTGAATAGTGGTGACTTAAAGTACATACAAATTAATAAATAAAGATTATAAGTATATTTTTTTCTTATCAAATTCGTTTAATTTGGCTTTGTTATCACGACATAACCTTGAAATGTGACACATAGTCACCCCGTTTGACGGTATATTATTTTAATTTATACACATAGCTTTAAAAAAGCAGTCGTGCTGGTATGCGCCGCTGCCTCGTTTGATAATTTACTATTAATTTCATCAAAATCTTGGTTATGTTGCAGCTTTTACTCAACTTAGATAGCAGATATAAAATTATAACTTGAAGCAAGAGACTAAAGGCTTAAAATAAAGACGGGATATTTACCATTTCACTTAACCTGCGAGACTCAACAGGTCTTATATATATGGAGATTATAAAAAAAATACATAAATTATGTTTTAATCACAAGAATTAGTTATCGCTAGTGATAGTATCGCTTGAAATAAATGGATAAATGTTAAATTTGGAAATCGATTATTTTCTTTGGTTGACAGATGACAACACTGAAATGGGATTCGTTATCTGTGGTTATGTCATAATCGTAGGTACCTAACTGTTGTGCTTATTTTGCCCATTTCCAAAAGAAATTTCATTTATGTTTCTGGAAATATGTGCTGCACATTAGTGATTTTACAATAATTTGCTGTAACAACCGCATATTTATTCCTTAAATTGCCAAAACAGAATTGCAAATGTCAATATGTCAGGATCTCGGCCTTAATTTCCAACATAGAATGGTAAGAGAAATGCATGTTTAATTATATGTAAATTATCAGCTAATTCTAATTATGAGATCAGGTGTGGATAAAACTTTTTGATCTCCTGTAACCACATGATTGCGACAGTTATTTCTTTACTATTATGATGATCAATATAAATCGGCATTTACCTAAAATACGGAACAATTTTTGTATGTTTATTTTTCAGGGCGCAAATATATCACAACTAGAAAGAGATATCGGGTCAGAGCAGTTCCCACCGAATGAACATTATTTTGGTTTAGTTAACGTAAGTGTTAAACTTGCATGGTTGCTAGAAATAAGTAATCAGAAAACTTAGTAAAGGCTTATTAGAATGGATCTTTATTTACGCAAAATTAATTCCTTGTAAATGAATTATTGTCTGTTGATATAGTTATTTAGTTAGGTCTAAATATGTAATTTGATTTATTTAGTGTTGTGTACTTATTTGCTTCCTCATGTTCTTTTTGGTATCAGCTACATTAATTATGTGCTACTTTACTGATTGCTTTTTAGGACCATATGGTGCAGCTATTTTATTTTTAAATTATTATTGTTATATAGCTACACTTGGGTCCCTAATAAATTTTTATCATTGTGAATTACTTGGGCAAATCTTAAATCAAGCAATTACTACATGATTCCATAAAAATTTAAAGCCATATTATTATAAAAATAGATTTCAAAAGAGTGATGATTTTTGGTAATTTTTTACGTAATTACATGTTACATGTGCTTGAGAGCTTCATCAATCAAGCTATCATCATCATCATCTTAGCCTTATCCTGATTGAGATTTAAGACCCTTGGAGCCCTACTCAAACGGATTAATATTCAGAGACAATTTTTTTCATTGCCCTTTAGTAAAAATATGTAATGTTGTTTAAACCACTAAATGAGGTTTGCATTTCTGGACTAATACTATAACCCTTTTGATGTTTATTATTTTGAATGGATGTAATTATCAAATTTTATTTTTCAGTTTGGCAATACATGTTATAGTAACTCAGTGTTGCAAGCATTGTATTTCTGCCGCCCATTTAGAGAGAAGGTATTAGAATATAAGGCAAAGAACAAGAGAACTAAGGAGACATTGTTGACATGCCTCGCAGATTTATTTTACAGCATTGCTACACAAAAGAAGAAAGTAGGTTCCATAGCGCCTAAGAAGTTTATTGCTAGGTTGAGAAAAGAAAAAGGTGATATTATTTATTCAGATATTAAAAAAAATACTATTTGTTCATGAATATTTTATGGATAATGTTTTTCTGTTTTAAATGTTTTCTTAAATTCATTTTCCAGAGGAGTTTGATAATTATATGCAACAAGATGCCCATGAATTCCTCAACTTTTTGATTAATCATATTAATGAAATTATTTTAGGTAAGTAATAATTTAAATATTTGCTTTTAGTCTATCAACTATTAAATAAGATGCGTATGGTAGATACAATCTAATAAGATTCTTACAGGTTGATTACTAATAACAAACATCATACACATTTATCACTCTTATATAGTTGGTCAGTTGCAGCGGTTATATAACTTGTGTTGGAACACCGGCCGAGTACCTAATGACTGGACCACAGCTGTAGTTGTGCCTCTTTATAAAGGAAAAGGCTCGCAACGAGACTGCAAAAACTATAGAGGCATTAGCCTTCTCAGCATTGTTGGCAAATTGTATGCAAAGGTACTTATTGAAAGAGTTATGGAAGTAACCGACAAGAAAATATGGGATGTACAAGCGGGATTCCGAAAGGGTATGGGATGCACGGATCAGGTTTTTTCCTTGCGAAGCATAGCCAGAAAATTTTTGGCCAAAGGTCAAAAGGTCTATTGCGCATTCGTGGATTTGGAAAAGGCTTACGATAAAGTGGTGAGGAATGAAATGTGGTTGGTGCTGTCAATGAATGGGGTGGACAGCAGCCTCATTCAAGCTCTGAAATCCCTTTATGAGGATTCTAGAGCTTGTGTGAGGATAAACGGGGCATACACTGACTGGTTTACCATCGATAAAGGTGTTAGACAGGGATGTGTAGCGTCGCCGTGGCTGTTTAACCTCTTCATGGACAGTTGTTTGCAAGATTTAAAACATAGTGACTGCAGATTAAGGATGAATGGGTTACTCGTCAAATGCCTCCTTTATGCTGATGATCAGGTTATACTTGCATCTTCAACGGAGGAGTTGCAGGAGATGGTAACAATCATGCATCGTGCGTTAGAAAGGAAAGGAATGAAAGTGAATGTAAGTAAAACGAAAGTTATGGTTTTTGAAAAGGAGGAATGCGTTACGGCTTGTAATGTTTTGATCGATGGACAGCGAGTGGAACAAGTGAATGAGTTTGTTTACTTAGGTACGTTGTTTACAAGAGATGGTAAGAATGAAGCAGATATTGAAAGGAGAGTTAATGCAGGTAATTGTGTGAATGGAGCTCTGAAGGCGTTTATGAACAGTCAAAACGTGTCCAAAAAGGCACGTTTGGCTGTACATAGAGGTGTGTTAGTGCCCAGAAGAGATTTGAAAGTAGAATAAATGCTGTAGAAATGAGAGCACTGAGAAGTATGTGTGGTGTGTCTTTGACCGACAGAGTAAAGAATTGTGTGATACGAGAGTGTTGTGGGGTAAAAGAAGATGTAGTGACAAGCATCGAGAAAGGCATGTTAAGATGGTTTGGGCACATGGAGAGGATGGATGACGATAGACTGACAAAGAAGATATATCAGGCTAGTGTGAATGGGACAGGACAAAGGGGAAGACCTAGGAGAACGTTCTCTGACCAGATTGGAGACATCCTGAAAAAAGGACAAGTCAGAAGTACCCTTAACAGAAGAGCATGCATGAGAAACTTGATGGGAGTGAGTGAAGCAAGTGAGGTATGTCAGGATCGTTGCAAATGGCGTTCCGTAGTCTCTGCCTACCCCTCCGGGAAACAGGCGTGAGTCTATGTATGTATGTATAAAAAATGGAAAAGTGATTGGTTTTTTTAACTTGGATCATGTTTGTTTGTTTGTTTTTCGTGTGAGTGTGTGGCCAACTCTGGTGTCAGAGTTTTCAGACCGGAAGGCCTCCAACATGGCCTAACAATGCTTATCCTTAGACAAGAACCCAGACCGACAGCTTAATGTGTCCTCCAATGCACGTTAGCGCTCAGATGTAAATTGCCACACACAGTCACCCATCCAAATGGCGACCTGGGCAAGCGTTGCTTAACTTTGCCGATCTGTTACCATCCGTAAGCCAAGTCTCGCTATGAGCGCTTTCACTTGGTTCATACAATACACACACATTGTGTGACTACTGTAAAGTACATAGACTGCCACAATTATCCGTTTTTAACCAGCAGTTTTAATTGATTAGTGATCTATCTTGCTCAAAGGTTCTTGCTCATTGTCTTGGTTATCTACACTAATTATAATGAAGTTCCTTTTCGCCTTGTCTGTCTGTATGAACGCAATAAAGCCAAAAACTGCCGAATGGGTCTTGGTACGGTTTTCACGTTTCACCAATTGATCATGTGAATGCTTAGGAAGTTTTAGGTCGTTTAGCTGTATAATTAACGCGGGCGGAGCCGCGGGAATTAAGTCTAATATGAAATAATTACGAGCTATCTTTTGGGGGCTGCAACTGGCGATCGAAAATGAGAGAGGTCTCTACCGTTGTTATCAATAACCTTGTGGCAGCTTTTAATTTTAGACCATTCACTTCTAGCCGCGAGACAATTTTTTTTTTAAATGAATCGTTTCTGTCTGATCCCGTGGTAATTTCGGACGATTCCTTCTTAGTGCACCCGTACGGTCCCCAAAGATCATACATGCCAAATTTCAGCTTCATGCGTCTAAGCAACAAGTACAAGCAAGTAGTACAGGTTCTGCTTAGTAGAACTCGATGGTGTTGTATGTGTATAGAATATTATTTTATTACTAGCTGTTTCCCGCGGTTTCACCCACGTCCTAAGGGAACTACTTCGCGTAACCGGTTAATTTATAGCCTAAGTTACTCCTTGGTACATAGGCCATCCGCCAGTGAAAGTCCCGTCAAAATCGGTCCAGCCTTTCCAGAGATTAGCGAGAACAAACAGACAGACAGACAAAAATTAAAAACAATGTCATTTCGGTATATTATTATGTATCGTGTATACATCCCTATGCATTTAGTAAAAAGCGGTTATTTTAATATTACAAACAGACACTCCAATTTTACTTATATCTATAGATTATTCACGTGCTTCACATCCAGATTTCCTATGTTCACTCAACCTTTATTCCAGCGGAACGCAACCAGAGCACACTAAAAGTACAAAAGAATGCTTCAACCGAGGGGGTCACGTGTAACGGCACGGGCGGCGCCCCCACTGAACCCACTTGGGTGCACGAGATCTTCCAGGGCACTCTCACTTCCGAGACTAGGTGCCTCAACTGTGAGACTGTCAGCAGCAAGGATGAACACTTCTTTGATCTACAGGTGAGCAACAAACCGCTGAATTCTATATTAGATCTATCCATTCTTCTTTTGAGATTTTGGATGCATATTGGACATAAGCCCCATACAAAATAATAGGTCGAAACATGTACCTCGAATCTCCAAATCCATACCTAGTAAGATCGAATATTAAAACCGGCCGAATAAGGGCGTGTTCCCACTATATCGTAACAAATATTTTAACATTTAACAATAGGCTTGTGTCCTAAAATGTAATTAGCGATTGATTCGTTCCTTTATTAGATGTTAAACTGAAATACCTGATTTTTCTTCAAAAATCGATCAGCAACATTACTAATTACGGCTTTTTTGAATTTGACATGAAAACGCTGTAAACCATCATGACGGTAGAGTGATATCACAAAGTACAAAACAAAACGTGAATGAATTCCGGTCTAATTTACCCACTTTTATTTTGTTATATTCGATTTGATAGGTAAAAAGTTTGACGTTTTAGTTGTATTTACTACTAAAACGTCAACAATATGAATGGCATGGCGGACGTATTTTTTGACGTAATGCTCTCTAATTGGTGTTCACTGTCACAAGAATAAATACATTATTTTTAGTTTTCGAATCCTAAAAATAACATTAATCTTACATACATATCGTCACGCCTTTTATCCCCGAAGGGGTAGGCGGAGGTGTATTTCTACACCCACTTTTCGCCAGATATACTTTAGTCCCACGTAATAAGGGGCGAGCCTATTGCCGTACCGGGCACATTTCCTGACTCCGTGCTGCTACTGAGAATTTCGTGACAGAAAAACCCAATAACACTGCCCGACCCAGGAATCGAACCCGGGACCTCCCGATCCCACGCGCACATTTATGCCGCAAGACCAACGAGGCAGTCGTATAGGGTTTGATGTCGAGTTTTCGCATCGTGTTATCCCTTAGCCCTTGAGGTGCGATCAAACTAAAGGCAAAGTGCCACAAGTGCAAAGGGTCACGTTGCTGCAAATTTTCATTGGCATAGGTTACCGGAAAAAAAATAATTATGACACCTTAATATAATTATATCACATAAATTGCATATCATTGTGTTGGTTATAAAATCAGCTATGATAATAATAACATAAATTACTACTAAATACTCACCTTTCCGGCAAAACAAGCTTACAAACTTAGAAGTTTGTTATTTTTCACTGGTTCGCTCAAACATTTCATCACATATTAATGAATTTCATTACTTGTTTGGTTCATAAACACAAAAACATTATCACATATACCTTTAGGTTTTCACACAATACATTATTTATTTGTAACAAATGAATCTAACGCCACTAAAAAAATTATAATCCGAACGCGTAACAAAAAGTTCGCCGTGCCGGGCCGCCATGTTACTGTAGCGAACACTGTGGCTGTGAATTATTTACCATTTGAAACACGATAACAATGAAAACGTACAATAATACTAGTATTTAATTGCTAAAATATGTTTTCAGATAAATAATCTGGGTACTTTTATGTCTTTCATAACTATTAAAAGAGTATTTATCATAAAACTATTACGAAAATAGCAAGTTTCAAGAGTAGAAATAGCCGTTCTTAAAAGTTTTTGCCTTTTATCACTATATTTCTTGTCTCTGTCACGAATAATGTCACTTCACAATTAATATTTATTTATTTCTGAGTAAATCTATATAAGTATCTTTATAAAATATTCACTGGTTTCTTCCACAAGACAACTTTTATTATAAAGATCGCGGAACAAAACACAACAATGGCGGACGCTTTCGCAACTGAGACACAGATAATTATATTTCAATATTTTTTGGCACGTTTCGTTTCCCTCACCCTTCTAAAACGATTTAGTTGAATAGAATATGAACTATTCTAATAGTTACTATTTTCGTTTCTTGGTTTAAGTAAAACAAAACGTAAAAAATCCGCGACCAATAGGACGACTTTTTTAGAGCACGACCATGCGTGCTGTAAACACATGGGACCACTTGAATTAGAGCACGACCGTGCGTGCTGTAATCACGTGGGGGGTGACACTTGTATTCTATGCCGTCAACCACACGGCATAAAATTAATCTTACCTTTTTATAATAAATAATAAACTATATTGACATCTTAAAATCATAATGAATCTATAGATACTACAATCAAATCGATTTATTCTTAGTGGACACAAGCCTATTCTCGGCTCTGACTTGTTTCTTTTGTGTTTGGTGTGGGTGAGTAGCCAACTCTGGTGACGGAGTTTTTAGATCGCCCGGAGACCTCCGATATGGCCTATCCATTTTTTGTCCTGAGACTAGAACCAGGGCCGCCGGTTTAAATGTTCACTGATGCACAGTGGTGTGGGGCGTTCTGATGTAAATGCTACACGCCACCTCTCCAGTTGATGAACTGTGCAAGAGTAACTTATATTTGCCCACCCAATACAAACAACATTATTTCGCTGTTCTTATTGGATTATGCCGTCATTTATAAAGTTTACGGCAGTCGTCTTGCCTTTTCTCGACGATATTTTTTTCGTAGCTACGATATGTTCTTCTCACTGCCAAAAAGAACTCGTGGACGACAGTTCATCGTGTCGCCCAATCTGTGCAAACTTCAATTTACATACACAAGCCACTACACTTTAAACGACATCTGTCGTTACGGCATAGTGGGCATCCGGCTTTAGCTAATTCTCGGAAGATGGCGAGTGAGTGTTCTCTCACTGAAAAACACTGAGCGCATCGGTCAATGTTCGTAGTGCATATAAAATTGCTTTTTTATCGCTTGCTATACGATGAAGAAAATCATGAGGAAACCTGCATTTCTAAGCGTTCAAGCGTTGTGAAAGAAAAATTTATTGTATTCAGGTTTTAGATTAAACTATTACTTTCTGTTCAGGTGGACGTAGGCCAAAACACAAGCATAACCCACTGCCTGAAATGCTTCAGCGACACAGAGACCCTCTGCAACGACAACAAATTCAAATGCGACAACTGCAGTAGCTATCAAGAGGCTCAGAAGCGCATGCGCGTCAAGAAACTACCGCTCATACTGGCGTTGCACCTCAAACGGTTCAAGTATATGGAACAGTACAACAGGCATATCAAAGTGTCGCATAGAGTTGTGTTTCCCTTGGAGCTGCGGCTGTTTAACACGGTGAGACATTTGTATGATTTCCACGACTTTCTGTAAATAATGCATTGACAGTCATTACTGTCACCTCTATTGTGCCTGTAATCTGTTACAACAGTCAGTACCGTCGCCTTTATCCTGTAGCATAGTGTACTTCAGGCGGGCCTTGCATGAATATTTTGGAGTCAAAACAAAGAGTAAAATATTACACAAACGTTTGCTTGCGGGGGGCCCTGGTAGCCTGAAGCCCATAATTATCATTAATTAATAAGGCTGATGCGACCGTTGCTAGTTTGCTGTAAATCATGTAACAACAGTACTGACTGTTGTTACATTATTTAATAATATAGTCACCTGCATTCTGCCCGTAAGCCATAAATAATATAACAACAGACATTACAATCACCAGTGTTTTGCCTGTAATCTGTAAATAGTGTAAAAGCATCCAGTACAATCGCCACTATTTTGCCTGTAAGCCGTAAATAATGCAACTACAATCACTACTATTTTCCTGTCAACTATAAATAATGCAACAGTCAGTACAGTCACCTGTATTCTGCCTGTAAGCTGTAAATAATGTAACAACAGTCATTCCCGTTGCAGTCTGACGACGCAGTAAACCCGGACCGTTTATACGACCTGGTGGCCGTAGTTGTCCACTGCGGCTCTGGGCCCAACCGTGGACATTACATCAGTATTGTGAAGAGCCACGGATTCTGGCTGCTATTCGACGATGATATGGTAGATGTAAGTAACATTTATTGTATCTATAACTACATTTTTATGGGTCACTCCCGAACTAGAAATATCCTGTGTTGTTGGTTTCCCACTTTACAAATATTCAATAAATGGACACAAAGAAAATCCACCCTTGAAACAATAATTTGTGGTTCACACAAAGTGTTGTTTCGTGTGAAGATCGAACCTACAACACGCGGCGCAGTACCGACTGATGAGGTGACCGCTTTAAATATTACATAATCCGTTCAGACAATCAATCATAATTGTTTTTATTTTTTATTTATAGACTCACGCCTGTATCCCCGAAGGGGTAGGCAGAGGTTTTTTTTATGTCATAAGCGGCAAACGAGCAGACGGATCGCCTGATGGTAAGCAATTACCGTCACCCATGGACACAAGCAACATCAGAGGAGTCATAAGTGCGTACCCCCTTTGGGTTAGGAAAAGGGATGGGAGGAAGAGTGGTATGAGGTAGAAGGAATAGGGGATGGGGCCTCCGGCACTCACGGGAGGTGTAATACTACCCACATTTCGCCATGAATTTTTAGATCCCACGTAATAGGGGGCGAGCCTATTGCCGTTGACGGGCACATCACCAGACTCCATGCTGCTACTGAGAATTCAGGAAAGTGAGACTTTGCCCGACCCGGGAATCGAATCCGGGACCTCCCGATCAGCAGACGCATACGCTATCCACAGGACCACGGAGACAGTCATAATTATTATCATAATTATGTGTGGTGATGAATATAGAATACATACATAGTATCTCGGCCTCATTTGGTGGATATACGAAGATGGAAAATATACGAACGAAATATATGTATCGCAAAGAGACTGAAAATTCGACATCAGACTAAATGTAAATTGAACCAAAAATGCGCCTACATACGATTATAATTTGAACGACCTGATCGCTTCATACAATATTATTTAGCGCATCTTACTCGCGATAACTGACTTATTTAAAGGTATAAATACCTCTGTTATTCTCCTACGTTTCAACTGGCTTGCTAAGGTCGTGGTCGCGGAGGTACTGATGTCAGCTCAGCGCCGTCTTTGTGAAGCGCGGGTTATGATCGCTGTCAATCGATAAAATTGTGTCCTTAAGTGTTTTATACAATTTAATTTAAACGGGTCTTATTCGCGATATTTAATTAATTTAAGGCATAAATACCTGTTTTACCGACGTTTCAGTAACTAACGACGTAACAGTGTTGCTACTGTCAATAATTTTCAACAGCAAAATAATAAAATGTTTTTTTGTTACAGAAAATTGATGCATCAGCTATAGAAGACTTCTACGGCCTAACATCTGATATACAGAAATCATCAGAAACAGGATATATACTATTTTATCAATCTAGAGATGCTAGTTGTTAAGTTTATTCAATTAATTTTAATTATTTAATTTATTTAAGATAGTAACTATAAAGATTCATGTTATTATGCCACATTTGTTAAAGTTGAAAAGGCATATAATTATTGAGAAATTGTTTAATTCCAATCATTAATTATATATATTTCATGTCTTCAATTGTCATACAGCTGTAAATATATTTCATTTCAAAATAAAACGTGATTTTCTCCGCGCGTATTGTTTTTTAGTTGTAATTTCAGTTCCTCAGACCATTCTATATTTGACCAATGACCCATTATAATTAAATTGGACCAATAATCGATTCTGGTTTTGACTAATGATCCAATATGTATTGGACCAGTCGCCCATTCTGAATTTGACCCATGACCCAGTCTGGATTTGTGGCAATCTATCTAGGCTTATCTAGCTATCCATTCTGGTTTTCATTTATTTCGTGAGAGTAATATTGCACGCATTGCAAAACCTGTATCACAGTCATGTGTATCAGACACAACTGCTCAAGCATAAAAAACTGTTCAGAACTCGCAAGTTTTCGAGAAACCTACCGATTTAATGACACCCTCGTTCTGGATATTCCTGTCTGCCTGACTGCACATTTAAAACATTGGGGGCAGAAAGGAATTTATAATTATTTATAATGCGGACAGGCAAGGATAACATTTTAAACAGGAATCACCTCCTTCAGGGATTGTGGCGTATGTCCATTCCTAGGATATTAAGGAGCGCACTAGAGGACTGTCCACAAGTGAGTTAGTGAAGGAGTGGAGATAGCTGTGAATGTGCACATCTGTGATTTCTTGGCGTTCAACTCTAACAGTATTGTAATACCATTAGTTAAACTGAATCAAATTCTCAGTACCTACTCCAATCTGGTACCTATGTACCTCAATATCAGCTTACTTAGCCGTAAGCTGTCCGAGATATCATGTACTGCTTAGCGTATATGCTCTTAATAGTAAGCATATCATTGACGGGTAGAAGTAAAAGTTTGGGAAACGGACCCTGGGGCACACCCATAAGATTTTTGATGATTACTGTGCGGAACACGAAATATTATTAATTAAGGCGCAAAGCCTATCTGACTTCAATAATATTAGGATTACAGCTTTGTTTATCCGCCGTAGGCGGAACATATAATAATATGATTACCTACAGCCTTGTTTATCCGCCGTAGGCCCTAGGAGCCCGGGTTCCGCTTAGCTACTAGTCTACCCAGATATTACAGAATATCAGCTTTTCGCCAGAGCGACTGCTGTTTGACCTCCGCAACCCAGGGATATTCTATGATTTAGACCAGTATCAGATTATTTGGGGTTACCTACCGACTCCCCATAACGACTCAAAAATCTTCATTACAGCCGCGACCGACCGTTTAGCCACCAAGGTAAAAAAGATTTGCTAAGTGCCACTCCGAGGCACGGGGAAAGCGATGATTAACAATTTAATACGTTCGTAACTTCGAAAAGTCAATGGTGCACGCAGTGGATTCGAACCCGGTACCCCTGCATGGCATTCCGATGGCATCTCAACTAGGCTATCGCTACCTCGATAAAGAGAAAGGGCGTCGCCAGCCAATTGCCTAGGGGGAAGGGGCAAGGTTGCCAGTCGATGACCTAGGGGGGCACAAGTTGATATGGAACATTAAAAAAGTATGAATTGTAGGGATTTTTGAATCCATAGAAGAGGTAGCTGCTCCCCGACACCCTTGTTGACGCGACAGCGTAATTGTAATCATTGAAAAGAAGAGGACAAAAGTTTCCAAGTGGAAATGAAAACATTATGTGCTCCAACTAGCAAGGTATTGCATACATAACTACCAACTTTGTGAAGTCGGTGCCAAGCCTACCTCAAACGAAGTTTTTGTTAGCATTATATTATCACCTCGTGATCTATTCGCAAAAATATTTTAAGTGACATTTATCACCAAACAATTGTTAGTGATGAAATCATATGATACAAATATTTTGCAAGTGATACTTTTGTGACACATTCGTCCACATAGGCAAATAACTGTCTACATGGTAAAATATGAGGTTGAGGAGGAACTTTCAAATATAATTATGGAGGGGCCAAAAGCTGCATAACGAAAAATGTTGTTCCTTATATCAGTGGATAGTGCTTAAAATGTACCTAGCTGAAAAATTTATTTCTTCAGATGTAAACAAATTACAAATATTAATGCTAAGCATATATGAACTAATTATATGGTAATATCTAGAACCAAATAACTATAACAAAAATAAAAGTCAGAAATCCTTAAAAATAGTTTATTTTTCAGGTTTAGGCTACAAACTCGTAGGGGATGGGAGCCAGTAACACTGGTTTCTCTGTTCCGCTGACAATGTGAGCAGGCTTAGGTCCAGCAGGTTGTCTCTTCAAGTTGGCGAGCTTGCCGGCATCCTTAGCTTCTTTCAGGAGCCTTTCATTCTCCTTCACCCTTGTCAAGAAGTCTTGTCTGCACTTGGAGTGCTTAACATGCTCAATGCGGACATTGATGCGCTTGGGTAGGATTCTGCCACGGACGCGCTTGTTGACAATGACACCTAGAGCGTGCTGTGTGACATTGTATACGCGACCAGTCTTGCCGTGGTAGACTTTGTGTGGCATACCCTTCTGGACTGCACCATTACCCTGAAATCACAAAAAAAAAATTGTTACTTTTATTTCAAATGTAGGTAATAAAGTAGTAAGTACTAGAGTACAATTTTCTGATATTAGTAATACAGAATTAGCCCCTAGCTGTAACTGATAAAAGTTTATATTATGTAGGAAGATAGTAATATGGTTATATTGTTTGTCAACAATTGCTGACCCAGCATTATTATACTACTCAAAATTCTAAGGAGACAGTGACAGCATCAAATGCTTGGCTCAGCTGACCAGTCTCATCAGTGCAATATTCATGGAATCAACAGCTTTCTGACCTCACTACAGCACTCACAGCTTTCATCCACATAAATTGTGGGCGAAATAGTAAGATGCTTATGGCAAGAAATAAGATCAGCAAATAATTGATCTTCTGCATCAGCTCTCATCAAAGTTTTAAAATATTAGGGAACGATAATAATTATTGCCCTATCGATGTTGCTCAAATAATTGCTCTGAACATAAAAGTTAGCAGCATGGACATTGCAGGTCCAACTTACCCTGACGTCAACGATATCGCCGACTTTGTAAACTTTCATATACGTGGAAAGAGGGATAGTTCCATGCGTGCGGAACCTGCGGGCGAACAGATCCCTGGTGCCGCGACGGTAACCCTTGGAGTTCGTCATTTTGGAGCCTGAAACAAATTCTGCCTTCAATCACCGACACCACACACAACACGTGGAGTTTCAAATCCGAACAATAAGAGCTATAGAAGTTATCATCTACTAATTATTTCACTAATTGAGTTATAATGTGAACATTCAGATGTATTTTGTGAACTTTTCACCGTACTTTTAGATTTTATAAAATATTTTCACTCGATAATCACCTTGCTACAAAGCTTGACGGATAGAGAAAGAGGTTATGTTTTGTCTATGGTAAGTTTGGCGGGGACAGTGCTACTAGAGTTAAAAATGAGAAAAGAATGAGTGTGTGACTACTGGTGACCTAGATTAGTAAGCATTAATGGGCCAGCTTTATAATACTACTAGAAGATGCCCACAGCTACGCTCGCACATTTTCATTAATTAAACTGTTTCTGCTCAATCACGTGGGCATTTCAGGAAATCCCTGCTTAGTGCACCCCTACGATCCTCAAGGAACATACATGCCAAATTTCAGCTCAGCTTCCTACGCCGTATAGTTTTGGCTGTAGCTTGTCTATCAGTAAGTCAGTAGCGCAAGGATTTTATATATATATATAGATTCTGGCATGGGCATAAGCTTGATAACACAGATGTACTTGATACAAATTACTCTTCGATTAGTGCGAATGCAAGTGACAAGCGATTAGTGAACATTATATTGTTCACTAATCGCTTAGTTTTTTAATTGTAATTTTCGTTGCACTCGCACAAATCAGTTGCTATCCACACCCTTTAGTGCTAACTTCGATCAACAATACTACTAGATAACGGGTCACGTACAAAATTATAGCTAAATTCTGGCCGCGTGATTATACACTTATACATCTACATTTGATTTCTACCAAACGGAGACAGTGACATTGTTCACCCGCAAGTTTCGCCCACATGATGTGATGATCTATGGCGATGAGACGTGGTTGGTCGCTAACTATGGGCTTTATCAGAAAGCACGGAGATTCCCAGCTAGATCGAATCAGAAATGAGGAGCTCCGTAGGTGAACTAAAGTCATGGACTTAGCTCTCCAAATAGCTAGGCGAATGTTGCAATGGGCTGGGCACATAGCTCGAAGCACTGCTGGGGCAGGCAGGTTCTGGAGTAGAGACCACGTAACGGACGACACAGTAGAGGTAGACCTCCCGCAAGGCGGACAAATGAACTGGTTAAGATCGCGTGAAGTGGTTGGATGCGGTCCTCTCACACTACCTGCATAAATCTCTAGTTTAATAAGGTATCTTCCATTTAACGCCGAAAGCCCAGCGTCAAAATAGCGTCGCGTTGCATTTGCTCTCTTTAAATGGGTTTATATATTCTATAAATTTAAGAAACAAAACAAAAAACTAAAAGACTAAACACATATACTGTTTAGTTATCGTTTTTTAGAATAACGTCAATAAATTCTACCAAAACATACTAATTCGATAATACGAAAATAGATAGATTTTGTAAATAAAGGCTAGTATCTCCAATTGATTTATGTCAACATTGTCAACGTCGCGGTGGTAATATATTTTTAGTGGAAATATAGCAAGTTTATTACAAAATTTATATTAAATGTAATGTGTTACTTATTATAAGTATAGTACTTAGAAATATGAATACTTCTGTAGAAGGTATTATCGTTAACAATTGTCAATACGCCCCCATTTACTTGATACAAGATCCTGGCGCCACACAGGTAATTATCCATAAAAACTATTTATATTTACTATTTATGTTCTCATTTAACTTAATATACGCTTCCGTTGTTGCAGGCGAACACATACGTGCTTGCATCTAGTAATGTTGACCAACCTAAACCCGTTACCAATAACCTGAAAACATTCTACGAAAACAGCGGGAATATCGAGAATGGACTGGTCCCACTCGACACCGCTACAAAGCCTACAATAGTCAAGAAGAAAGAGAGCATACTAATCGGTAACAATTTGAAACTAGCCAGCTTTTTGCTGCCAAAAAGTGAAAATGTAAATAAACAGTATGTAATTGATAACATTGTTATGAAACCTAATATAAGCACAACAACAACAAGTAGTCCAGTGACAGTGAATACAGTACCAAAAATAGATATCGACAGAAAGATAGTGAAACTGAAAGAAGTACCAATCATCAACAGAACTCGGCCGGAGAAAGTGTTGCCAAAGATAAAGCCAAAAGAAAAGTAAGTACAAATAATTACAGATTGTTGTTCAACCATTGTGACTAGACTTTAATGTCACTTCATCAAGTTAAAATGGAATAGTACTTTATTGAAAAATTCAACATCATCTTGTGAATTTTATGTATGTCATCATTTTTTATGTTTGATTAAGGTTATTAGTAATAATCAATGTTATCATTTATTTTCCAGTGCACCCAGCCCTAACCAATCCAAACACACATCAGTGCAATTAATTAAATTAGGAGAAACTTATCATAGGTAAATAATTGTAATTATTAATTTAACAATACATAAATCTCTTTGTACTTAGGATATATCTTTCATAATATATGAATTTTCTGACTAACCATGTTATTTAAAAATGTTTATATGTTTTAGACATTTATAAGTCTCAGTAGCAGAAATATTTATGAATTGTTGTGCCTAGGTATCAAACTTGTTTTTTCATATTTATAGTTTAGAAGATTGATTTTATGTACATGAGGAACTGTCCAAAGAAATTAGTAAAATAGGCGGGATGAATGTTATGTGTCAGTAGTCATACTTAATATGACCAACAACTATACAATATGGGGCAATATGTGATTTGTTATGGGTAATGTTTAAACTTGTTTCATGATCATCATCAGCCTGCAAGAGTCCACTGCTGGATATAGGCCTCTCCAATGGCACGCCCACAGAAATAAATAGTACTAGAACGGTGACATGGGCGTGGTGCGCGTGTCAAACTATTGCACTATAGTGCATGTGTTTACACATGTTGTACAACATTATTCTGCCTGACAATCAGCAATGGTCAATTTTTATATAAACAATAACATAATTTCTTTTTCCACAGCTACATCACACACACACATCAATAATAATTCCTTAGTGTCCCCTCATTATCTATACGTCACTGTGGGCAGGGCTTGCTGAAATGTGGCACGCGCGAAATGTACGCAATGACGTGACATTCACCATTCTATTACTATTTATTTCTGTGGGCACGCCACTGAGCCCGATTTATTGTTTACAAACATTAAATTGAGAACAATGTTAAGGATAAAAAGGTCTAATATTTTGATTATGTTATACGTAATTATAATCAAAATAAATATAAATGTTAACTACACATTTAGAACTACAATACTGAAAGCTTTATATTATAAACCAGTAGTTGAGCCCACAGTTACATGCTCATTATCAAAGGCTACTGCGTGATGTTATATAGCCTTCCTTGATAAATGAGCTAACTAACACTGAAAAAAAAATCCAAATCGGACCAGTAGTTCCTGAGAATAGTGCATTCAACCAAACCAACAAACTCTTCAGCTTTACATATTAGATGTAGTAAATTATCTATACATTCCTAAGCATAATGTGATTCAGTATATAACAATAATATTATAATATAATGGAAAATATCTATACAACATTATGATGGAAATAATAATGAATGGACAAATTTCTCACAAACTTTATCCGTTGCATAATAAATTGTTATGTATTTATAATAACTGCAGCAGTAATATTATCTATAGAATGGGGATTTCCAGTATAGTCACTGACATAGATAAGATACTTACTTTTTAACTAAATCGTCTGCCATACCTATTTTAAAACATGACTTTGTATATTTTCAGCCTTAATCATCTCAGCAAAGAACAGATAAAAATGGTAAATCAAGCATTGAAAATGTTCAAAGATCCCGACAAGACAACTTTAGAGCCAACATATGATCCCGTCACTAATACTCGATATATTTACAAGTAAGAACCTTTATACAACCAACTAGGCTAGTCATGTACCCCACATTATAGCCTAAGGTACGCCCTCTCTAAAATATTCATCGTAATTTTTCTTTATCTAACTAATTGTACACACTTCATTTGAAACGGTTTAAAATGGATGGATTAAAATTAGTCCTTCTTTTCCTTTTCAATTTGATACATGATGAAAGAGATAATATTAAGTGAGCATTGTAATTATGACCATGGGCCTATTCTCACTATGAGAAGGGTTAAGTAACGGTCCACCCTGCTGGTCAAATACATGTCTCCAAACATCATTTAGAATAATAAAGAGTTCTAAGGCATGCAGGCTTCCTCACAATGTTCTTATTCACCACACACTGTCTAGCATGCTAGAATGAACAATTTAAGATAGGAATCTGCTGTGGGAATTAACCTAACACCCTCCATGTAGCAGTCTCCCCAGTAGAATATTGCTGAGATAATTAAATCGATCATCATCATCAGCCCTTTATATAAATCTTCCCACTGCCAGCACGGGCCTCTTCTGACTATAAGAATGGTAAGGCCATAGGCCACCATGCTGGCCAAGTGCAGGTTGGCAGACTTCACATGTCTTTCGAGTACATTGTGGAGAACTCTCAGACATGCAGGTTTCCCACGATTTTTTCCTTCACCGTTTAACAAGCCATAATGAACAATTTAATACGCACATAACTTCAAAAAGTCATTAGAGGCTTAATCTAAAGTAGCAACAAAAAAATAATTTTAACATATTAATAAAGAACTAACCAGAGAAATCAATTTACAACAAAAACATAATTATTCTAATATATTTTCTGAAATGTTGTGCCATACATATTAATGTGTGCACTGATTATATCATACACGGCTTATCTTTCCTTTTTTCCCACACAACAATAAATTCCTGTGCAAGAATTGATAAGCAAAAAATATTCAGGATAACTATTTGTGGGTGCATAGGGTTCCTACCAAGAACTTAGGGTCCCGCACCAACCTCACCTGCCGCGTGGTGCACCTGCCGATCAACGGACGAGGCTCTGGCAAACAAAATGTCTCAATAAGCGGCAATAGGCTCGCCACCTATTACGTGGGATCAAAACCTCTGCCTACCCCTTCGGGGAAATAGGCTCGAGTCTATGTATGTCTGTATGTGTAACTATTTGTGGTTTGCTCAATAATTTTTCCATTACCAATTTAATGTATATTTATTTTGAGAAATATTTATATTGATTATGTCCTAACATCCCAGGACAAAAATTCTTCATAATAACACATACTTGCACAATACTAACAGTAACATTGTATGATATAGTCCTATGAACGCCTTTGCATGTTTTCAGTCTAACATGTTATGTGTGGTCTAAATACTTGTGGAGTCTTATATTTTATCATAAACTATTTTGCAGAGTTGTATCACCTAAAGATTTAACAGTGGTTGGACAAAAGAAAATACTTGTGAAAGATAAGAAGTTGACAAAGATACCTAAGAAAATGATTGAGGAAAGATTTCTGAAACAGATGATGCCCATCAAGGAAGAGCCTCCAGAACCGGAAAGACCAATAGAGGTATAATATTATTTTAATTTTACATGTAAATCTTAGTATCTATACATATAATTATATACATTAAATTAAATTGTCTAATTTCTAAATGGCTATGTTTGTTCAAAAGCATTTCTTTTTTAATTTTGATGTCACAAAAAGACACATTTTTGTATTTAAATATATAAATTTTAATCATTCTCTTGCCCTGGTCCCATGAATGTATTTGTCGGCGTTTATACATTAGAACAAGCGCCTTCATTCCGTCACATTCATATTGGCTTTAATAATTTGCTTGACTGCCTCTGTGGTCCTGCGGTAGTGTTAGCGACTGCGGATAATGAGGTCTCGGGTTCGATTCCCGGGTCGAACAAAAAGTGCTATATTGGGTTTTTCTAATAGGAATTATCCAATAGAAGTTCGGAGTCAGGAAGTTGGGGCGGTGTCACACCCCCGTGCCTCGGAAAGCACGTTAAGCCGTTGGTCCTGCGCCCAATCTCCGGTCGTGTCGCATATGGCGTTCCATCGGACTATGAGAGTGAGGGAATAGAGAGTGCACTTGTGTATGCACACACACTTGTGCACTATAATATGTCCCGCGCAGTTGGCAAGTCTCATATATAGACAAGCCGCTGTGACCGCAATGGGTCAGGAGGACATTATTATTATTATTATTTATTATTAATAATTTGCTTATATTATTTAATAATTGCAGACAAAGGTCACAAGGAGTGGAAGGAAAGTAAAACTACCGAGGCAGATTTTAACCGAAGATTCTCCACACAAAGCGAAAAAGAAAACTGGAACTATTATTTCTTGCTTCCAGTGCTCTGCTGTAAGTATAATTTTTTTTTTATGTTATATGCGTTAAACGTTCAGACGTGTCGCTTTATGGCAAGCGATGACCGCCGACCATGGACACAAGCAACACCACTCTTCGGTATGGGAAAAGGAATAGGAGGAGGATTGGGATGAGGGAGAAGGAAAGGGGCATAGGGCATCCGGCACTCCACTCACCGAACGAAACGCAACAGTATAGAAACTGTTGGGCTGTTGAACCACCGCGATCGCATAATATTGACTGTTCGGCGCGTTTGGGGTGTTATGCCAAGTTCGGTTGGCATTATACTTACTATGAGCAATAACTCAGTTGTTCAATTATCTTCGCCATACTTACGACCGCATCCACTTACCTACTGATGAATCTTTGCCCATGTATTCTGTGTAGATCAAGAGTAAATGTGAGAAAACTGTATTCTGTAATCACTTTCAATAAATTTAGAAACAAACATATAATCACTACATAGTATAAAACAAAGGCTGTCTTCTGTCTGTCTGTCCCTATGTATGCGTAAGTCTTAAAATCTACGCAACGGATTTTAGTGCGGTTTTTTTTAATAGGTAGAATTATTCAAGGGGAAGGTTTATATGTATAATTGACGCAGGCGACGCCGCTAGCGACGTCTAGTTTGCAACTAAATTAATGGTTCATTCAAATGGTTAAACGTTTAAGGCGCCAAGTACAGCATTGAGTTGAGCTGTTGCTGTCACTGTCAGATTTTATACATAAGAAAGAGAAGCGCGACGACGACGGGACGCACAGAACTTTTTAAAAAACATGAAATAAATTAATTACAGAAAATTTATTGATTTGATTAAAAAAATAAAACCGTATTTCGTTAGTATGTTGCTTGTTGATTAATTTGTCAAAAAATCAGAATGATTACATGTATTTTAATATGGTTTTTATTCGTTAAAATATTTTTTTTAGAGGTAGGTAGGTACCTTTGTGATTTTTTTCTATCGATTAAAGTTAAGTATTATGTTTTCACTTAGCTAGATTATATCCTGAAGAATATCATATATTTTTGTGATTGTGTTAACTGCATTGAATCATATACTTTAAAGCATTATAAAACTCGCGTTTAGCTCTTGTAGTCCCCTTAATGGTTCCGTATCGAGACGATTAAACGATTCGCCGATCAATTAATATTGATTCCTCACAACCGATAGTTTCGATTACGAAGTTCTTAATATCCCAGCAAAAAAATCTCACTCTCTCAATTCAAATGTTTAATAAAACTACGTTAAAATTACAGGAATTCGGCAGTCTATACCGTTTGCAGAAGCACTACGAAAACCACCCTACACATATACCGGCGAAAATCCATTCCAATCTATTCCATTGTCTACTGGCGATCATAAAGAGCGGTTCTGAGGGAGACAAGACTAATATATTTATTCAACAATTGGAACAGCTGATTGTGAAGCTAAAGTCTTTGCTGCCTTGTCTATTGAAGAAGGTTGATGGCTCTGGAGGACAACCTTGTACCATCAATGATGATATTGGCAGGTAAAGAATCTCATTTTGTTCAATTTTTTTTTACTCAGATCAATTTTGAGCAAATTGTTTGAAAAGCCCTGTTTAATAATTGTGTGTGGCCAACTCTGGTGTTGGAGTTCTCAGACCGCCCGAAGGCCTCCAACGTGGCCTAATGATCCTTATCCTTAGACAAGAACCGGGACCGACAGCTTTACGTGCCCTCCGAAGCACGGTAGCACTGTTTAATAATATTTGCCCGGTTTATAAGGTGTTCAACTGCTCAGCTTGTCACTAGATAAGAATAATAAAGCAGGCGGCACGAAAACATTGTCGAAAACGATCAGTCATTTTCTTCACGATGTGTTTCGTCACTGTTAGCAAATGATAGTTAATTATTTATAATGCCACAGTTTTGAACCCCTATATAGTAGTCTGTAACTATCCCACTAAATCGTAAATGTAAATCATGATCATCATCACCAGCCTTTCATAGTCCACTGCGAGATATCAACATCAGCCCTGTATATAAACTGTCCCACTGCTGGGCACAGGCATCTTCTCACTATGAGAAGGGTAAGCTCATAGTCCACCACGCTGGCCAAGTGCGGGTTGGCAGATTTCACATGTCTTTCGAGAACATTATGGAGAACTCTCAGACATGCAGGTTTCTCATGATGTTTTCCTTCACCGTTTAGCAAGCGATAATTAACAATTTAATACGCACTACTGCTAGATATAGGCCTCTCTAATGGCACGCCACCGAGCCCTCAGCCAGATATTCGAATCTTTGTGTCCAGCAGTAAAACAATACAATCTTGTAATTCATTATTATATTTTTCTAGGTTATTTGGCATGAATCCTGGAAAGTACAAAATAGACGTGGATGCCTTAAATTGTGTTAAAGATAAAAACGGCTACTGCATCCACAATCCTCCTAAACTGAACCAATATATAAACGACCATAAACCAACACAGTGTAAGCATAATGAAGAAATGGCGAATCCCGAAAACGAATCAGAAAACTGCGCCAGAATAAACTCTGTTGCTAAATGGCCAACTGTAAGTAAGAGAATATGGAAACTTAAACAGAAAACGCACGAATTGTCAGCGAAGAAAATGAGACTGAAATCTGAAGGGGACACTCTTATAGATCTCGGAACAGAAGACCTTATTTTTACAACTGACAACCCTACGACCATGAATCCGGAAAATGATGTTACTGACTTGCTAGACGATACACAAGACTGCTGTATAAATTGTTCACCAGCAAATAACTCTCCGAGTAATAATATTACTATAGCAGAGCCTAGCAAACCAAAAGGCAACTATGTACAATTCCACAGCGCCCATTTCGATATTCGGTCGTCACCGATAAAACCATCTTCGACAGTTTTCCGTAAATTCCAAATAAACCCCAGTAAGATGAGCAATAATTATCAAGTACAAGTAATTCGATCGTTAGAAATGGTTGATAAGGACCACAAAAAACACAATTCTATACCAAATCCTGACAATAATTTGCATATTCCTATGACAAGTTCAAATAATAAACTACATACAACCTTATCAAATTCAAATAACAGTCTGCATGCAACATTACCGAATTCCGATAACGGTCTGCATGTAACATTGCCAGGTTCAACTAATGGTGTACATGTTACAATGCCTAATACGACCAACGGCGTGCATGTAACACTGCCAAATTCTGACAATAGTCTTAATTTAACATTACCAAGTCAAGATAGCAGACTTCATGTAACATTGCCAAATTCAGATAATGGTTTGCATGTAACATTGCCAAATGCAGATGACTGTCTACATGTTTTGGCAAACTCAGATAATAATTTGCATGTAACATTGCCAAGTCCAGATAACGGCTTGCATGCAACATTGTCAAATTCAGATAACCATTTACATGTACCATTACAAAGTACGTCAAATGGTTTGCATGTCTTACCAAATACAGAGAACAGTTTAGACATATCTTTGCCAAATACCGAGACCAGTTTACACGACATATTTAAAGATGACGTGGGATTGTCATGTAAAGAGGATTCTAATATAGATCCCGAATTAAAAGACTGGATAATTAGTACAAGTGAGAAATCACAGGAACCTTTTACAAAGTCGAGTAGTTTGATGGAACCAGTGTTTTTACATGGTAGAGATAGTGAAAATAAATCAATGGAGAAAAATGGCATGGTAGGTAGTGATATGCCATCGTTAGATGACACGGATAATCGCCTTTTGTCGAGTCAAGGCGAATCAGTATTAAATTTTTTAGAGACATTAGGTAATGACTTGGTTTACCCAGAGACTGAAATTAGAAATAATGTGGACTTCCAATTGGATCTGTTCACGTTTCATAATTCATAGTATAAAGTATATAGATATAAGGATTTAGTAGAAAGAATATATATTTAAGCATATTTTAGATAAATAATAAATTTGTACTTACACTTGTTTTGTTTTATTTGTGTAGTTCTTTTTATTTTAAAAGGGAACTTCTGCACTTGGGATTGCTCCTATGTCGCGGATACAAAGAAATATCCAGACTAAATACAATTTGTAAATCACAGTGTCCGTGAATCGAACCCACGTTACTGCGCAGTGCTTAACGGCAAGGCTACCACTGTTACACGAGCAGTCAAAAGTTTCTTCCCTAAAACACAGTAGTTATCAGTGACTTCGATAGTTTCGGCAAGATCTGAATTCAGGTCATAATTCTAGAAGCTCTAGATTAGGGATTTTGATTAGTTGTTAACAAAATATACAAAAATACATATGTATAACATTTTAGCAGATTGTGCATTAGTATAAAATCTCAGAATGCACTTAGTTTGATGACAACTATACATAATTAAAGTATTTGAATGACCTTATTTCGACACGTCCTAAGCATAACTCGAGAGTAAAACCATTGTTGCATTTTCGGGATATACAACCTCGATTCTATAGGAAACACCCAACAAAAATATTAATTTGGAATCCTAAGTACGATTTTCACTTTTTCATAAGTGTATATCTAACATATTAGGTAGTCGCCGAAAAGCGAACTATTTGGTACATTGATACTTATGTTAGGGGAACAGCGGCGCGGGGCGGGAGGCGATCTGCCATTTATGGTCGGCGCAAAGGGGCCACCGACCACAACCACTGGTGGCCAGCGACAGCCACTTAACACACTTTTTCATATATTTTACTTCTGTAGCGAGTGGCCGTCACCAGCCACACGCGTGCGGCGCGTCTATACAAAATATATGAAAAAAGTGTGTTAAGTGGCTGTCGCTGGCCACCAGTGGCTGTGGTCGGTGGCCCGTTTGCGCCGACCCTTAGTCAGTTTCGCTGTGTACGTCTACAGGGATGTAGCTAGACTCGAATTTAAGGTAGGGCAGCATTGGTTATAGGTAGGGCAGAAGTAAAAAAAATATTGAAATTGATCTGCTCCGAAGCACGTTCTTCAAGATTTTGGTATTTTTAAGGTAGGGCATTGTGATTTCAAGGTAGGGCATTGCCCCATAATGCCCCCCCCTAGCTACGGCCATGTACGTCTAATTATATGATCTACGCCACGCCAGTACATCCAGACTCCAGAGTAACAGGGTGGTGGTTGTTTAATGTTAATGTCATGAATTTGTGTTTGTTTGTATAGCAATGTGGTAATTAGTTTTAATATATTATTTTTAATGGGTGTAGGTATTGCATGATTTTATGTATTTAGCTATGTAATATCTATTTTAATGTTTTTCTTATTAAAAGATTGAAATCCGACGCAAAACTTTTTAACTACCGCAGATAAATAGTTTTTCCTCGGACATAGTAATCTCAGCCTGCATTTCACATGTCTTTCGAGAACATAATGGAGATCTCTCAGACATGCAGGTTTCCTCACGACGTTTTCCTTCACCGATTAGCAAGCGATAATTGACAATTTAATACCTACGCACTTAACTCCGAAAAGTCATTGGTGCGTGCCGAGGATTCGAACCCGACACCCTCTGCGTAGCAGTCTGTCGGTCTCCACACAGCTATCGCTGCTATAGCTTTCATTTTTTGGCACATAAATACTTGTGCGTCGAATTTAACACTAGAGTATATTATAATCTAACTGCCACTATATGCACGGAATTTGTGTTAGAAATATTTTTTTAACTGCCAGTAAGTAAAATATGCGTTGGATTTGCAAAAAAGTATACATAAAGGTGAACGCACACTTATCCGAGCCGAACGAAACGAATTTTAGAATTCTGTATGCAATGCACACTATCGATTCGGACGATTCGACGCGGGATAGTACGTGAGGTATCATATATTATACAGAATCTGTGTACAGAATTCTAAAATTCGTTTCGTTCGACGCGTTAGGCTCGGATAAGTGTGCGTTCACCTAAGTATGTATCAGATGATCGGTATCTTGCGGATACATAAATAATTTTCTGAAAGCCTCAGAAAAGTATGTACCTTTTCTGTCAAGTTAAATTACTTTATACATACATTCATACATATACTCACGCCTTTTTCCCGTCGGGGTAGGCAGAGACAACGGAACGCCACTTGTATCTATGCTTACAAACCTCACGCGCTTCCTCTACATGCATTACTCTGTTCATACATGCTCGCCGGTTCCGGGTGCTTCGGACCTTTCCGTTTTTCATGACGTCACCAATTTGGTCGACGAATGTCCTACGAGGTCGGCCACGACCGGCTTGCCCATAACACGTTAGCCTCATATATTTGGTGCATCATTCTTTCTTCACTCATTCGCTCCACGTGCCCAAACCATTTCAGCATTACTTTCTCAATTCTTGTCACATCTTTTTTCAGGCCACATCACTCCCGTATTACTGCATTCGGAATTCTATCAATCAGTCTTATCCCGCACATACTACGCAGTGTCTCTGTGGTGACGGATTAAGAATACGGATTGTCACCACCCCATATCATCCCATGGGTGTCGTAAGAGCCGACAGAGGGAGCATATTATACAGATAACACCTCTGTAAGAGAAGGAAAACTTGGTACAAACCCTATACCAACCCATTTGGCCAGCGTGGTATAGTGGGCCAGTTCCTCCTTTTAAAGGAGAGGCCAAGTCCAGCAGTGGGCTGTTAAAGGCTGATGATGATGACTACGCAGTGAACGCATCTCAACTGCGTTAATTCTGCTTTCATGCTTTTTCTGCCACACCCAACACTCACCAGAAAAATAGATAAGTTACTTTATCTACTTCAATATTTTAGATGAACTTCCATTTAAAGGTAAAAAAAGAACAACAATATAATATACTTAAAATCTTTATTATCTAAGCTTGAAGCACTGGCCGCAGATTCTTGCCCTCTAAGTTTTGATTGGTGTAAGCATACCCAGTGCCACCTCTTTGGACAGGTATGATATCTTTCTCTTTCAGCTTGTCACCGGTGAGGGGGTGTATCCAGTCTTTCTTTATGAGAGTCTCAACACACTCCATTGTCACAACATCGCCTGTTGTCCTGCAATGAAAATATGTACAATAGGGTAGTTTCCAGGGTCAAAATAATTACATTTTATTTAGTCCGTATTTTAGATTATAAAAAAATATTGGACACATATTTTTTCTTTTTTCGATCAAATAAAAAATAACAAAGATATAGCCTTTTAAAGTTACGTGTGACATCATCTAGTGCAAAAAAATTCAGCACTGCGTGACGTTATACGTAACTTCAATGAGCGATATCTTGGTCATTTTTGGTTTAATTTACAAATAAAAAAATATGTATCGCTTATTTTTGAATAATCTAAAGGACGGACTTATAAATTTTTTTTGTCAACTAGCCTATTGTACTTAATATTTAGTTTAATAATTATTACAATATTTGTTTCTTTAAACTGATGGCAGATATCTTAAAACTTTTATGAAGAAATGTAAGACACCACAGAGTTGGTTGTTACCATATTATGGTCATTTACAGTAAAACATGTTACATACAAGATACTTGATATTTTTACCTGATAACAGCACAAGGTACAGCATTACTCAATATATCATGTGTAACTGGACACATATATCTGTTCTCTTTGGCTATCAAAGACTTCTTATCATCTGGGTCATTCACCAGTGTCCACTTGACCTCAATGAGATCCTTCATCTTCAGTGGTTTTCCACTAATTGGACAGTACACTGTAGGGTCGGGCTTTTCCACCTTAGATCGCTTGGCATCTGGTAATTGTGATGGTACCCAGAAACTGGGCAACTGTTTATCTTTACCATTTGCGAGGTTTGAGATAGATGATGAAGTAGATGGACCTGCTTCGCCGTTCTTATTGATACTCGTAATATTCTTCTCTCTGTTCATAAATTTGATAAGATTTGCCTCCTTTTCTGCCGCAGCCAGCTCTGCTTTCTCAGTATCCTCGCTCTTCAATTGCTTTTCGTATTTCTTCAACTTACGCGTATATTCATTCTTCTTTGTTATAATATACTCCAATAAAGCTTCCTTATCAAATAAATATCCTTCTTTTGTTATAACGGGGTTTCTACAAGGCTGTAAAGTTAAACTGCAGCAGTCGAAATTCTTCACAGAATCCTTACCAAGTCTTTCACTTTGGGTACCGTATCCAGACGCAGCAGCATCTTTTTTCTTTTCATGGTAAGTGTATACTGCTCCAGCAGTACAATTTCTAGCATGACGCGTCATTTTTTGTAAGTTTATTTATTGTAAATCTCAGAAATGTTTATTTTAACATTCGCCAAATAAATAACACAACTGACAGCCTTCTCATCTACAGCATAGAGCATAGATATTTATAGGTGCATTTCTTATGGGCGCTCTGTAGACAAACTTTCTGTGACACAAATTGCCGCTTGGCGGCGTGGCAGTCGCGCTGTGACAGCTGTCTCTATGAGTGCAAGAGAGACGAACTGACGACACCCACCAACACGCCAATTGGAATCGGCACATGAAATCCTTAAGAAATGCGCTACTATTATGTAAATCTGTAACGCCATGCTGTCTATGCAATTAGATAGGAGCATATTTTTCTTAAATCAGGGCACTAGCAGTTAGCACTATTAGATTATATTATTGGTAGATCTTGAAGTAAAGCAGAACTGTTGAATTGAAAGTGAATTTAACATTTTTTGACTATATTCGGTATAAAATCAATATTAAGGCCATACCTACCATGGACAATATACGGATGACAGTAAACGTCCGCGGACGTTTACTGTTATTTTCCCAGATTGCTATCGGACTAGGATGATGTATCTCTATTCTTGGTCCTAGCTATCGGACGTCTGAACCTGGTCTGAACGCTCAAGGCTAAGACTACAGAACAAAAGGGCTCAAGGTCACGTCCGCGACAGACGTCCGATAGTGTGCACACTTAAATGGATTTTCCTTGTCCAGACTGATACCCTTCTGTCGCGACAGTAAGTCGTGACAGTAAGTCGCGACAGATAGTTTGTGCGGGCCTTAAGTCGCGTCCGAACAGTTTGTGTGCGCCTTTATTCTTCTGTGTCTATGACTGATGGTCTTTGGTATGTCAACTATGTCAAGTGTCAAATCACATATGTCAACGACACGACAGTCAGTCTTGTTTACGTTTGTTCTATTTCCTTATTTTCAAGAGTTTCACTTTCGTGATAGGTGTTCTTTTGAGGGCAGTTCGATATAAAAGTGAACACGATAAACTTATCTGTGATTAAAATAATCTAATCAATTGTGTTAATTTTAATTTACAAGCAGTGATAAAGATTCTTTGAGTCGATCTATTTAATTGAAACATATTGTATACATTGATACAGTTTAGGAGTGTTGTGTTTTAAGTTTGGCAGTGATTATTTTATGTGAATAATGAACTTATCGTTTGCGGGTTGTGGTTTTCTTGGTATCTACCATGTTGGTGTTGCAGTGTGTTTTAAGAAATATGCTCCTCATTTGTTGTTAGGAAAAATATCGGGTGCCTCTTTTGGCGCTTTGTCAGCCTGCTGTCTACTATGTGACCTGCCTATTGGTAAGACAACAATATTATTTTTGAGTAAACTCACAAGGAAGCATTGACAACTTAATCTCTAAACATAAAAATTATATTTCTTGAATTGCGTATATTGTTTACAATTAGGTTGTTATTTAGTTGGTTTAGTGTTGATTAGTAATTATCACGCAAATGTAGATGCTGCGACAAGGTTGCAGGGCCAGCTCGTAATCTTATACCAACAACTGCACATGTGTATACATGTGATGAGTAATATAACATACAGATACTATGTCTCTAATTACACAATTATTGTTATTGTGATTATTCTCGGTAGCATGAGCATTAGCTAGCTACTCTTGATGTAAACAGACAAACAAATATTTTGTAGTGTGCATACTACAGTACAATAATAATGTCAGATGGCTTAAACTTTAGCACCTGCTTTTCTTTCTGATCTGATGCTAGTATTCAAAAAAAGGTAATTATAAATAATTCATGCCTCTTTATTTCTAAAAAAATCTACTTTATTTTTGCATATTATTTTGCTAAACTGCTGAACTACATAGTTGGGAATAATTAATTTATTAAAATTATGCAAGTACTTTCTTACCAATTTTATAAAATCAAATAAGTATGTACTAACTGTAAAGTTTTAGATAAAAGATGTTTACCTCTTCATCTTATCATTATTGGATGTTCTAAATTATTAGGTAGTTGTTTTTCAAAACTAATACCTAGATTATAACTTATATTTTTAAATATACAATAACCTCACTAGCTATAAACTCTTCAACTGCCGATGCATGATCAGTGCGAGACATAATAGATTTTCTATTGTGTTATGTATTGCGGCGGTCAAAAGGTTAATCCTTTAAAGCAGAGGCATGCATGACCAAGCTGTATATTTCTGTTAGAACTTTCTTAAATGATTAAATAAAATGTTTATTTTTGGGGACTTAAGTCATCTGTGTTTATAAAAACACAATGTTATTAAAGCATAATATTATGAACTAAACAATATGATTGAAAGAATTTCTGTTGAGTTGTACTAAGTGACAAGACATTTCATGACACATCATAATTAAGTACACTTATTTTATTTAAAAGCTAGATTATAAAGACAATTAGCCATATAATATTAGCTACATATTTTATTTCCTTAATTGAATCTTATGAATATAATTACTTGCTGTGATCTTGGTTACCATATACATTAACATTTAAGTAAATGTAATTTTTCTTAGTTTCACTTTCCTAAATATTAAATTACATAATTCTTTTATAATTTTAGGCTTTAAAATGTTATATAAAACTTACCAACAAGTTTTATGTAACAGTTTTTAATTAATATTCTTATATTAAACACGTAAATCATCATGAAACCCAAATTGTAATTTCTCACTTGCAATGTAAAATATTCATAATGGGTAGGGCACACTTGTTGAAGATCTTTGTCTTAAAGCTTTGTGACAAAGAGACTTGACGGAGAAGCCATTGGAGAGGCCTATATCCAGCAGTAGACTATGGCAGGCTGATGATGATGATGAATGTAAAATCTTAATATATAAAATCCTTGCGTTACTGACTGACTGACAGACACGCTACAGCCAAAACGATTGGGCGCAGGAAGCTGAAATTTGGCATGTATGTTCCTTGGGGACCGTAGTTGTGCACTAAGAAGGGATTTCCCACGGGATCGGCCAAAACGGGTAAATTTAAAAAAATTGCAGCCGTAGCTGCTGTCGTCTTCTAGTATTAACATACTCTTATACTTGTTGAGAGTAATGAAATAACAGATCTGTGAGGAAATTATATGACGCCTCAAGTCTCCCAAAAATGTGTCAATTAACTTGAGCTTCAGGTCAGTTAGACCTTTTCTTCAAAGTTACAATTTTGTTCATCATCATCATCATCATCATCATCATCATCATCATCATCATCATTATCATCATCATGAGCCTGCCATAGTCCACTGCTGGAGATACACCTCTCCAATGGCACGCCACTGAGCCCGATTTTCGGCTGTTCGTAACCAGCCGCTGCCAGCCCCTACGTATATATCATCACTCCACCTAGTCTCCACTCTAGAACACACAATTTCGTTACTTGAGTCTAATTACCCATTTTCCAATTATAACTCCACATGCCACACAGCCACTGAAACAATGTTCTTGTAAATACAAAAATACAAAGTTTTGCATTTAGAGTTAGTTTAGCTATTTTAGTAGTAGTGTTTTAGTACTAGTGTTTTTGTACTAAAAGAGAAAGTAGGGGCCACACAAAACTGATGTTGGAACATTATGAAAGAAATACTTCCTGGAAGGTAAAGCACAGGTTTGGATCAAATTTAAAGATTAAGAGTCAGTTTTACCAGTGCCTGAGAAGTTCCAGGTGTATTGTCTCACAGAAGTATGATTTTGAATTAATCTGGAAGATAATGCCTATCCAAAAATTGAAAACTATGCCTAATTGCTGTGAAGGTATTTGGTCCTGTCATAGGTATGGCAGTTCTATCTTTAACAGAACCACAAAAATTGAGGCCTGACACGTGAACGGCTGGTTATATCAGTGACGTTTAATCAATGATTAAGTATCATGTCTTAAGTTTTTATTGCAGGTTAATGATAATTTATTACTATCAATTGTCAAACGTAATGAATAATTGTTTCAAGTGCATACAGACTTTTATGTCATTACAGAATTGGGTTACCCTAACAGCCAATGTTTAGTCTTGGCGCAATTTTTGTAAAAGTTAAACATTTTCACCCTACTAGTATTATCCCTTTTGCAGTCTGAGGTCCACTTCCTAATCTAAACGGGTTTGACTGAATATTAGCTTTTCCACAGAGCAACTGCCTGTCTGACCTCTGTAAACCAAAGGGATAGCGATATTCCATGGTTTAGACACTAGTCTAATTAAGGTAAAAGCACTAATGCTTGACACTGAACTAATAGATGACATTTTCACAAAAAAACGTTTCTAATAAGAAAACTAATCATCTAAATAACATTGTTACTGATGTTTAAGATACCTAGTGCTATCTATGATACATGTTTAAAAGCTTCTGTACACATTCAGAAGCAAATTTCAAAATTACATCAGTTTACAACAAACACTGTGAGTAGGTTGGCATGTTGCGCGTAATTCTTAGCGTTTTTCGTAAGGCAACTGACTTTGAACAGGTACAATTTTTTTCTTATATTTATGATTATGGGCTATTGTTAGTTTCAATATTAAAAATGTATGAAATGATTGATATATTAGGACTATTTCCTTGTTATTTTGGCTTGTTTTTATATAATTTTTAAGTGGTGTCTACTATTAGTACCCAAAATGAGTCAAAACCTAAAAGATGACACATGTGTCATCTACTAGGGTTACATCAATCCGATTTTTTTAGCTTATTTTAATGCATATTTAGCCTTATCTTGTAGAAATAAAGTTCCTGTCCTAATTTCATTTGTTTTAATCTACTCTAACTAAAAGTAGACAGTGTCAACTATTAGGGTATATTAGATGTCAAATATTAGTTTTTAGTGTCAACTATTAGGGTATAATAGATGTCAACTTAATACTTATGAATATCAGTGCAGATCCCCTGATAGTGCCATCCACGTCACAATTTTGACAAAATCTCTTGCATAATTATGGGTAAAGTCATGTCAACTATTAGTGCCAATTGATGTCAATTATTGGTGGATTTGATTTTCGACACTGTCATCTTTTAGTGTTTATGGTAAACCTAAGAAAATTGAGAATTTTGTTGAAAATGCAACAGCTTTAAAATAATTTAATATAAAAATATCAATCTCTGAATGTTGCTCTATTTGAGAAAATATTAACAACTGTATTTTTTTGATAAATACATTTTATATTAGGCAAATGAAGTTTGATTTGTCCTTAATGTGTCAAGCATTAGTGCTTTTACCTTATATTACATTTTATAATTGGTATGGATGATATACTTACTGCAACCTATGATTATGTGGTAAAACACATCGGATTATGCTGAAACCGCTTGCGTGATGCATACGTCGAACGTTGCGTACTAACACGTCTTTCCGTGTATCATGAATTGCCACAGAAAGCGTAAACCAGGCGAAGCAAGCGAAGATGAGGTTCCCTTTTAAAAAGTGTTTTGATATCCAAAGCTAACGATCTTCATCTTAGCGTTCTGCTGGGAAACTCAAATATTTTAGCGGCCCGGACAGCAGTTACACTGAATACGCTGTCGGAGGCAGTCATAAGTTCTTCCTGAGTGCGAGTTTTCAGGCACGCACAATACGATAATATAAGATGGGACATCGTTTCTCTTGCAACGCACGAGCAAGTCAGATCGTTACCTTCCGATAGTCCCCATTCTCGGCAGTTTCTCTTTGCAGCGCCCGACTTGAATCTGCAGTTTATTTAACGACTTCCAGACCGACCATGGTTATGTCCAGGCGGAAAACTCTCAGCAGGTGAAACAAGCGATATTTAACAATTTAATACAGTTACAAAAAACCTTCGAAAAGTCATTGATGCGTGACGTGGATTCAAACCACTAAGCACCTTTATAGCAGTCTGTCGGTTTCCAAAAGGCTATCTCTGCTTAGTACGGAGTACGAAAAGCAAAAAGAATCGGCAAAAATAAACGCGATGCTCCGTCTTTACGTAAAAGAAGAGACGCAGAGCAAATGATATGCTAGATAGGATAGATCGCAGGGTTACGTTTGAATGCGGCTAGTGTAGCAAAGGCTGCAAGCCCGCGTTTCCTCTTTTGTATGAATCATCATTATCATTTTGGAATTAGCTCATTTACATCCAAGACTGCCTGACTGATCCTTTTTACAATTTAATATCTGAGTGAATTGGCAGTGATAGCCCAGTGGAGGTACCAGCAGACTGCTATGCTGGGGTTATCGGGTTCGAATCCACGGCACGCACCACTAATTTTGCAGATTTTTTAGGGGATGAGCGTATTGATAATTATCGCTTGCCTTTTGCCTCGAAGAGCACGTTAAACCGTGAGTCCCGAATGTCCTGAAGATCTTTGGCAGTCGTTATAGTGAGTGAGTACCTCTGAATAAACTCACACTAGTGTAAACCCTGGAATATAGCTATTCCTTTGGGTTGCGGAGGTCAGACTGGCAGTCGCTGTGGAAAAGCTAATATTAAGTCAAATCCCGTTAGACTAGTAAGCGGACCCCGGGCTGCAACTGGGATAACGCTGGAGGATGATGACTGACTGACTGACCTTGGAGCTCAGTATTAGCTCTGTTATGTAGTTCTCTTCCTACAATGTAATATCTGATACATACATACATACATACATAACGTCACGCCTTTTATCCCCGAAGGGGTAGGCAGAGGTGTATTTCTACACCCACTTTTCGCCAGATATACTTTAGTCCCACGTAATAAGGGGCGAGCCTATTGCCGTACCGGGCACATTTCCAGACTCCGTGCAGCTACTGAGAATTTCGTGACAGAAAACCCCAATAACACTGCCCGACCCAGGAATCGAACCCGGGACCTCTCGATCCCGTGCGCACATTTATGCCGCGAGACCAACGAGGCAGTCGTATAGGGTTTGATGTCGAGTTTTCCGTCTCTACGCAAAGATGGTATTTGCATCGTGTTATCCCTTAGTCGCCTCTTACGACACCCACGGGAAGATAGGGGGTGGTGACACTTGTATTCTATGCCGTCAACCACACGGCAAATCTGATACATATAATTTAATAATTCGCGTTTTAGACCCATGTAGTCTACGTGATACGTACCTGTATTTCATATATTTCACTTGTCTTCGCCTACGTCTTTCTGTATGTCTTGTCCCTTACAATGCAAGAGAAAATGTATGTGTAATATGCACTACTGTTTATATGTATAAATATGTAAGCATAAAGTGTGTGGATCAACTGCATTTAGCCTTTACTGTTCATACTGTATGCAGGACGCGCCAAACGTTATGCTCTGTCTGGACCAATGAGCGTGTTTCGCTAAGTAATTAAAATTAGGGTTATGTAGAGTTTATTTACTGCATAATGAATAATACAGCTAAATTAGACAGATAGCGAAGTCTGATTTAACCTGGAGCAGGTTTTTGTTTGTTTGTACTGCAATTTGTCTCCCTTTTGGGGCACTGAGCGATTGATTTTTCATATATTTAATTATTTATTATATAAAACATTAGGTTGTTACAATGGTCGTACCCCTGAATAAGACCAACAATTCGCCACAAACACCGCTCAATGTCTCAAAATGGAGACGTTTCATAGCTACATTCGCGTATCTAGTTCTATTTTCAGGGTGGCCTTGGGTCTTTCTAAATCAATGGTGTGGATAGAGAAATAAATATCTGAAATGTCTGAGTGTCCGGCTTAGAATTTCGAGTTGATAAAACCCAAAATTTGTCCGTGTGGTGACGGATTAAGAATACGGAATGTCACCACCCCATATCATCCCATGGGTATCGTAAGAGCCGACAGAGAGAGCATATTATGCAGAAAACAGCACTGTAAGAAAAGCAAAACTTGATACAAAACAAACCCTATACCAACCCGTTTGGCCAGCGTGGTATAGAAGGCCAATTCCTCTTTTCAAAGGAGAGGCCTAGTCCAGCAGTGGACTGTTAAAGGCTGATGATGAACCCAAAATTCTGGGGTGGGTACGGCCCAACCGGCCCCGCTGCTATACGGCTATGCATACCTATCAACAAAATATCTTTCCCAGGTGAAATCACAAGCGATGTGCTGCGGGTCGTCAGCGAAGCGAGGGCTGGCTCCCTCGGGCCTTTCAGTCCCTCCTTCAACATACAGAACGTCCTCTTGGAGGGCATGCAGAAGTACCTACCCCACGACGTCCACAAGATCGTCAGCGGCAAGCTCCATATCTCCCTCACAAGGGTGTACGACGGAAAGAATGTTATAGTCTCCGAATTTCCTACTAGAGAAGATTTGTTACAGGTTAGTATTGTATAGGATTATCATAAAATATTCTTAAATTGCTAGTTGTAAAAACTTTTTTAAAGATTTTCATTGTTAGCTGCTTTTGATGATGATGAGACGCTAATAATGAAATGTGAGAATTATTTGGCTAAAAAGATATGATTTTAAAGGAAACTTCATAAACTTAAGAATATTTCGCGCCAAAAAATATTTATCCAGAGACATTGTAAAGTTGTTTTTTTTTTAAATATTGTACCACATTCACACAACACCATCTAGTCCCAAACTAAGCAGAAGCTTGTACTATGGGTGCTAGATAATGGATAAACATACATATGTATATACTCTTTTTTTTTTGTAAATACATACCTAGGTACATATTATACATAGAAACACCCAGACGAAGACAAACATCCATGTTCATGCACACAAATGTTTGACTTGAGCGGGAATCGAACCCGCAACCTTCGGCGTAGCAGTCCCGCTGCGCCAACCGGTCGTCGGTATTGACTTTCCTCTTGTGAATATAATTAGGTTCTACTGCGTTTATTTGAATTAATTGTTTCCTTCACGATTTGCGATGTTGAATAATAATGTGGTGCTGTTTGAATAATAAAAATAAGCATGCATTATATTCGCTGATGGCGTCATCATTAGAGAAATCAGCATTTAATGATCAGCGGCATATAGTTGCGAAATTTACTCACGCGATAACACTATTTAGATAAATTAATCCCAATTATACTATGCGTTCTTGATTTCTTTTCTTTTTGAAAGATTATTGCGTCTCTCATAATCTTTATCATTATAATCGCAACGCAAATATAATTATAATAATACTATTTAATTCGCTGTTGTCGGAAGAAACTACGAGCACTCCATGCGTAATGCTAGAGTTGTTTTGAGTTTCTTGATGTGCAGAAACTCAGAAAGCCAGTTGTTCGGATGTTCTCCTTTTGGAGAAGCTCTTAAGAAAGTGCAGCAGAATTGAGTCCAATAATTAACTCGTTATTCATCTGCTTTCGAGATCATCCCTCAATCTAATCAAGATTCAGACTAAAACGGTAAACAATTGGTATTTATGATAGCTAGAGCATGACACATAATTATTTAAAATTAGGCATCTCTACTACACGAAAACCTTCAATAGTTTAGTTCATTCTGTCAAAGCTGCTGGCTGGTATTCGGCTTGCAATGTCTATTGTATACCATCCATTCTTCGGGTTACTTTCTTTCTCCTTAATGTAGAGCTAATCTTTTGTGACGATAAGGCTTTCAAACTGCAAGTGTCAGTGTACATCGTGTGTACCTGCTTATACACCAGTGTTTCATATGAACCTCAAATGCATTGGAAAGCTAGGTACCTATGCATGACGTTTCCAATGCGCATGAGGTGTTATTAAGGCATGTTCTTCTATCCCACAGGCACTTTTAGCATCATGTTTCGTACCAGTATTCTCGGGGCTGCTGCCGCCACGTTTCCACGGCATCAGATACATGGACGGCGGTTTCAGCGACAACTTGCCCGTTTTAGACGAGAACACCATCACCGTCAGCCCTTTCTGCGGTGAGAGTGACATTTGCCCAAGGGATTTGAGTTCACAGCTGTTTCATGTAAGTTAATTCTGACTATGTTTCTTCGCCCTTGGTTTGCGAACGTGGCAGTAAATGTAGAATCTTTCGCGTCTCATTGAGACCTAAGTACCTACTTATAATAATATTTTTACTTGACTTGACTGGGCCTGGGCCGCATTAGTTTTATGTTTTCCTGTATCGCGAAGGATTTCACAAACAGAGAAAGGACAGAAAAAACATTTGAGCTAAGAGTCATACGATTATTTATTTTAACATACTTACCTACCTGATTATTTTCAACTACTTACCTATCTCAGATTATAGAACAATAGGGCTGTCAACCTATTATACTTACTTATGTATCTAAGAACAACATTTTCAGTTAGGTACCTACCTTAATAAATAGTTCGGGGCTTCGCTTCGGGCAATACGACCGACATATATGTATATTTCAATATTTTCCATATTTTTCAACAGGTAAATCTAGCCAACACAAGCATAGAACTGTCAAAACAAAACATGAACCGTTTCGCGCGCATTCTGTTTCCGCCAAAACCGGAGGTATTAAGCAACATGTGCAAGCAAGGCTTTGACGATGCGCTACGATTCCTACATAGAAACAACATGATATCTTGCACGAGATGCTTGGCAGTACAGTCTACTTTCCAGTTACAAGATGTGCTAGATGACACGACTTATGAATATGATCCAGACTGCGAAGAATGTAAAACGCATAGACAGGTATGTTGAAACAATTAGTTCAATGTTTACTTATCTTATCCCTTATGAATGAGGCGTATATAGAAGGGCATGAAAGCGAATGTAAGCAAGACTTAAGTCATGGTCATAGAGAGGGAAGATAGTATAACTGAATGAAACATAATGATAGGAGATGAAAAAGTGGAACAAGTGAATGAGTTTGTCTATTTAGGGTCATTGTTTACAAGAGATGGAAAATGTGAGGGAGATATTGAAAGGAGAGTGCAAGCAGGATATTGTGTGAATGGCGCCTTATAGACCATTTTTAGCACTAAAATTATACCGAGTTAGGCGCGCCAAAAATATAGACTTTCAAGGTTGCCATCCATAATAAATGGGTACTTTTTATTCACTAAATAAGTATAAGCAATGTAAATAAAATATTTGAAAATCGGTAATGATGTCACGTACCAGCTGATAGTGTTTACTAAACAACGCACGTACTAATACAAACAACAACGCAAACCCGCGTACCAACGAGGTTTTATGTTTAAAAGTAGTGTAAGTAACCTCAACCAACCATATTTTTTGTAACGGTTTCAATCAATTAAAAGGAATTTACGATATCGTTGCAATCATCCGCTATGAAATTCTTACAAAATGTTTTGAAATGCCACTGAAATGTGCTGACAAAATGGCCATGAAATGTTTTTTCTTTGATGAGGGCAGAATAGCTGTACTCTCTTGTCAAATTGTATGTTTGGTACCGATTTGTTTGAACGATTTTTAAGATTATTTGCAAATACTTAATTATATGTATTCGCTATTGTAAAGCAAATAAGGGCCAGCGCACATAAACTATGATGATGCGTCGTTTGATAATATGTATTATCGAGATTGTTCCCATATTAAATAATGTCCAAAATCAAATACAAACAACAATTGATTTTGGACTAAGTATTTCAAAATGAGAATGTTGACAATACATTGAAAGTGGTAAATGCTCTCTGCTGCGTATCGCTATATCCGCGCCGGCCATGAATAGACTTGCTTGATCAACAAAGGAAGGAATTATTACATAATAAATTTTGAACATTTAAAACCAATAAACATTTGAAGCACTGCGTGAATATAAGAAACCAATTTTTGCTCTATTACGCTGTTATGAAACGACGGACAAAAAGGCAGTCATCCTTTTATCGACTTCTTTATTAAGTAGTAATAGGTATTATTTGAAAAGCATCATCAGCCTTTAATAGTCCTCATCCCACTCCCAGTCCCATCAGATTGCTGGACTAGGTCTCTCCTTTGAGAGGAGGAATGGGCCTACTATACCACGTTGGCCAAACGGGTTGGTATAGGGTTTGTATCAAGTTTTCCTTCTCTTAAAGTGCTGTTATCTGCATAATATGCTCCCTCTGTCGGCTCTTACGACACCCATGGGATGATATGGGGTGGTGACAATTCGTATTCTTAATCCGTCGCCACACGGACAATTATTTAAAAAAAAATGCTGAAAATAATGGAACAACTGGTATTCTGTCATATCTGATTGGACTAGTAAGAGGACCCCGGGCTCCAAGGGGTGTTAGTCTTGGATGCAACCGGGATAACGCTGATGATGATTATTGAAAAAAGTATTTATTTCAGGACGCCCTAGTGGACGATCTCCCGGACACAGTGATGACGATATTCCAGAATGCAATAGACTCTGCGAACAACGGCATTGTGAACTGGGTGATGAGACAGAGGGCGATGAGGTACCTCACATTCCTCACGCTGCCGTACAGAGTGCCTATCGACATTATGTATGCTACTTTTACCAAGTAAGTTAGCCTTTTTTATCTATGTTGTACTTATTTTTTAGTGTTAATAAAGTATTCCGTAGTAACCGACTTAAAGTGTAAGCGCCAGGACCGTTGGCATGAATGACCTCAGATATTTAAAAACTTATCAAATGTGATTTATAACATTTGAAGGGAATATAATATTCTACCACATTCACACAACACCATCTAGTTCCAAACTAAGCAGAGGCTTGTACTATGGGTACTAGATAATGGATAAACATACATATATACTTTTTTTTTGTAAATACATACATATTATACATAGAAACACCCAGACCAAGACAAATATCCATGTTCATGCACACAAATGTTTGACTTGAGCGGGAATCGAACCCGCGACCTTCGGCGTAGCAGTCGCTTACACTACCGCGGCGCCAACCTCCATGATTCTATATCAGATTCCAATTAGATGACTATGGGATCACTTAGGAAGTATACCTACCGTCCATGAATAGGTAATAAGGGAACACATAAAACAAATTGACCGATTGAGAATCTCCACATTTGTTTGTATTTAGTCTCACGCCTGTATTTCCGCAGGGGTAGGCAGAGGTGTAAATATTACACCCATATTTCGCCATGAATTTTTAGGTCACATGTAATAGGGGGCAAGCCTGTTACCGGGCACATCACCAGACTCCGTGCTAGTCTACTGAGTATTCGGGAAAACCCAGTAACACTTTTGCCCGACCCCGGAATCGAACCCGGGACCTCCAATCAGCAGTCGAATACGCTATCTACTGGACCACGGAGGCAGGCACATTTGTTAAACGGTTAAAAGCGAGACAAGTCATTATATTAAAGAAGGAGTCATTAGAACTAAAGTTATGGTCGAATTTCGACTACTAGACCACTAATATACATACACATAATAATATAATAGATTAACCAAGTCTTAATATGTCAACAGCCGGCTAATTTGTTTGAATCATTTATCATACTCACAGCTATCGTCATGCATTACTATCCCAATTAACCAAGACCTGTCATTGTACAACTTATTCGAATAAATACAGATCAACTTATACTAGAAATGTTAAACTTGATGTGTGGCCATGTGGACAAATTTATTGATTTAATTATAACTATACAATGCTGATTATCGTATAAATAAATTTAAATTAGTTACATTAAAATATGTAGGTATAAATATTTATAGAAATTGCTTAATTGAATAGGCATATTATGTATTTAATGCGGCGACTAAGTAAAGCGAATACAAGTTTAAAAAATAATTAGAGTGGGTACCATATATAATGGGTTGGCAGCTAATAAGGAGTATCGTAATCAGTAAAATGTAGCATTTTAATATGTCAGTTATGAGCTTCGTTTTAATTTAAACTAGCAGCTTTTTTTTCTTTTTGGGAACTGAATTAGTGTCTAAGCGGAAACTTGATGATGAATAATAAATAGAAAATAGACATTCATAAATAATACAAATTTCAATATTTGCCAAATGATTTTGTCTTAAATGAAGTGTTTCGTATAAGTAAATAAGACGCTTCAGTCTTTTAAGCCAAGTTGACGAAGCCCTGCTTCGCAGGGCTCCTATTTTTGGGTACAGGGTCACAAGAAAACCTAACATAACCTACCTACTAACATTTTCATCATCATCATCAATCATCTACTAACATTAATCGCCAAGTCATTATTTATAGCTCCTCGGCTATTATTTCAATTGACTTGTATAGTTTATTTGCTACCTAAACGCAGCTGCTGGAAAATAATAAGCTAATTGAATATCGGATAACCAATTCAATTCTTCATAGCCTATTATATCTGACACTAGTCTAAACCATGGAATATAGCTATCCCTTTGGGTTGCGGAGGTCAGACAGGCGGTCGCTCCGTGGAAAAGCTAATATTCAGTCAAATTATGTATATATACTTTATGGTAGTAGAGCCTTGCTGATTTCAGCATGAATGGGCCGGCTCGACCGGGGAAGTACTACCCTCTCACAGAAAATCGACGTAAAGTACCAGTACCTAAATTGTTGCGTTTCGTTCGGTGAGTGAGAGTGCCGGAGGCCTTATCCCCTATTCCTTCTCCCTCATCCCACTCCTCATCTTATCCCTTTTCCCAACGCCAAGGGGCGGCAACGCACTTTCGACTCCTGTGGTGTTGCTTGTGTCCATGGGCGGCGGTAATTGCTTACCATCAGGCAATCCGTCTGCTCGTTTGCCGCCTATAATTACATAAGCGGACACCGGGTTCTAATTGGGATAACGCTAGGAGGATGATGATACCTTTTTATATCTTTTCCATTCTTATCATACTAGCATTATCCCCGTTGCGTCCAAGACTTACGGCCTGGTCACGGCCTACAGCGGCGGGCGGCAGCGGCGAGCGTTTTTGATGTACATGGCGCGTTTACAGTGACGCGGTGCGCGGCTACCTCAAAGTAAACGCGCCACGTACATCAATCTCGTGACCAGGCCCTTACACCTGGAAGTCTGGAGTCCGCTTACTAGTGTAATTAGATTTGATAGAATATTAAGGCCTTGCCACACGGCACAATTTTACGTCCAACTTGACTAAATCACTTGATGAAACCATGACGTGTAGACGACAGTCATCCAACTCAAGTTCATGGGGTGGGCGGTACCACCAGATTTTAACCAATCGGGTGGACGGAATGAAAATCAGTGATTTGATTGTGTCGTGTAGACGGGCAAAGCCAATTCGATTGAAAATTTGATCAGTGGTAAAATTGTGCCGTGTGGCAAGGCCTTTAACTTTTCCACGGAACGACTGCCATCTTACCTCTGCGCCTAATCTAACCTATTCTAATGAATAGGTTAGATTAGGCGCAGAGGTAAGAACTCTTTTTATTTCCTGTGATAATATCACACGAAATAAAAAGAGTTCCATGTACAGAACGCCAAATGAAGGAATAAGGAGATCTCCAATAAAAACACGCATCGAAACGAACCGTCCCACACACTTAAGATTTTTTTTATGTAAAATTAGGCGGCAAACGAGCAGACGGATCGCCTGATGGTAAGCAATTACCGCCGCCCATGGACACAAGCAACACCACAAGAGTCACAAGTGCGTTGCCGCCCCTTGCGGTTGGGAAAAGGGATAGGAGGAGGAATAGGAAGAGGGGGCAAGGAATAGAGGTTGGGTCTCCGTTATAAAAATTGTCTACTCCTTTTATTTGTTTACAGTGAGTCATCTACTCTATTTTACTTGATCCGAGTTATGAGCGCGAATATTCTCTCGAGATCTTATTTTTGACTTCACTTGCGATATTTACCTTTTCTGCATTATCTGATATTGTATTGTACGAGTAATTAGTAAACAAAGCCACCGCTCATAATTTTCCATTTATTATGACACTCAAAACCACTTGCGGTTTTTAGTCACTCTTTATTAAGTTGTTAGACCAATATTTAGGTCTGGGTCGACTTATTATATTATGGAAATTGTAATGATTTTTCATAATTATCCAGAAATCTATTGACGAAGCAAAGGTTTTAAGTGACGAAGTAGTTTTCAAGATATGACGTATTTCTAGGAAAAGTGTAGTCCAAAATATTGTAAATCTAGGCTTTAACCTTATTCGTGTATGCCTCAATAATTTCTAACCCAAAATAAAAAAAAATAAGTTTTAACTGAGAAAATCAAAGGTATTTGTCGTACCTAAAATTAATTAGTTATTTATCCCTAAAACAAACTTACATGATTAAGGTACCTTCGAACCTCGCACGACGCAATCTTTGAGCATTGTAGCTAAAAAGTTATATGTAAGAGAGCTAGTAAACTACTAACATTAAATCTGGTTATACCTACTAGAAAGCGGACCCCGGCCTCCACGGCGAAAGTTTGAATGCGACTGGATTACGCGTTACACTGAGATGATAATGATGATAGCATTAAAATTGCGTGTTTGAATGCAGGTACACTTCAATCCGATTCTTTGCGCATAATATACTACATAGTTTGAAGGTTTGATGGTACGAGCATTAGAGTATCTTCGAGAGAAAGTAGTTGTTTTAGTTTTTAGGCACTGCGCGTATAATGTTCAGATAACTATGAGATAGAATGTTCGAATCTGTATCGTCGTTAGGTATGTATAGTGTTCATCAAAACAGCTGCTGAGTAGAGTGACTCTAGCAAGGACCTAAGAACCAAACAGCAAATGCTGCAGCTATTTAGCGTCATTCTTTTCGCGAGCCTATTCTATTAATACTATTAATAATTTTACATTTCTACAAATTTTGGTTTTCTTTCACCTGGAGTGTAGCCGGGTCCTCTCTTGATAGACACCTCTCTACGCCCAGGTGGTAAAAGTCTTATTCCCGATAATCCATTTCTGAGAATGCTCTATTCGTGAATAAACCTATTCTACTTTGTACTTATGGCGCAGAAAAGTCTTATTATCCCAAATAGGTACATAATTATATAGTATCCCAATGTTTATCCGTGTGGTGACGGATTAAGAATACGGAATGTCACCACCCCATATCATCCCGTGGGTATCGTAAGAGCCGACAAAGGTAGCATATTATGCAGAGAACAGCACTGTAAGAGAAGGAAAACTTGATACAAACCCTATATCGACCCGTCTGGCCAGCGTGGTATAGTAGGCCAATACCTCCTTTCAAAGGAGAGGCCCAGTCCAGCAGTGGACTGTTAAAGGCTGATGATGTATCCCAATGTTGCCAATATCACGGCGGTAAATGTTTTTTAATAAATTTGACTGAACTTGAGTTGCAAATTCCTTCCATTCTTAGAGTGCACCCCTACCCCAAATATCAGCTTCATGCGTCTAGTAATTTAAACTGTAAAGCAAGAATTTTATACAATATTGATGAGATATAAACGGTTTATTAGTTTTCTAGGGTCTATAAGACTTCATCGAGTATTCACCGCCTGTAGTGGAATAAAATGAAACGTGTTCATACTGCATATTTTTTCGAATTATCTATTTGTAGAGTTGGTCCAGTTAATTTTATCGTATGTGCCCGTTTTAGCAATGTCCTTGTTTTATTATTATTCTATTTTAATGTAATTGCAATACATTTATGTCAAGGCTATCAAATGCCCGGTTTTCTACTTTTGTTGGAACTTTTTAGGGCTGTTAACTCTGTCATGGGGTTTTATTATCTAAAGATATTTTATGAACCTATAAACAAATAAATGATTTGACTTTGAATTAGGTAGGTATGGCAAGGTTTGGTATTTTGGCAACCCGCACATGGCAATACTATTTAGGCGATAGTAGTGGACTATCGCCTAATCCTTCTCATTATGAGAAGAGTGCTGTGCCCAGCAATTAGAAAGATCATAAAACAAGGCTGACGATAATGAAGCCAATATATTTAATATTCATTTAATTGTATCTTGTGAATACTTACTTACCTTATAGTCTAAGTGCCAGTGTTCCGCAGACTTACGGTATAGTAGCAAACTTCATATTAATGCTAGTTCTACTAATTCATCTGCCGTAGATCAAATGGGGGTTCACTATTCCCATAGAGCGTTCCTTAGGCGTACCTAGAAGTCTAAAAGCATGAAAATCGACTTTCAAAACATGTTCGCAGCATGTCTGCCGTTTTGATATCTTAAAATATATTTTTTTTGTTATAGAAAAACTTAATGGCAGACACTTGTTCCGGTTCCTACTATATTTTATATAATATCATAGTTTCCAAAATTTCATAAAATTAGCATTAATATGGAGTTTGCTACTATACCATATATTTTTTATGAGATGGAAAATCCCTTCGGATCTCCGACTCTTGGGGGAAATGAGAGCCGGAGTATGTGGTGTTTCCACTAAAAACCACCTCGACTTTCTCATGTACCCGTGTCGGAGGGTAGGGATTCACATAAGTATTCGTCACTACCCCCCGACGGGTATTGGCCCACCAGATAGTCAGGCGGGCCCCGAACAAAACCCCCTCGGCGGCGGAATAAGGTGTTGGGCTCCGCCGCCAAAACACCTAGCGGCCGCAGAGGATAGGGAGGACGGCAACGCAACACCGCATCTCCTCTTCCTCTGCAGCCCCACCGCGACGCATCAAATGGTGCGCCCCCATTTGGTCGCGGGAAATATGGCGCGCGGCAACGCAACACCAACACGCCTCTCCTCCCGCGACCGCACCCGACTGCGAGGGACAGACAGAACTGTCCCCCGCACCCGCACCGTTGGACGCATCCTGCGCAGACCCCGTCAAGCCCACGCGGAGCGTACCCTCCTGGATCCCTCTTAGCTTCACCGCGGGTTACCAATCCACGGTTACTGAGCCCCCCCACCACGACAAGGTGGAGATCCCACGGGGGGGAACCTTTTTTTTTTTTTTTGTTCACTACGGTGGTAAACTCTCCTTATGAGTCTTCTCAACTCCGCCAACCCAGCCATTAAAACGGCTGGGCTTGGGACTGGCGGAGGAGGTATGTGGAGGCTCTCCCCTACAGGCGTTCGGGGCATACCCACTAAAAACCACCGCGGTGTCCCTACGGGTCCCGTTTGTTGGCGGGGTCACGCGATTCGCGATTAGCATACTTTCTCGCGACCCCGCCCGGGATTGGCCCGCCGTTTGTGTTGGCGGACCCCGTCTCGTTATGATCTCGCAATCATCCATCAAACTTCTTGCATCCATCAAACTTCTCGCATCCATCACCTCACAAAGCTACTTGGGAGGCGGCGAGGACACGCGCCGCCTCCCGCCTTTTGGCGGACAGGGAGCAGCCCCAGCGCTCACCGTCCGCAGGCACTGAATTCAGGGTGGTCGGAGGTCGTCTCTTGTGCGACGTCCTCGACGCCCGGACCTACGGTTGGGGAGAGGGCGGTGTATTTCCCTCTCCCGCTCCGCCGCCTCCTTGCTCAGCATGACTGCTTCGCAGAAGGAGGCGACGGCGTTCCAGGACCTCTCACTCCGGACCATGGACAGAACTACGGCCGGGAGCGAGAGGACAACCGTATTCAGAGCCGCGACCAGATCACGGCGCTGCGATGCCCAGGCAGGGCATTCCGCCAAAGTATGCAACGCCGTGTCTTCGACAGGGTCGCGGCTGCTGCCACAATGGTGGCATCCGGGCGTTTCCTCCCGGCCTATCCTCCACAAATACCGGCCAAAACAACCATGGCCGGTAAGGATTTGAGTCAACCGGAAGGTGAGGACGCCGTGACGTCTCTCCAACCACTCATCAACCACGGGACTTACCGCCACTATCGTGGCGTGCCCGACGGGGGGGGAACCTAACCTAACCTAACCTAACCCATAGCTGCCAATTTTTTTAGTATGATAATAATAAACCTTAACCTACGGTACTAATTATATTCAGTTATACTTATCATGTTAACACGGAATCCAGTAGTAAATATCCTACCTACTTATCAATCGTTTAACATTACTTATTTAATCTGTGCCGATATAAAACTGAAGATAAAAACGGGTATAAATAAAATTTCATGGATTTTGTGTATTTTTCTAAACTATTACATCTTCTGTATTAAAAGAAAAATACTGCTTTTCATCTAATCGTTTAGTTTTCTTGTATGGAAGTAAAATATTTTCGGGATTTCGGTTTAATGGAATGTGATATTTGTGATATTGCCATAAAACATTAAGGACCTTTATTTTTCAATACATAAGCGTTTATGTCTCAATAAGAAGTTAGACTGTCCGTTATACTACCTGGCCTACCGACTAATAATAATTTATTGTAACTAAAATACTTATTTCTTCAGACTGAGAAAGATGTCTGGTAAAGGGCTGCCATTGTTTTATTTGTGGGTCCCTAAAAAATAAAGATATTTTCGATATTATAAGTAAGAGTCGGAAATTGCCCAGGACGATATTCCGTCCGAACACTTTAAAATTTCTGAAAGACACATTGCATAAAATGCACAAAACTTGCGTAAAAAAATAATTTATTTATGGCAGACCCTAATCGAGAATATCTATTACAACTTGCAATCACTTAACCTAAAACCTTTTTCACTAGTTAAAATAACAACTGCTATTATTATCACATCTGTTACGCTTTTCACATCACTAACGTGTCAAAACCGCTTTTTAGTTATGTCGCTGGTAGAGTAGAGGTGCACTCGGTCCAATACCAAGTTGCTGGCAATGTGGTCGTCCGTAGAAAACGCTGTGTCCGACACAACAACGTTATGACTAGGTTAGTGACGTTTTTAGAAAGGTGGAAGGTCTGTGTAGTGATGTCCGTTTTGAGGTGGTCGGAATGTCTATGTTCTTTTGTATGTCCATATTGTTAATGGATTTGGTAGGTACGTCGTTTGTAAGTTTTGCTAGTAAGTAGTACTTTACCCGCTAGTAAGTAGTTGTCTAATTAATTGTGTGAAAGTACCTAATTAATTCTGTGACCTGTATAGCTCAGGCGCAGTGGTAGTAGCTATAGAGAAATAGTACATACATACATACATAGACTCACGCTTGTTTCCCCAAACGGGTAGGCAGGGGCATATTAAACGCCCACATTTCGCCAGTGTTTTGATCCCACGTAATAGGTGGCGAGCCTATTGCCGCTTATCGGGATATTTTGATTGCCAGAGCCTCGTCCGTTGATCGGCAGGTGCACCACTTGCAGGTGAGGTTGGCTTGGGACCCTAAGTTCTTGGTGGGAACCCTATGCTCCTAGAGAAATAGTGAGTTTTGGAAAGTCGAAAATATTGGAAGAATATTACCATATTGTGCAATTCGCGCAAAATTTACCCAAACATGTTTTTCGTCATATAAAAGCCGTGAATAATAGAAATTACCAACGTTTAAAATGTATACTTAATCATTAAATGCATTAATTGCATTGTCATTTAAATATTAATAATATGATATGTAATTGCCATGTTTGCAAATTAATTATTCATATTATAATGTTATTCCGATAACAAGACCAAAGAATAACATCGTTATCAATATTATTGTTCATCACATTGTTCCGCATGTAAGCTCGTAAAAACGTATGACATTGTGACGTACTAAAGCAGTTACTATTGACGTTGCTATTTAATGTACTAATCAGTGCTTGTTATGAAATCTAAACCAAAATCTACTTACATGCGGCGAAGTTATTCATAAATATCGTATGTTGTCCGTTATGTGCTTAGCTATTACTTGCTATCACGTTATATAACATCCCTATGTGCAGTAGTTTACGTACGTCGTATTTGACGTTAGAGTTTTTGTTCTTACATAAACATTATTTTCTCTACATAAGATAAATAGCATGTTATTTTTGGATAACATGCTGTTATGATTATGTCACTATGAAACATAGACATGGCGGCATATCATAAAATTTTAAATACGGGGCCTTACTCGCGATGTTTATTTAATTTAAGGCACCTCTGTTTTACCGACGTTTCGGCCGTCTTACAACGGTCGTGGTCGCGGTGGGACTGGTGTCAGTGCCGTCCTTGTGAAGCGCGGGCTTTGGCAGCTACCCTCACTTGATTTTTATTTTAATCCGCACTGTCGGTACCTCGACACACTACACTAATGACAGTAATTACCTCTACATAAAGGCATAGACTAAAAAAGCTTGATGTCAAATAATCATGGCCAAAAACGTGCAAAAAGATTATTGTTATCTCTATGCTATAAAGGGCAAGGTGACATTCGTTTATTTCCGTTTCATGATTGTATCACTACAGCAATGAATACAGATTTACATAATAGAAGCGCATTTCTTAAGGATTTCGTGTGCCGATTCCAACTGGCGTGTTGACGGTTGTCAGTGTAGTACGTAGTTGTCGCCGTTGGCGGCGCTGGCGTCGTTCTCCTTCTCTCTTGCTCACGTAGTTAAGATACACAGGAGAAACTTTCGTCTCTCCTGCACTCGTAGAGTCAGCTGTCACAGCGCGACTGCCACGCCACCAAGCGGCAATATGGGTCACACTGGTCACAGAAAGTTTGTCTACAGAGCGCCCATAAGAAATGTGCCTCTATTTTAATATATATGCTCTATGACTACAGTTACTACACATATATTATTATACCAATAATTTTAATTAATATAAATACCTACTTAAAGACATTACCTAAGTTCGTTTTAATTTAAACTTGTATCATTTAAACAAATTATATATCGGTTTATTTAAGGGTTTGGTCTTAGAGGCTGTGGCAGTGAAACATGTTTGATTCAATTATTTAATCCAATAAATTATCTAAATCGTTTGTAAAATAATAAAACATATAAACTGACAGTAAAGACTTGCAGTGAGTAAAGATATTCCATGTTATGTCCGTCAGATTTTAATTTTTTTAAATAACATAACATAACTTCACGTCTTTATCCCCGAAGAGGTAGGCAGAGGTGTATTACACACCCACACTTCGCCAGTTATGTTGCGGACCCAATGTAATATGGGGCGAGCGAGCCTATTGCCACCTACCGGGCACATTGTTAATCTTTGTTTTTCTACTTACTTACTCTTATTTTTTAATACTTCAAGCAGTAAACGGTTTTCCGCTGTTAGAGTAATTAATAATTATTCAGGTTTTCAGCTACATACATGTAATTTGTCCAGTTGAAATCTATTTGGCCCGACCCGGGAAGCGAACCCGAGTCCTCCCAATCCCACGCGCATATTTATGGTCGGGCAAAATGTTATTGTGTTTTTCCGTTAGGAAATTCTCAGTAACAGCACGGAGTCTGGTAATGTGCCCGATACGGCAATAGGCTCGCCTCCTATTACGTGGGACCTAAAAATTCATGGCCAAATGTGGTAATATTACACCTCTGCCTACTCCTTCGGGGATACAGGCGTGAGTCTATAAAAAATAAAAAACTATTTGGTTGCCCACGTCAACTTTAGCTGTAGATAGTAAATCTATTTGTAGGTACTACTTATAATAAGGGTGTAAAAATAGTGCAGTAAATGTCTAAAACTTGCGCGTGTGCACATGAGCATGACATGACATGTGGTAATAACAATAACTATTATGATAACATATACGTAGCACTTTCGTTGCAATAAGCTAATAATGAACAGCTTTTGCTGGATTACGATTAAACATAATCTACTACGATAACTATAAGCTGGGTTAAAGGATCCGCTGTGAACAAGATACGGTTTCTTAGATATTGTAACATAAAGACAAATTGTTTAAGTAGTAGACCACTCGGAGATATCAACTGGATTCCTTTGAAAGCAATAAATAAGGCTACCCTCATATTGGACAGTTCTTCAAGCGTCCGCACAACGTAACCCGCATGCGTTCTGTCTATGGAATAACTACATAAAGACCTGATAAATAATATACAAAATGTTCACTTTGCTAGTGTGTCTCACTGCTTCAAAATCACTGCTTCAAGTGGTTAAGGGGAATCAGTACCCTCAAATAAACTGATAGTGGTCTAAGCCATGGAATATCGCTATCCCTTAGGGTTGCGGAGGTCAGACCGCTCTGTGGAAAAGCTGATATTCTGTCATATCTGGTTAGACCAGTAAGCGGATCTCGGGCTCCGAGGCGTAAGTCCTGGATGCAACTGGGATAACGCTAGGGCGATGATGAATGACCTATTTGATAACAACATATTAAACAGTAAATCAGCATAAACACACATTTCTGTAAACAAAACTGTTTGTTTACATACGTAATTGTCACAGATCATTGTGTTCTCCGAACAATAACATAATAAATATAATAACCACTGCCTTTGTAAGAGATTATAAACAAACTGACGATAATCATTGTTGACTGGGAATATCTTTTTGGCTCGAAATTATCAAAACAGTATTTCGGCGATACGTGAAGCTCCCGAAAATGACCGATAATACGATGAACTGCGAATAGAAAACAGAATCCATAGGATCCTAATCGTGTAGTTTCTTCTACACAGGCTAAGCGAAAACAGTCGTGGTTAAGAATGAAGCAGTTAAGCAAATACTCCGAGCAAATATCCCGAAACAGTGAAGTTATGATAATTTTTCATTGCGGCATTCCATATTTGCCTAAAAATATCAGATGGCGAAAGTATGCATAAGATAAACTTAAATAATCTTACATTCTACTGCGTTTTTATTTGAATTATTCATACGACTATTCCTTAAAGGCACAGCGGAAATCTACGGATTCTACCTGCTACAATACTCAAGTTTTTTGGACGTTAGAAACAAAATTTTAGGAGCAATGTTATTTTTGCGAATGTTTAATCATGACAGCGGGTAGTTCCTTTGTTCCCGGCTTGTTATCATTACATTAAGTAGTATTTTAAAAAAGATAAGCCATTTGTCACTGCTGTTCCTGTTATTGTGTAAAACCGACGGCGAATACTATTTGGAATAGGTACTCCTAGTTGTTTTGCAATGATAAGTTCGGAAAAACAGGATGTGGCCCATTTGCTTGGTGCCTCATATTCTATGCTAAAGTTTATTAGGGTTTTGGATAAAAGCATTGTTTTTATTTTCGGCTGCCGACTCCGCTACTGAATGTCGAAGTTTGAAATGTCGACGTACCTATGTTAGTTCTAAAGTACAGGATCTCGATCTCGATGTACGCCAGTTCAAAAGTTCACTGGAGCGAAGTATGCAAGGCCGACGTATCGTTCAAATGAAAAAGTCTCCTTAACTCGAGAAACTAGCTTGACGGAGCCCTGCTTCGCAGAGCTCCTATTTTTGGATAAAGGGTAACAAGGAACCTAACATAACCTATTAAGTTTCTCGAGTTAACGAGACCTTTACATATGACCGACCGAAAGTTCACTGGAGCGAAGTATGCAAGGCCGACGTGGCCTTGCATACTTCGCTCCAGTGAACTTTAGAACTAACATACGTCGACATTTCAAACTTAGACATTCAGTAGCCGAGTGTCGGCTGCCATTATTGGAACTATATTTGACTTCACTTGCAATACAATTCACCCAGCTGTAACCTTTGTCTCAGGATCTAGGGCAAACGTTTGAACAATGCTTAAAGTATGCAATATGTCAACCATCTATGTATTCCAATATCGATACGCTGCTGTCTAGTCGATATGATACTAGTATCATGGTACGCCTTGGGCGATACTTTTCTTCCACGGAATTCAGCTCGGTTGTTGAATTCGGAAAAAACTAGTAGGAAGTTAGCTTCCACAGTGTATTCTAACTTTGATGAGTCCATTTCCAGCATAACCTAACCTGACTTCGTTATACATGCTAGTACAATGAAAGTTCACCTTACAATAGCAATACTTATCTCAACTCTCCCTTCCCAGATTCGTGACGTGTACGCCAAAGATGAGCAAGGGTATATGGAAGCTGAGCCTAAACATGTTGCAGCAGCTACACGGCTTTATGTACGCGACACACGACCGGTCAGAGGCCGCGGCTAGGATATACTACAAGCTGACCATGGACGCGAAGATGGACGCCAACGAGGGCAGACAGTTGGATAGAAGGTAAGTCGTTTTGATAGATTGTAAAAGTGTAAACTGTATGGCGAAGAGACGACTCTCACATGGAGTAAAACTTTGTGTAAACTGTGTTTAGTAAAGTTTAAACTTTTGTGGTCTTTAACATTAGCTGTTTATTGTATTATGGTCGCGGAAGTACAGTACATCTGCGCTGGTAACTTGCGCTGGAACGTGGTATATATCCCAAAAGACAATATACAATTTGGAAAATTGTTTCGAAATTGGATGCTCTTAGTCCTTTGTTTCTAGCATCCAATTTCTAGACACACCAGGCTTCTTATTATGTGTTGATCTAATCTGTATATATATAAAATCCTTGCGTTACTGACTGACTGACAGACAAGCTACAGCCAAAACTATTGGGCGCAGGAAGCTGAAATTTGGCATGTATGTTCCTTGGGGACCGTAAGTGTGCACTAAGAAGGGATTTCCCAAAATTCCCACGGGATCTGGCAGAAATTAAAAAAAATTAAACGCAAGCGTAGCTGCGAGCGTCCTCTAGTTAAGAATGTACGTAAACTGTCTAATCTCAGCAGTAACACGATGTGAAAATTAATAGCCGTAAGTTCTGAAACGTACGAATGTGTTCCGTTTTCGTCATTGACTGTTCCAGAATGCCCCATAGTAACGATTATTAATGAATTATAAGCCATCGCACCGTGCGTCCTTAGGTTATCTTATCTTATCTCCGCGACCTTCTGATTGTTAACAAGCATTATCTTAACGGAACTAGTAGCAATGATGTAAGTAAGCGGTTCTTTTTGTGGTATGGGTGCAACGCTTTTGTACGACATGAATCAGGTCAGAAGATCTAGATACAGGGTGTAAAAAGACCCTTAACGAAAACTGAAATCCCATGTTGTACTAATCACTACGAACATTTTTTACTTCGACACCATACCTAGGAAATTAGTGGTTCAGGAGTTATTGACGCTCAAAGTTAGTATGGATTTTTTCTAATTAGGTACACAATCGATACATTTATCCCGCCAATATGTTCTTTAGATGCCCTATGACCCCATGGATAAGTAGGTATTTCGAGCATTGCACGCGCGCGCTTTTAATTGCGGTTTAAAAAATGTGAAAACTTAAAAAAAAATCGTTTCCCAGGTATTATTTTTGGTTAGTATGACTTGGCATGATGGCAACGAGTAGACTTCGGCTTGGTGATGGGTCGTGTGACACCCTGTATTTGATATTAGTTGGAGAAACTTTATTATAAATCTTGGTACTGTACTTTTCAGACTATAGATAATGCAGTCACCTCATGAATGTTCTTTAACAGGTGGTATGTTTGACTGAATTCTTGTCCCAGCTCGTGAAGTAAAATAAAACAACCCTTGTAGCAATGTAACCACTGATCAGTCTTTCTTTTTGAGTTAGTGTATCGCTAACTCTTGGCGCTAACTCTCGAAGTCGGCGTTATAGGCCGTCCGAGGCTCAGCGATATGTTTTAAAATTTCCTGTCCGAGGCAAAAACCGGCACCGACTGATTTACATGCCCTCCGGAGCTCTCTATTTCTCTGATGGAAATGCCACAACATGCGGTCACCAGTCCAAGTGGTGACCTCTGCAAACGTCAATTTTTTTTTTTATAGGCTCACGCCTGTATCCCCGAAGGGGTTGACAGAGGTGTAATATTACACCCACATTTCGCCATGATTTTTTTAGGTCCCACGTAATAGGGGGCGAGCCTATTGTCGTACCGGGCACATTACCAAACTCCGTGCTGCTACTGAGAATTTCCTAACGGAAAAACCCCAATAACACTTTGCCCGACCTAGGAATCGAACCCGAGACCTCCCAATCCCACGCGCAAAGAACAATGCCCATTTCTGGCCCAGTTTGGAACTCATGAACAGCACAATAAAATTTCAATTAGTTGTTGAATAATCCTTTTTATTTATAACTTAATTTATAGGCATTACTAAAGGTGTACCGAGTAACTTATTCAATAAGTAGGTTTTAAAAGGTGTGTTAACGTCTAAATAGCCAACACGTAATAGATCAGAAGTTGCCAGTAAAGAAATCATAATATTAAATCGAATATCACTTCTTCTTTATCGATTTTACGTTTTCTCTACTCAAAATGATTTGAGTTAATAGCAAATCTCTACTTGGTCCTTAAACATTTAAAATGTGTGAATTTTTAAAGTATATATGCGATTAACTACAAATAAATTCGATTTTGAACCAAATATATAGATTATAACCTATGTCCGAAATCCATATCGATTAATCAATATCATTTAAAACTGTAAAATGGCAACACTTTTATGACTCTTAAGTATCTGTCAATAATGTCATATTCAGTTTATTGTATTTGTTACCTATTTGTTTTGCTCGTGCACATTGTAAATGCTTTTTATGTTTTTGGATCTTTTACGACTTCTGACTTTTTCTTTCGGATTCCTTACTTACCAAATGATTAACTCATTCCTTTCTACGCAAAACTACGAAATACTTTAACTATCCTAATAAAAGTGGGTACACACCTAATGTTTTGTGAGCATATATAAGTACTTCTTGTAATAAATCTATGAATGTGATGGACCTCTAATCAATCTCAAAAATCTAGTTTATCACTCTTTTATCGAATGCAATAACAACTACTACGATTTTTGACTGTCCACATCTGGGCCGGCGTCTCTAAGAAAAATGGGCATTGTTCTTTATGCCGCGAGACCAACGAGGCAGTCCAAACGTCACTTATCTTTACGAATCTATCATTTATTTAACAGGTAGTAGAGCCTTGCTGAGTTCAGCATGAATGGGCCAGCTCGACCGGGGAAGTACCTACTACCCCCTCACAGAAAATCGACGTAAAGTAATAGTACTTAAATTGTTGCGTTTCGTTCGGTAAGTGAGAGTGCCGGAGGCCCTATCCCCTATTCCTTTTCCCTCATCCCACTCCTCATCCTATCCCTTTTCCCGACCCCAAGGGCGGCAACGCACTTGTGACTCCTGTGGTGTTGCTTGTGTCCATGGGCGGCGGTAGTTGCTTACCATCAGGCGATCCGTCTGCTCGTTTGCCGCCTATTACCATAAAAAAAAATACATGAACGGCAGGTCGGAGCTACTAATAAGTACCTAAAAGAGATTGAATTTATACTATGAAGGATTTGGTGTTAGTCATCATCATCATCATCATCATCAGCCTGTCGTAGTCCACTGCTGGATATAGGCCTCTCCAATGGCACGCCACTTAGTCCGATTTCCGGCTTTTCGTGTCTAGCCGCTAAAACCGCGGTGCGTCTATTATATTTGATTCAATTCCTTCCAAGCGGTCTCTTGACTCCACTACTCTTTTATCGGTCATATTCACGATAAGACAACGTATTACTTAGTAGTTTAATAGGAAAGCCATTGCGAACACGTTACAGCATTGTTGCTTGGCGATAAAAGAAAATGAAACAATATTCATTAAATGAATTCAATGGAAATCATGCTATATAAGGTTGAGATAAGAGTCACTTTTCGCTATCCCAAAAATGTTATAATGTCTTAATTTTGGACTCGAATTCACTGACAGAAAAGCGAAGAGACAATTTTCTATTTTTTTATGGTTATATACCATTAACATTTGCCTGGGATTTTTTGCCATTTTTCGAGTATAAACGTTAGATTAGGTCAAATATTATTAAATTCCAAACGGATCGAAACACATTAATACCCGGGCATTTTTGGCGATATTGGGTACTTACTAAACCCAATGTAATAACCGAAATAAGCATTATTTTCGTTTCCTAGTTTTGCCCCTTTGCTTCAAAGATGCTAATTCTAACAGTTCATGTTGATAACAAATTGTTTTGATAAGATGATGCGTGCTGGAGAAGGGCCAAGATCTTTAATCCAATCAGCTAGCATGAAGAATGCGATGGTCACGTAACAAATTGCTGTTCATATAAAATTTTATTGATAAGATCTGACATGTTTGTTTTACCCTCATACATTGTTCTATTTCTGTGGTTTAATGTCTGTTTTAACCTTTAGTGAAACACGGGCTGCTATTTAAGAATTTTTAATGCTTCTAACACCTTTCCAGAAACTTTTCAATAATGTTGACCACAGAAATTGAGCTAGATCAATTTCTGTGATGTTGACTTGGTACTCGTAATATTCTAATACTGAAAAATGTAGCCATTTCAAATGTTTTGTGATGTCGTGATTTGTTCGAAAAAGGCAATATATGTTTTGCTAATTCTTCGGTTTTTTTTATTAATGACACGCGCCTTAATAAAATTAACATACGTATAACATACCTATTAGTCATTTAAGTATAGGTACTATTGCAAAATATTGTAATTTGAAGGTCAGGTTTATTTGTATAGGTATTTATATCATATTAAACACAATATGAATAAAAACAACTCATGAGTACATACTCAATAATATGAATTAGTAAGCGGCGCCCGTCCTGAACACGTTTCAAACGATTCTAGTCTCTATTCCCTTACATTAAGCTATAAATTGCTGTAAATTGTGGTGAAGTCTCGTGTCTACATGTGTGCCTATGTGTGATGTGTGTTACTGCATGTGGACTCTTGACTTCGTTAATAGACTTTAGACTCGGTTAGATAATGACAGTCTAAAACGTAGAATAAATCAAATCTATATTTGACTTAAATATATCTATTAATTTACCTGAGTATATTTCAAGGACATCAGTATTAGTTACACAGTTTTATGACAGTTAACTGAGCTCTATCAGGGACGGTTTTAGCCATTGCAGTATACTTAGAGAGGCCCCGGACGGTATATCGTTGCGAGGCCCTTTACCGTTATCCTGGCCAGTAGAGACAAGAACGGCATCAGACATTGCGAGGCCTATGCAGTAGCCCTGGCTTGCGACGCGTTAGATTATAATATTTGAAAAGGCTTTGTCATCATCCTTCTAGCGTTAAGTACCGTCCGCTTTCTAGTCTAATCGGATTTTGCGGAATATTAGCTTTTCCACGGAGCGACTGCCTGTCTGACCTCCGCAACCCGAAGAGATAGCGATATTCCATGGTTTAGACTAGTGTCAGTTTATTTTAAAGGTACTGACGCCCTATAACGACTGTCAATGATCTTCATCGCTTGCGAAGGCTTTGTAATAATTGTAATATTAGGGTAAAACTTGGTAATACGCCCCGCTTTTTTTTAAAGTTCAGTATATCTCAAATAATGATATATATAAAATTTATTTTTATTTTAGGACGTTATTTGGTTAGTTGACAATAATACGACAAAAGCTAAATGTAATAGGAACGTTAGTTAAAGACTTATTTCTATATTTTTTTGACATGGAGTGGGGCGTTTTGACAGGTACACATCACCTAATACGCCTCTCTTGTATTATAAAATGCCCCGGGTAATTTAAAATGCCCCAGTATATATATCCATACATTAATTTAAACAAAACAAGATAAAAACAACATATGTCAAAAGTAAACTAACCAACACAACAGAATGGCAAGCTAAGATTTAAAGTCTTAAAAGCTTTCAATAAAAAGTAACATTTTAACGTCAAAATTATTGTAACTAATTGTAATATTAAAATCAATAAAAAACAAAAACAGTCTTCTGCATTAATAATTTACATATTAAGTCTTTTCAATTAAAAGTCATCGTAAAAATAATTAAACAAAATAAAATTAAATTTTGCTGGTTTTAACAGCTTCTTTCTTAGCTTACCGTCCACATTTGTTGCAGAAACTTCCATACATGGTGCAAAACTCATGTAACCACCCTGAACAAGCAGAACATTGAATCCAGTCTTCAGAAGACTTTGTTTTGTAGTAATTTTCTGTGCATTCAATGCATTTATTTTCCTCCATATCCGAAAATTCTTCTTCAGAAATGTCAGTTCTGTTACCAGTTTCATCATCTGTTTCAGGGGACGGTGCATAAAATACTTTTCTGTTTTGGGGATCATATCGAAAATTTATCTATTTTACTTCTTTTGGTTTCTTATTTTTCATTATTCTTGACTCTCTTTTCCTTTGGTGGTCAGGTCGGTTATCATGTAAATTATCATCTGTAGATGCATCCGTTCTATCTTCGTCATCTTTTGAATAATTTTTATTTTAAGGTTTTTTCTTAATTTCTATTTTCGATTTCTCATTGGGTTTTACTCGGTCATTTTCTGATATTTCATTTAACATCCATCAACTTCAAATTATTGTCTTTTTTCTTAGGTTTTCTTTCACGTACACATTGGTTAATCGTTTATGATTTTCGTCTAGATCTGAATCCGCGTTCTTATTTTTGTTATAATTATTTTTGTCATTTCTCGTTTTAGATATTTTCTTTTTTGCTTTTTCAATTGTGTGTTCTCCCATGCCATTTTGTTTTCTTTTGCTAGCAATTACTTTTTCCTTCTCAATGTTTTATGGGGATGTAAGAATAATAGCTTTTTGCTTTCTTTTAGATGACTTACACATGTAATTTGAATATTGCGGCGTATTGTAAAATTTGCTACTTAAAACGCCCCATCAAGGACAAAACCGCAATCTCAAGGTTATAACGCTGAGTGAACGAGAATAATAAAGCGTATTTATATGTATTTTTCACAGTTTAGATCAATTTAACATAACTATAATGAGTATGAATATATAAAAAAAAGTTTGCAAGCTACCACAAATTGTATCTTCACCGAAAAACTAAATTTATCAATATTTTAAACCGAGTGTAATAAACCATGCGTGCACGTCAGCCATGTTGTTTGTTGACCGATGGCTACTCGCAGTGCTATACGTGTGCTGTGTAGCTTTCTTAGTATGCGTGCTAGGTGAGTGGGGCGTTTTGTCAACTGGGGCGTAATACCAAGTTTTACCCTACACATGTGTGTATCGATGTGGATCGAAAACCCGTTAAGTTAGACCCGTATAAGATCAGGGCCCGTATAAGTTCCAGGCCTTTAAGCGGTTGCTCTGTTTGCCACCCGCTAAATCCGCCACTGATCTCCATCATGAATTAATGAGCAGGGTATTATTCATCATCATCAGCCCTGTATATAAACTGACCCACTGCTGAGCACGGGCCTCTTCTCTCTATGAGAAGGGTAAGGCCATAGTCCACCACACTGGCCAAGTGCGGGTTGGTAGACTTCACATGTCTTTCGAGAACATGATGGAGAACTCTCAGACATGCAGGTTTTCTCACGATGTTTTCCTTCGCCGTTTAGCAAGCGATGATTAACAATTTTCAGGGTAGGCAGGGTATTATAGGTAGATATAATTAATAAACAGATATGTCATGATGATGACATCTCCATTACATCAGCTATTTATTTAGATCTCACGTAATACAGACGATATTATTATTATTGTTGTTTATCGAACACAGTTTCAAAAGTTTTCCTATTGCGGAAATACTTACAATAGAATACCAATCTTCTTTTTCTTTTCTTTTCGTGTCGATGGCAACACTTTTCATACGGTTTTAGCCCAGTACTCGGCAACGCGTACCTATCGCATTTGGCCTTGCTTGATACATGTCGTTAAGTGTGCACGAGTCTCGGCTTGTGGTGCACACGTCAGCATATTACTTATGGCTCATTGTCTGTGGATATACGCCGCAGTCGCACTTATTTTCGCTGGGGTGGATATAACCCCATTGGATCGTTGGATATAATGCCAACCTGCATTGACAAGTAATTTTATTACTGAATACTAAAGGACTTCTCAATGTGAGCATCAGGATGTTCTTTTTTTGACCCTGACGCAGATAGACAGTTATAATAGTACTTACTAACAAAAGACTATCAACGTGTAGTTCATCTACAAGTTCGTTTTTTGACTCCAAATCAAAAAGAGTGCTGTTGTATTTTTTACAAAAGAACTGCCTAATGTGTAGTTACATCAAGAATTATTTGTTAACCTCAACGCAGGGGAAGTTTGACGTGCCTCTGTATTTGTTTGTGGCATCGTTAGCTCATATACGATTGGGACGAATACGATGTTCCGTAGTCTCTGCCTACCCCTTCGGGAAACAGGCGTGAGTCTATGTACCTATGTATGAATACGATGCGAATTTTTTATTAAAAGCTGACATTGTCGAAATCTTAGCTACACTTATGAAGATCTATGACGAATGCTACTTGAAATTCTAATTGAAATAATTCACACGCACATGATCGCATAATTATGCGACCGGACCGGCGAACAGATAAAATATTCCCTATCGGTTTTGTTTACTGTATCTTTGGCATTATTACAACGTCATTTGCGTCAGTGATAAAAATAATACCTACTCGCAGTTATGTAAATTCCTGTTTCCTGAAATGAAGATACTACATATGTTGTGATAGGATATGTGTTTTAACTTATAATTCTGCTCCTATTTCTTTTGAACACATGCCGTTTAAATTTCTGATTGGTTTGAAGATAATTATAAGTATTGTTAAAACATTTAACTAATTGTTGTATTGAAGTGTTAGCGACTCGTAACTAACTCATTTTGATGCCTAGCAGCGTCGTAACTACACCCCGCAAGACGGGCAGAAAGCCACGGGCCCGTAGCAGAAGAGTCCTCCTCCTGAAAGCACGTGCCCTCTGCTCACGACTCTCAAAAATATCTACACCTACTGCTTAAGAGGCTACCTCGAAGGTCAAAATATCGTGCAGAGGTCATCGCTAGTGTTAGCTATAAAGTTGAATGTCGCACGGTTTTTGACATGGCATGCCATCACGAAACTGTCTGAAATCTTATTTCATTCATAACTCAAGTAATAATGACAAAACGTTTTAGAAAAAAATCGTTAGACCAGTCCCTAATAAAATAGCTCTTCTTTTGGTGAGTAGCAATTTCAAGGCGAAAAGTTAAGTATTTTTTTAAATATCCTTAAAAATATTTAGAGAAAGCATGTTTTTCAAATTAAAATTCTATCGAGCGAAAATCTTCCAATAGTGTATCTATCCGAGCAGTACCTTGATAAAGACTTGATAAATAATATACTTACATATAAAATTTTCGCTTTGCTGGTGTGTCTCACTGCTTGAAAATCTGTAATCAAAAAGGGCATACATTTTCGAGGTAGCGCCTAGGGGAAAGGTCTATGAGACTATGAATTTGCCACGGGCCCTCAATAGTAGCATCACTGAGGACTATGAATTTGCCACGGGCCCTCAATAGTAGCGTCACTGAGTAGACTGTATAATAAGGGTTGAAAGGTTTTTTTAAGAACCGTTGATTACGGAGCCAGAACTATTAAAATCCGGACACCAACTAGTATTTACATATAATATGAAACTAGTAGCTACTATTTAGAAGTAACAAAGAGAGGCCAGCTGTTCGATCGGCTCGCGCACGATACAAAGACTCGCTTATCACTTGTCCCATTTCTCATGTTCGTCATTGATACGTATTCAGTGTGCCTATCGCTGCTGATAGCTGCAATAAACTAAATTGTTTGTTCCTTTATGTTATTGTATTATGAATATTGGGAATGTATTTTGTATTCCCACGGTAAAACCAGGGTTCGAAAATATCCGATATCTTCTTAATATATATAAATCTCCTGTCACGATGTTTGTTCGCGATGGATTCCTAAACTACTTAACCGATTTTAAATTAAATTGGCACACCGTGAGCAGTCTGGTCCAACTTGAGAGATAGGATAGCTTAGATCTTTAATTATAGTCGCAATTTTATTTTATTGCAAATTATTTGTCTATAATTAATTGACAGTCACAATTATCTGTTAACTCCAAAAGGTTCTAACAGATGTCGATAATCTTATATTAATAATTTCGTCAAGGAGTACATCGAAACTTTACCTGAATAAAAAAACATTAAAAAATAAAGATTTCGAGTCGACAACATATATCCGCAAAATTCGGATTGTCGAGTATTTTGTTAAATTCTAATGGTTCTGACAGACAAATCACAGTCGCCATATTGGCTCTATGATATTGGCCCAAGTTTGCTTTGTACTAAGTAGTTTGTATGTGTAAATACTTTTTACAGTTATATAGTATCCGCCCAATAAAGGAGATTTGTGTTACCCCGAATATCTATCTATCTATACTAATATAATAAAGCGGAAGAGTTTGTTTGTTTGTTTGAACGCGCTAATCTCAGAACCTACCGGATCTGAAAAATTATTTTTGTATACGATAGCCCAGTTATTCCGGAACGCTATAGGCTATATAACATAACGCATCGACCCTTTTAGGCCGGGCAAAAGGCTAAAAAGAAAGAGAATGTCGGCTAATCTCAGGAACTAGCAGTTGGATTTAAAAAATTGTTATGCTTATGATAGCCCAATTATTCCGAAAGGCTATAGGCTATATAAAATTACGCCACAACTTTTAGGGGCTGGACAAAAATAATAAAATGGTCACACGAGAAGGGGGAGGGTTGGGTCAAAGGCAAAAAGAGGCTAAACGAAGAGGATACAATCTATATGGGTATCGTTTTCGAGATTTTCGGGACGCTGATTAATAATATGAAATTTATTTAGTGATCCAAGATGGCGGACGGGCAATCAAAGATGGCGGATGAGAAAAATTTAAAAATCAATATGGGTATCGCCTTCGATACTTTAAGGGGTGGGGAATCGAAATACAACATCTATTTCGTGATCAAAGATGGCGGATGGGAAAATTTAAAAAAAGTCAGTATTGGTTCGTCTGCGATGTGAAAAGGGATGGGGAATCCAAATACAACATCTATTTCGTGATTCAAGATGGTGGATGGGAAATCAAAGATGGCGGATGGGAAAATTTTTTAAAATCAATGTGGGTATCGTCTCTGATGATTTAAGGGATGGAGAATCCAAATACAACGTCTATTTCGTAATAAAAGATGGCGGACAGGAAATCAAAGAAAGCGGACGGGATTTTTATTAAAGTCGATATGGGTATCGTCTCCGATATTTTAAGGAATGGGGAATTCAAAAACACCATCTATTTCGTGATCAAAGCGCCATCTTTGATCACGAAATAGACGTTGTATTTGGGAAATTAAAAAAAAATTATATGGGTATCGTCTCCGATGTTTAAAGGGATGGGAAATCCAAATACAACATCTATTTCGTGATTCAAGATGGTGGATGGGAAATCAGAGATGGCGGATGGAAAAAATTTAAAAAATCAATATGGGTATCGTCTCTGATGATTTAAGGCATGGTGAATCCAAATACAACATCTATTTCGTGATCAAAGATGGCGGATTGGAAATCAAAGATGGCGGACGGGATTTTATTTAAAGTCGATATGGGTATCGTCACCGATATTTTAAGGAATGGGGAATTCAATATTAGGTATATAAAAATCTATGTTTGTTTGTTCATCATTTATAGACTCTGAAATGATAAGAGATTAAGCGCTAAGTCAATGGTAACTTTGGAAAAGAGGCTTGGAAAAAAGGGAATTAAATAAAAACTCTTAAAAAGGCGATACGGAGTTCGCTGGGTCAGCTAGTTTATTATAAATATCAAAATATCGGATATTTACGATATATATCGGATATATATCAAGTTTGATATATATCAATTTTGTATGCAAGTTTAGTCATATTATTATTTCATTTTATTATTTATGGTGGCGATAGCCGAGTGGATATACCAACAGACTGCCATGCAGAGGGTATTGGGTTCGAAACCACGGCATGCACCAATGACTTTTCGGAGTTATGTGCGTATTGAATGGTTAATTATCACTTGTCCCGTGCCCTGGAGAGCACGCTAAGCCGTCGGTCCCGGCTGTCATGAAGATCTTTGACAGTCGTTACAGGTCGTCAGTACCTTCTAAATAAACTGACACTAGTCTAAACCATGGAATATCGCTATCCCTTCGGGTTGCGGAGGTCAGACAGGCAGTCGCTCTGTGGAAAAGCTAATATTCAGCCAAATCCGATTAGACTAGAAAGCGGACCCCAGATTGAAACTGGGATAACGCTAAGAGGATAAGAAGATTTATGAATACTATTTGCATGTGTTTCATAAACATATTAAAATGATCAAAAAATAAAAAAGTTAAATGTTTTTAATGTTTTATTCATTTGAGTACTTAGTTTTTCGTAACGAATTTTTTCTGACACCACTGACGGACTGACGCCATTAATACCGGCAGAAGTGTTGCCATTTTTAGATTAGAACTTACCATTAGGGAGTATGTTTTAACTCTACTCCCACGCCATCTACATTTGGGAAGTAGAAATACTGTTACAAACGCAAAAATAATATTCTTTTTAAACCATTTTTGTTTTGCAATATATCACAAAAAATCATTTGATATATATCGTTGAATCGAGGTTGATATATATCGGATATATATCGGATATATATCTTGATATATATCCATTGATATATATCCTCGAACCCTGGGTAAGACACGGTATTTGTTGTCCCATTTTTATTCACTTAATGTTTCGTACTTAAAGGCAGGCACTGAAATTTTTTTGCTATTTTTTTACAAATATTGTGAAACAGTCTTATATACTAGTAAAGTAAAACTTTAGCATACAGTTATTTAGATCTTTGTCTGTCAACTTATAAGACAGATACGTGATTGGACGATATTCGCTCGTTAACATTTTCATTTGAAAATCCTACAATTTGCAAATGATATTAAAATATTTCGAATAAATCTTCGCTGTTCTTTCTGCAAGTAACTCTCTCTCTCTTCCTGGCTATTAATCCCATATGGTGGTGGGGTCAGCCTTCCCTGTCAATCTCCGCTCGGTCCTCGACATGTTCCTCGGATATCTGGCACTCCTTCATATCTCTTGACACTACATCTCTCCATCTCGTTTTAGGTCGGCCTCTGGATCTTTGACCGGGGATCGAGAGTTGTAATGCCAAGTTTCCTACGTATTCCGGTGGCCTCCTTTTTACGTGGCCATACCATCGCAGCCTACTCTCCTGCATTTTGTCTGCAATGTTGCGTACTCCCAAGCTACCTCGCACGAACTCGTTGCGGATTTCGTCGAGCTTGGTTACGCCGCACATCCATCTCAGCATCTTCATTTCGGCAACTTGAATGGTATGCACGTTCTTTTTGGTAACGGCCCATGTTTCACTACCGTACGTAAGAACTGGTCTAATTATTGATTTGTAAACCAAGCCCTTGAGTTTGACAGGCATTCTTTTGTCACAGATGACGCCAGTCACTTCTCGCCATTTTAGCCACGCTGCGGCTATCCGATGTTGAATGTTAGCCTCTATGCTCCCCGAAACGTGCATCATAGTGCCCAGATATTTATATTGATCGCACATTGTGACTACCTGTCCATCGATCAAAATTGGGCTATTATTGCTGGCATCTGGTTCGTTAAGGGACATAAATTGAGTTTTAGTAACACTCAAACTTAGGCCACCGGTCAGTAACTGGTGTTTCCATGACAAAAGAGCCTGATGCAACTCGGCCCGGCTCTCGGTGCATATGGCTACATCATCTGCGTATATAAATGTCATTGTCGCTGAGTGTTGTGCTGCCTCAGTGAGAGAGTCTAACGCCAAGCAAAACAAAAAGGGGCTCAGTACCGAACCTTGATGAACACCCTCTGTGACCGCTATTGGCTTTGTTACCCCTACTACTGTCCGAACCATCGACCTCGCACACCCGTACATGTCGGCGATAATGCTGATGTACTGTTCAGGGACGTTCTTTTTACGTAGACTCCACCAGATCGTTTCCCTCGGAACTCGATCAAATGCCTTTTCCATGTCCAGGAATGCAACGTACAATGGTCGGTTTTTGGCACGATACTCCTCTGCGATCGTATTAAGAGCAAACATCGGGTCGGTGGTCGATAAGCCGGGTACGAAGCCATAGTGATTTTTTGAAAGTTCGCACTCGGATCTTAGGCGACTATCAATCACTCTCTCGTAAAGCTTCATCGTATGGCTTAAGAGCTTGATACCGCGGTAGTTGTCGCACTCGTACTTACTGCCTCTTCCCTTATAAATTGGAACTATAGTGCTCAGTCTCCATGCATCAGGCATCTTAGAAGATCGCATCAGGCAGTTAAAGAAAAGAGTCAGCAGTGCAACGCCTCGCTCGCGTAAACATTTCCAAGCCTCTATTGGGATGCCATCAGGTCCTATAGCTTTCTTGTTGGACACCTTTTGTAAAGCTTTCTTTATTTCACTCGGGTGTATTGGTGGTGCAAGTAACTACACGGCATAAAAAAATCTTACGTATTATCGTTTAATAAGACATATTTCTCTATGACAATTATTACAGTATGACAATTATTATTTAGTAAAAGTCATTAATGACATTATTGCCGTTAATGAAGATTTTTGCTCGCGATATTTTACTTTATTGTTGACGTTTTAGCGTTGACTATACCCCGGCGGAGAAAGAACGCCTAAAGGCTAATGCGGAGTGCCAGCACTTATAAATCGCAGCTCAGTTTGTAAACTGTCTCACTGTTGAGCAAGGGTCTCTTCTTAACACGAGAAGGATTAGGCCATAGTTCACCACGCTTGCCAAGTACAGCTTTGCAGACTTCTCATGTCTTACAAAACATAATGGAGAACTCTCAGATATGCAGGTTTATTCATGACTTTTTTTTTCAAAGTAATTAACGATTTGATACGCACATATAACTACAGAAATTCTGTGATGCGCATTGTCGGTTTGAACCAGAGATCTTTTGCGCAATCATATGCTACAACTGCTATTTCTTACTTAGGTACTTCAAAATGTACTAGAGCTAGACAAGCTTAACTAGCTTAGTTACCCCACAAAAAATATAATCGTGTCAAAAATAACATAAGTTAAGCGAATCTAATCTTTCACTCAATTTATGACAGTTAATCCATCCGTTCTGCTAACGATAATATTGTAATTATTAAAAACTATGCTATAATTATTTTATGCCGATTTTACATATTTTCTTAAGTATATCTTTAAAGATATGAAAATGCAATACGTAGATAATTATTCAGATTAGAAATTATATAATGTTATCGATTTCTATTCTATTATCTTCTCTCGTTAAGATAAAATTACTGCGCAGCAGAAAATATTTACCTAATGCTCTTTATTATGTAAGTATGTTTGTGTGTCATATCGCACATTTTTGTAATAAATAGATAAACATAATCTTCAGCCTTGGGGGCATATTTTTCGTGACATAATAATGGATTAAATTATTATTCGCTGAAGGAATGTAGGATAAAAACGTGATTTCGCATGTTTTCGCTCGAACGAAGAAATATGAAATTATTTTTTGCATAAATATGATAATTATAATCATTTATAACTCAGATTAGCTTTTGTTTTGATTGTAGTTAGTTAATTTATACAACGACTAGTGACTCTGTATATCCAACTAAGAAAATCAGGCACATACCTAACATGATTTGTTTCTAAGTCAAAGTATTCATAGTTATTAGTCCATTTAAGTTTACGCAAATTACACGCCAGGACGTGAAGTTGTGGAAACAGCCCGTGCTATCACACCAAGTTTCATAGCAACAATTTCACAACTTTCTATAAACATTTTGCAACTGCAATCGATTGAAATCGGGTGACACATATATGAATGACGTTGAACAGCAGCTTAGATAAGTAACCACAATTAACAAAGGCTTACTCGGTATAATTGATAAAATAAAATATCTTATACTACTTTCTCTTACCAACAGTTCATAGATTTTCAGAACAATTTTTGATGGTTAGCTTGGAACCTATGGTTTGTTTACATATCGCCTCTTGGTCTTGCCAAAGTGTACACAATTTTACGCTTTCTAACCGTACACAACAGAGTAGATATGTTGATACTACTATATTGATACCTACCGTCTAGAGATAGCTTGCGTTTCACTTCATTAAAGTATATATGTATTGGAAGACGACATCAGAAGCAGATATTTTATCACTATAATAAGTTTTATATTTTTCTACAACAACGTGAAATAGAGAATGGAATATATTTATTTGCATATCAATACATACACAACAAAATACTATACAAAGCGCTAGATGGGTATCAAATAAGGTAATTGCGTCAGCGAATGTCGTAGTAGATAATTAATTATATACCTATATGTATACTGCAACGCTGATTTTCTCGCAGGCCTAACATTAATTTAGGTAATAACAACTAAAATATTACATAGGTACATTATATTAGTAAAGTTTAGAAGAGTAAGTAACTATTGAATATTGTCAAAATATTCCGCCCTCCATCTATTTGCAGATTTAGATTGCGTAAAAAATTATTAGACCAATAAATATATGAACGTATAGCTTGATAAGAAGCTGAAACAAGTGCGCAATATATTTTCGATTTCTGGAATTACCTCGAACAAACAATTTCGTAATTGCTAACATTATAGTTACACAGTAAACTTATATGGAATTATTTTTACCTAGCTCTGCCCTGCGACTCTGAAAATGACAAACTTTAACGAAAACCTTTTAATGTGTGCTCTAATCGACCACCTTCTGAATGTTATATTAAAAAGTCTTGGCCTACCAGAAGGAGCTCGTGTTCATGTTGCTCGATCCAACGGTTGGTGAAATTTGTCACATTTTTGATACCTCAATCGACCAGTTCCTCATTATAAATATTTAAAAGTAATTCTATATTGAGACGTAATATGTTTGCTTTGTTATTTTTTATATTATGAGTAATAGTAATAACATGTTGTGTTCTTATTATAAACAATGCATTTTTATTTATACCTAACGTTATTTTCACGACCTTCAAAATTGCACAAAGAAGTTGACTCAAAGACTTTACGACCACAGGATTAACTTGATTATTATTGCAGATTAAGGAATTAACAATCATTTAAGACGTTTCCACGCAAAACTATAACAAATGTCATATAATTTACAGCGCCATTTGTATGACTTATCAGATCACATTGGCTAATAACATCCCGAGAATTATAGCTATTACCTATTACGTAAAGTACCTACTTATCTATGACTCCTTCTTGGAGATAAACCGTTTGAGTAACAATCTTCATTACATTTTATTGGCTAAAACTATTCCGATAATGTATTAGTAACAATGTTGGATGTTTGGCTTTGCCGATTAATGCGACGCTCTAAAGCAAGATATAGATCAGAGTAAATATGTAAATACATCTATCTACCTACCCATTTTCAAATCTGTAGCCTCAATAGTTTCGAAATAAAATGGCTGCGAAATACGGACGGAGAGACAGGCAGACAGACAGGCAGACAGAGACACGCATGGCGCATCTATAATGATTCCGATTTTCCCTTAAAAAAAAGCCTCTCGTAAAAAAAAGCTTATGAAAATAATAGTGTTGTTTCCAACTAGTCAAATCAAGCACTTTTAATGAAATGTCAAAAAAGACCTTTCCTACGGCATTTGTATGAAATAAGACCTAGTGACGTCATAGATTTTTGCTGTCAAATAGAATACTTATTATCAATAAATTGTCGATAAAAAATTATAAATATAATTTTAACATTAATTGATGAATGAAACTACCATCATTTTGACATATTTCAGTAGATAAAAATACTTGTATAATTTATTTCACTTGCAGGAAACTTCCCTATTATGTGGGTTATTATTATACTTAGTTATTATGCATCAAAATTATGCATTACATGACGAACGTGAGACACGTCGTCACCTTTATGAACTTGTAACCTGATTTTTTTACCGTTGTTGCTTTCACCAAATTAAAGTGTTGCGTATAGCCTCGATTAAATTAATTTCTGCACGGTTGGCGTAGTCGTTTAAGCGGTCGCCTCGCCGCTTGACACTGCGCCGAGTGTTGTGGGTTCGATCCCCACACGAGACAGCACTTTGTGTGATCCATAAATTGTTGTTTCGAGTCTGGGTGTTCATTGTGTCCGTTGGTTGTATGTTTGTAAAGTCCCCCGCGACACAGGATTTATTCCTAGTGCGGGAGTTGTAAAAAAAAAATTTGTTTAAAGGGGCAGGCAATATGTGAAATCTCCTACTCCCCAGTAAAAAACTATATTTTATAGCACACTAAACAATATTGAACAGCAAATTTTTTGTGTGATCAAAAATAACGATTTGTGGACAATGCCGCTGAGAGTGATTTCCAGGCAACCTTGGGATGGACAGGAAAGACTTTAGCAGTATAAATGTGTGGCGACAGTGAACCTAGTTATTAAATGCAAGTTCTGTAGTTCATCTATAGTCTATACTAATTAGAAGAGTCTGTTTGAATGCGGTAATCTCAGAAACCATTTGGATTTCATGCCCAATTCTCAAGCACTTCCTATCGGATTTGAAAATCCACTTTAGTTGTCAGCCTATTTATTAAGGGTCGGAACATATCTGACGGAAGATGCGTCGCCAAACGGTCGCGTAACGCCAAAACATACAAATATATAGAAAAACATTCACCCTTTCACACCTGACCGATGATCCGTTAGTACGTCGAGCGTACAGCGTCTGTTCCGTTTCCGTCAACGCATTATCGATCAACGTCACGCGCACCACGTACCACGTGAATTTTGACTGACGCGCTGGGCAACGTTTTAAAATTAAATGTCATACAAAGCAACCGCACTGTAGTTCCTGAATGCAGAAACTGACTACAGCCCGTTCACAGTTATTTTACCTCTGACAGATGTCGGTGTTTATTTTCTTTATGTTGGAATTGTACTATGTGATGACAGGAATATAAAATAGGGTTACCCGTGCATAACATTTTACCCAATATTGGTGGAAATGCTTCAAAAATTCAAATGCTTGAAGCTCATGGCCGCGTGGTTAGATTACTGCCATACCACTGCGAGCTAAACGCAATTGAACTTATGTGGAGTCTCATTAAAAGGCGAGTCACAAGCAAAAATTTAGGACAAGGGGCAACCAACATTGTGAATTTAGCTGAAGAAGCTTTTCAATCTATCACTGCAGAAGACTGACAAAAACAATGCAAACATGAGCCCCACATTGAAGACAAGCTTCGTGAAACAGATGGGTCTACGGATGCTGAAATGGACAGGTTCATAATAGAATTAAATTTTGAGTCTGATACAGAATATGACAGCAGTTACGAATCATCATAACATTGGCAGTCCACATGGATCATTCTTATAGACTCACGCCTGTTTCCATGCAGGGGTAGGCAGAGGTGTAATATTACACCCACATCATTCTTATTCAAAATAAATATGAAAATTAAATTTGCAGTTTTTGTATTTGATAATTAGAACCTCACGTTGGCGTAATTATGATGCGTTTACCTTATATAAGTATTAAATAGACAACATTTTTATTATAACTACTTATCTTCATAGGAAATTAGTTATTTCGTAAGAAAATAAATGTACATGCATATAGCCATGCCAATATCAAGAGGTTTTGTTACAAACATTACTTCCAAATATTTAATACGATCGCTTAGGCAATAAAAAAAATAAGTACATTTTTAGCAATAATGTATATATTTAAAATGGGAGTATTATATAACAAATATAGCAACACAACGCCCAGGTTGGCCAATCTAACAGCTAGAGGTAAAATAACTGTGAACGGACTATAGACGCGTAATGTAGCTGGTCTAATTTGACGGAATAGACGCGACCGATGTAGATACGCTCGACGCATTTTCCGTCAGATGTGTACCGACTTATTTGACGGAATAACGCGACCGAAGATACGTTCGACGGATCTTCCGTCAGATATGTTCCGCCCCTAAAACGAAATAAGAGGCAATTTATTGATTGCTTCATATCCTGCTACTAAAGTTTGTTATTGTACAATTATTTGTAATGGTAATTAAATGCTTCCTTTAAAAACAGTGTTGGCTAACATTTCTATTGTTCCACTTCATTGATTACGATACACTAATGAATATTGTTGGTACATTTTCGTGTACAATACTTAACCAGAGATCGAGTATTCTAGCTTTCATTCATAATGGGTATTTTTGTAAAAGATCATTCATTTTGCTATTGGATACCTACCTTATTTACTTCTACATAATGTTTCTACATATAAAAGAAAAGCTGAAAAATAGCTATGTCTTGTTGATCTTTGAATTGAAGCAGTTGGAGCTCCTTGCAAAAATAAAAATATGTACCTACCCTCAGATCAGTGAAGTCTGATCTGAGTACCTACCATAATATTGGCGATCTAAAAGAGTGGCCACGAGTTTTATTGCCCATTCTTTCTCGTGGTTCTACCTATTGCTTTGCGAACGAGGCAGTAAATGTAAATGTAGAAGCGTTAAGTAATTTAATTTTAAAATTGACGTTCATAAGCGTCACCTTGTGACCTAGATGAATAAATGATTTTGACTTTTGACTTTGAAAGAAAAGAAAGAAAGAAAAAATGTTTATTTGTGCCTCACAACAATAAATAACAGAAAACACAATCAAAATAAAATAAAATAATAATAAAGTCTAATAACAAATTAGAAGGAACAGCAACTGAACCCCTTCTTCTTCTTAGCGTGTCGATGGCAATCTAAATTGTGTCAGCCCAGAACTTTGCTACGAGTATGACATATTCATTGGCGTCCATAAGTTCCTACACTTCCCTTTATAAAACCGACCCAGTCTCAGAGAATACTACCATCGCTGAAGAATTGAACCCATTATCAGTTTATTAACGCCCAGCACTTGGGAGTTCGTTGTTTATTTCTTTTGGAGTCTGCTCAATGAGGACGGTTATGCCTATTTGATATCACGACTCAATATTGACTAGCAAGGCTCTCATTAGTAACAAATCCTGAACGTGGTTTCCATTGATTGTATAAACTGCACGGTTGGCGTAGTGGTTTAAGCGGCCGCCTCGCCGCTTGACACTGTGCTGAGTGTTGTGGGTTCGATTCCCACACGAGACAACACTTTGTGTAATTCACAAATTGTTGTTTCGAGTCTGGGTGTTTATTGTGTCCGTTAGTTGTATGTTTGTAAAGTCCCCCGCGACACAGGATTTAGTCCTAATGCGGGAGTTGTCTTTAAAAAAAAAACCCTATACAAGTCATGGAAACCAATAACACCCAGACTCTAATCAACAATTTGCAGATCACACGCATACACAATATGTTCTGGTTAATGTTGTCTCGTGAGGAGATCGAACAACAGTCGGTGCAGTGTTATTTGGCACGGCGGACGCCTAACCCACTGCATACGTGCAGTCAAGGCACAGTCAAAGTTAGTTGTTACAGTGTAAATATTGCATAGGGTTCCCACCAAGAACTTAGGGTCGGGCGCCAACCTCACCTGCAAGTGGTGCACCTGTCAATCAACGGACGAGGCTCTGGCAAACAAAATATCCCGATAAGCGGCAATAGGCTCGCCACCTATTACGTGGGACCAAAACACTGGCGAAAAGTGGGCGTTTAATATGCCTCTGCCTACCCCTTCGGGGAAACAGGCGTGAGTCTATGTATGTATGTAAATATTGTTGTTGTTGTCGACAGGCGCGCAAGTGAGTTCCGCATCACATACGGCGACAGGTCGGCGTACGACGATGTGGACACGTTCGAGCACATTCTGAACGTGACGTCACACAACGAAGCGTTGCTCGCATACTACTACCTCGATGGCGAAAATAAGGTACGAAGACAATGTCATTTTGGAGGAGAAATTCTATAAATCCTCTCTTAGTGCCCTACCCAAGGAACATTCATTCAAAGTTTCAGTTTCTTACGCCCAGTAGCTTCAGCTGTGCGTTGTCTATCAATCAGTCAGTAATAAGGCTTTCATCCCGGGAGTCTCAGTCTCGAAAATTTCGAGAGTCTCGACGATTTTGTTGTGTTTTCGAGACTCGAGACTGCTACCTCCAGTTTTCGAGACTATCGAGACTTCTGAGACTTAAATCAAATAATAACCATTAGCCAAAAATGTTCTAAACTACCATTATTATGTGAATCCGGTTACGTGGCAATTGTGTAAAGTAAGAATCGAAAAGATCCTCTCTATCTGAAAACAATTTAGATGCCCTTTGCTTTCTACATACCTATTACAAAACTGCAAAAAAAGACTTGTATTGTATTTCATTATGTAACAGTCTTTTGGTTAATAAAGGACATTATAAACTTAGTGCATTAATTGCCTAAATGCCTAAGCTATATGTATGGATTTTTTTTTTTAAAGACTCAAAAGTCTAATTTTTCCGGGAATTTCGAGACCAGGCGAACTATTTTCCCGGGACTCGAAAATGTATCGAGAGTGAAAGCCCTAGTCGGTAATGGAGAAGTTTATATACTGATATGCAACATAACCGTTGTCGCGGCTCCAGGTATTTGATCCCCAAAGGAGCGAGAGTCCCGATTCCACTAAAAGCAAATAAAGATCACATTCACTTATATGTATAATATTTTAGGCGAGTTATGAAGTAATGTAAAATAACTACCAGTTTCCCTTGACATGAGGTCCTGACATTTTGCAGGTTTATGCGAATCACTTTCATGTGCCAAAAACCTTGCCAAAGATCTAGCTAGCCTCTGCTGATAACTAGCCCCGATATATTTAGGGCTGGCGTTATTTTATCTCAAACAACTTCTCAAAACATTTTTGAAAGTTTAAACTTACGTGGTAACTATTTAGTAATCTGTGACTATAGTAAATTTTCTATTTGTCGTTCTTATGTAGGTGTTAGGTGGCGAAAATGTGGACGTCGATGTCTCAAACTTCGGCAGTTACCACCAGAAGGCAAGTGGGTTCCAATACTTCTGGTATTGCACAGAATAGCATTCATTGTTTCTTCACACTTTATCATCACAAACTAATGTGGATCGGTCTCAGTGCAACCTTAAGGGTCGGAACATATCTGACGGAAGATCCGTCGCGTATAATCCGTCGCGTAACGCCAAAACATACAAATATATAGAAAAACGTTCAGCCGTCCACACCTGACCGATGATCCGTTAGTACGTCGAGCGTACTAACGGATTATCCGTCGACGTCGCGCGCACCACGCACCACGTGAATTTTGACCTTTGAGTAAGGAATATAATACATGGACAGGGCAAATAGTACATATAGAAAAATTACATTATACACATATATACGAAATCGACATAAAGCCACCAAACATAGTGTTGTCTCGTTTTGTCTTAGGCATATCTCTGTCAGAAAAAAGAGACAGCCATAGTTTACTGAATGAATTAATCATGATGATATTTTATTAGAAATGTCATTCGTGCCACTGTCGCCATATTTTTCGCCAAGGTTTGTGGTACATCTGCTGTGAAATCGTTGTATATCGAACATAATAATTTTGTTTTTGTGCATAAATACGTCTAAAAACCAGATGAATCAGTGCTTCAGGCTGTGTGTTTCATTACCGTATGTATGGTGCCATTCATGTCCGGTACTTTCTCAGCGACAGAGTATCCATATTGGCTACCAGAGAATATTTTGTTACATGTTTGATACAAGGGTCGTCTTTCGCTTTGCCATGTTTGCCCACATTTGCATTATGGAATAAACTAATCTGGCAAAAGATTAAAACTAACTAAAGTAACTTACTACAAAAATGTATTATTTTCCTCTAATCGGCTCCATATCGATATCGATTATATTCTGGAGTACAACCCAAATGGCAGCCATTTTATTTACCCAACGTTTCGTAGGTATGCACGCTAATTTCGTAGGTATGCACGCTAAATTCGTAGGTATCGGACATACCATATCCATGTCATTCCCAGATCGGTGATTTTGAGTGACGCGTTGTAGAGTAAGATTACAGGGACGCCAGACCTTACTTATTTTTTCAGAAACAAAATGTGTAGAATAATGTAGTGTTAGTATGTGCTATGAGTGTACGCATACTTGCTAGCTTGGATCGTGTGCCAATTTTTAGGTATGAGATGCTAAAGGTCTACAGGATCAATTTCCATACATACCTACATAGAAAACATTTTTGTGTCATGCGCTGCAACTGTATCCCCTTCTATGTCATTTTTATAAATTTAGTAATAAACCGTAACCAAATCGTATCACCGTCTTTTATTTTTGAACCTCCATACCTATATTGGAAATATATTCAAATAACGCTTGTTGGCTACTATAAAAATCTCCGAAGTCCGAAATATTTTTAATAGCCAAACTTGAATTGCAATATCTGGGGGCACGGTAGTGCCCCCACCAATTCGAGCAAAAAAGCGGCACGGCCGTACCATCCTTTTCTCAAAGCCATTCAGGCCATTTTCGTCCCCCTATATCTTCGTTGTGGATAATACTAGAAGCCTGATTTTTTTGTAACCATGTAGATATAGTATAAATATGGTGTATTTTAAATTTCATTCAATTTGAACAAGTTGTTTAAGAATTATAACGAGTCAAAATTCTTAATTTTGTCACTCACTGACCGATCATCAAAAGTCTAAGGCACTTCTAGCAGACATAGAAGCTTCAAATTTAGAATACAATTAGTGTTTATTACATGAATCAAGGAAAAATTAAAATATTAATAAATTTCTGTCCAGTTTTCGAGATACGTCAACTGCATAAATTACTTTGTAATCCCATGTAAATATATAGGATTACAAAATTACATTTGCAGTTAGAGCTTTAATTAAGAAAATTCGTTGTTGGTGTACAAGAAGTACAAGGTACCGGAAAGGACAAAAGTAAGACCATCTACAAAAAGACTTGGTATTTTTGACAAGTATTGTTTTTATGAGATAAATAACTACAGGACTTCAGTTACTACATAACATCAGGGAACACAAAAATGATTAGGTAAAACAATATGACAGTAAAATATTGAGCTGCCCTGAGTGCGGCCCTGCACGAACAAACTTATATGTGTGCACAACAGAGATGCGCAAACTATATCAGTTGAAAGAAAAGAGAGATACATATCTTTTGAATCAAAAGATATGTATCACTCTTTTATATCTTTATATCACTTTCACTTGTGAATCTTGTGATGGAATGGTTGAGCATTTAAATCATTAGATCAATGTTTCATCAATCATGTTATATATCATTGATATAGTGAGTTAAATCAATCTTAATCTATCAGTGTATATAGTAGTGAAGGATTTGAATTCAAAATAAGACGTTTATGAATAATTGCGGTATTTAAGGCTACCGGCTTAAAAAAGCATGTGCGAAATTTTTATTGATATAGAATACGTATTCTGTAAATCTATAGCAAAAAAGAATGCGAACGGCCGTCGCTCAAGCGTATCATTCGCACACTAAAAGTTTGTTACAGTAAAAATGAACAATAATATTTTATTGAAACTCAAAAAGTGCCTAGATGCGTCTATACATAATTATAAAGTAATCATAGATTTGCATTATAAGTACATGCTAAACTGCATTTTATATCTTGAACATAAAGATTACTTGCATAACTACATGCATAAGTCACCGGGCGATACTCTGTGCTGTGCCTACTTAGTGCAACGCTTATTCTCTCCCGCTCTGATTCATAGGAATCAGCCATACTCTGTTTCACTTTACGTATATCCTAATTCAGTAGATCTAAAATGAACCATGAGCGTAATGAGTTAAAGATATATTTGAACTGAGAGTGATATAAAGATAGAGTGATTCATTTCAAATGATATGTATCTTTTGTATCACTCACTCAGGAGTTACACATCTCTAGTGCACAATAGCCACGCTTTCAGCGAATGTGTGCAGATACGCTCGACGCATTTTCCGTCAGATGTGTACAGACTCATTTGACGGAATAGACGCGACCGAAGATACGTTCGACGGATCTTCCGTCAGATATGTTCCGACCCTAAATCTCTGTTAATAAGACTCTTTTTTGTTCAGCAGTTTGACATGTTGATGCACTTGTGTGTGTTGTGTTTTCTTTTTGACTGCACAAATTTTCAGACGTATTTTTACGACGTACGTTTTATCTACATTTCCTTTAATTTCCTGCACAACCAGTTGTTTCGTTCTCTCTTTCTGCGTTTTTTGTTTGTGTTCACTAATCGCGGAATTCAATATTCGATCTATCCATTTTTTTTTGAGAGTTTAGATTCGTTTATTATTCGAGCTTATGCTGCAAAGCTCCATACAAAATATGTCAAATAGATTTGATAGATCGAATATTGGAAGCGGTCGTTAATCACATCGAAACTTTCAGCACTCGATGAGGTATATGGGTGTTTTTAATATCGTACGGGTTTCATCACGTATGCGGGATTGCCCCGCATGCAGAAAATTTCACGCAGCGTGAAACCCGGTAGCCTACGATCTAGTTTTATGCGGGCTGCTATGCGTTGTGGTTGTGTATAATGGACGACAAACTCAGAAAGTTGTTATTCATTTATTTAATTCACAAAAGACGAAATAAGAAGACAAGGTACCAATATGGCCTGTTATTTGAAAGGAGGATTTTTGCTGGAATGAACGCACGCGGGGACCCCGCGCGTTGCCGCTGCCCAGGATCACTTGTATGAAAATGATATTACGCAGGCGGGCAATCCCGCATGCGTGATAAAACCCGTAGGATATTAAAAACACCCTATGTCTGAAATTTTACCATGCACAATGCACATTAAATCATTTTTTTTGTTAGAAATGATTGTTCAAAGTGTAGTTTATTTGCACTGTAAAAGTGTAAGACTTGCTCAGATTTTTACTATTTCTTAAGTTGTGGTGTGATAGTATATTTCTCTTCTTCTTTCTATGCATATCTTCGATTTTCTTGACTATATCCTTTCTCCAAGTCTTTTTACATAGACCGATCTGAAGTCTATCTTGTAGAAGACCTGCTGAGTTCGACATACAATGACCCATCAAGCTGTTATTACCATTATAAAAAGACCTATCATTGCACCTTCTTGCCATAGAAAGCCAGACCAGCGTAAACTGGCAATTCTTGTGTCGTTTTCTTCCAATAAGTATGCATTCCAAACATGACAATTAGAACGCTGTAGGTATTAAGAGAAGCACGCGCTTCTTATTAATAGACTCACAAGTGATAACGGAGTTATGCGAATACTGTAGGTATCTATTTCTATCTATGTTCCAATATTGTTTACGTACGTAAATCTTACGTACTTTAAACTGCTTTTAAGCGGCCATTGCCGGTTGCAGCATGTAAAACTGCGGAACTAAACAAGGTAAAAGTTTCGAAATTCGTCGCCATTTTTAGGGGTTTTGAGTGATTGGGGAGGGGGAGGAGGGAAGGTCTCGGAACTCCTCCTCACCATTTTCACTTGCCAGAAATACTTGGTTTCCTCTCAAAAAAAAAATTCTCCAAACATCGGTGTGTATGGCACTGCCAACTTCCACATTCTTCACACTAGTTTAATAAACTAAGGTTGACGGCGCCCTGCTATGCAGGGCTCGTATTTTCGGGTTAGAGGTCAAAAGAGAACCTAACATAACCTATTTAGTTACTTATTACAGTCGCACCTAACCCTAGGCACTGGAAAGCAATGACGCACAAATTTGACATTAGCTGTCAATATCATCATTCCAAGATGGGGGGGCGGGTTTGCGTTTCGTTTCACGTTTTTCACATAAAACCTAAAAATCACATTTGTAAAACTGTACTAAAGTATAAAACTACGTTTCGTTTTGCATAATTGCCGAAGTATTTAAGAATTTTTGGAAACTGTTAAAAAATATTTAGACGCAACTCCGGCAGCTAAAATTAACTCCCTTAAGCCCCCTACACCACCAATACCCTCAAATTCAGGTGACTCGTTTCGAAATCCAACTCCTAAACAATCTCTATTCTATCAATCTCGTTGTCTCTGCCTACCGCGACGGAAAAAAGGCGTGAGTGTATATATCTATGTAGACAATCTCTGTGTGCAATGAATTTGGCTTAACTAATATGAGTACAATTTGCGAAAGTTTAACTTTCTCTATGGTCTAGACTGCTCCAGCGCCAAAAGTAGATAGACCCGTTAGATAACTATCTATTAGTACCTGTGTAAGTGTATAAAGCTTTATAGTTTCTAATACTAGCTTCCATAGCGGCTTCGCCCGATGTTATCGGGTCAAAAGCTGCACATGTTGTATTCTGATTTCTGATCATCGTCATCTCAGAGATTTCCGAATTGCAATAGAGAAGTTACCTGCAAGTGAAATAAATTATACAAGTATTTTTATCTAGTGAAACATGTCAAAATAATAGTAGATTCATTCATCAATTAATGTTAAAATTTTATTAAAATTTTTTTATCGTCAATTAATGTTAAAATTTTATTTAAATTTTTTTATCGTCAATTTATTGATAATAAGTATTCTACTTGACAGCAAAACACTATGACGTCACTACGTCATATTTCATACAAAACCCTGGCAAAGGTAGTTTTTGACATTTCATTAAAAGTGCTTGATTTGACTAGTTCTTTCGCCTTGGAGCCCGGGCTCCACCGTGCAATAAAACATGGGACATCTTGACATTCTAATATATCTAATGTACCTATAGGTATGCTACATAGGCTGCACTAAAAGTATCGGGAATGGAATATTTCCACTGTTCCTGTAATATTAAAATCTTTTTAATTGAAAACTCCTTGTTTTAATAATCGAATACCATTTATTTATTTAAAAAAAGATTCTCGGTCTTGTCACAAGGTTTTGTCAAACTTGTTTAGTCGTTGAGAAAATGGAATTGACTCGAGAAAATTCAAGAGCGATGATTTATTGTGACTTTCGAAGTGGTTTAACACAAAAACAGTGTGTTGACCGGATGATTTCTGCATAAGGTGACGAAGCCCCATCCAAAACCATAATTTATCGCTGGTTTGCTGAATTTCAACGTGGAATAGAATAGAATAGAATAATATTTATTTGCATAAATGTGGTTACAATCAGGTGTTATCAGAAATTGGTGCTGCACATTTACCATTTACATGGCATACAAATATATGAAATCATTTACACAATTACGTTATCATTTAGCATTCATTTAAATTACATTATCAATAATACATATTCAGTTTAGGTACATTTGTCATACGGATCACTCATTAAAATGTTTACAATTACAAACCAAAATATAATATAATTATTCATTTGAAATGTCAGAGGGAATTGTCAAGATAATAATTAAAATAAAAAAGAGCATTAAATAAATTAAAAACTTAGACTGTTATTAAAATGTTTACAATAATTACCAACCATAATATAATATCATTATTCATTTGAAATGTCAGAGGGAATTGTCAAGATAATAATAAAAATAAAAAAGGAGCATTAAATAAATTAAAAACTTAGACTGTTATTAAAATGTTTACAATAATTACCAACCATAATATAATATCATTATTCATTTGAAATGTCAGAGGGAATTGTCAAGATAATAATAAAAATAAAAAAGAGCATTAAATAAATTAAAAACTTAGACTGTTATTAAAATGTTTACAATAATTACCAACCATAATATAATATCATTATTCATTTGAAATGTCAGAGGAAATTGTCAAGATAATAATAAAAATAAAAAGAGCAATAATTAAAACAAAATGTCCAGTTCATGGTTGTCAAGATCAGGATGGAGAAACAATTATTTATTTATTTATTTATTTTAAAAAAGACAACTCCCGCACTAGGACCGAATCCTGTGTCGCGGGGGACTTTACAAACATACATCTAACGGACTCAATGAACACCCAGACTCGAAACAACAATTTATGAATCACACAAAGTGTTGTCTCGTGTGGGGATCGAACCCACAACACTGCGCGCAGCGTCAAGCAGTGAGGCGACCGCTTAAACCACTACGCTAACCGTGCAGTCAATAGTTAATTTATATTTATTTAATTAGCGTAAAATCGTACATTTTGAAATCTAGATATTCTTGGACTGAATAAAAGGATTTCTTGCTAAGCCAGCTGAATAATTGTTTTTTAAACATGGTAGTTTTGAGATCCTTGACACTTTGTGGAAGATGATTATAAATTCGGATAGGCATGGCATAACTGTTTCTACTACAGATTTCTGTTTTTATCAGTGGAAGAATTAATTTACTAGGGTACCTAGTGTAGTAACTACAGACCTCTTTTCTGCAGGTATAAAGATCAGGACTTAATTTCACAAGAACACACATTTCAAAAATATACATACAAGGAACAGTAAGTAATGATAACTGTTGAAATAGTGGCTTACAACTATCCCATGGGCGCTTATTATATAGCGCTCTTACGCACTGTTTTTGTGCTACAAAAATAGTACCTATTACTACTGAGTTTCCCCATATTGTGATGCCGTATCTCAGATTTGACGCTACATATGCATGGTACGCCTGTAATGCTGTCTCTCTATTAGTAATATTGGTGAGTCGCCAAAGTGCATAAACAAAGCGATTTATTTTTTTACATAATATCTCAATATGTGCCCTCCAAGTTAACTTTGCATCGAGAGTTATGCCAAGAAAGCATGTCCCTCAAGAGGAATAGTCGTAACATGGCCGGTTTTGGAGATAAACTTGGCCACCATTTTTTTGCAACACTCCGTGAACGAAAAATTTTTGTTGGCTTTAACTCATTTTCGAACACCCTAACTCGTGACTGGTTTTTTGTTTCGGGTTCGTACGCGTATATCCAGGATTCGTCACCTGATACGATGTTGTATACAGCATTTGAGGATCCTGCGTGGAATCTTTCGAGAGTTCTGACGCACCAAGTAACGCGAGCCGCTTTTTGCTCTTCACAGAGCGAATCATCGCCTATCCATCGGGAAAACAACTTTTTTACACTCGCGAGCCTATCCATCGGCAAAACAACTTTTTTACACCTAATTGTTCATGCAAGATTATTTGTATTTGGCTCATGCCAATGTCTAAAGTTGCCTGAATTTCGCGGTATGTCACATGTCGATCTTCCTCAATCAGCTTACGCACAGCATCAACGTTTTCTTGGGTGACTGCAGTTTTTGGACGACCTTGACGGGGATCATCACTGAGCTTGACACGTCACAGTTCAGTCGCAGACAAAATTTAATCATGTAGGTGTACCCCAGGGTAGTATTTTGGGTCCATTACTTTTCTTATTGTATATTAATGATCTGCCTTCCATCACAAAGTACCAATGCATTCTTTACGCAGATGATGTTTCTGTAGTAGTACCCTATCAGAAGGATCTAGTCTATGAAGAAGAATTAAATAGAACTCTTTGTGATATTGTCAGCTGGATGACTAATAATAACCTTGCCGCTAATACATATATCAAAAACAAAATTCATCCAGTGTCACAATAAAGGAGCTAGGAAACAAGATGTTATGCTGAAGTATGACGGTCAACAACTAACCGAAGTAGATGAGGCATGCTTTCTTGGCATAACTCTCGATGCAAAGTTAACTTGGAGGGCACATATTGAGATTTTATGTAAAAAAATAAATCGCTTTGTTTATGCACTTTGGCGACTCACCAATATTACTAATAGAGAGACAGCATTACAGGCGTACCATGCATATGTAGCGTCAAATCTGAAATACGGCATCACAATATGGGGAAACTCAGTAGTAATAGGTACTATTTTTGTAGCACAAAAACAGTGCGTAAGAGCGCTATATAATAAGCGCCCATGGGATAGTTGTAAGCCACTATTTCAACAGTTATCATTACTTACTGTTCCTTGTATGTATATTTTTGAAATGTGTGTTCTTGTGAAATTAAGTCCTGATCTTTATACCTGCAGAAAAGAGGTCTGTAGTTACTACACTAGGTACCCTAGTAAATTAATTCTTCCACTGATAAAAACAGAAATCTGTAGTAGAAACAGTTATGCCATGCCTATCCGAATTTATAATCATCTTCCACAAAGTGTCAAGGATCTCAAAACTACCATGTGTAAAAAACAATTATTCAGCTGGCTTAGCAAGAAATCCTTTTATTCAGTCCAAGAATATCTAGATTTCAAAATGTACGATTTTACGCTAATTAAATAAATATAAATTAACTATTGACTGCACGGTTAGCGTAGTGGTTTAAGCGGTCGCCTCACTGCTTGACGCTGCGCGCAGTGTTGTGGGTTCGATCCCCACACGAGACAACACTTTGTGTGATTCATAAATTGTTGTTTCGAGTCTGGGTGTTCATTGAGTCCGTTAGATGTATGTTTGTAAAGTCCCCCGCGACACAGGATTTGGTCCTAGTGCGGGAGTTGTCTTTTTTAAAATAAATAAATAATTGTTTCTCCATCCTGATCTTGACAACCATAAACTGGACATTTTGTTTTAATTATTGCTCTTTTTATTTTTATTATTATCTTGACAATTTCCTCTGACATTTCAAATGAATAATGATATTATATTATGGTTGGTAATTATTGTAAACATTTTAATAACAGTCTAAGTTTTTAATTTATTTAATGCTCTTTTTTATTTTTATTATTATCTTGACAATTCCCTCTGACATTTCAAATGAATAATTATATTATATTATGGTTGGTAATTATTGTAAACATTTTAATAACAGTCTAAGTTTTTAATTTATTTAATGCTCTTTTTTATTTTTATTATTATCTTGACAATTTCCTCTGACATTTCAAATGAATAATGATATTATATTGTGGTTGGTAATTATTGTAAACATTTTAATAACAGTCTAAGTTTTTAATTTATTTAATGCTCTTTTTTATTTTTATTATTATCTTGACAATTCCCTCTGACATTTCAAATGAATAATGATATTATATTATGGTTGGTAATTATTGTAAACATTTTAATAACAGTCTAAGTTTTTAATTTATTTAATGCTCTTTTTTATTTTAATTATTATCTTGACAATTCCCTCTGACATTTCAAATGAATAATTATATTATATTTTGGTTTGTAATTGTAAACATTTTAATGAGTGATCCGTATGACAAATGTACCTAAACTGAATATGTATTATTGATAATGTAATTTAAATGAATGCTAAATGATAACGTAATTGTGTAAATGATTTCATATATTTGTATGCCATGTAAATGGTAAATGTGCAGCACCAATTTCTGATAACACCTGATTGTAACCACATTTATGCAAATAAATATTATTCTATTCTATTCTATTCCACGTTGAAATTCAGCAAACCAGCGATAAATTATGGTTTTGGATGGGGCTTCGTCACCTTATGCAGAAATCATCCGGTCAACACACTGTTTTTGTGTTAAACCACTTCGAAAGTCACAATAAATCATCGCTCTTGAATTTTCTCGAGTCAATTCCATTTTCTCAACGACTAAACAAGTTTGACAAAACCTTGTGACAAGACCGAGAATCTTTTTTTAAATAAATAAATGGTATTCGATTATTAAAACAAGGAGTTTTCAATTAAAAAGATTTTAATATTACAGGAACAGTGGAAATATTCCATTCCCGATACTTTTAGTGCAGCCTATGTAGCATACCTATAGGTACATTAGATATATTAGAATGTCAAGATGTCCCATGTTTTATTGCACGGTGGAGCCCGGGCTCCAAGGCGAAAGAACTAGTCAAATCAAGCACTTTTAATGAAATGTCAAAAACTACCTTTGCCAGGGTTTTGTATGAAATATGACGTAGTGACGTCATAGTGTTTTGCTGTCAAGTAGAATACTTATTATCAATAAATTGACGATAAAAAATGTTAAATAAAATCTTAACATTAATTGATGAATGAATCTACTATTATTTTGACATGTTTCACTAGATAAAAATACTTGTATAATTTATTTCACTTGCAGGTAACTTCTCTATTGCAATTCGGAAATCTCTGAGATGACGATGATCAGAAATCAGAATACAACATGTGCAGCTTTTGACCCGATAACATCGGGCGAAGCCGCTATGGAAGCTAGTATTAGAAACTATAAAGCTTTATACACTTACACAGGTACTAATAGATAGTTATCTAACGGGTCTATCTACTTTTGGCGCTGGAGCAGTCTAGACCATAGAGAAAGTTAAACTTTCGCAAATTGTACTCATATTAGTTAAGTCAAATTCATTACACACAGAGATTGTCTACATAGATATATACACTCGCGCTTTTTTTCCGTCGGGTTAGATTATAAAAAGACGCAGCCATCTTTACAAATTTTCGCGTTTATTTTAGTAATAAGTATTTTTTTAATGGTAAAGATTCGTATCTATAGATACTGTAGTTTTGACATTTCACTTACAAAGATGAAATCTATGATATAGTCGATTCCGGATTACCTACCCTCAAACAGTTCAAATAGCATTAAATCCATATAAACAAACAGTATCGCGAACATTCCGCTATCGTTCCTCATAAATTGTCATACTTGACCTCCGTTATCTGCGTCCAATGGCGCGAGGTGGCGTGACGTTTACGTTACAACACCACACACAAGGGGTTATCCGTCGATCATCGCGATTGAAGGGACTCTTGCCCCCAAGACAAGAAAGACGACGTGTCTGCTGTGGACAAGACACAGGTGCAGGGCAAGAATTTTGTCGAATGACTAATCATTTGTTTTCGCTGCACTTAATTTTTTGGATTACATGGAGATAGACTTTTGGTTTCTAATATAGGGGTAAAAGTTGGTATTTTTGGGGTGATTATTTATAATATTGTTATGGATAACAAAGATATGTATCCAATTTGTTTCGCTGGTGCATTACTTGTTAACCCTTTATAAGGCAGAGGGAACTAGGACAGTTACAAATTTAAACTAAACGGATTTTGTAAGCCAATCCTACTAATATTATAAATGTGAAAGTTTGTGAAGATGTATGTATGGATGTTTGTTACTCTTTCACGCAAAAACTACAGAACGGATTTGGATGAAACTTTACAGTAATATAGTTTATACATCAGAATAACACATAGGCTACAATTTATAAAGATTTTGTATAATGTTGCCATAACATAAGGAAAAGTATCAACTGAGTCGGCAAAAATCCTGAGCTCAGAAAGCTGTCATCGCGTACGTTGCCTAAACCATTAAAGTTACTTGAACTTCAGATACTGTACGGTGAAATTGTTTATCAGAAAAAGCTCACCATGAAAAATTCAAGATGGCCGCCGGCCGTCACAAAATGGCGGATTACTTATTTTCCACAAATACCTCAATATGGGTATCAAATGAAAGGGCTTGATTCGTAGAATACAGCTCACTATAAAAAATCCAAGATGGCTGTCGCCGCAAAATGACGGATTACATATTTGCCACAAATACCTCAATATGGGTATCGAATGAAAGGGCTTGATTGGTAGAATAGGCTCACTATGAAAAATCCAAGATGGCTGCTGCCACAAAATGACTGATTACATATTTTCCACAAATACCTCAATATGGGTATCGAATGAAAGGGCTTGATTGGTAGAATAGGCTCACTATGAAAAATCCAAGATGGCTGCTGCCACAAAATGACTGATTACATATTTTCCACAAATACCTCAATATGGGTATCAAATGAAAGGGCTTGATTGGTAGAATAGACCTCACTATGAATAAACCAAGATGGCTACCGCCATAAAATGGCGGATTACTTATTTTTCAGAAATACCTCAACATGGGTTTCAAATGAAAGGGCTTGATTCGTAGCATAAAGCTCACTATGAAAAATCAAAGATGGCTGTCACAGCAAAATGGCTGATTACATATTTGCCATAAATAAGTACCTCAATATGGGTATCGAATGAAAGGGCTTGATTGGTAGAATAGACCTCACTATGAAAAATCCAAGATGGCCGCCGCCACAAAATGGCTGATAACTTATTTTCCACAAATACCTCAATATGGTTATCAAATGAAAGGGCTTGATTCGTAGAATAGGGCTCACTATGAAAAATCCAAGATGGCTGCCGCCACAAAATGGATGATTACATATTTTCCACAAATACCTTAAAATGGGTCTCAAATGAAAGTGCTTGATTGGTAGAATAGACCTCACTATGAAAAAACCAAGATGGCTACCACCACAAAATGGCGGATTAGTTATTTTTCAGAAATACCTCAATATGGGTATCGAATGACAGGGTTTGATTGGTAGAAAAGGCCTAACTATGAAAATAGAATGAGAAGTTATCAACTAACAACAAAACTAAAAACTTGAAAATAAAATAAACAAACAAAACATTGTGATAGAAATTTCACTTGCCCAACGATTTTATATTTGTCTGATCAATACCCCAGATTGATGAGAAGTTAGGTGCGATCGGGCAGCTAAGACTTACCGAATTACTTTTTAGCTTACCTAACTACATAATTTTTATTGTAATAAAACAGTAAAACATAAAAAATATGTTTTTTACAATGCTCATTCTAGAGTAGTTATCAAATTGTTTTTAAATTTGATAGATTTATTGCCTTCAGTATTTAATGTAGATGATCTTTGTCTTTACAGTAAGTAGTTTGGACGAATACTTTAAAAGTTATCACGATATAATTGACCTAAGCGCAGCGTCAGTAAAAGCGCTTACTATGAGTTGTCGCGCACAGCGGGGCGGAGGGGCGGTCTGATTATGTACTTTGTGGTAATGATTTCAGTTTTTATTTTGCTGCTATTCTATTCAATAGATACATAAGCTCTTCAATAACTTTAATAATATACCTACATACTAATCTTTACCTGAAGTTTGACGACTATGAAAACAAAAGTAATTTTAAGTATTCTCTGTTTATATGTATGCTACACGGCGAATGTGCAGATCAGTTTGTGATGAAATTTGATATGGATAGTTTGAAATCTGGGGAAGTACAAAGGCTACCCTTTATTAAAATTTCATGCGGGCGAAGCCGCGGGCGAAAGCTAGTATGTTATGAATGCCTTATGTATTTTTTTTTTCGTGAAAATCGAAGGGAAAATTTTGGAAAATTTGGTGGCAATATAGTTGCCGCTGCCTGTAAAAGACTATCAAAAATAAAATAAGGTTTATTCTTAATGCAAATTTTTATTTCTGTTCATGGTAAATATCAAAACAAGGTACCACACAGAGTGGAACCTTGCATCTGGAACATTGAATTTTTGACCTTTTATTGTTTGTCTTTGTGCTACATACACGACATCGCCGATAAGTTGGCAAACGTTCATGTTTATGTGTTCCAACACTGGCAAAACGAAGGTCATCGATTACAGAGCCGGTTTTTTGGTAATTATCTGACATCTTGGGCTTCTTAGTAAGATACATTGGTTGGGTATCCAAGCTCCTTCTCCTTGATGAAAAATTATTTATAAGACCACGTGCCAAAGATAATCTAAACGCTAATTGTGGCATAATACTGTGGACGCGGCTGTTTGAACTGTAGAGAAGGTACGAGTTTGTTATTGCTAGGTCTATGCAAAAATAAAAAATGCGAAGCCACCATTTCTTACTTCTTCTGCCGACTTCATAGGTACTCCGCTTCTGATCGAAACGATCCACACCGCCCATACGTTTTGTATATTCAAGTACCGCTGTTGGACCTGGATACGTTTTTTTTGTTCCGTCTTTCTGCTTTCTTTCACATGTAGTTTGGCAAATTTTGGGGTGAAATGCGGTGGTCAAAACTGTAACTATTTTTGTATCCTGCCACATGATAAAGGAAACATTATTTTTAGTACGCCATTTATATTCACCTCTCTCTAAATGTATTTTTTCTTGTCTTGATACATTTTTTTTCTTAGCGTTTTTTAGTATTAGTGGCAAATCAGATCTCCCAGAATTGACGGTTGCGGTGGCATATATTCCGTTTTCAAACAAATATTGCAAGAGCTCATAAGATGCAAAGAAATTGTCAAAAGCTACATGTCCTCGGAAGCCTTGATCAATGAGTTTTTGTGTGAGAGATTTCACTACTTTGACTCCTAGACCAACTTCAGGAGCTTGGTCTTCACGTTTACCAGTGTAAATGCTAAATTCGTAAACATAACCAGTTTTGCTATCAGCTCTTACCCAAACTTTGTATCCTCTCTTGATGGGTTTGAGGGGCATGTACTGTTTTAGAGTTGAACGTCCCTTGAATCGAATCATCGATTAATCAATTGATTGTGACGATGTTGTTTTCGCTTCTCGCTGACATGCAATATTCAGCAAATCCAGTATTGGTCTTACTTTGAATAATTTATCAAAATTTGTTGCAGCTCTTTGAGGCGTTTGCTCATTATTATTCAAATGCAGGTTTTCGAGGATTTTTTTAAATCTTTTGATTGGCATTATGGATGCGATTTCATCTACGCGGAAAAATGGATCGCTAGCCCAATATAAATCAACAGTCGGTAATGGATGGAGCCCCATTAGAATTATTATGCCTATGAAAGCTTTAATTTCATCACAACAAACAGGTGTCCAGTTACGACTTTGATTTTGTTCTGCATAGAGATTCGTTTGTGTTACAATATGTGTAAAAATATCGTCATCGAAGAAACGTGTGAAATATGTTGTAGGCCTTGTCTGGGATGAAAGGAATTGAGTTCCTTGTAAACGAACACGGTCAAAATCATCCATGTTTGGTTGTTGAGACCAGATAACTTTTTTCCACTGATCTTCTGCACCATCCGAATCATCAGTTTCAGAAAATGTATCAACAGCTGTAGGAAGTTGGCTGAATGGTGGTTCAGGAGGAGAGTCAAGTAAACGGTTACGGCGTCTGTCTAAATGAAGACCAGATGTTGACGGCTGATTAAAAGATTCTTCTAAATTAGAGTCGTTTTTCTCCTGGGTAGAATCGGTTTCGTTCGCACCACTAAGAATATCATATAGCGTCATACCTTCATACGTATCTAAATTATCCGGTTCTTGTTCGTATTCGTCCTCCGAAATGTCGGGGTCGTCGGGTAAGCCAAATAACTCGTCCAGTGCATTTTCTATGTCGTCATCAGACAATATTTTCGGCATTTTCACCTGCAGTAAATACTGTAATATTATTATCTACACGGGCAGTGGCAGATATATTGCCACCAGTTAAATACAAAATTTTATCAAAATAATAAACGTAATTTTACAAAATACTACTCGATCGTACAAGTGACATACGTAATTATTGAAATAAATGCAAACTCTTACCAGTTTCCCAAAAGATTTTAAAGATTGAGCTAGATTTGTTACACGTTACACAAAATCACCGGTTTTTACCGTTCAAAGTTTGAAAAGTGTCAATTGAATTTGACAATTCCCACACAACAAAAAATATACGTTGACAGGACATCTCAAGCTTGCCAGTAAAAAAAAATAAATACCAGAAAGATAAAAAGTTGCCCGAAAAAAAAAATCTAAAATTGGTGGCAGTATAGTGGCCACTGCCTTAAAAAGGGTTAAAGAAATGCCGCGAAATCGGGTGTAAAAGTAATGGATCTGCCTTTGTGCAAGAAATCATCGACGTCTTATTTTTGTTGCAACACATCTGTTAGCTTTCGTAGATAATTGATAATACAAAGTTAACTGACAGCAAATAATCGCAAAAGAGTTAAAAGAATAAAGATCATTAGGCTGCTTTTTCTGGTTAAATAATTATTCACCATTTTTATACTATATTTAAGTGACAATGTTTTAATTGTTGGCCATGCGATACAAAGTAAATATAGATACCTACAATACATACAATAGTGTTAAATTTTGGCTTAGTCATGTATTGGTATCTCCGACTATTTTGATGCCTATGACATTTAAGTCAAGAGAAACGAACATTGTGCAACAGCCATACGCGAATGAGGCAATCTGACAATATCCTTTTAGTAACCAAGTAGGTATCTATAGAGCATCGTATATTTTTATCAAAGACTAGATAACGGATTTAACGTATTTCATACATTTGGTATTTAATTTTGACTCAGATCTCGCATGCTATCAAAAGCCTATGAAAGTATTTTGTGGTAACACCATACCATATGTTATTTACACCTTCAGTTTCAAATAATTTACACACTTTATGTTCTGTGTACTTTATGTTGCACGCAATGGTTCGCCCATACATACCTATCTCCACCCATCTGTCATAATCTTTTTTACTCATAACTAAGACTGATGTGAAGTTACTTCACGTGTGATAAATGAATCTAAACAATGAAAACGACGATAAATAACAAACTAAGTAGGTACTTAAGCTAAAATCCTTTTGAACTTTAGGGTTAATGATGAGACGCGCATAACATTCAAAACATCTGGATTCACTAATTGCGTGTTACTTTATACCTAGGAAAGCATAAACTCGATGCCTATTTGTCTAGGAACCTTAGTAAGTTCCATAGGACCTACTAATAAACCACTAGGATAGCCAAAGCAAAATAATAGCGCTACTGTCCAACCGCATTTTAAATCCTTATAAAAATATCTGGCATTATTTGCAAATGTATATTAAATGCCACGAATTAAAAAACACCAAATGCGCAATTGCCATGTTCTGTCAATATTATGACAAATATGAAAATACAAAGGATGATAATAGATGAGGATGTTTATTTAAGTTATCTCGTACCGAAGTTCGCTACGCGTCACTGTTACCTAAGCACTGAGTAATTATTATGAATAGCTGCCGATGAAAATATGACAACATACATGCTGCGATGGAAATTATAAGCAACGATTGTTTATCGAAAAAATCTTCACCTTGAATTGTTTTATGTACTTCTTGTAATATGTAGATTTTAATGCAATACATTTGTATGAAAATATTGTTTAACAGCTTATTCGATGCAAAGATAATTATCCGAGAATTGCCACCAGTAGGTAGTAGGTACCGTACACATCTGCTCCTACATGTGGCAACATGTAGAAGCAAAAGTATAAGGTACTCCTGTTACCCAACATTGAGTCGCACATTAGGGGAAGCCTAAGTTACAGCGGGCTACAAAAGGAATATTTGATCTTCAATTTGATCGGTAAGCACACTTCTTAGTAGCCATGGTACTACTCCATTCGTGCCGAATCCGGAGGGATAGTAAAGAGGAGTCGTTACTTCTCTCTTCCCTTCCATACCTTCTGTTTACTTCAGATATTTTTTTGAGTTCAATCGCAGATCGTGTATCTTTAATTCATTTGGCACTAAGTAATTAGCACCATTTTACGGGATTTTAAACGACTTTTGATCTAACGGTATATGTTTGTCGATTGCAGATGAAGGTGACAGAGATATATGACGTGACAGACGCCGACACTGACGCTGTGCAGTCCCCAATGGAGAGGGATGTCAACAAACAGTTGGAGTTCGACAACGACTGGAACGCTGAGTATATTGCTGACAACGGTGAGTAAAGTGCTGAATTATTACATGTAAGAATATCTACACTGCCTCCGAGGTCCAGTGGATAGCGTATGCGACTGCTTATCGGAGGTCCCGGGTTCGATTCCTGGGTCGGACAAAAGTGTTACTGGGTTTTTCCGAATTCTCAATAGCAGCACGGAGTCTGGTGATGTGCCCGGTAACGGCAATAGGCTCGCCCCCTATTACGTGGGACCTAAAAAAAATCATGGCGAAATGTGGGTGTAATATTTACATTTCTGCCTACCTTCTTGGGGATACAGGCGTGAGACTATAAATAAATAAAAATACATACATACATAGACTCACGCTTGTTTCCCCGAAGGGGTAGGCAGAGGCATATTAAACGCCCACTTTTCGCCAGTGTTTTGATCCCACGTAATAGGTGGCGAGCCTATTGCCGCTTATCGGGATATTTTGTTTGCCGTCGCCTCGTCCGTTGATCGGCAGGTGCACCACTTGCAGGTGAGGTTGGTGCGGGAGTTGGGACCCTAAGTTCTTGGTGGAACCCTATGCAAATAAAAATAAAATAAGAATATCTACAATGCAGTAGTTTTGGTATAAAATACGGCATATCGCTATCCCTTTTGGGTTGTAGAGGTCAGACGGCAGTCGCTCTGTGGAAACGCTGATATTATAGCTGGTTGGACGTGTAAGTTTTGGAAGCAACCGGGATAACCTAGGACGATGATGATCTGCAGTGGAGTAGTCCTGATTTCCTGAATCCCTTGAACAATATTGTGAGCTGATCTTAAATGAACAAGATTAGCGGGGTAAAACCTGCGGTCCATTAATTACGACACAAGATTTTCATGATTTCTGACACGGACACCACGTCCTCTAACCCCTCATTCATCATAAAATGTTAAACATCATTGACCCCCAACCACAGAAAAGATTAATTTCTGTGTCCTATCGTTCGTGGATGGCCACGTATGAGGGTTTCGTCAATGCTAACTGCCGTGCATAACCCCTTTAGTTAGTCGGCCAGCCGGGAGTCAAAGTCCTTGCCAGAGCATATACCTTTATACAGTAACTTATAACAATATTGAAACTAATAGCTGGTATATGCACTGAATCGTCTAGAAAACAGCTACCATCTCACAGATTATTGACGTAAAGTAAAGGCGTATAAGACTTTCCACTGCTGGACTAGGCCTCTCCTTTCAAAGGAGAGGCCTAGTCCAGCAGTGGACTGTTAAGGGCTGATGATCATGACTAAAAGTTATTTGTCAATAAGGACTATGAGGTATTTTCGGAATTTGATCCCTTTAAGTCCTCTCTCCACTAGTCTACTTCGTTCAAAAATAATCACACGAATTTTTACTCTTTCAGACGATCTAGACATGGAAGCTATGGACGACGATGCTTTGGCCGACAGAAATATATTTTCCGACCCCGAGAGCGAATGGAATATCCACCGGTCAAACTCCGCCTCTGAAAGTGATGGAGACCAACCGGAATCAGATCGGAGAGGACCCTATATCGAGTTAGCCTAGGCCAAATGCAGTTTGACCGACGCAAGCTAAGTCGGTCTATCCCATTATTTAATACTAAGCTACATTTGTTAATAAAATAGAAAATAAAAAAAAGATTTCATAGATACGAAGAGTCTGTCATTCAAGGAAATTTTGGCGCGCTGACTTGTCTATGCGTGCGTTTAGTGAAGGACGTAGTAAAATCGACTAAAAGTCAAAATTTCTAGTCGATCAAATCTAGAAAGGACATTTTATTGTTATGATAAGTTTGAATTAAGGAACCTACAGAATGCTGTATTTAGTAAATATGTAACTTCCATCAAGTCGATAATTTTTGGATTAGATCGAATTGAAATTTTGGCATGTACTACCAATATAATAGAAACATCACCAGCCTGTCTACCTTTGATCAAGTATAAAAGAGTGCTTCAAGTAAAATACAGCACGCTCTATATTGCCAGTGAACCAACCTTATATCTCGGATAAAAAATGCGCTTGATCACTCACAGTAAATAGAAAGAGAAGCCACTTTTGTATACAGGATGTTGAAATGCATTTGCTAAGTATTTTCAGGGGTGAATATACTACTATGACTGAATACAAATACATGAAAAAACAAGTTACACAAACTTAATTCATGGTTTAAAATTCAGCTCAGTGTATTGACCCCTGCCGTCGCTCAGCTGATCGCCACGAGCTCGCATTGTAGTTATCTAACACATACAAGCACACCTACCATGCAGTTTTATCCTGCACCAGTAAACAGTATATTCTGATTTACTATTGAAGTAAAATTTAATGAAAATAGAGTATTATACTATCGCACACTGTTTAAAATAATTTTAGGTGAATAATATTATCTATATTGTATTACTAAAATATTTTGCAAAAGCAGATCAACACCTTGTATATGTGTAAGTGAATGAAATGTTAGTTATCCGTAGCGTGCTATGACGCGTTTCGTTCGGTGAGTGATCATCCCGTTTTCTGACTTCTTTATCCCGCTGATCCTCCTATTCCTTTCCCATCCAGGTTGGCAAAGCACTCGTCCCTCGGGGGTTGCTTGTCTATAGGAAGCGGCAGTAATCGCTTACCATCAGGCGAAACATCTGCTCGCTTGCCTACAACCACTTAAAAAAAAAGAAGGGATATCTTTTACTTGATCTGTGGCTATTGCAGACAGGTTTGGATTTGGAATCATCTTAGAAATCGAGTTAGGTATTAAAACTATTTTTGTACACTACATTATTTCGTTCTCCGACATGACATGAAATTATTTTAGATATCAAATATTTGCGGTTAGAGGCTATATTTTTAATCTAGATCATAAACATCGTTGTTGTGGATTTAAGCTCTTCTATGTTTAGATTTGTAAATATTAGAGCTTACGAAGGTAGTCAGAGTTTTATCAAATTTAGTTTTTTTGGTTTTATTCCACACAGATATGTCAAGTAGGTATACTTAAGCTAAGCTTTATTTATATGGCTGATGTATATTTTGATATTTATTGATATTAAGGTGTAAAAAATTGTTCTCGGATTTTGATATTTCTCAGTGCATAAGTAGGTAGTTTGATAAAATGTTACATGAAGTTTTTAAATTCACAACTTCGATTCGTATAACAATATCTTGTAGCTCAAGTGATATTTACGATTTTGATATGAAATGAATAATTTCTCTCTTACTTCGGATATGCGCTATTTTCAGGTTTTTATAAAATTATAACGATATATAGAACGTCTTCAACTTTTTAACAAACTATACAATAAATATATAGTAAGGATATACATACATGCATACTGTCTTTATTTATTTAGAGATTAAATTCAGCCAACACAAGTTTAAGCATTTTAGTCGACTTCTAATCGCATAATCGATTAACCGAATTTAGTCAACTATTCTACTTCAAGTTGCATTTATAAATAATTAGGTACAACATTGTAAAGAATACAATCATTACTTAGATACTGCTTCTTTCACCTAGTAACAACTTGATAACAGTTAATACGACACAGTCAACGTTCAATTTATCTTTATTAGCTAAACCAGATATGATACAGTTAACACGAATTTAATGCGTGATTTTGTAAAACCTCGAAATTATTTACTGGACTAGCTCAAACCTATTTAGCCCGCGAGCAATTTAACTTAAATAACTAGATAGCCTATAAATCACTTCTATTCTTGAGCACCTAACAATATATTTATGGTCGAAAAATTATAAATTCAGAAGATATCCAGAAGAAAACTTAAAAAATTAAATCCTGCGTCGTATAAAAACATGAAAATGTACAGGCCTTGTAGACAAGCGGCATTCGATTAGCGATATCGCTATTCGCTAAGTGCGAAAATGTATGGAACTGACATAGGATTTCGATATGTCACGTGGTCAACGAAGGAATTGCTTGTTACCATGGCAACCAAGCGTTAGCGAAAGTAGAAATGAGTAGCGAATGCCGCTTGTCTACGCCCTCTGAAATGACTGCGTCTATCCGAAGTACTGATCTCGATACAATGCAAATATAGATATTGAAAAGAATTTATGAGAAAAAATTAATATAATATTCATTTAGCTGATATTTTGATGTAAGTAACTAGGTATTACGCGCTGAAAGCTATACAGGAATCTATTCTAGTTTTCCTCAATAACCATATTGTTGTATAGAACTCAGGGTTAGTACTAACAAGGTATTTTAAAAGTACGTTGGCCCGTCTACAATATAATATGTAAGTATATTAGCCATTCGTAACCGTTATTAATTGATTTGTTGTATGGAGGAATAAGGTGTGGGCACTCCTCCAACTAGAGGGAGGATCCTCTGATCCGGCTAGGTGATCGTGCCTAGTGGACTGTAGTCCGACAGAAGTACTTGAGAACTTGTATATACAGGGTGTCACAAGACTTGATAAGACCCATCACCAAGCCGAAGTCTACTCGTTGTGGACATCATACCTAGTCATACTAAGCAAAAATAAAACTTGGGAAATGACATTTTATTTCAATTGGACACATTTTTAAACCGCAAAAAAATACGCGCGTGCAATTTTCGAAACACCTACTTATCCATGTGTGCATAGGACATCCATAGAACAGGTTGGTGCGGTAAATGCATCGATTTTGTGCGTAATTTCAAAAGTTGTTTAGTAACTTTGAGCCTCAATATCTCCTGAACCAGTAATTTCCCAGGTATGGTGCCGAAGTAAAAAATGTTCGTAATGATTAGTACAATATAGGGTTTCAGTTTTCGTTAAGGGTCTTTTTACACCCTGTATAGTAATCGTGTGCGTGAACTTTGTTTGCGCGATGCAGGATGTAGTTCCGACTTGTCCATTAGATGTCACCAGTTTATTGTCTTCGCCGTTGTACGATAGATGGCATCAGTGGTATGCAGTTCGAACTGTAGGTACTTGATACTCAGGCCAACGATTTTCAGATCAATACAACCTTCTCTGAGTCAATTTATTTGAACCGCCATAATGGAAAAGCATAAATTAAAGTACTTGGCACTACATCAATAAACATTACTTTTCATAATAAAATATACTATCATATCAGTGTTAATAAAACATCGTATTATTAGGTGACGGTGCACATACGTTAGATTTATTTATTTAAAGATAATTTATGTTGTGATGAATGAGAAAATAGTAAAATAAAATTAAAAATTTTAATACAAATTACTAAAATTAAAAAAAAGATAAGAAAATAGGCGTAAGTAGTTTTTGGCAAACAGCTTTGGGCAAACCTTTGTGCAGCTTTGCTATAAACTACTTACAGACCTACATGAAAAAAAAAAAGTTTTATTATTTTTCAATTTATCACAGAAAGTAACTCGTATGTGATATATATAAATATAAAAAGTTATTATCGGTGTATAAGAATTAGTTAAACATTTAATTTAGTTGTTACTATTGTCTGTATATTTCTTATAAAATAAAACTGTGTTCCCTTACCAAAATCACGCTCTCTTAGAGACTAAACAAAATGTTAAGTTTTAATATTCTAAAGATTTTTCATTGTATTTCGATTAACAATTTATATGTTACCAAGAGTTACCATGTACCTTTGATTTCTTTATAATATTTATATTTGGATTTTTCTCATTAAAAACAAACAGGGTTTCTTGCAAAGAGCTATTGCTCGTAAGACAGGTTAGGCATAAAAGTGATGTCAAATTAAGGGTCTGAGAAGAGCTTCTCAAATAATAAATCTTGTATATTAAGTAGAAATTGTATGCTTTCCACATATAATTACTATGAGAGGCTATTTTAGACGTTAATTTTTGTCGGTGTGTACAGTCTAACAACTGCCCGCTAGACCACCATAAGGGCGAGAATCGCTCAGCTAGACATCGTGGCTTCCAGTGCTACTTTACACGCACATTGACACTCGTATACAAAACCAGTTTCTAGTGTGCCTCGACTCTATGAGCGAGCCAAGGTATTTTTTTTAAACTGGTCCAGCGCCGACTTGTTTGATTGTACTTTTATCCTAAATGTTCTTGTGGCTCAGATTCTGAGAGGTACGTCCAGCACTGGACTGCTAAAGACTGTAAGAAGAAGAAAAAGAAAAGTGTATTTTTTATTGGGCTGACTGTTATACACAATACTTTTTCGCTAAAGATATACAAATAATCAAATTCATTCAAATTCCGTATTTGAATTTTAACGGCAATTCTTTGCACGATATTTAAACTGTAACTTATGATGACCGTAATGATTACAACGATGTGTGACCTAACTATGTACAAATAGGACACATATTTGAAAAGCAACATTTATAAGTAAGCTGTAATTGTCTCCGAATTGGCAATACATACAAGGAATATTATTAATTGTTATACATGTTATCAAAGTGTAGAATAAGAAAAATTATACGTTAGTAAGTTGCTTAGAATATTCTACAAGTACCTAATCGCCGAAAACATAATATCTGATTTAAAATATTAGGGTTTGGTCATTTGATTAATTCTTGCAGTTTTGATACGAATTGATGACTCATAAAAACCGTATACGTAGGTACAGGTTAATTTAGATACATACATACATAGACTCACGCCTGTTTCCCGGGGGGGTAGGCAGAGAGTACGGAACGCCATTTGCAACGATCCTGACATACTTATCTCTCTTGCTTCATTCATTCCATTCATGCATGCTCTTCTGTTTAGGGTGCAGATTTAGGTATTTATTAGAAATTACAACGAAACTTAAAAAAATGTGTTCTTAGTAAATACATTATTTGAATAATGTATGTTTGAATAAATTTATTAAATTTTAAATTCTTGTTAAATTGACTATTGCGTAACGATTCGCCAATAGGTGAGTGCGTCCTCTGCTATCTCTAAGAGATACTGTGGTCACAGTTGCAGTTTACTGAGGACTTAGAATTTTGCACAAAAATCAGATATTTGATTTTCGACGATATTCATATTTTAGCGGTTTTATACGACTGTCACAAATATTTTTAATAAAAAAATGCATATAAATGTTTTGATCGTTTCATTCCTGTCGAAATATCTGCCCTTACCTTCTTTCATATTTATTTATTTATTTTCAGCCTCTAGCGTCTCATTGCAGGGCTCCCTCTCCTTTTCCCACAGACCTCTAGGTACTATGTGCCAGCACTGGCCAGTCATTCATATACGAGTCCAGTTCGTCCCCCTATCGTCGTCTCAGCCTTCCACGTTGTAGCCTATCATCTTCGGGGACCCAACTAGTGGCAATTTTGGCCGCTCAAAGCTCTTCCGGCATGCGGTAAACGTGGCCTGCCGAGTCCCATTTGAGTTTGCAAGCTTAAGCTTTCGTTCATATTTAAACACATAAATAAAATTGGAGTGTATGTTTGTAATATTAAAATAACTGCTTTTTACTAAATGCATATGGATGTATACACGGTAGGTACATATACCGATTTTTTTTTTGTCTGTGTCTGTTTGTTCTCGCTAATCTCTGGAACGGCTGCACCGACTTTGAAGAGACTTTCAGTGGCGGATAGCTGACGTACCAAGGAATAACTTACGCTATAAATTAACCGGGTACGCGAAGAAGTTCCCTCAGGACGCGGGTGAAACCGCGGGAAACAGCTAGTTTAAGTAATAAATCGTCACTACTAAATTAAAAGGATGGAGGTCGATCAGGGTAAATTAGCGACTATGTAAATCTATCGAAAACAAGTTGTGATTAAGTGATTATCATACCGCTTGGTTTCCTTCGTCATCAGCCTTTCACAGTCCACTGCTGGACTGCCTCTCCCTTGAAAGGAGGAATTGGCCTACTATACCTCGCTGGCCAAACGTGTTAGTATAGGGTTTGTATCAAATTTTCCTTCTCTTACAGTTCTGTTCTCTGCATAATATACCCCCTCTGTCGGCTCTTACGACACCCATGGGATGATATGGGGTAGTGACATTCTGTATTCTTAATCCGTCACCACACGGTAAGGTTTCCTTATACTCATCAATATGAGTAACGAAATTACAGACTTCTCGATGTCATGAATTTCTTTGACAATTGCTAAAAGTATCCAGTACTTTCAGATACCAACATTTTTAAATGCCTAACTACCCTCAAATCCTCAAACTGACGGGTATAAAAAAAATATCAGCAGGCAATCTCTAAGGGAAAGCCGACTATCTGGTCAAACTTAACACCTCGCCCAAACAGACATATTTTCTCGGCTGGATTGGTCTTTTGTAGGTTCTGGTTTACTGTAATCAGTATTTTAATAAATTATAATACATTAGTAAGTGAGAATATGCGTTCAGTTTCAGGAACCGGCAAGAAACGAATCTTGATTCGGTTCTTGTCATCGGTAAAATTAACATTCAAATTAGGAACAATAAAATCTACAAATCGATCCGTCCGGTCAGCAAAATGCCTTACTTACCCTGTTTAGGGTTGTAACGAAACATCGCCTCCGCCTCCGTTACTGCGGAAGTTCCACAAGAAATCGTATCTGACTCCGTGAAATATTTGCGGAATTTTAACGGAGGTTGATTTACGTCATAAATTAATAACCATTGAACAATAACCATCAATTACTCATTTTTCCACATCAACTTTAACCACCGCCTCCGTCTCCGTTAATTTCCACGGAAGCGAAACTCGTCGCCTCCGCATCCGCTAAGAAGGCCTCCGTTACCACACTTATCCTATTTAGTACTGGAATAAATGCGGTCACATTATTAAAGATTCGTTTTTTGCAGAACGCCGCAATAAACTGAGTGAAATCGGACTCAAGCATTGATCTCTTTTTCTTTTAAAACCCTTCTGGCGTGAAAGGTATTTTCTTATAGTGTCCCGGTTGCGAGATCACCGCGAGTGACCATGGCAAATTAAGTACCTACCTACCAAGAGTGAATCCCCGGCCACACCTTTAGTTCCAAAGTGAAAATACTACGCCACGGGCGTTGTATTTTCAGTATTAATTTCGGTACCTGAGGAGACTTCACAAACGTTTAATCAGCGGGCAAAAACACCCAGATCCGAAACAGCAATTTTTAAACCACGCGCAGTCGGTGCAGCGATGTCCCATTTTATTAATTTCACAACCCTCGACGCATTCCCGACCCGACAAGGCATACGACTATATCATATAGTCACTATACAGAGTGTAAAAGACCCTTAACGAAAACTGAAATCCCATGTTGTACCAATCACTTCGAACATTTTTTACTTCGGCACCATACCTGGGAAATTACTGGTTCACGAGATATTGAGGCTCAAAATTAGTATGGATTTTTTCTAATTAGGTACAAAATCGATGCATTTACCCCGCCAATATTTTCCTTAGATGCCCTATAACCCCATGGATAAGTAGGTATTTCGAGCATTGCTCGCGCGCGCTTTTAATTGCGGTTTAAAAATGTGAAAACTTGAAAAAAAAATCGTTTACCAGGTAGGTATTATTTTTGGTTAGTATGACTTGGTATGATGTCCACAACGAGTAGACTTCGGCTTGGTGATGGGTCTTGTGACACCCTGTATGCACAGGGTGTACCTACTGTTCGTGCATTTTCATTAGGAAGTCATCCGACTTTTTAATGAAAATCGAGATGAAATTGAGAAATGGATTTTGCAATCAATTTTGGTAAACCGGTGGAAATTTGATTATTTGTATAACACTGTGGTATAGCAACATTTTTAGGCTTTTAGGGGTCTGATCAAGTAAGAGACGGTAGATACTGCACGCTCAATATTGCGAGTGAAGTCAGAAATATGATGTCAATACGTACATTTATAGCACAGCATGGAGCACGACGAGGCTTCTCCCTTACAGATCTTGACCCGCGGGAGCGTGTTAGCCAAGTTCAAGCAAGTTAACTGGTGACGCAGCCGTGTGCGTCAAGATGGCGGCAACAAATCTCCGATTGAAAATTTAGCATAATACGGGTTTGTTTGACGGTTATGTGAATGGACTAGGAGTATAGCTAGGTGCTATAACTGCCTAGGTATATAGATATAACGAGGTTTTATGTGTAAAACGTAAATGAATCCGACTCGTTTGGATCAAAAAAATGGTTCGGCGTTACACCGAAACCGTATGTTCCTAGTCGATTTGGAGAAGGATTACATATGTAGGTAGGTACTAATTGTACCCGGAACGAGACATTTGTATCTCTGAAGGTTACGGAAATACATCAAGATGTCCCACTTTGACTGTTAAAGTGGCAGGACCATCTAAAACCGCGACACAGGGCTAGGCAATTCACATCCGAGGACTTAGTACTACAAAATATGTACGTGTTTATAGTACCTACTCAATTTTCAATACACTTGGCAGTGCCATATTAAAGTTGTGTGATTAAAACATTGGTCCCACCAATTTGATGTTTAATTTTATCACTGAATTCGTAATAAAAATATCGTTAGAAATCGTGCAAAACCAAATGTGGAACCGTAGTAAAGTACAGTACTCGCCAAACTTTATGGCCGCTCCGAACATAGCCGCATTGCGCTGCGCAGAACCACAGAATAAAGAATAGTACTAACGTAGCAGAACACAAAATCAGGTATCAGCGGGACGTACGCGGGGCGTGGAGGCAGGGCACGCCCGCGCTGTCTTCCACCCGCTAGCGTCGCGTCCTCGCCTCCCGCGCGTTAGTGTGAGTGTGCTACGTTCGTACACGACTCACATAATCGTTGAGCTCTGACAGTATCGTCGCGTTTAAAATAGTTTCGTAGTGTTACTTCTTTATTGTTTCTCGTTGCTATCGTTGTTTCTTGTTGTTATTTGTACTGATATAGTTAACATTGTCATTGATCATGCCTTGCGGTCGTTTTAATGTTTTACGTCGCCAAACACGAAAAATAGTGTATGACGTAGGTAGTAACGTTTATGAAGAAGGAAAGAAGTCTAGGCTTAAAAGTCCCTTCACCTAACTGAATTTATATTACTCGAATTTGATTGAATATGTAATTAAACAATATAATATAGCTAATCTAACAACGTAACTGAAGAGTTTAATTTTTAATAATTACAAATATATTTTCTTGGTTATGACATGTCCACCCGACTGTACCATGCGCAAGTTCGTACCGATGGCTACATTCAGAGCGGCCATAAAGATTGGCGAGTACTGTACTTGAACGCGTGTAATTTTCAGACTCATAAACAACTCATAAACTAACTACATCAAAGTTAACTGTCATTCATCGTTATCATTATCTAGTAAGTACACATAGTACAAGCTCTGCTTAGTTTGGGATTAGATGGTGTTGTGTGAATGTGGTAGAATATATTATTATAATTATATTATCTTGCCCCCTCCCTTCACCTTTAGAGGTACAAATATCGTTAAGGATACAAAAATAGAACATACGTTTAGGTATGTAGTATAACAAACCCGGTGTTGTGCTAAATTTAAAATCGGGGATTTGCACGGGCGGATTTCCCTATAGGCCAAGTAGGTCCGGGCCTAGGGCGGCAAAATGTAGGGCGCGGCAAAATTTGCTCGCTTTTTTTTTAGTAGTTGACTACGCGCCTTCATGTAATAACTTAAAAATGTGTTCTTATAGCATCCCGCAAAAAAAAACATGTACCTATGGCAATTACGATTATTAGAAGTGTTACTCATCCAACTAAATCTTTGCTAACTAGTTTATTTCATGGTCATTTTCGCTGCCACTGGGGGGTGGCAATCTTTCGTATGTCTAGAGCAGCCAACGCATCAAATCCGTCCCTAGGACTTACAAACTGTTAGCCCAGCGGAGAGACCGACGGACTGCTACGCAGAGGTCTCGGGTTCGAATCCACGGCGCGCACCAATGACTTTTCGAAGTTATGTGCGTATTAAATTGTTAGTTATCGCTTGCTAAACGGTGAAGGAAAACATCGTGAGGAAATCTGCATGTCTGAGAGTTCTCAATAATGTTCTCGAAAGACATGTGCAGTCTGCCAACCCGCATTTGCCCAGCGTGGTGTACTATGGGCTTACCCTTCTCATAGTGAGAAGAGGCCCGTGCCCAGCAGAGGGACGGTTTATATGTAGGGCCGATGATGATGACTTGATATACGATAAAAGCGCGTGAATATATTTAGGGTCTTAATTTTTTGGTGATGCTCATATATCTCCCTTGATGTTTACTTGATCTTTCAACGTTCGATCTCATAGGCATAAATAGAAATATTTTGAAGTTGCTAGTAATAATGCATTTGCTCGTTTTAAAAACAGTCATTAATAATGATGATGATATATCGATAACGGTGTCCATATATGTATAAAATGAAGTAGGTACTCCGAACTTTCTGTCTTTTTTTCTTTTTCGTATAAGTGTGTGGCCAACTCTGGTGTCGGTGTTTTCAGGCCACTTTAGGGCCTCCGAAATGGCCTAACGATTCTTGTCCTGAGACATTAAGAACAGAGACCTTGCTCTACGTGCTTTACGTGCTCTCCGAAGCACGGTAATCATCCTCTTAGCGTTATCCCAGTTTCAACCTGGGGTCCGCTTACTAGTATAACCGGATTTGGCTGAATATTAGCTTTTCCACAGAGCGACTGCCTGTCTGACCGCCGCAACCCGAAGGGACAGCGATATTCCATGGTTTAGACTAGTGTCAGTTGACTAAGAAGGTACTGACGCCCTGAAACAACTGTCAAAGATCTTCATGACAACCGGGACCGACGGCTTAACGTGCTCTCCGAGGCACGGGACAAGCGATAATTAATAATTCTATACGCACATAACTCCGAAAAGTCATTGGTGCGCGCCGTGGAATCGAAACCGATACTCTCTGCATGGCAGTCTGTTGGTCTCTCCACTCAGCTATCGCTGCCTGCTTCCGAAGCACGGTAATGCTCTGATGTAAATGCCACACGCGGTCACCCATCCAAATGGCGACCTGTGCACGCGTTGCTTAACTTTGCCGATCTACTACAAACGGCAAGCCAAGTCTCACTATGAGCGCTGCATATGTACTACATATGTCTCTATGAACGCGATAATCTCAAGTACCAAGCTTCTCTTGTACGGTTTTCACATGTATAGTTGGTGCCACGAGAAGATAGACTTTTTGTAAACAAACATTCGGGGCTTCACAAACTTTGTGTTTTAGATTTTATACTTTTTGAACGGTCGAATGTTCATAAATTTGCCGATTTTTTTGTCGTTTTACACGTAATTTGTTCTGTTAATTATGAATAATAGAGTACCATGTATGTAAATGATAGAGTGTATCTACATACATGTTACTTTAAATGTTACTCTATTATTGACATGTTTTTTTTATAAATCATAGACATAAAATAAAAGTAGTCTACCTATCCTAAAATATTAAAATATTGACCAACAATGAATAATATTAGAGATAACTAGCTAGTACATTGCATAAAAAATTCTAGGCATGGAGATTTTACTTTGTCTGTGAATGAAATCGTCAGAATGAACTTAAACAAAATCCATTAAAAGTTACGGTTCTCTGAAAACGCAATTTCTTTTTTAGGTGTAAATAATTTTCTGCGCGACTAATAGGTAGCTTGCCATTTGCTATTCTGCACCCGCTTTTTCGAGATACCGGTAGCGGGAAGAGCGTTGCGATCCTATAAACTTGTATTTAACTTTACATTAACCCCTTCCTGATAACTAAAAAAATATATTTTGTCCTCTGATAAATGCATGTTAAGCCCAAGAATATAATATTTCAATAAACTAAGGCCAAATGTTGACATTCTAGACGTCAGTACCTCCCCCCCGTGGGATCTTCACCTTGTCGTGGTGGGGGGGCTCAGTAACCGTGGGTTAGAAGCCACCCACGGTGAAGCTAAGCGGGATCCCGGGAGGGGACGCTCCACGTGGGCTTGGTAGAGGCCTGCGTAGGATGCGTCCCATGGTGCGGTTTCGGGGGACAGTTCTGTCTGTCCCTCGCAGTCGGGTGCGGTCGCGGGAGGAGAGGCGTGTGGGTGTTGCGTTGCCCCGCGCCCTATCTCCCGCTACCAAATGGGGGCGCACCATCGTTGCGTCGCGGTGGGGCCGCAGAGGAAGAGGAGATGCGGTGTTGCGTTGCCGTCCTCCCTATCCTCTGCGGCCGCTAGGTGTTTTGGCGGCGGAGCCCAACACCTTCATCCGCCGCCAAGGGGGTTTCGTTCGGGGCCCGCCTGACCATCTGGCGGGCCAATACCCGTCGGGGGGTAGCGAGGAATGCTTTAGTGAAACCCTACCCTCCGACACATGGGTACATGAGGAGCACGGGTTGGTTTATAAAAAAAAAAAAAAAGGCGTCAGTACCTCAAAACATCAAAAGATCCTATTGACAGCGCATGATATCGATAAAAACCCGATCCACTGACATATTAGTTTCCAATGACACGTATCTATGTACCCAAAGCTAGGACCAAGAATCATCAAAACCACAGAAGAATAACTGAAGCATGGAAGGAACGATATTTTTAAGAACAAATTGAATATAGCTACACTCTTCACTCATATGATAAATTAGAGTTGCCAGAAGAAGATGGCACTATGTTTGTCAGTTAGGGCTAAGGACAATTTGAACACAAATATCGTAACTTTTTAATTTAATAGTGACTGAGCAAATCCGCTATCGATATCGATTAAAGTTTCAATATAGGTTCAAAATCAAACGGACTTGTAAAGTATATTATTTATATGTTATACATTTTAAATTCCGTAACTTTATGTCCACAGCAGTCAGAACGCTAGTTGATGGACAGTCTTTAAATAATTATTACACAAACTTGCATTTTTAAACTGAACTTATATATTTTTGTTTCAAATGGGTACCCAGTAGCACATAATCTTTCGAGGCGTTATTTTCTAATTTTCATGGTATTTTTCTTTACGCATCAACAGCCTTTTCAAGTCCACTGCTGGTCTTTAACCTTCCGTGGTGGAGGTTTGGCGTACTATAATACCACACTAGCCAGACGTATTCGTATAGGGTTTTATTTCGAGATTTCCTTCTCTTGTTTCTCTTAGTCGCCTCATACGACACCCTCGGCATAAATGGTTATTTATAGTTAGTTTTTCAGCTGTAATGAAAGCTGTAAGTGGGATTAATAAATATTAAATAAATAAATCATCACCCCCTACTCTCTCTCTAATCTCAATAACATATTTTTATTAGATAAAGCAAATAATTAAGATAAAAGCAAAACTCATAGCTTAAGCATTAGGATAACTGAGAATGGCATATCCAAATTAATTCTTTACAAGGATAGGAGATAGTTGACATGGATTTTATCAAGCAAAAAACATAAAAATTTACTTAAAATAGATAAATCAGACAAAACCTTGAATAGTGCCCAAAGGTTTGTGATTAACAATAATCACTTTATTCAAATTTTCTCATTACATAGTGTAGGTAATACAAATCTATGTGTAAAAAATGTATGTGCGGGATCGGACACTTTTCGATCATACATGTGACACACAGAATATTTAGAGAGAAAAAAAATTGTGGCTAGACTAGCCCTTCGATTTTATCTTGGGATCGGCACATTATTAGTCCACTAGTCGAACAAGAACAACCAAGTTTTGGTCTCTGGGTAGATGACATTTAACAAAATTTCTTTCAAATGAAGATTCCCTTATTTTGATGCATATCCACTCAGTAGTCGTGACTATGAAAGCAGACAATTCTTATCAAACCTTCAAATTACTGTCCTTTAAATATTACTGTCTTTGTAAAGAAAGATCAGATTTTTTCTATAGGTGCATAATTTTTTTTTGTAATATGATGGATTCTAACAAGCTTCGGAATTCATTACTGTTGCTGATAGTTTAAATAATAGCAAGTAATTATTTAAGCACTCACACTGATATGTTTAGAAGGGAGGAGCCATCTGTCATTACTATAAAAACATTCCGCAGTAAAATGCTTGGAACAAATTCTATGGTGCTTTCTAGGCACCCGATTTTCTCCACGACATACTGCAGCTATCCACTTATTTTATAAATCTTTATCACGTGCACATATAATCTAAAAAATAACGAGGTAAAAATATACGGTGGATAGACATATCGATAAGATTTTTTACAACACTTGAAAAGTCGATATAAATATTATACGACTAAATTCAAAATCATGATAGAACTGTTATAAAAGAAAAAATCACTAAGGTTATATAATTTGATGGCATAATATTGTCTAAATTGTATCTTACACGTCAGTTGACTGTGTTCAATTTGAGAGTACTAGGACGGTCTCTATGTATATTATCCAATCTCTTTGATCAAAACCCAGAGTAAAGTAACTTGTATGTACCGTTGCGCTCATTGGATTTGACATTATTTGTTTTTGACAGAACTATCGCTAAGTCAAAGTCACATAATAGAAATTATTTGTTTACAAAAAGTCTATGCTGAAGTCTATGTTCTCGTGGCACGGAGTATAGAAAGTTTTATTTCTGAAGAAGGTTTAGAATTCAGGTGTATGTATGAGATTCAAACGGGCATAACTCGAATAAAAAAAGAAATAGTACGACCACTTAGATGTGATGTGAAGGATGTCAATGAATACAGATTTACATAGAAGCGCGGATTTCTTGTGGCGATTCCAAATGGGGACTGGTTCTAGTCTAGTTCGTAGTAGGCGCCGTTGGCGGCGCTGACGTCGTTCTCCTTCTCTCTTGCTCTCGTAGTTAAGATACACAGGAGGAACGTTCGTCTCTCTTGCTCTCGTAGAGACAGCTGTCACAGCGCGACTGCCACGCTGCCAAGCGGCAATTTGGATCACAGAAAGTTTGTCTTCACAGGAAATGCGCCCCTTTGTAAATATCTGAGCTCTTTGACTATGTGGAACTATGATGGCAAGTTGACCGTGTATGTGGGCAGAAAAGCTTGTAATTTGAAAATTTTTGAAAACTTGAGTCTTGGATGGGCGTTTTTTGTGTTTATGATCTGTTTTTTAATCGTTTAGAACAATAAAAATATATTGATATTTTTTACCAATTTTATATGGTTCAAAAGATATTTTGCACAGCACTATGTATAATAGTACTACTAGTATATCTGTATAATCTATGAACAGTACATTCAATTCTCTGTGATCAAGGTCATGTCACAATGTAACCGTACACAATTAAATACGTGTTAAAATATCGGTACTTGAGCTATTTTTGTCTCTTTCTGGCTCACTTTAATCTGTAGGTGCAAAAGTGATAGCGTTGTACTCCAGTTATCTTTTCAATTTAGAACTCTGTTACTTTGCTTGAAGTGAAATGAAAGCTAATGGCTGCTGTACTCTAATCACGAAACAGCTGATATGCGTCTTATAGTTTTCCTTGAAAAATAGTGTTTTATTGGAATTAATCGCTTAAAATTGTTTAGATGATACGTAATTCGTGCAACAATTGTGTGTGGATATCAGGGTTAGTGTACTTCTGTTGTAAAATCGATTTCCTAGGTGATCTGTTGTGGGTTTTCAACGTTGCTGCTTTTTCAGATGTCACTGACCATACAGCAAATTATTTTGGATGCAAAACGACTAGCTGGCCGTTTGAAAGAGCGTGAAACTGAAGCTGATGCTCTGCTGACTGAAACTCAGACAGCTTACAGACACATACATACGATGAAACAGGTAGGTTATTGGCATGAGCTATGGCCCCATCGTTGTTACGCTAACTGTCGTGCGACCAACAAATCTGTGGCTAATTAGTTCGAACCTACTTTACAAATGACTACAAAGCTCAACATTTTGTGAATTTCAGGCACTTTTTAGATCTTAATGTTTATATGATATGACCTTGCAGTTTGTTGCTATTACATGTTGTGTAAACAGACAAAGATTTCACAATTTTTATGTTTTGATTCGCCATCCATAAAATACGGTTTGGTAAGGCAAGGTTTACAGTATCTAAGGTTTTGTTTATGGGCTGGGTGCACTTCACCATGGAGTGTTGTTCTGATGGCTGTGTGGGCGAAATATGATGTCACTTTATATTAGCCTTATATTAATTATTTTATTTTATTAAAGTAGGTACAAAATTTGTAACAAAGCACTGTAACTCTCATTGAGTAATCAGCAAAGGATGGTGACTGCTGTAGTTGATAAAGATATTTTTAAACGACAGTTACTTTGTTGAAAATGCTGCATGTTGATTCAAAAGTAATGCATGGTATGCTATGCAGCCCTTCAAAATGACATATGGTAGTAGTGACCAGCAGAAGCAACCTAACTTGTATTCAGATTTGTGTATCATGAGATACACTAATCGGAACACAAGAGGCATGAGCCTCTATGCCGAACTGGACCTATGTGCGGTTATATGTTGTTATTTTTTTTAAGCGTAGTTGAGAGATAAAAATATCTGGCATTTCCTACATGTAAATTAATAGTAGCTGAGGGCTTGCAGTTGCATTCAATATATATATTTTGCATTACATGCTTTCCAAATGTGTGTTCTTCCTTAAGTAGCACTGGCTCAGTCAGTATGTTGTAAAGTTGTAAACAATAAGTAACAAACACCACGATATGTATAATACCTATGTTTAGAAAATTTATTTATAGAATGAGGAAGGACAAATATTTAAAGATGCAGTAATGTATAATGATTATTTATTGCTTAAATATTGTATGACAATCCTTCTACAGTATTGTAGACATACAGACTTATGTATTTGGTGATATATGAACCTTGAAAAAAATTTAGTTGTTTTTATTTGGGCTATCCAGATATAATGGCGCAGTCCTTCAGATAGGATAGCAATTAGAGGTCTGCGGCAGCCTTGATCTTGACAGAAGTATAATCTTTTCTGAGGTTGTTTTACAAAATACATTGTAATTATCAAGTCATACCTGTAGCATCGGTGTATGATAGGTTTCATATCTGCTTGAATGCCATAATATAATAAAATTTTAATTGTGCCGGGTATTTTACCAGGCGCAATTTATATTTAATCTATTTTGGCTTACACTGATCAGTGCACATTCAACACATAAAGGCAATATATTTATTTCAGAAAAAAAAAGAACTAAAATGCCTCTTAAAGATTACATTTGTAATTAACTAATCATAATAATTTGTAAATAACTAATGTATGTGGTAAGAAGTAGACTAGCTTCTAGCAGTTGGATACTCCTAAGAGTTATTAAAAATTTACAGTACAAGGAAGAAGTGGACACTCTCAACGAGGCATCCCGGGAACGGCCCAGAGGAGCCTTGATTGCCAGCATTGAGCGTGAGTCGCGATTGATGAGAGACGTCCAACGTGAGAACGGGGAGCTCCGAGCAGCCCTGGAAGACCACAGGCGAGCACTGGAACTGATCATGTCCAAGTATCGTCAGCACACCGAGAAGAGAATATGGGAGTCTCGGATAGATTTCACAAATGCTATAAATGAGAAACAGCAGGAAGTGAGTTCTCTTTCTCTATAACATTATTAAATTGCCAAGAGTTTGATCAGTTCTGCAGTTTTTGTTACTGCATATTGTGTTTTTAATAACAAAATGCTTTCCAATTTATAGTTGATCCGACAACAAGCGGAGAGGATCAATGAGATGACGAGCATCATGTACAAAGCTGTGAATGTTGATGACAATGGTGATGCAAGGAAAGAGGAAGAACTTTACCAAAGGCTCATCACAGAAAATAAGGTATATTTATATTGTGCTTGTATGGGAGTCAGTAGTATTGAATATACCGACTCTGGTCTGTATATTAGTTAATATTCTGTTGATTTAGTTTGAATAAAAAGTGTACTCTTAGCTCCAAGCCAATGACATGGATGCTACCAGGGATAATATGAAGATGATGATGATGACTTATATTATGCTTGAAGTGCCATTTAATGATTCTATGCACCCAATGAAAAAAGTGTTTACAACAAGCAACTGATATTGATGGTAATGGTTTTCTACATGACTTTAGGAACATTATACCCTATTGCTGGCTAAGCATTTTTCCTACCACCATGAGAGGTCAGGGTCCATTTACGCCAACCTGTTCCAAATTTGATCAGAATACAGTGAAAATGAATAAATTCTTAAAGATTATGGTTTTGTTGCAATAGTATCCTAGTTTATTACATGACTTCTACATTTTGAGCTCTACAATATTCCAGGGCTTGCGAGAAATGCTGGACTTGTCTCGGAGGTACGGCTCGGACCGCGCGGTGGCGCCGCCGACGCAGGACAAGGACGTGCAGACGGACGGGCCGCCGCTCGCCGGCGCGTGACGGCCCGCGGCGCAGCCCTGCCGCCTCTGAACACTCGCAGGTACCACTCACCCTCCAAGCCGCACTCCCGGACCTACAGCACTCACCTCTACTCATAGTGTGTATATACTTACTTAAGTCTATGTAACTCATCATCCAAACCTATGGACTTGAATATCCTCAAATCTATGTACACTATTGACTTGTAAATTCGAAGAAGTTTCCACACCGGTGTGATTATGTATATGTACTGTAACCAGAGATCTGAGTCTCTTCGGTGGTATCCTACTTACCTGTTTTGAATACCCTCCCTGTCATTTTATTGAAGTAACTTTGTATAATGTTTGTTGGCTAGCTGTAATGCAATTGTACAATTGTAATGCACTCGCTGTGATAAGACTAGCAGGATATCATCCACTTACGACTAGTACTCACTGTCCAATTAGTGTGGTGCATCGATGGTTGAGATTGTGATGTGATTCTATGTCAGATGTGCAGGCAGGGTGTCAAGGTTTTGCTGACAACATCACCGTTCCAGTATACAACTTGTATTTTATCGTTACTCACAGATTTTGGATCTTAGGTCTTTTGACATTATGTACCGTTCAGATTCACATTTACTTTAAAAAATGTGAGTGTTACAAAATAGAAAATACAGTGAAGAATTACAACGTAGCTACGAAACGTTTGGTTTCTCTTTCGGTTGTATTTGATGTTAAATATTATAAATAGGAATATATTTAAATAATGTTTCAAGTTAGAGTTCATGTTATATCTATTTAATGATGAAATGTATCGTGTTCACGCAACGTCTCTAGTAATAATGCCATTGTGTGGAACCAAATCACTGTATGGCCGAAACTGTGATCTTTTAGTATTGTGCTGTTTAGTTAATATAGTTTCATTCATGTTGTGCTTGTCATCAGAGCAACACCTAGCCAGCTCTCAATATTTCATGTGCTTCAAGATCCAACAAATTCTGATGATCTGTTCATATTAGGTGTCTATTGTTTCAATTTTATATCCTTCATATTTACATCGGAGCTTGTATGATTGGAGTTGAATTTTAAACGTAACTTTATCATTTTGGAGATTATTCATGTTTTACTCTGCACATTATCTATTGTTAAAGCCCATGCTGTGTGGTGGTACACATATCTTTCCATCAAGGTGACTATGGCAGGCAATCAGTCGTCCAAGCATATTTCTAGAATGAAATTTATCTAAACCCACTAGCAAGGCCACCTTGGTGTTGAGGTCAGTGTACCACCGCATAGCAGGCGTTTTATTGTAAAATAATACTCAAAGTGTACCTACAGTAAATACGTTTAATCCTCGTAAATGTACTTTATTAAGCTTGATCTTAGATTTCTTGAAATACATTAGTTAATGATGTTGTAACATTAATTTAACCGTGCAGTAGTCCCGAGGCCTGCCTCTCTTGCAAGTTGCAGTAGTATTTAATGTTAACTGTCGCAGCGACCGTTAACACACTGTAATCACATTATGTACTAGTCAATTCATTTGCGGAGGTCAAGTACTGTAATTACACTTACATAGAATTATATATTTTATTTCACCTTGTTACTATAGTTTAAATATAAAATACATAAAATATAACCAGCGTTGTCTGTGCATGTGTGATTGTTGTGCGTGCATAGCGCGTTAGTTTACATTAGTAAAGTATTTCACTAAAATATGCAATATTTTTTCATGTAATTTAGCGGGATCAGCTTTGAGTGTTAGCATAATGGTAGTAAAAAAAACGTTGTAGACGATTCTTTCTAGGAAAATTTGAAAATTCTCTAAAATTCCTGAAGGATTATGCATTACGAATTGTTACGCGTAAGTGAACTCTATTGACTTCATAAAAGATAAATATATACATATAGTACTATATAGTGGTAGTCCCGCTTATCTTGCATTTAATCAATAATCATCACATAAATATGTATATGCTTTTAGGTGAAGGATGAGGTTCTGAAAATGGGCTCATTAATAGTCTTATTGAGGAGAGGTGTCATAGATTGGTCCGCGACCCTCTATATGAATCTATTGCAATAAGTCTGTTAAAGAGCCCATCCAAAGGCCTAAGTCTTTCACCGTTTTTACAGACGTTAACTTCCCTGTCCAGTACAATTGCCATTCAGATAGCAGTTGTGCCTGTATCCATTTTATTATTTCTGTAATAGGAATTGAATTGAACCTCTTTAGTTATTAAAATATATACCGAAATAAATGTTGAATTACCTTTTACTCAGTTGTCCATTGAATTTACTTGTTAATCACCAATGACATTTGATTATAGTGTTTAGTTCTTATTTTCATTAAATATTATATTATAAGAAATTTTTGTTAAGATAAATTTAAGAGTGCTTACTTTTACCTGTTTGTTTGTAAACTAGATTATAATGTCATAATGTCACATTAGGTGGACACACAGTGCACAACTAGTGGAAATAGACAATTACTATACACCCAGAAAAATATTGCCGCTTTAATTTCAAAATTGTCTAAATAAAGATGATTACAATAGTAATTAATAAATAAAGCCCATATAATTAAAATAAAAATTACAGTTTAACAATTTTGAAAGGAATTAAGAGATCTTTGTTGGAAAAATATTTTTACAGTTAGTTAATTAGATGTTAAATTATATTTTAAGAGTCCTCGTAATATGGCTCCAGAATATAACAAAATATTATAATGATAATTCATATACATATAATAATATCCTATGTTTATTGAATGTACATGCTTGTATGAAGTTAAAAGAAAATTGAACAGATGTAGTCGAATTATAAAATTTAATGTTTCTGCTTAGTTGAAATGCATTTATATGATACCTCAACATTGGGATTATAACCCTCATTATTTTGTTAGCAAATAGGTGATTTAATGAGTCTATATGTGCTAAAGTGTTTTGTTAGAGAATATTCTGATTATAATCAAATCCAATGAGACCTGTAATTATTTCTTATCCTTGAGTCCAATTGAAAATTGGTGAATCGTTTTGGAAAAATAGATACCTCTATTCCATGTGGCAGTAGAGGTGATTAGTTTTTCTGCTGTAGAACAACATTTTAGAGCAAACAATGATAAATGTATGTTTAATTAAAATGTAATTGATAATTATATGATACAAAAAAGTTCTGTCTTTTATTGTAGTGTATATCCCATGAACAATTTTTCAGGTTGGAAACATTGAGGAAAACAAAAAAAAAAGTTACAACATTTTATTATCTACATCCAGTTTAATTACAAAAGGTGTGCCTAATCACATCTGAATTGGATTATTGTTACACTTTGTGACATAGTTTTACATACAACTTTATTTATGGTACCTACAGTAGTTCTTCATACATCATACAAATTTCGAAAAGAATATACCTTTATAAAGGCCTATTCAAACCTGAGCGATATTCACTGCCACTATGGGTAGAGATACATACCGTGCGGGTTTCGCTCAGGTATTTAGTATCAAGTACCGCGGCTAGAGCAACCTGAGCAATATGTGGTGCCGCTGTGGGTAGAGGTACATACTGCGCAGGTTTCGCTCAGGTACTTATTTGGTATCAAGTACCGCGGCTAGTTCTTACCTCTCTGAGCGAAACTCGAGTACTGCGCGTTATTCTACCCACAAGGATAGCCAATACCGCTTAGGTCTGAACAGTAATATTACCGCATACCTACTGGGTTTTCTCTGCTGCAGACGGTAGCGAATACCGCTTAGGTCTGAACAGGCCTTTAATCTTGAAGTTTTGGAAGTAGTTGACAATGTATTATTTACATAGATATATAAATAGAACCCACATATGATGGAAGCTGTATATTAATTTGACAATCTTAACGTAACACAACACTATTGTAACCCTCTTATGCAAACATTCAGATGTAACTTATGGATCATACTCTTGTTTGAGTGTACTCTGTGGGAAACTTGAAGGAATGTTGGCCAAGTGCTTGGATGTTTGGCAATAATCCTGCGTTAGGAATGATGTTCCATGAAAGAGTAAGTGTCACATTGTTGTGGCCTCTGTAAATAAACAATACACAAGAATTAAATTATAATATTATGAGAGAAATACAGAGATGAAAGAGCTCATAGAAAGTTAGGGAAAATATCTATCTAAATGTGTCTCATGGGGCTCCATTGATAAGCCTCAATAACAGATGCTAAGAAGTCAGACTTAGTAGGGTTCACCAATGAAGACAGAATATTGTTTAGGTAATTAGTTCCAGAGAAAATAAAACCTGAAGAACAAAGCATACTGTTCTATGCTTTTATACCTTTCTGTATGTTCTCAACATACAGAAAGGTAATTATTGCCCTAGTCATGAGTGAATATTAACTTCAAATAAGTCTGCAACATACACTTGTTCAAATAAACATTGTTAAACTAATATTTCTAACAAGTGCAAAGTTCTTTTGTATGAAAAAATAATTGCTAATAAAAAATCTGTAAGAATAGCACCTAATAATAGCTAAAGGTATTTGTCTACTTACTTCAAGCCATTTCCATCATCCCAGAAGTAGTATTTTGTGTTCATATTCTTGAAGTCTAAGAGAGCATTTTCTCCTCTGAGGATAATTTTATCCCAAAGTACAACTTGGTTCAGTTCATTGTTGGGTGTAACATACTCGGCAGTCAGGTACAGGAACAATTGCTTTACATTCCAGTTGAATAGATGAGAGAGATCAGTCTTCAGATCGAAAGTAAGGAAGCCGAGATCATTCCTTTCTCTTGATGCTCCGTAATCTGGTACGTTTTTACTGCGAACATTATAAATGATATAGCAAAAATATTTATCAAAAGAAATAGCAAATACGTGGAGTATACTCACACAACTACTTTTACTGTGTTCATTTGTGCAGCCGTCCTGTAATCTACAGTTAATGTGGACAGAAAACACAAAAAGGTTAGGCATGCTAATACACTTAATGTGTATGTTAGAATAGCATTACCCCTTGTTAACACGGAGTACATCTTGCTGTAGGTTTATTGTTAACTTTTAACTTCAAATATTTGCAGTGGTGGCATAGAAATCCACTGCAATAGGCGTTTTTAAAATATTGTTTGACGTTGCTGGCTGGTGACAGTTCGGACACGTCATTTGTCAAAGATACCTATTAGGAGCGTTCAGTTTTACGCGTTTTATACTATATCATTAATTGACTTATATAAATATTATATGAAATCATTGATGTCATTTATTAAAATTGAATTGATTTTAAGATTCTAACGAGCGACTCTAACGGCGAAATTTAGAAGTCGTCCATCATCATCCATGTACGCCTCTCTCGCAGACTTTGAGTCATCATTGTCTTGCCCTGGTCCCAATTTATTTGGGGTCGGCACAGTATGTCCTTCGCTTCCATACTTCTCTGTCACCAGTCATCCAATCGCTTACCCCTTTCTCTTTCATATCCATCCTCACACAGTCCATCCATCTCTTCCTTGGCCGTCCTCTCCCTTTTCGTCCTTCTACATGCATATCCATCACTTTTTTACCTACATACATCTCATCTCTCCGCATAACATGTCCATACCAGGCCAATCGACTCCCTTTCACCTTTTCAGCTATGGGCGCCACTTTCATACTACCTCTAACGAAATCATTCCTTATTCTGTCCATTCTTGTCACTCCACACATCCATCGTAACATTCTCATCTCTGCCACATGCAATCGTTTCTCATCCATCTTCTTTGTAGCCCAACACTCAGCTCCATACAGTACGACAGGCCTTATAACCGATTTATACATACGGCCCTTTAATTTCACAGGCATTTTGTGGTCGCATATTGTGCCTGAGACCTGTCGCCATTTCATCCATCCTGCGTTGATTCTTTGCCTAACATCCCGATCAATTTCGCCGTCATCTTGCAGGAGTGAACCTAGGTAGCGGAAATCGGAGCATACTGGTAGAGGTGTACCGCCGAGTGTAACCGGTATAGGACTGGAGAGACCGCCAAAGTCACAGAACATATACTCCGTTTTGGTTCTGCTTATTCTCAAGCCTACATTCTCCAGTCTCTGCCGCCACTCCTCCAGCTTGCTCTGCACCTTCTGTCCACTCTCTGCTACCAGAACGATGTCGTCGGCAAACAACATGCACCAGGGTGCCTCTTCCTGTATGTCCGATGATATAGCATCCATTATTAACAGGAAGAGGTAGGGGCTAAGGGCCGACCCTTGGTGCAAGCCTACGGCCACATCGAATCTGGCTGTGATACCAGCTGCGGATCGGACCTGCGTTCGGCATTCAGCGTACATGGCTTGAATCAACGTCAGGTATTTCCCAGGCACTCCTTTCTTCTTCAGGGCCCACCACAAGACTTCACGGGGCACTCGATCATATGCCTTTTCAAGGTCGACGAACACCATGTGCAAGTTTTTATGTGCCTCCCTGTATTTTTCGCATATTTGGCGAAGAGCGAAAATGGCATCCACCGTACCTCGACCAGGCATAAAACTGAATTGGTTTCGTGAAATCTCACTCTCGTCACGCAGGCGTCGCTCAATTACTCTCTCCCATACTTTCATAGTATGTGGCATTAACTTTATTCCTCGATAATTGTTGCACTCTTGGATATCACCCTTATTTTTAAAAATGGGCACCAGGTAACTGTTGCACCATTCCTCGGGTATGGTCTCCTCGTGCAACAGCTTATTGAAGAATAAAGTCAGCCACGCCCATCCATCATCTCCTAATGCTTTCCATGCTTCTACTGGTATTCCATCTGGTCCTAACGATTTTCCATTCTTCATTCCACTAACAGCCTTTTTTACCTCGTCCTTATTTATTTCCTTCACTAACCCAATATTCATCACCTCATTCTCAAGTTTTCCGCTCCAATCGTTCTCGCAGACTTTGAATAAAGAATAATAATTATATCTCGGAGAAAAGTTGTAATGTAAGCTGTCAAAAGTGTTGTACTGGTCGACCAAGCCAACTAGACGAATGTCAACGTGACAAAATTCAAGATAATTCAATAATTATAATCCAGAAATTCCTAGTACCGATTGCAGGCGCATTGTACGTTCACACGCCGCGTTCGCACGTTACGATAAATAATTTCTGGAGTATAATTGTTGAATTATGTTGAATTTTGTCACGTTGACATTCGTCTAGTTGGCTTGGTCGACTAGTACCTCGACAACATCCGGATTTCGCCGCTAGAGGCGCGTGGATAATCTTTACATCGCCAATAAAAATACAAAAATATTGGCGATGCAAAGAATATCCACGCTCTTCTAATGGCGATATTTATAAGTTGTATAAGAAAGACACTTAACAGCTTTCAATACAACTTTGTTTGGAGGTTATGGCAATGAATACAGATTTACATAATAGAAGCGCATTTCTTAAGGATTTTGTGTGCCGATTCCAAGTGGCGACTGTGGCATGCTGGCGGTTGTCAGTGTAGTACGTAGTAGGCGCCGTTAGCGGCGCTGGCGTCGTTCTCCGTCTCTCTTGCTCTCGTAGTTAAGATACACAGGAGAAACTTTCGTCTCTCTTGCACTCGTAGAGACAGCTAGCAGCTGTGAAGCTGTCACAGCGCGACCAAAGAGTATACAAATACAGTACTACTGACTGTGATACTACGTAAACGTAAGAGTTCCCATAACATTCACAATATTTATTCACATATCATTGTTGTTGTCATTATTTCTGAATGTGTGGATTGGCAAATATTCGTCTAAATTCTTTTTTTTGTGACTTGAAGACCGTTCTTAACAGTATTTTTAAGTAGAAAACTATTCGTTCCATCATGTATTCCAACTGGCGAGTGAAGGAATTAAAAGACGAGTTAAAAAAACGTGGTGCTTCCTTACGTGGTAAAAAAGCGGACCTTGTCGAAAGGTATTTATTTTCCTTTTTTAATTCACCAATCAATTCTCCATGTTGTTATATTAGTATTATAATCCTTCTTGAGCAATGTGCCATATATTATCATTAGTAATCCTAATTACAGTGCAAATGTAAAGATTTCGTTTATATTGTATTTGACTTTTAGGTTGGAGCTTTATGACCAAAATTTCAATTTTGGTCAACCTGAATGTGTAGACAATGAAGATTCCAAAATGCAGCTACCGCCTAGAGAAACTTATAGAGATATTAACAGTGACACCATTCTGCCGCCCCTTAACAAGACTATGATAAGGCATTATTTATGCTAGTAAGTATCAGAAGTTAAAAGTATCTCATTATTCATTAAATAACTTTCAGTACTTTTATTTTTTTAACAATCTACAATTAATTATTTTACAGTTCTCAGAAAAAAACTTGATATTGCCATACAGTTATATGAGACAAGACACTTACTGATGGCAAGATCTTCTGTTGTTGGTGATAACACCTTTATAAAAGGCTACTGCAGGAAGACTATGAAGAATCTCCAGTACGAAGTTGACATACAACTAAATAAAAAAGGAAATCCTGAAGCATCACACTGTGAATGCCCAGCTGGAAGTGGGTCAAGTGCTTTATGCAAACATGTTGCAGTCCTTTTATTTGGAGTAGAGAATATGGTTAGTGGAAAAATTCTTCTGCTACAAGAAGTATGTACCCAGAGATTGCAGCAGTTCCATGTTCCAAAAAAAACATACACAGGCAATCCTGTGAAAGCTGAAAAAATGTTACGAAAGAAAAGTAAACAGAATTTGATTTTTGAGCCATACCCACTAAAAAATATTAATAAAGAAAATTATAATGATAGAGTAAGAAATTTAATAATTAATTTTCCAAATTCCCAGATGCCATTTAAACAATTATATGAACCAGCAAATCCATATGCCTTAGTAAATGACCACTCATATACAGAAGTCAACCCTGAACAGGATCTTTTAAAACAAAATTGACAGAAATTAGTATGGAAGAAATTCAACAAATACAATATGCTACAATGGGCCAAAAGGAGTGCCCTGAATGGCATAAATACCGTCAAGTACGGATAACTGCCAGCAACTTTCACACTGTTTGCAATTTAAAGTCCACAACTATGGAAAAAGCTAGAGAAATGCTTCATAAAAAGTCATTCTTGTCAAGAGCCACCTCCCATGGAATCATGAATGAGCCAATTACCATAAGCAAGTATGCCGCTGAATATGGCCTCATAGTAGAACCATGTGGTCTTTTTATTAGTAGTGAGAGACCATACCTTGCAGCATCGCCTGATGGATTACTGGGAGAAGAAACTCTTATTGAGGTTAAATGTCCATATGCAAGTAGCAACCAAAATATTAATTCTACAACAGTTCCATATCTAGTAGATAGGAATGGAACATTATGTTTAAAAGAAACTTGTCCATACTACTACCAAATACAAGGACAATTGCACTGCTCCGGGAAAATATATTGTAATTTAATTTTATACACATTTAAGGACATGAAAGTAATTTATATAGAGAGAAATAACTACTTTATAAGTACCATGTTAACAAAATTAGATATTTTTTCTAATATCTTTAAAGATGCATTATTTGAAAAGTTTGTGTATTATAACTATAATTTATTGTAAAAAAATAAAACACTGTTGGGTATACATTCATTAGTTTTATTTACAACTTCTCTAACAATCTCAAACAACTTAAGACGTTTGTTAGACCCATTTTAGAATACGCATTTCAGGTTTGGGACCCGTACTTTATCAAAGACCAATGTCTTTAACTGATCAATATCAGTTAGAGAAAGTACAGCGGAGTTTTACGAAAATACCACGGGTATTAAAACGACGACCATATGAAGAACGCTTAAACTTACTAAAACTTACAACTTTGAAAGACCGCAGAGACCCCACCCCCACGAAATGCGTATTCTAAAATGGATCTAACAAACGTCTTAAGTATCTTCAGCATCATTTCGGGTGTTAGGACTCCAAAGGCTTTTCTTACAAGGTAGATCAGACTTTTCGCTTTCTTGACAATTGTGGTTATATGTTCTTCCCATTTTAGAACCTCAGTTATCTTCACTCCCAAGTCTGTTTGCACCTTCACTCCTGTCAGTTGTGCATCACCAAGTTTATAGGTTAGATGAGGGTTACGACTGCCTATGTGTAGGACTGTGCATTTTGCTGCTTTAACATTTTTAGTAGTGTTTTCGGAACCGGTATTCTTTTTGAGAACCGGGAATTTCGGTACTTTTGTATAACGGAACCGGGATTTCCCGGTTCTTTCGGTATTTTCGGTTCTTGCTAGTTTTTGTTATAGAAAACGGAAAGGACCGAAAGGACAGAATTGGGCACCTGTCAAGAAAGCTTGAGCAATAGGTACTCCCTTGTCACTTGCATTCAGTGCGCGTACTGATGAAACTTTGGTACCCCTTACCGAGGTTCGAGCAATCTTCCACGAGGCCTCTTTCTCTAGGCCTTCGATAAGTAACACATCGGTTCCCCTGACCCGAATTCCCTGGTAGACAAACTGGTACAACCGTTTCCGACCGCGGGTGAAGAATGACATTCTTCACTTTTCCTGAAGTTGCACCTTCCATGAAGACGTCTTCTGAGCCACATTTCAACACTCCCTGGTTAACATCGATTTCGCAGCGATGCTTCCGCATGAAGTCTAGGCCCAAGATGCAGTCGTCCACTCACTATATCGGCCACGATGACTTTGTGACGGTAAACTTTGTTGCCTAGCTTCAGATCCACCATTCCATTTCACCTCGGACGGTTATGTGCTGACCGGTAGCTGTTCTCAGTTTCACAAATTCATTGTTCCTGAAGCAGCTCCGAAGAAGCCGTCTTGCCAGATGGAAACCGACGACTGTCCGCGAAGCACCCGTGTCCAATGTCAGCTTGCATGGCGTTTTATTAATTTCGCCTTCAATGATCAGCCTGTTCCCGTCACATGATTGCGAGATCGAGATACTTGGGGCTCTTCCATTAGCAGCCAGCACTCGCCCCGCAGTCCTTCCTGGCTTTTACTCGTTTTCCTGCTCTCGCTGCCTGGCAGGCACAGGAGGGGACCCCTTTGGTGGAGACAGGGGTGCCACCACTCAGGCCTGCGTAGGATGCGCCCAATGGTGCGGGTGCGAGGGACAGTTCTTTTGTCCCTCGCAGTCGGGCGCGGTCGCGGGAGGAGAGGCGTGTCTGTGTTGCGTTGCCGCGCGCCCTATCTCCCGCGACCAAATGGAGGCGCACCATCTTTGCGTCGCGGTGGGGCCGCAGAGGAAGAGGAGATGCGGTGTTGCGTTGCCGTCCTCCCTATCCTCTGCGGCCGCTGGGTGTTTTGGCGGCGGAGCCACACACCTTCATCCGCCGCCAAGGGGGTTTTATTCGGGGCCCGCCTGATCATCTGGCGGGCCAATGGCCGTCGGGGGGTAGCGAGGAATGCTTCGGCGATACCCCACACTCTGAAACACGGGTACATGAGGAATACGGGTTTGTTTTTAGTGAGTAAGAGTCTGACAGTCCCCTTCGCCCTTCCCTCCCAGGGCGGAGAGACTCCATGAGGATTTTCCAACCCGACACCAAAACCCACGTCTCACCACTCCAGGTCGCGGATTCCATCCGTAAATGTTACGAGGTTCCCATCTATCGGCGCAGGCGACGACTGGTATGACTTCCTGACCAGCTTTTCCACCTCCAGAGCCCACTGCTGCAGAGCTTCTCCGGTGCGTTGTGTCCTGTTCTTCAGCTGAGCACGATACACATGTTCGAGGTGCGCGTCACCGTATCTCGCCTCCAGCACCTCCAGAAGGTTCTCGTAGGAGACGTCTTGCCCGAGTGCCCCCAACACCGTCAACGAACATCACGAACGCCCAAGGTTAGGGCGGTTAAGGCCTGTTCTTTATTCCAGCCATTTGATCGCATCACAGCCTCAAACTGGATCTTGTATGCTGACCATAATGACGAGCCATCAAATGGTGGAACCTTATACCCATGAGGCTGTCTACGCTTTGGGCAGCTCAAGCGGACATGCCCTCTTTCCCCGCAGTTGTAGCACCGAGGTGACGATACAACTTCCCTGATGCGGTGACTTCGCGTCGTACTACTTCCACCTCCAGAGCGTGGGCTAAGGCGTCCTTCAGGTTCTTGAAGTGCCCACGTCTTACCGCTGCTCTAACCTCCAGGCTGGAGGTTAGAGCAGCGGTAAGTAATGTGTGTAATCTACGCATCCAAGCCGCTCTTTCATAGATGCCACCTATGAAGGAGCGGCTTGGATGCGTTTCGGCGAAAACTGAGTGAGTCATGAGTGAACGAGAGAAAGCGGCGCGCGGGCAGGGCATGCGCGGCAGGCGCGGGGAAGCTCGACACCGCATCGCAGTCGCGTTCCTACTTACTACTTGCCTTCCTATCCTAGCAACAGCGAGCGAGTGTAAGTAGTTATTGGTTATAGCGAGCGCACCATTAATTTCGCGCGTTATTTCTTTTAACGCTGAATTATTCACGTTAGTTTTGAGTGTTTGAATCGTAGAAAGTGTGGAAAAGTGAAGTAAGAGTAAATAAGTAAATAGTAGTGTGAATCACATAATGAAAATAAAATTCCCGAAAGTACCGAAAAAACCGGGAATCAAATTTGATTTCCCGGTTCCATTTTAGTGACAAAAGAACCAGGAATTCCCGGTATTTTCGAGACCGGGATTTCCCGGTTCTGAACCCTAATTTTTAGGCCATTCCTTCGACCAGATGGCTATTTTATTTAAGTCATCTTGGAGACGGTCGTGATTAGTCCGTGGGTCGGCAAATATTTTCGTGTCATCTGCAAAGATGCTGAAATTAGACTGGAGACCATGTGGAAGATCAAAGGTGTAATGATGTACAGCACAGGGCCTAGTACCGAGCCTTGTAGCACCCCACTATCGATCTCCAAGTAGTCGGACTTTGCTTATCCTACTCTAACTTGCATGGTTCTGTGTCTTAAGAATGACTCGATCCAAGCCAATAGCTTTCCACGTATACCTACAAACTCAAGTTTTTCTAGGAGTCTGTTTGTTGGAACTTTGTCAAATGCTTTTTTGTAATCCAAATATATCACATCAATGGGTTTCATTAAACTGCTTAGTCCACAATGCTAAGCATGTCAGTAAGTTCGAGACTGTTGATCGGTGTGGGCAGAATATGGATTCTGCAACATGGGTTGCTGTTCGGGGATAACTTGGTGCCTGGTGAAGAACTTTCTGCTGTGTTTAACTATGATTTTTCCGTTACCTTGCATACTATACTGGTGAAGCTGATGGGTCTGTAGTTAGATGGTTCTAGCTTATTTCCTTTCTTAAAAATAGGCGTCACTGTTGCCGTTTTCCACAGGTCCGGTAGTATTCCAGTATCATATGAATTTTGCATTATTTCTGCTAAGTAATCAGTAATTTCACAGTTTGTTAGTATTATAACAGGTATGTCATCGGGTCCCGGCGATGTGTCCGTTTTTAGGGTTCCGTACCTAAAAGGTAAAAAACGGAACCCTATTACTAAGCCTCCGTTGTCTGTCTGTCTGTCTGTCTGTCTGTCTGTCACCAGGCTGTATCTCATAAACCATGATAGCTAGAAAGCTGAAATTTTCACAAATTATGTATTTCGGTTGCCGCTATAACAACAAATACTAAAAATAAAAAAAAAATAAAAAATTAAGGGGGGTCCCATACAAAAAACGTGTTTTTTTTCGTATATTTTGCTCAAAATTACTAACTGTTACAGGTAGACGCTTTAAATTTTTACAGAATATGTAGTTGTATATTACCTTTCAAAATAAATAATTAAATTTAAAAAAAGTAAATAATATTTATTAATATAAATAATAAAGGTGGGCTCCCATACAACAAATGTAATTTTTAAGCAATTTGTTACTCGATCTTAATAAACAGGTAGAAACTTATAAAGTATTTAAGTATACATACAACGAACGTGATTTTCTTTTATAGATGATGGTACGGAACCCTTTGTGCGCGAGTGCGACTCGCACTTGCCCAATTTTTAATTATTTTATTACTTGCTGAATTTCGCTGCTAGTGAAGTTTATCTCAATTGAGTCCTGGACTCGCAATGATGACTTTAGTATGGGCAATTGCGACTGCGGTTCTTTTTGAAATACACTCGCAAACTGATCAGCAAAAACCTTAGCAATTTCGTGAGGCTTTGTCACTGTTTGGCCTTGTTTATTTAGTAACACAGACGGTATGCTAACTTTCGATGTTATTTGCTGCCTAATGTATGAGTAGAATTTTTTGGTCCAGCATCTAGTATGTTACTATCATGCTTAATACTCGCTGTTCTGGTTTTGTTAATTAGTTGGTTGTTTAATTTTATATATTCCTTATAGTGATTGTCAAGTCCGGTCAGTACGTATCTTTTCCATAGTGCTAGCTTTTGATATATAAGTGCCTTGGTATCCCTTGAGACCAATGGTTTTTTAATGGTGCTCTGTCTGACTTTCACTTGAGATACATATAAATTGATTGCATCATTTGCGATTTAACACAGTTAGCATCTCTTAGACTTCCAGATAAAGTTGTGCGTATTTTTTGATTAATTTTGAAGAAATCAGCTTTGTTGAAATTATATCTTGCTTTGGTAGTCTCATTTTGATTCGGTGCTGATAGTTGTATGGTTGCCAATAAGCACGTGTGGTCACTTTTGCCGATGGGCGCTTGGTGGTCTACTTTGGCAATAAGAGAATCATCATTTGTCAAGATCAAATCTAGATATGAAGGTTGTTTTCCCTGTCGAAATCTGGTGTGTTTGTCTACTATGTAATTGCTGAAGATTGCTGTTTTTATACCACTGTCTAAAGTTGTCTTCCTTCGGTGTGAGATATCCACTATCCTCAAGGAGCCACCTGACTCCGCATTGTTGAAATCTCCCAATATAGCCACAGTGTTCGTTTCGGAGACATAATGAATTTGTCCAAGTAAGCTATTGTCTTGATCTAAGGTAGTCATGTACTCTGTATAGTCCACATAGGAGGAACTTGGTGTTTCCAATTTGAATATCAATCCACAAACATTCAGATGTTTCAAATTTCTTGTTGTAGGTGGTATTTAATTTTGTTGATATTTGTTTTGTTTTATTTGTTGCATATATTGCAACTCCTCCACTACGTTTACCAATGCGATCATCTCTGTACAGGTCATATCTAGGTATTTTTATCAGTGAGTCTGGTATAATAGGCTTTAGCCATGTTTCAGTGATAATAATTAGAGTTGATTTCAAAGAATCTATTCTGGCAGTGAAATTTCGAAGTTAGAGATTGTATATTTGTGTATAAAATGGTGATTGTAATAAGCGATATTGTAGTTTTTGTATTGTTATTGGTTGCTTTATATGAGTGTGCAGGGCCGTTGATATTTACAGGAGCTAGTTTTTTTGTGCCTTCATTTTTACAATTGTGGGTAGTCCTCGAACACATTTTATGGTGATATCAGTTTCACCTTCATTAATAAGTTTCTTGAGTTCTTCTCGCAAGTATTTTAGATACTCCTTTTGCATAGGAGTCAGATCCGAAGTAATGTTAGAGGGCCAGCGTGGAGAAAGACAACCTGCTGTCATCCCATACATCAAGGGTGTGACCGACAAAATTGGCTACATCTTGAAGCGAGCTTCAATCAAAACTTACTACAAGCCGCCAACGAAGATCAGTCAATTATTACCAACTGTCAAGTGTCAGTTACCCTTGCAAGAGGCCGGTGTCTACAAAATTGACTGTGAATGTGGGCTCTCATACATTGGACAAACCAAGAGAAGCATAGGCATTCGACTCAAAGAACATATAGCTGACATAAAACATAAACGCTCAACAAAGTCTGCTGTGTGTGAACATGTGGAGTCTGTCGTTCGCATTGGTCTTAGGAGCACCGAGTTGAAAAACTTTAATTCCACCATAGCTGACCTTATCAGTAACTGAGCTAATCATTGCCTCACACTCTTTCTTATCATGATCTTTCCTCTTATTTGTGTCCTCACTAGTCGACTCTGGAATGTCATATATAATAAAATTGTTAGCCCTGTTGGCCTTCTCCATCATCTCTTGTATTGCGGTTTCGGTGGCAAGCATGCATTGCCTCATACGAAGCTGCTGTACTTCTTTGGTAAGATCATTTAGCTTTTTAATTATAGAGGGTAATTGAGTCATGGCAGACTTGCAGTCATTGCAAAGGAAGGTCATGACACGAGCAACAGTTTTCAGCTCAAGTACTCGAACCTCTGTTGGTCCGACAGTCCATGATAATCTCCACATATAAGAATTTTGCAGGAGTCACAAGTTACAGATTTTTTTTCTCATTCGGTTGTTTAGAACACTTGGCACACTTTTCCGGTGGTACACTTGCAGCAGATTTTTTTTTTAAACTCATCTTTGGTAGTTATAAATTTTCTTGCTCTGGCAACACTGAGCTATCACTGTCAGTTGACGCGACTTTCAAATGTCAGAAATGTCACAGAATATTATTTGTTGAGGGTGTGCTGAGAAATAGTGTCGCTGGTTAATGTCAAATTCGTAATTACTTTTCGCTATTTTCGTTTGTTTCTTTATGTTTTCCGCGGAGATAACACTAACACAGTATCCACTAATGTCAATCCACACTTTTATATTGTTTTTATTTGGAATTACACAGATTTGCACTTGTAAACTGATTAAAATTGCGAGCGTGAACTATACACCTTGACAGCCAAAACGTCGTACGTCGTTTTACCGTAACTTTTTAATGGATTTTGTTTAAGTTCATTATGACATTTTCATTCGTACACAACGTAAAATCTCCATGCTTAGAAATTGTAATGCAATGTACTAGCTAGTTGTCTGTAATAATATTCTCTTGTGGTCAAATTCTTAGTATTTTAGGCATAGATTACATGAATAACAGAATTACACCCGCGTTATTTAGGGCTACTGGTCAGCACTTTTGTGACTCATAGCGTGATGCTATTAATGCTTGCTCTAACGACGAGATTGCCCGAATTTTTCACAGCAAGGAACGGTTAAATTAATATAAATGTGTGAGGGTAGCTACGGGCATACTCTAGTAATATTAGATATTATATAAACAAAATTTATGTTAGTATTTCAGCCGTCGACATTACAATCGAAGCCTCAGAAATGTTGTTTAAACATCTTGTTTTATTTGGATTACCTGTGTAGGTAAAGAGCTACTTGTCGAAGGAGCTCACTAGCGAGAATCCTATTTCGTTCCACAGATTACATGAATTATTCAGATGGAGTCATCTGTCATATTTGTTCATTTGTTCGACGCGGAGTGTAGCCGGTCAAATGTCATTGAGTATGCAGACGTCACTTCCTCACACTCGCCAGTGTTGCCACTTCAAGAACAGTTCACCTGCTTTGCGGTAAAATTATGAAACGTAAAGCGTGGTACCCTATTAAGCTATTGTTTATTTTTAAATCACAGAATAGTAATGAATAATTTATTTTGACAATTATGTGTTATTGGTGATTATATCATATCTGATTTAAATATTTACTGTTACTATAATATTAGTAGGGATGTAAGTAACTTTGATCTCGGCTCAGCCAGCGTGAATTATAATACACTTTATTTTATAAAATGTATAGAAATATATTTGACACAGACAACTAGTTTAATCAGCCGCTCAATGAAATACCTAGCCACTGAATAAAACGGCGCCGTTCGACTAGCGGTCTGAATTCGGCCATAAAAGCAACAACACAGTTTTTACAAACCATAAAGTTTCTTTGTGCTTTCTATTATTTCTTTATTTAGGGCTTTGGATTCTAGCAACTAATAAAAATATACTAAATAAAAAATATATCGTTTTTCATACAATTTTCGATAATGCATAATATTGTATCGATTTATCGATACATTGAATCAAAATATATCGGAAAAAATTCGATATATATAAATATCGATACATCAATATTTTTCAACAAGCCTAGTAGTCGTTTGGCTTCAGTTTGACAAGCGATTGCTCCTTCTGGTATAATTTACAATTCTGTGGTTGCAATATACGTCAATTATCATAAGTGATTTAAATATTAACTGTTGTACCTAAACATTGAATTGAAATCAACAAAAACAAATTAGGTATATTATGAAATTAAACACTTCCAGTAGAATCACTTAGTAACTTTTATTTGTTCACTTTTACACTTTGCAGGATTGCACTGATTTACAACTATCAACCACCAAATAACTTGAGCTAGACGTCTTTACTTTTCGAAGACCCAAACGATTGCTCTGTCGCCTCATCTCATTTATCTAACAAGCTAAAATATTCTCCCACTCTAAACGGAAATGACAACTTAAGCGACAGCCAACCGAAATGCAGCAAATAACGTTCATCACAACCTATATTAAAAATTGCTTGATTAATCGAGTAATAACAATTTAAACTAAATATTTAGATAAAATCAATTATTTACTGATTTGTTTATAGATCTATTTTTAGCTGGAAATTATACTTTTAATTAATGTGGCCATAACTACTAGCGCCATCTGTTTGTAGCAGTCGAATCGTTTAAAAATGTTTCTTAAATACAATTTAATTGTGAAAATCATTACATTCGGCCATCCGGCACCGTGCGATCTCCTGACGCACGGCTATTCATTCAAAATAATTAGATCAAGTGATTAGTTGTATATAATACTAAATAAGTTACAATTACAATTATGTATTCTATTCATTTTTACACTATAACTACATCATTTATAGTAAATAAAGTATAATGTATAGTTGTAAACTAAATGAATTACGATAAAATATACTTAATTAATCATTACATTTGGCCATTAGTGACCCTCGGATTAATATTTGTTTTTATCACATTACATATTATATTATTTTATATTATATAATGCATTTTATGTTTTATATTATTATATTATATCTGCAGATTTTTGTTTCTATTTTTAATTAAATTATTTACTGTCGGAATTATATCATACAGATATAATTCCGACTGACATTTCTTTAATTTTATTTTGATTATGTGTTAGTCAAAGTCAAAATCATTCTTTTCAAAGTCAAAATCTTTTATTCAAAATTTGGCTGGTAAACAGCTCTTTCTGAACGTTAAACTTTACAATAGGAAGTCCCCCAAAAAGCCCAACCCTTCACTGCTTCCTATGTGTTTTCGTTAGGAAGAAGAAGCATCGCAACAAACTCCCCAGCAACACAGTACCTACTGTCTGCATAGTTAAATATGAAGTTATACATTATATTAATAAAAATAATAATATCACAATTTTCAATTAACATGATAGCTATCACACAACCTATTGACATTTATTTAGATGTTATTTATTAATTTAAAGATCAAATAGAAAAATGTATTGTTACCTATTATTGTTTTTTTAAATATTTGTACACCATAGCCGTGTGGTTGACGGCATAGAATACAAGTGTCACCACCCCCTATCTTCCCGTGGGTGTCGTAAGAGGCGACTAAGGGATAACACGATGCAAATACCATCTTTGTGTAGAGACGGAAAACTCGACATCAAACCCTATACGACTGCCTCGGTGGTCTCGCGGCATAAATGTGCGCGTGGGATCGGGAGGTCCCGGGTTCGATTCCTGGGTCGGGCAGTGTTATTGGGTTTTTCTGTCACGAAATTCTCAGTAGCAGCACGGAGTCTGGAAATGTGCCCGGTACGGCAATAGGCTCGCCCCTTATTACGTGGGACTAAAGTATATCTGGCGAAAAGTGGGTGTGGAAATACACCTCTGCCTACCCCTTCGGGGATAAAAGGCGTGACGATATGTATGTATGTATGTATGTTGTACACCATATATGGTCAAACATGTCGATTCTTTTTAGTATTTAAGATCTATAATAAGCATCTGAACAATGTTTTATTATGTGTCTACCCGTTTTAGCAAATAAATATATCCTTATCTTTAAAAAATATTGCGGTTACTATTAATATTGCTTTCCGATGAGGAACTACTGCTACCATTAGACGAACTGCTCTATGGAATAAGGTAGTCCAGTCTTTTGTCTGGATTATTCGTCTTTATAGTAGACACGCTAAATACAGGACTACGTGTTCTTGATGTCCAGCCCTAGCAGGTCTTGGGATAACTAGTCTTCTCCAACGAATGTCATCTCCAACTTTCCTATAAGGCCTTTTGGTTTTTGACAATATAATTTTCTTAATATCGCTTCGATAAACTACTAAGCTTCTGAGCGCAAAACTAGAGGTTCTAATTTACAATTTTCATTACTATGGCCTACTCTATTATATTTAGGACACCTGGCAATAGGCTTAAGACATTTATAAAAATTATGTCCTTTCTCGCGACAATTAAAACAATTGTATGAGCTGTCGTTAGTGTTAGAATCAGAAAAATTCTCCGATATAGAACGTTGAGAGCTATGAAAATTCAATAAGTCTTCAGGCTCGTTACAATTTTTAACGCTTGAGCACCATTCCTAACGGACTAATCGTATATACCATGGATTATACAATCAACTGCTTTCTTACCACAAATTTCACATCTGTTCAACAGCATTAATTTATCATAAAAATATTCACGCAAACTTTCATTACTCTTTGTTGTACGAGCCAACATTTCTTCTAGAAGTCGACCATAATCTTGCTTTGCGGAACGCTTTATTTAGCTTTGTTTGCCACTCTAACCAACTAAAGACTACGCTTGGAAGGGATTCAAACCACTTTTTAGCGAGACCAGTGAGTTTCTGTAGAGCAAAATGTATGGTCTGCTTCTCATTCCACTCGTACATTGTAGGGTACTCATTAACTTTTATAATCCAACTATCAACATTTTGAGATTTGCTCGAGGGATTGAACTTCGGCAAAGCATTGTTTAAATGATTTTTATTTAAGCTACGTGACTTATCCTGGCTTTCTCTATGAATAACATTGAAAAGATTGAGTAACTCTTTAGTGGACCAGCCGGAAGTTTTCCTATGATTCTTCCTTCTGGAGTTACTAGGAATGCGTGATGAAGATCTTGCACATGAAGAGGTTGATGTAGACTTTTTACGCTTCCTCTTTGATTGTCCTTTGAACGCTTGGATCTAGTGTCTGCATTTCCGGAGGTTGAACCATTCCTGTTTCCGTTTGTTCAGCGGTAGAGGTTCCTCTTCTGGAGTACTAGCACCCTCCGGCTCCATATGCTCAAAATAAATTCATACGGTTATTGTCTAGAATTACCGTAGCCAGGCAGGAAGGTGTATCAGAAGTGCGCAGTAGAAGGTGTAATACATCTACCTGACCACGATAGACAATATATCCAGACACAATGCACTGCGTTGCACAGTGAGTAAAGTATTGAGTAGGTACTTGAAAATTTTACCTTATATATCCTGGTGATGTTCTTGAAGTGGACCTATAGGATTAACTCATAATTTTGGCCAAAATAACAAGAGAATCAATAGATACCAGTGCACAATTCGGCGAAGTCCTTCTCCAGACCACGATGCACGTTTGCGGTTCACAAAACTTTTCACAAATGTTCAATATGTCATCAATTTACAACAAACTTTGCCGGAAGTCAAAAGCGGCAATTACGTATTTGCAAGTTAATTCAATTCGCGCCAATTCAAAGGGCGATCAATCCATTAATTAGGTACAAGGCACGCGAGAGTCCAAACGGCGTGTTAATTTTTCAAGGCGCCAACGGAAGTGCCAGTTCAGTGTGACCATTGTCAGAAATTTTCAATAGACTAAACAAAATGTTACTCAATCGATCTAATCGATTTGACTTATAATAAAAACTAATTCTATTTCAAACATCCACCCGCCCCGGACCGGCCTACCGGTCCGCTAATCGGTTGGTAGACGTGACAATGTTGCAACCGCTCTCCTCAGAATCGAACCGTCCACCAAGACCTCAGCAAATCGGGGAACTCCATCAGCCCCAGTTACCAAACGAAAGATGCGCCCCCTGCGCCATCTGAGTGGCGGAAGGTTAGCCTCCTTTATCAAAACGAGGTCATCAATCTTGGGTGGATCGGTCTTGTCGGTCCACTTAACGCGTTGCTGGAGTATGTGCAAATATTCCAAGTTCCAGCGTTTCCAAAAGCTCTGAGTAATCTGGCGTACCAATTCAAAACGCGAGAGACGACCAGGTCTGGTATCAATATAGGGGTACTCAGGCAAGGCGACAAGTGGGCGACCAATCAAAAAATGGCCCGGCGTAAGGGCCTCCAAATCATTCGGATCTGAGGAGATCGGACACAATGGCCGAGAGTTCAAAACGGCCTCAATCTTACAAAACACAGTTGCGAGTTCCTCAAATGTAAGGACAGACTCACCGATTGTCCTGCGCAAGTGTGTTTTGGCCGATTTTACAGCGGCTTCAAAAATACCACCCCAGTGTGGACAATTTGGTGGGGAAAACAACCAATTTATCCCACGTCGGGCAAGCCTATCACCTATATCAGCTTTGTTGCTTTCAAGGAAATTAACAACATCATTCAAATAATTATAGGTGCCCTTGAAGTTAGTGCCGCAATCAGAACGGATCAAGGAAGGCAGCCCTCTGCGGGATACAAATCTGTCAAATGTGGCTACAAACGCCTCGGTCGTAAGCGAGGAGACCAGTTCCAAATGAACGGCCTTTGTGGAGAGGCAAACAAAAACACACAAGTAGGCCTTAACAGTCTTGCTGTTTCGAAGTGACGACGTTTTCGCCAAAAAGGGACCAGCGAAGTCCGTGCCAACACCGTCAAACGTCCTGCTTTCAGTTACGCGATCTGCCGGTAAGTCCCCCATCAACGGCTGCACGGTAGAAGCCTTGAGCTTATAGCAAGGGATGCAGCGAAAGACTACACTCTGAATAATTCTTCGGGCAGACAAGATCCAAAATTCGCGTTGCAAAATGGCCAACAAAGCATTACAACCAGCATGCGAATTTTTAAGGTGACGGTCAGTTACCAACAAGCGTTCCAAATGACCGTCCTTAGGTAACAAAAGGGGGTGACGAGCCCCGTAAGGGAGGTTGGCGTTCTTGAGACGCCCTCCAACGCGCAAGAGACCCGTATCGTCCAAAAGGGGGTTCAATTTAGAGACAGCTCCCGACAATTTCGATCTCCCTGATGTAAGGATAGCAATCTCCTTTTCAAAATGCGCCAATTGCACAGAACGAACCCAAAAGGTGAGGGACTCCTGTCGTTCCTGTGGTGAGATAAACGGTGTCAGTCGTTTCTGTTGTGGGTGCCTAAAATTAAAAACAAAACGCTTTATCCAAGCAGTAACACCTAACAACTTGTCAAGGGAGCTGTAACGATTCAACAAAAAAACGGGGTCGAAGGCGCATTCCACCTTTTCAAGAGCGAGTGTTCGTAGACCCGGCAAATTAGAAGTATTCAAAACTGGCGTTCGAGGCCAATCAGTTTCTGGTCGACTCAACCATTCCGGACCCCACCACAGCGAATGACCTATCAAACTAGGCGTCAAGCATCCGCGCGAGGCACAATCAGCGGGGTTGAGCTCACCTGGCACGTGTCTCCAAACAAGTTTGACTTCGGATTTCTGGATTTGGGAAACGCGATTAGCGACAAATACCTCCAAGGTGTGGACAGAAGCCTTCAACCAACAAAGAACAATTTGGCTGTCTGTCCAGGCGTAGGTCCCATTAATGCAAATGCTTTTACCCAAGGTACTGGACACGTGATTCAACAAGCGTACAAGTAGGGCTGCTCCCGAGAGCTCCAATTTTGGAATGGTCAGAGATGTCCGAAGGGGTGCCACTTTGCTCTTTGCCATGATCAGGGAAACCCTCACCTGACCTGAGGCACTAACTGTGCGCAAGTACACCACGGCGGCGTGACCACGTTCCGAGGCGTCACAAAACCCGTGAAGGGTGGCCTTGTACTTCCCGGGAGGAAGGATGGGACGAGGCAAGGAGATCTCGTTGACGGCAGGAAGTGAGGATACAAAAGAGGTCCATTCCTCAACAAGAGTGCCGTGCAGCGGTTCGTCCAAGGTCAATCCTGCAGTCCAAAGCTTCTGCAAGAAGCATTTTGCCCAAAATATGATAGGACAAATCCAACCGTTCGGATCAAAGGTTCTGGCGACAGTAGACAACACGAGACGTTTAGTCCAAGAACAAGGCAATTTCAAGTCTAGGTTATACGTAAAGATGTCTTGGACTGGTCTGTACTGAATGCCGAGAACAGTCATCATGGCGGGGTTGTCAACAATCTCAAACAAATGTGGATCCTGCTGATGATCCTCTGGCAAGCCTTCCAAAAGCGCTGGTGAGTTGGAAATCCATTTACGCAACTCATAACCAGCGGAGGCCAAAATACCTATCAATTCGTCCCGCAGGAGGATCGCCTCGTCCGCTGTGGAGGCGCCCGAGCAAATGTCATCGACGTAAATATCGTCCTTCAAGATGGCGGAGGCTCGTGGGAAACGTAAGCCTTCGCGGTCTGCGAGCTCCCAAAGAGAATGTATTGCCAAATAGGGGCTCGACCTTAACCCGTACGTATTGGTATTGAGCTCGTAGACGACCATGGGATCACGAGGAGACTCTCTCCAAAGGATCAGCTGGAAGCGACGGTCATCAGGGTGGATAATAGTCTGCCTGAACATCATTTTTATGTCGGCCACAAAGACAACCTGATGTCGTCGGAAGCTGCTGATGACGTCACAAAGGTCCTTGACCAACTTGGGACCAGAATGCAAGCACTGGTTCAAGGATACGCCTGTTGAAGTCTGCGCAGAACCATCAAATACTGTGCGCAGCTTGCCAGTCGATGGCTTCAATACCGCATGATGCGGGAGAAAGTAGTGCTCCACCGAACGCCAATCCAAATTTGACACAGACTCTCTCATGAACTCAATATACTTCTGTCTGAGCTCCGGATCACGAGCCATGCGACGCTCCATAGCCAACAATCTCTTTTCGGCTATAGGTCGTGACTCACCAAGCGGAGGCCGAACAGACAGGAAGGGTAGCCTCGTAATAATCCGACCAGAACGGAGTCGACCAGTGTTGTTCTGGAAGAACAGCTCGCACTCCTCATGTTCTGGATTCGAACGGGCAGCTTGAGGCGGCTCCTCTACCTCCCAAAACCTCTGAACCGCATCAGAGAGAGCGGAGCCTACAGCCAACAAATTATCAAGTTCGGGTGGAGGGGGGTCCCTAGGTACAGGTCCCATCAAAGCAAATCCAAATATGGTCGGGATGGCAGTCAAACCATTTGGCACCAAGACCCGTTTCCCACCAATCAAAATTCCACCGAGGACATCAGAGCCAATCAACAAGTCGATTTGTCCCGGTGTGTCAAATTTGGGGTCTGCCAGTTCCAATCCCGATGTCAAATTCACCACAGCAGCAGGTAGCTGTTTCTGTGGATGCATACCCAAAATATTCTTCAACACAATAGCCGAGGTTTTAATCCTCGGGTGTGAAGATTCAACAGGGCCAAACAAAACCTTAACTTGCCCTTCAACATTAGAGGCTACGTCACCTATGCCCCGTATACAATTTGGAAATAAACCCATATTTAATTTAACCTGCCCTACTAAACAAGTGGAAACAATGCAACCCTGTGAACCTGTGTCCAATATAGCACGGACAACAACAGAGGTCCCCGTGGGTCCCCAGACCCTAACAGCAACCGTTGGTAGGATAACGGTCTCAATGGGGGAGGTTGGAGTTATAGGGCAGGGGTCAATGACCTATTGTTGCCTGGGCGGCGACCGTTGGCCAGGACCAGGCAAGTCAAAACGAGGGTGCGGCTTGAAGTCCTCAAAGGCGCGATGACTCGATCCGCGCGCCATCTGTGGGGGGTCATAATGACGCACCCGCCCAAAACGAGGTGGGCGCGAGTCAAGGCGGGGACGCTCCGCCGGCTGGTGACGTTGCGCGGTCGCACATTCAGGTGCGCGAGAGAGAGGAGGCGTGCGCACGCTACGGTTCTCCAAGCGGGGCGAGTGGCGATCAATTGAGCGAGGCGACTCTCGGCTACGCGCCGGTGAGCCTCAGCTGCCACCTTCAAAACACCCGCCCGTGCGCGGCGTCGGCTAGTTGGACAAGCGGCCAACCTCTCTGGCATTCATACAGAGAATGTCCAAATGCTGTCCTCCACAGTGAGGACAGGGGCGAGAGTTTGGGCAGTCTCGCTGGTAGTGGGACCCCAAACAAGAGAAGCAAAGGCGGCGGGCATTCGCGATGCGCCTACGAGAGGCGACATGCAGGTCCAAGGATGCCCTACAACTGGCCGTTCTGTGCCCCGTGACCTTGCAGTAGGAGCACTCCGCTGGGCTCTGCGTGACTGCAAAGCGAGGAGGGCGCCGGTCAACATTGGCTCGGGTGTGAACGCGAGCCTGCTCCTTGACCTTGGGCGGCTGCGTCTTAGCCGGCGTATCACCACCGGAGTTGTCCAGGACCCGGCACTCATCCTCCAGGAACCTCTCCAGGTCAGCAAAGGGGGGCAGATGGGTCGCGCTATCCCCACCAAAGCGCTGTTCAAAACGCGACCTCAGGTCGGCAGGCAGCTTTTTAAGGACAATGTGCACCAATAGATAGGACCATTGGTTCACGGGCAGGTCAAGGCACTTAAGTGCGTTGATGGCCACCAAGAGCGGGTTCAAAAGTTGGGTGCGCAACCCAGAGACCCGGGTGAGCGTCGGCAAACCCAAAATCTGCTCGATGTGCGTGTCGGCGAGGCCACGCTTATTATGGTACTGTCTAGAATTACCGTAGCCAGGCAGGAAGGTGTATCAGAAGTGCGCAGTGGATGATGTAATACATCTACCTGACCACGATAGACAATGATCCAGACACAATGCACTGCGTTGCACAGTGATGAATTGAAATCAATATTATGTTTCACTTACCCGCTATCCTTGCTGATGTCAGGCTTGAGCTAAATTAGACACATTCATACAAGTATATTGGCCAAAATAAATGAATGAAGTATCTTATACTTAGCTATTAAGCTTCAAACGCGACGTTTTCAGGACACGTTGGCACGTGGAAGTCGATACCAGATTCACAATTTTCACAAATGTCAATCAATAGTTCACAATCTATTTACCGTTGCCAGCACTAGATCAGGCGGCGTTCAAACCGGTTTACTCAATTTAATTCAATTCCCGTTAATTCAAAAGGCGATATTTTACGTACGAGACGACACCCGGCGAGATAAATTTTTCAAGCGGAAGGCCGGAAGTGACAGTTCAGTGTGACCATTGTCAGAAATTTTCAATAGACTAAACAAAATGTTACTCAATTGATCTAATCGATTTGACTTATAATAAAAACTAATTCTATTTCAAACATCCACCCACCCCGGACCGGCCTACCGGTACGCTAATCGGTTGGTAGAGGTGACAATGTTGCAACCGCTCTCCTCAGAATCGAACCGTCCACCAAGACCTCAGCAAATCGGGGAACTCCATCAGCCCCAGTTACCAAATGAAGGATGCGCCCCCCGGCCATCTGAGGGGCGGAAGGTTAGCCTCCTTGATCAAAACGAGGTCACCAATCTTGGGTGGATCGGTCTTGTCGGTCCACTTAACGCGTTGCTGGAGTATGTGCAAATATTCCAAGTTCCAGCGTTTCCAAAAGCTCTGAGTAATCTGGCGTACCAATTCAAAACGCGAGAGACGACCAGGTCTCGTATCAATATAGGGGTACTCAGGCAAGGCGACAAGTGGGCGACCAATCAAAAAATGGCCGGCGTAAGGGCCTCCAAATCATTCGGATCTGAGGAGATCGGGCACAATGGCCGAGAGTTCAAAACGGCCTCAATCTTACAAAACACAGTTGCGAGTTCCTCAAATGTAAGGACAGATTCACCGATTGTCCTGCGCAAGTGTGTTTTGGCCAATTTTACGGCGGCCTCAAATATACCACCCCAGTGTGGACAATTTGGTGGGGAAAACAACCAATTTATCCCACGTCGGGCAAGCCTATCACCTATATCAGCTTTGTTGGTTTCAAGAAAATTAACAACATCATTCAGATAATTATAAGTGCCCTTGAAGTTAGTGCCGCAGTCAGAACGGATCAAGGAAGGCAGCCCTCTGCGGGATACAAATCTGTCAAATGTGGCTACAAACGCCTCGGTCGTAAGCGAGGAGACCAGTTCTAAGTGTAAGGCCTTTGTGGAAAGACAAACAAAAACACACAAGTAGGCCTTGACAGTCTTGCTGTTTCGAAGTGTCGACGTTTTCACCAAAAAAGGACCAGCGAAGTCCGTGCCAACACCGTCAAACGTCCTGCTTTCAGTTACGCGATCTGCCGGTAAGTCCCCCATCAAGGGCTGCATGGTAGAAGCCTTGAGCTTGTAGCAAAGGATGCAGCGAAAGACTACACTCCGAATAATTCTTCGGGCAGACAAAATCCAAAACTCGCGTTGTGACGGTCAGTTACCAGCAAGCGTACCAAATGACCGTCCTTAGGTAACAAAAGGGGGTGACGAGCCCCGTAAGGGAGGTTGGCGTTCTTGAGACGCCCTCCAACGCGCAAGAGACCCGTTTCGTCCAAAAAGGGGTTCAATTTAGATACAGCTCCCGACAATTTCGATTTCCCCGACTTGAGGATAGCAATCTCCCTTTCAAAATGCGCCAATTGCACAGAACGAACCCAAAAGGTGAGGGACTCCTGTCGTTCCTGTGGTGAGAGAAACGGTGTCAGTCGTTTCTGCTGTGGGTGCCTAAAATTAAAAACAAAACGCTTTATCCAAGCAGTGACACCTAACAACTTGTCGAGGGAGCTGTAACGATTCAACAAAAAATCGGGGTCGAAGGCGCATTCAACCTTCTCAAGAGCGAGTGTTCGTAGACCCGGCAAATTAGAAGTATTCAAAACTGGCGTTCGAGGCCAATCAATTTCTGGTCGACTCAACCATTCCGGACCCCACCACAGCGAATGACCTATCAAACTAGGCGTCAAGCATCCGCGCGAGGCACAATCAGCGGGGTTGAGCAAACCTGGCACGTGCCTCCAAACAAGTTTGACTTCGGATTTCTGGATTTGGGAAACGCGATTAGCAACAAATACCTCCAAAGTGTGGACAGAAGCCTTCAACCAACAAAGAACAATTTGGCTGTCTGTCCAGGCGTAGGTCCCATTAATGCAAATGCTTTTACCCAAAGTACTGGACACGTGGTTCAACAAGCGTACAAGAAGGGCTGCTCCCGAGAGCTCCAATTTTGGAATGGTCAGAGATGTCCGAAAGGGTGCCACCTTGCTCTTTGCCATGATCAGGGAAACCCTCACCTGACCTGAGGCACTAACTGTGCGCAAGTACACCACGGCGGCGTGACCACGTTCCGAGGCGTCACAAAACCCGTGAAGGGTGGCCTTGTACTTCCCGGGAGGAAGGATGGGACGAGGCAAGGAGATCTCGTTGACGGCAGGAAGTGAGGATACAAAAGAGGTCCATTCCTCAACAAGAGTACCGTGTAGAGGTTCGTCCCAGGTCAATCCTGCTGTCCAAAGCTTCTGCAAGAAGCATTTTGCCCAAAATATAATTGGACAGATCCAACCATTCGGATCAAAGGTTCTGGCGACAGTAGACAATACGAGACGTTTAGTCCAAGAACACGGCAATTTCAAGTCTACGTTACATGTAAAGATGTCTTGGACTGGTCTGTACTGAACGCCGAGAACAGCCATCATGGCGGGGTTGTCAACAATCTCAAATAGATGTGGATCCTGCTGATGATCCTCTGGCAAGCCTTCCAAAAGCGCTGGTGAGTTGGAAATCCATTTGCGCAACTCATAACCAGCGGAGGCCAAAATACCTATCAATTCGTCCCGCAGGAGGATCGCCTCGTCCGCTGTGGAGGCGCCTGAACAAATGTCATCGACGTAAATATCGTCCTTCAAGATGGCGGAGGCTCGTGGGAAACGTAAGCCTTCTCGGTCTGCGAGCTCCCAAAGAGAACGTATTGCCAAGTAGGGGCTTGATCTTAACCCGTACGTATTCGTATTGAGCTCGTAGACGACCATGGGATCGCGAGGAGACTCTCTCCAAAGGATCAGCTGGAAGCGACGGTCATCAGGGTGGATAATAGTCTGTCTGAACATCATTTTTATGTCGGCCACAAAGACAACCTGATGTCGTCGAAAGCTGATGATGACGTCACAAAAGTCCTTGACCAACTTGGGACCAGAATGCAAGCACTGGTTCAAGGATACGCCTGTTGAAGTCTGCGCAGAACCATCAAACACTGTGCGCAGCTTGCCAGTCGATGGCTTCAATACCGCATGATGCGGGAGAAAGTAATGCTCCACCGAACGCCAATCCAAATTTGACACAGACATGTGTCCCAACTGTTCATATTCCCTCATGAACTCAATGTACTTCTGTCTGAGCTCCGGATCACGACCTATGCGGCGCTCCATGGCCAACAACCTCTTTTCGGCTAAAGGTCGTGACTCACCAAGCGGAGGCCGAACAGACAGGAAGGGTAGCCTCGTAATAATCCGACCAGAACGGAGTCGACCAGTGTTGTTCTGGAAGAACAGCTCGCACTCCTCATGTTCTGGATTCAAACGGGCAGCTTGAGGGGGCTCCTTTATCTCCCAAAACCTCTGAACCGCATCAGAGAGAGCGGAGCCTACAGCTAACAAATTATCAAGTTCGGGTGGAGGGGGGTCCCTAGGTACAGGCCCCATTAAAGCAAATCCAAATATGGTCGGGATGGCAGTCAAACCATTTGGCACTAAGACCCGTTTCCCACCAATCAAAATTCCACCGAGGACATCAGAGCCAATCAACAAGTCGATTTGTCCCGGAGTGTCAAATTTGGGGTCTTCCAGTTCCAATCCCGATGTCAAATTCACCACAGCAGCAGGTAGCTGCTTCTGTGGATGCATACCCAAAATATTCTTCAGCACAATAGCCGAGGTTTTAATCCTCGGGTGTGAAGATTCAACAGGGCCAAACAAAACCTTAACTTGCCCTTCAACATTAGAGGCTACGTCACCTATGCCCCGTATACAATTTGGAAAAGAGCCCATATTTAATTTAACCTGCCCTACCAAATAAGTGGAAACAATGCAACCTTGTGAACCTGTGTCCAATATAGCACGGACAACAACAGAGGTCCCCGTGGGTCCCCAGACCCGAACAGCAACCGTTGGTAGGATAACGGTCTCAATGGGGGAGGTTGGCGTTATAGGGCAGGGATCAATGACCTATTGTTGCCTGGGCGGCGACCGTTGGCCAGGACCAGGCAAGTCAAAACGAGGGTGCGGCTTGAAGTCCTCAAAGGCGCGATGACTCGATCCGCGCGCCATCTGTGGGGGGTCATAATGACGCACCCGCCCAAAACGAGGTGGGCGCGAGTCAAGGCGGGGACGCTCCGCCAAAGGAGGGGAATACCTGGGGCAGCAGTCATGGTGCTGGTGACGTTGCGCGGCACATTCAGGTGCGCGAGAGAGAGGAGGCGTGCGCACGCTACGGTTCTCCAAGCGGGGTGAGTGGCGATCAATTGAGCGAGGCGACTCTCGGCTACGCGCCGGTGAGCCTCGGCTGCCACCTTCAAAACACCCGCCCGTGCGCGGCGTCGGCTGGTTGGACAAGCGGCCTACCTCTCTGGCATTCATGCAGAGAATGTCCAAATGCTGTCCTCCACAGTGAGGACAGGGGCGAGAGTTTGGGCAGTCTCGCTGGTAGTGGGACCCCAAACAAGAGAAGCAAAGGCGGCGGGCATTCGCGATGCACCTACGAGAGGCGACATGTAGGTCCAAGAATGCCCTACAACTGGCCGTTCTGTGCCCCGTGACCTTGCAGTAGGAGCACTCCACTGGGCTCTGCGTGACTGCAAAGCGAGGAGGGCGCCGGTCAATATTGGCTCGAGTGTGAACGCGAGCCTGCTCCTTGACCTTGGGCGGCTGCGTCTTAGCCGGCGTATCACCACCGGAGTTGTCCAGGACCCGGCACTCATCCTCCAGGAACCTCTCCAGGTCAGCAAAGGGGGGCAGATGGGTCGCGCTATCCCCACCAAAGCGCTGTTCAAAACGCGACCTCAGGTCGGCAGGCAGCTTTTTAAGGACAATGTGCACCAATAGATAGGACCATTGGTCCACGGGCAGGTCAAGGCACTTAAGTGCGTTGATGGCCACCAAGAGCGGGTTCAACAGTTGGGTGCGCAACCCAGAGACCCGGGTGAGCGTCGGCAAACCCAAAATCTGCTCGATGTGCGTATCGGCGAGGCCACGCTTATTGTGGTACCTACGGGTAATTAGGTCCCGAGCCGTCTGGTACGCCTCGTCAGACACGGGCAGATGCTGGATGAGGCCTTTAGCCTCCCCATCCAGAACCGACATTAGGTAGGCCAACTTTTGTGCCGGCCGAAGGTCAGCCCTATCATTGACTAGGCTGTCGAACAAATTAACGAAGCCCAGGTAGCTTCCTAGGCAGCCATCAAAATGGGGGAGGTCCAAAGTAGGGAGCCTACTCACCAGCCCCGTTGCTGACCTAGGAAGCTCCTGCTTCAGGCCGGGTTGCCCTTCCCTATCGGCAACTAGTTGTCTCGCACTATTGGAGACAGCATCATACAGGTCTAAGACCTGGGCATAGTCTTCACTGACCTTATTTCGCTGGTCAGCAGTGAAATCAGTGACTGACACTTCGAGACAGCAAGCGCTGAAAGTGCGGAACTGCTGTTCCACACTTGCCAGGCGATCATCGATCCGCTCGTACCTTTGAAGTAAGGCCTGCTGGCGATCAGGCCGGTTCACTAAAGCACTGGCCGAGGCAAACCAGCGCAAATCTGATGCAATGGCACCAGCAGCCGCACGCAAGTCCTTGATAGCTGACAATCAAAATTCAAAAGAGCCCGGACAAGCGTTTAATAAAATTAACAAGCAAAACTTAATATTTCTTAATTCTTTGAAACCAACAAAGTATTAGCCTGTTTACTGCTGGTACAAGCAAGTGGCAGGTATTTACTGCCCAACAAAATTAATAGTTTCAATATATATTGACACAAAACAAAGTCAAAGCTATCAAAAGTTGAAACCTCAAATAAGTTAATTAAAGTTAAATATTCAAATAAATTAACTAATTACTTACAACAGACAGACTGGCTGTGTTATTTGAGATATACAATAGTAAGTAAGCACAGAATATGTGTTACCTAGCAATATTATCTATATTATAACAAAACAAAGTTTATTAATATGACCCGCCCAAGTGGCAAGGTCAAGTTGGTTGTTTATGAATATATGCAATAAACTAAATTTACTAAATTTATTGATACATACAGCTGTTATGTATCCAAACAAACTGACTTATTAATGCAACAACAAATTGAAGTTAGATTTTTCAACAATACAAATCAACAATTACTGATTGAGGTTATGTGTGACAATGTGTTTCAAATTATCTAGGTCAACTTATACAATTAAATATTATGTATTTTAGACAATAACTGACCTGACAAACACTACAATACTGTCTACAAGGTGAGATATATAGCTCATACAACACCAATCTGAGTTCAGATACAATCAACGGCTAAGTTTCAACTACAGCTCTGCACCAAAATTTATGTCTAGAATTACCGTAGCCAGGCAGGAAGGTGTATCAGAAGTGCGCAGTGGAAGATGTAATACATCTACCTGACCACGATAGACAATGATCCAGACACAATGCACTGCGTTGCACAGTGATGAATTGAAATCAATCAATATCAATATTATGTTTCACTTACCCGCTATCCTTGCTGATGTCAGGCTTGAGCTAAATTAGACACATTCATACAAGTATATTGGCCAAAATAAATGAATGAAGTATCTTATACTTAGCTATTAAGCTTCAAACGCGACGTTTTCAGGACACGTTGGCACGTGGAAGTCGATACCAGATTAACAATTTTCACAAATGTCAATCAATAGTTCACAATCAATTTACCGTTGCCAGCACTAGATCAGGCGGCGTTCAAAACGGTTTACTCAATTTAATTCAATTCGCGTTAATTCAAAAGGCGATATTTTACGTACGAGACGACACCCGGCGAGATAATTTTTTCAAGCGGAAGGACGGAAGTGACAGTTCAGTGTGACCATTGTCAGAAATTTTCAATAGACTAAACAAAATGTTACTCAATCGATCTAATCGATTTGACTTATAATAAAAACTAATTCTATTTCAAACAGGTACCTACGGGTGATTAGGTCCCGAGCCGTCTGGTACGCCTCGTCAGACACGGGCAGATGCTGGATGAGGCCCTTAGCCTCCCCATCCAGAACAGACATTAAATATGCCAATTTTTGTGCTGGCCGAAGGTCAGCCCTGTCATTGACCAGGCTGTCGAACAAATTAATGAAGCCCAGGTAGCTTCCTAGGCAGCCATCAAAATGGGGGAGGTCCAAAGTAGGGAGCCTACTCACCAGCCCCGGTGCTGACCTAGGAAACTCCTGCTTCAGGCCGGGTTGCCCTTCCCTATCGGCAACTAGTTGTCTCGCACTATTGTAGACAGCATCATACAGGTCTAAGACCTGGGCTTAGTCTTCACTGACCTTATTTCGCTGGTCAGCAGTGAAATCAGTGACTGACACTTCAAGACAGCAAGCGCTGAAAGTGCGGAACTGCTGTTCCACACTTGCCAGGCGATCATCGATCCGCTCGTACCTTTGAAGTAAGGCCTGCTGGCGATCAGGCCGGTTCACCAAAGCACTGGCCGAGGCAAACCAGCGTAAATCTGATGCAATAGCACCAGCAGCCGCACGCAAGTCCTTGATAGCTGACATAATCAAACTTCAAAAGAGCCCGGACAAGTGTTAAATAAAATTAACAATCAAAACTTAATTTTTCTTAATTCTTTGAAACCAACAAAGTATTAGCCTGTTTACTGCAAGTGCAGGCAAGTGACAGGTATTTACTGCCCAGCAAAATTAAAAGTTTCAGTATATTGAAACAAACACAAAAGTTATCAAAAGTTGAACCTTCGAATAAGTTAATTAAAGTTAAATATTCAAATAAATTAACTAATTACTTGTAACATACAGACTGGCTGTATTATTTGAGATATACAATAGTAAGTAAGCACAGCCTAACAATATTATCTTTATATTATAACAAGGTTTAACAATGTAAGGTTCAAACTTAATATATCAATATATGCAATAAACTAAATCAATTGATACATATAACTGATATGTATCCAATCAAAGTGACTTATTAATGCAACAACAAATTTAAGTTAGATTTTTCAACAATACAAATCAACAATGACTGATTGAGGTTATGTGTGACAATGTGTTTCAAATTATCTAGGTCAACTTATACAATAAAATATTATGTATTTTAGACAATAACTGACCTGACAAACACTACAATACTGTCTACAAGGTGAGATATATAGCTCATACAACACCAATCTGAGTTCAGATACAATCAACGGCTAAGATACAAGTTTACAATATAGGCACAGTTAACCACGCTCTTGCTATCAAAAATTTATGTCTAGAATTACCGTAGCCAGGCAGGAAGGTGTATCAGAAGTGCGCAGTGGAAGGTGTAATACATCTACCTGACCACGATAGACAATATATCCAGACACAATGCACTGCGTTGCACAGTGAGTAAAGTATTGAGTAGGTACATGAAAATTTTACCTTATATATCCTGGTGATGTTCTTGAAGTGGACCTATAGGATTAACTCATAATTTTGGCCAAAATAACAAGAGAATCAATAGATACCAGTGTACAAATCGGCGAAGTCCTTCTCCAGACCACGATGCACGTTTGCGGTTCACAAAACTTTTCACAAATGTTCAATATGTCATCAATTTACAACAAACTTTGCCGGAAGTAAAAAGCGGCAATTACGTATTTGCAAGTTAATTCAATTCGCGCCAATTCAAAGGGCGATCAATCCATTAATTAGGTACAAGGCACGCGAGAGTCCAAACGGCGTGTTAATTTTTCAAGGCGCCAACGGAAGTGCCAGTTCAGTGTGACCATTGTCAGAAATTTTCAATAGACTAAACAAAATGTTACTCAATCGATCTAATCGATTTGACTTATAATAAAAACTAATTCTATTTCAAACAGTTATATTAGTAAATAAATTGACTAGTCAGTGATCAGTTAAACTGAAATCGCATATTTTAAAAAAACAATATTCGTTTAAAATCAATCTCTCATTTGAATAATATTCTGAATAATTATATTACATAAATATCTACAAATATCAGATTATATTGTGGAATTGAGTGTAAAATACTGTATTTTATGACATATGACAGCTATAATAAATAATATATGTACTAAAACTTTAGGTCTGTTATTGCAAATACTACATACTACTGGCACACATGGCCACAATACATACGCTATTATGAATCTTGTGACGTACTAAGTCACATTATAATTTCGCAAATAGTACTGTCTTCTGCATTCTAATTCATAGTAAAATATACTTGAATTGCATTCAAAGTCAAAGTTATTCTTGTATTTATGCACCTGTATAGGAATAGCTCCATCTGTATTGAACACACTTGGTCCAATAATTTCTCTTAAGCACAGTTGGCTTAATTTCAACTAGGCATACATAGCCTCTATAATCACGAGGCACACATAACCTCTCCAATTGCACGAGGTACACATAACCTCTCCAATACTACTAATGTGTGCCTCTCATATCCTCTCCAATAGCACGAGGCACACATAACCTCTCCAATAGCATGAGGCAAACATAACCTCTCCAATAGCATGAGGCACACATAACCTCTCCAATAGTACGAGGCACACATAACCTCTCCAATAGTACGAGGCACACATAATCCTTCCAATAGTACGAGGCACACATAACCTCTCCAATAGCATGAGGCACACATAACCTCTTCAATAGCATGAGGCACACATAACCTCTATCCGGTTACACAATAGCGGAGGCAACCTCCACCCGGTCTCCACCACACGTAACTTCTATGCGGTATGATTACAACACCTCCCAGATGATCTTTTCGAGCCTTTATCAAATTAATCTGAAACAGACTAAGAATCTCACTAGGCTGATACTCCAAATATTAAACAGTCTTTTCCTGATCACAACACCTCTCATATGATCTTTTCGAGCCTTTATCAAAGTAATCTGAAACAGACTAAGATAATCTCACTATTCTGATACTCCAAGTATTAAACAGTCTTTTCATGACCACAACACCTACCATATGATCTTTTCGAGCCTTTATCAAAGTAATCTGAAACAGACTAAGATAATCTCACTATTCTGATACTCCAAGTATTAAACAGTCTTTTCATGACCACAACACCTACCATATGATCTTTTCGAGCCTTTATCAAAGTAATCTGAAACAGACTAAGATAATCTCACTATTCTGATACTCCAAGTATTAAACAGTCTTTTCATGATCACAACACCTACCATATGATCTTTTCGAGCCTTTATCAAAGTAATCTGAAACAGACTAAGATAATCTCACTATTCTGATACTCCAAGTATTAAACAGTCTTTTCATGACCACAACACCTACCATATGATCTTTTCGAGCCTTTATCAAAGTAATTTGAAACAGACTAAGATAGTCTCACTATTCTGATACTCAAAGTATTAAACAGTCTTTTCATGACCACAACACCTACCATATGATCTTTTCGAGCCTTTATCAAAGTAATCTGAAACAGACTAAGATAATCTCACTATTCTGATACTCAAAGTATTAAACAGTCTTTTCATGACCACAACACCTACCATATGATCTTTTCGAGCCTTTATCAAATTAATCTGAAACAGACTAAGAATCTCACTAGGCTGATACTCCAAATATTAAACAGTCTTTTCCTGATCACAACACCTCTCATATGATCTTTTCGAGCCTTTATCAAAGTAATCTGAAACAGACTAAGATAATCTCACTATTCTGATACTCCAAGTATTAAACAGTCTTTTCATGACCACAACACCTACCATATGATCTTTTCGAGCCTTTATCAAAGTAATCTGAAACAGACTAAGATAATCTCACTATTCTGATACTCCAAGTATTAAACAGTCTTTTCATGACCACAACACCTACCATATGATCTTTTCGAGCCTTTATCAAAGTAATCTGAAACAGACTAAGATAATCTCACTATTCTGATACTCCAAGTATAAACAGTCTTTTCATGACCACAACACCTACCATATGATCTTTTCGAGCCTTTATCAAAGTAATCTGAAACAGACTAAGATAATCTCACTATTCTGATACTCCAAGTATTAAACAGTCTTTTCATGATCACAACACCTACCATATGATCTTTTCGAGCCTTTATCAAAGTAATCTGAAACAGACTAAGATAATCTCACTATTCTGATACTCCAAGTATTAAACAGTCTTTTCATGACCACAACACCTACCATATGATCTTTTCGAGCCTTTATCAAAGTAATCTGAAACAGACTAAGATAATCTCACTATTCTGATACTCAAAGTATTAAACAGTCTTTTCATGACCACAACACCTACCATATGATCTTTTCGAGCCTTTATCAAAGTAATCTGAAACAGACTAAGATAATCTCACTATTCTGATACTCAAAGTATTAAACAGTCTTTTCATGACCACAACACCTACCATATGATCTTTTCGAGCCTTTATCAAATTAATCTGAAACAGACTAAGAATCTCACTAGGCTGATACTCCAAATATTAAACAGTCTTTTCCTGATCACAACACCTCTCATATGATCTTTTCGAGCCTTTATCAAAGTAATCTGAAACAGACTAAGATAATCTCACTATTCTGACACTCCAAGTATTAAACAGTCTTTTCATGACCACAACACCTCTCATATGATCTTTTCGAGCCTTTATCAAAGTAATCTGAAACAGACTAAGATAATCTCACTATTCTGACACTCCAAGTATTAAACAGTCTTTTCATGACCACAACACCTACCATATGATCTTTTCGAGCCTTTATCAAAGTAATCTGAAACAGACTAAGATAATCTCACTATTCTGACACTCCAAGTATTAAACAGTCTTTTCATGACCACAACACCTACCATATGATCTTTTCGAGCCTTTATCAAAGTAATCTGAAACAGACTAAGATAATCTCACTATTCTGATACTCCAAGTATTAAACAGTCTTTTCGTGATTACAATACCCCTCATATGATATTTTCAAGCCCTTATCAAAGTAATCTAAAACAGACTAAGATAATCTCACTATTCTGATACTTCAAGTATTAAACAGTCTTTTCAGCGTTATAATTTTTTTTTGTCATAGCTAGTCTTAATACGAAATACTTATCCTAACCCAATCATTAGCGATCAGCAATGGACTTTTCTCGTTCAAAACAATGGATAATGTTTTTGGTACTATGAAACTGCACTAACGCTTTGTCTTATTTGCGTACTAACCGAAGCCATCATCATCGTCAGTCCCATCTACCGCCCCACTGTCGGGCACGGGCCCCCTCTCACCATGATAAGGGTAAGGCCATAATCCACCACACCGGCCAAGTGCGGGTTGGCAGTCTTCACATGTATTTCAAGAACATTATAGAGAAATCACGCCCGTCATGATGCTCTCCCTCATCGTTAATAAGCAACAATTAAGAATTTAACACGCACGGTAACCTTCTGCGTAGCAGTCTTACGGTCTTTACACTCGGCTAACCGAAGCTATGCCTTACACAAAAGCACCAGCGTTAGCTAGGCTAACCATAAGGCATTTAGCTGGTCCAACCAATAACAGTGCATGGTTTTAAACATGCAGCCGCATTATCGGCTCATTCCGTTTCTGCAAATCTGCATAACGGAAACTAGGGTCCTACAAGCAAATCACAACATCAACTAACAATGTTCTCATCTTAATGGAAATAAAGATAAGCAAACAATCATCACTGACCTGGTTCTACCTACAATGAAAACGAAAATCGCTTAAACTGATTATTAAAACACATCACAATGATAACTCAATCACTCGCTTCTACACTGATAATCGAGCTCAACAGCTTCTTCTAGAAACTCTTCTGTATCACTCCTAAACGTCCTAAACATAACTTGGAACTGGCTAAAGAAATTGGGGTATTTAATAAATATACCCAGAGCATCACATGAATTTAGAAACTCGCAGTAGGTAATTTTACTTGAATTTAACTTTACAAGTGATGCCAGCTATTAACCATAATAAGGTAACACATCAAACATTTTTATTAGTGCCATCTGTTAACATGTTAAAAAAAAGCTTGTGTATGAGCAACATGTATTTGCGCACAATAATGCGCAGGTTTAATGGTTTAACTTCAAATAACGGTACCAAAAACATCGAGATTCAATAAAACAGAACTATAAAGAGTTAAAATCTTACGTTTTTCTTAAGCTGTAATCACTCGATAAAATAATGTCGTTAGTAATATCTTTCGACTATGGGCGGTCAGGCTACACTCGAACCAACCAACTACACGTCTAAAGTTCTAACCAGCACTGCAGGTCACACCGCACACGTCTACTTAAGATATAAACGGTACAATGTGTTCCACATTAAGTCAGCACGGTCAGTCACAATAGCTGAAGCACAGTCTTACATTATGAAGTTAATATGTACGATTCGATTAGTCTAACAACTTTAGACACGAGTCTGCTATATCACAACTGTACTAGAACAATAACTACCACGTTTCACTCAAACGCACTTGCTTGGAATAGTGCAAGTTGACGTGTACGCTCAGTCTTACAGTCCATAAGGTAAGACCGAGACAAGATGATCTATTTGTAGGCAAGCATATGATCACTGGGCTCATGATCGGGAGCCAACTACGCATGATTTACTAAGAAAATAAATAAAAACATTCGCTTTCTTTTAACCCGAGTATGAAACCCGAAACCTCTGTTCGATATCTACGCTATAGCTAAGACACGGTGGTAGCAAGCCAACCGTATGTTAACATAAAATACAGCAATGGTCATAATTAAGTCGTTAGTACTACCCACAAAGTTTGTCTTTATTTCATTCTACTTTCATGTCACAGGAAAAACGCAAAGGTCAAACAGTTTCACAGTAGAAGCTTGTTTTAACTAGAACTCCGTGTTGCGTGTAGGAATCGAACCACAACCTCAGTATGATGTGATGGCGACATCCCTACCACAACCATTATGATATTTCTAAGGTTACTAAACGTATAGAGGTATTCTACTAACCAGGAATCTTTAGCAACTACCGTCATTAAAACTTGCAGCACAAAAAATCAGACAAAATACGCTCACCACGGTGATAACAGCGTTAGTAGTTGCCTTCACTCGTATCCACATCTCGTTTCTCAGGATCGGAGTCCGGTAAACGAAAGCTTAATTAATCAATTAAACAAAATTGCTTGATTAATCGAGTAATAACAATTTAAACTAAATATTTAGATAAAATCAATTATTTACTGATTTGTTTATAGATCTGTTTTTAGTTGGAAATTATACTTTTGATTAATGTGGCCATAACTACTAGCGCCATCTGTTTGTAGCAGTCGAATCGTTTAAAAATGTTTCATAAATACAATTTGTGAAAATCATTACAGGTATTTATGTTAGGTACCTAAATATTCGGGATAGGTAGGTACTAGAAAGGTGACACGTGAGCAATGATTTGATCAACAATAAATTACGCTACTAAGTACTAATGCAATTAAATAAAATTAAACAAATCGCAATATCATGACGAAAATAATATATGAAATAGGTAAAATAGGTAACATTTTGTGATCCTTACTCAGTTACTCATTATGGGGTAATCGTTCGAGGACACACTGACAACACTCACAAAATGTCGAAGCAATGTTATGATATTTTTGACAATAATTATGCAATATTTTATTAATCAATTATTGAATATGCTACTTACACATAAAATGTGATCGAATCTTTTTTTAGGGTTCCGTACCTCAAGGCAAAAAAGGAACCCTTATAAGATCACTTTCTTGTCCGTCTGTCTGTCTGTCTGTCCGTGTGTCACCACCGAGTTTCTCAGGAACGGGTGGACCTAGGAAATTGAAATTTATACCAGATATTGAGGTTTATGGTTGCTATTAGGTGTATGAAAATCAGGGTCCTGGGTCAACCCAATAAAAAGATATGGTCAAAATTAGATTTTTGCGAAAACTTGTAATTACCAAAATTAACCTTAATTTTCAACATTTTTTAATTTTCGGAATTTTTCTTTTACTTGTGCTGTAAGACCTTGGTTTTGACCAAAATTGACAATTGTAGGTCAACCGTAAGTACCCTATAGGTTTTGGGACGAAAACCTATATGGTACTTCCCGTTGAACTAGAATCACGAAATTTGGCCGAAAGCAGGGTCTTACAGCACAAATAAAGGAAAAATTACAAAAAATAAAAAAAGTGGCAAATTTAAGGGTGTCCCCATACATACATAGTAGACTCCACTAGCGTAATTCAACCTCAAATAAGGTAAAATGCGTACGGAACCCTCGGCTTGCCCGAATTTTTTTTAATATACCTACTGTAGTGTTTGTGTCTATGCAATAGATACATTACACTGTCGTATGTACACCAGTAGAGGAAGTAGCGTCACTTGATGCCTGTCACTAGTACTGTCACTGTCACTACGGACAGTCAGTCGGTTGATAGGCGCGGTGCGCGCTAGACGTGCCCTCGGATCTGTGTGTAGTGGTGAGCCAGTGTTACATCGATTCGTGTAGTGGTTATATTTGCTGTGATAGCAAATACTACACCTACCTACCCAATATTTGGCAGAAATTTACATTTATAAATTATACCTACACAATGCCTTAATAAACTTAAAGGTTTGTAAACGTTATGTGATGTTTTGAATGACGTAACGCCCGGTACGCTCATTTTGAGCGTAGTCGTTTGGCTTCACTTTGACAAGCGATCGCTGCTTTTTCGTTCTTAAGTGCGCTTAGAAAACTGATCTTCCTACAATATCAGTTTACGGTTTCTGGCTTTTCCATTCAGGGTTGGAATCAGCAAAAGGTTGTGCTGTTGATAGTTGAGAGGTACGAAAATGTAAACCAGTGTAACCCCAATGTTGATTTTATTGAATATCAAAGTATGACTGAACAAGTTGCTTTGACATTAATTCGCTAGACAAAGGTTGTAACGCGCCAATGACTTTCACTTACCGCTCAATTCAATATTCGACAATCGACAAACAAGTTATATTTTTTATTAATCTAATATAAATTCTGTGATTTAAGGATAGCTTAGCTATTTTCAGCAGATTATTTATTGCCTATGATTAAAAAATTCATGTCAATAATAGAGTACCATGTTTTAACTCTATCGTTTACCTAGATACATGGTACTCTATTGTTGACATGCATTTACAGAATAACTAAATTTGAATTTTAGTGTAAAAAACCACAAAAAGATCGGAAAATTCATGAAAATTCTTCCGGAAAATTTGACCACCTAAACATGAAATCAAATAATTACGTTTATTTTCGAAAAAATATATAATTTCTGAACATTCTCTGCATAGCCATTACTCCCCTTCCGCTTCCCCACTATCGACCTGTATAAAACTTGTAATGTTCTGTCAGTGCGACAAGTATTTATTTTAAATCTTATTATCACAACCCATGACCATACTCTCTACGAACCATCAAAATTTACTACCTTCCGACGCAAGCATAACGTCTGCCGGATGGTATCAGTCTATTCAAGCTTGGCGCAGCGACACTTCTGCTTCATAAGTAGTTACGTTTACAATAAGGTCAACAGATTCCTGTGCATTTATCCAATGTGTAAAAAGGAGTGTAAGGAAGCAGTTGGTAATTGGCTACGTAGTTTAAGTTACGAGGAGACTGAATCATTCATTACTCCCATAAATTGACAATACGTAATAATAATATTATATACCTATATTTATTTTACCGCTGGCATTATATTTTTTGATTTTTATTGTTTAGTTTACTTTCTCAGCACTGGTTGTTTCTTATCTTCTTATTAAATAAAATCCTTGCGTTACTGACTGACTGACAGACACGCTACAGCCGAAACTATTGGGCGCAGGAAGCTGAAAGTTGGCAAGTATGTTCCTTGGGGGCCGTAGGGGTGCACTAAGAAGGGATTTCCCGAAATTCCCACGGGATCGGGCAAAACGGGTAAAATGAAATAAAATGCGGGCGTAGCTGCGGGCGTCCTCTAGTTCTTGTAATAAATATACATGATATGTACATGTAAAGATAATACTGTTAGCAATATTGCTCTGAGATGGAGAGCCTGGAGATTTGTCACACAGGTCTAGAACCTAGTTCAGACTCCAGCTCTCACTAAGGTTTGAATTTTAAGTTTCGTTCTGACTCACTGTAACCAAAATTATGTACCTTTTTGAGAGAAAATAAATAAACTATTATTATTATTAAACTATTATTATTATTATAGCAGTCTGTTCGTATATCCACTCGGCTGTCGCTGCCTATAAATTTAAATACATATTAGCATAAATGAGCATTGAAAAAAAGTTACCGTAAAAAAATTACCCATCGTAAAGCAGTTTGTTTGGAAGCGACAGATAAAGTGCTTTAGTTTTACCAAAAGGATTAAATCATAAGGTCCGCAAATCTAAATCACAACTGTTTGAAACAAAGGTTGTGAAGCCCTGTTAGGGTGTTTACAAATACCTATTCTATCTTCTCGTGACACCAACTATAGTTGAGTTTGGATTATCTCAGAAAGTCTTAGGCCAGGACTAAGAAGATGCTGCAGACCAATGAGCTATTCTAATGAAGACAAATAACTGAAGCTACCTATAGCGCACTCTGCATTGCGAGTGAAGTCACATTATGGAAAACTCTAGTAAGCAAATTGATGTCTTAGAGCAGCGGTCGGCAACCTTTTGGTAGGCAAGGGCCACAAGGAAGCAAAATAAACTAAAGGCGGGCCGCACTTTTGGTAATAACTAGACAGCATTTTTACAAGTCTTGCAGCAATTCTGCCACTGAATCATCAGCAAAGCGGAGAAGCCTAAAATGTCAAACTTTGACATTGATGCCCATTCCATCCCACTGAAGCAAATAGAACATCTCTTCTAGCGTTGGTGAAGAGTTTCGGGGATATATGTTATGTCACTTCGTGCTATTTCTTGAAAATATTGAATGGTTTTTTGTTGTTCAGGGCTCGTACAGAAATTATTGATATTTGGTTCTCTTAGCACCTCCACATATTTTCAATATACATAGCTGTGCTGCAACAACTACCGTGCAGCCTAGATTTCGATGCAGTCAAAAGCTTTTTCAGCATCCACAAAAGCCAGTTGAAAAAGTTTCTCTGCCTAATCACACACACACATCATATCAGCCTGTTGCATTGCATTCCACTGTTGGACGTAAGCTTCCTCCAGGGTACGCCACAAGACCTGATCTCGCGTTTTCGCTATCCAGCCACTACCAGCTACCCTCCTCAAGTCGTTAGTCCATCTGGTGGGAGAGCATCCAACACTATGCTTGTCGAGAAATTGCCACCACTCGAGAACCTGCCTACTTCACCGCCCATTCGTTCTGCGACAGATGTGGCCAGCCACCTGCCACTTCAGTTTGCTACAACTCAGAATTATGTGAGTAGAGTAGACTTCTGCCGAAAAATCTCGTTCCGGACTTTGTTCCTCAACGAGATCCCCAGCATTGACCGGTCCATAGCTCTTTGCGTGACATGTAGTTGGTGGGCTAGCTTTACCGTCATGTTCCAAGACCACGGTAAGTCAACCGAACACCTTGGTCTTTAGGCATTGAGGCGAAGATGACTCGAAGATAAGAAGCAGCTTCCCAAATGCTATCCAGCCCAGCTGCACTCTTCTGATGAATTCACTCTCAAAGTTGTCTCTCTACACCTTCGATATAAATTGATTCAGAGATGATATGTTCCTTCAACATGAGCTCAATCTTCTCTAGATTTATCCCGAGCCCAACACGTCTTCAGGCAGTATTGAGACTGGACAGCATTTTGTGAAAATCTTGCAGCGATTCTGCCATAATTACCAAGGCGTCGGCAAAGCGGAGATGCGTAAGATACTACACATAGACATTGATTCCCATACCATACCACAGCTGTGTTTCGATGAGATCCTCCAGCGCGTTGGTGAAGAGTTTCGAGGATATACCATAAAACTGTCTTACATCACGAAGCATCTGGATGGGTCTTGTTTCGTAATTTTGGACTTGAATGGACATTGTTGCCATTTGGTAGAAGCTCCTCAGCACCTCCACTTATCTTCGATCAACTTGATAGCGCTGCAAAGACTCCAGAGCAGTCCAGGTTTTGATGGAGTTGAAGGCTTTTTCGTAGTCCTCAAAGGGCAGACACAGCGGCCGTTTGTACTCTTCAGATTTCTGTGTAAACTGCCGACAGAATGGATGTGGTCCACGGTACCTACGGTAGTTTTACCTTTACGAAACCCATTCTACTTCGACGGCTGGGAGTCATTAAATCTTGATGCCAGACGATTCGTGACGACTGTTGAAACATACAACAGCTTATAAACGTGGCTCAATGGTATCATCTACCGATAGTTTTATCACCTTTTCTGAAAAACAACGCCACAACACATCTGCTCCATGCCTTTGAGTTTTTAGTCCCATTGATTATTACAGAAGTAAATAGCCATCTAAGCTCTTCAAGTAGAGGTTTTCTTTCAGCCTTTAGGAGCTAAGAGGCCACTACATCTTCCCCGTGCTCCTTACTATTATTAAGCTGTCTGAGAACCACTTCGATTTCATCGTCAGGAAAATCCTCCGTATAGTGGCCGGTAAGTGGGGCTCTAGGATCGGTCGTGTTTGGTGCAGGCTTCGGTGCATGCGAGGCATACAGATTGCCATAGAAGTCATAATCATCATTTATTTGTTGAGCATAGGTACACTTATAGATCTTATATGAGTAATAACAGGTCCACTATGTTTGTTATGTGTTACCATATATATGGTGTACAAATTAAGCATTATAATTAAATTAATACAATTATTTTCAAGTTTCTACGATTAATAAAATGAGAATTTAAATTATAATACACCACTATTTTTTAATTAGTACAAAAAAATTAACAGGGCACTAAGTATCTTTAACTGATCATATTTATGTAATTAAAAAATAAAAACAGTAAGTCCCAAAACTGTCTCAAACCTGTCCACAAAAATACGTAATAATTGGTAAATGCATAACTAATAATGTGACCGACCCGTGTACTATTATAGTAAACTAACCCATTGATAAATTCCCCCCCTTCCCCTCTGCGCCTGCGCCGCGTCCCGACGATGCAACAAACAGTGCTAAATTGCTAGTGAAAGTGAGCGTATCTATTTTTTCGTTGCAAAAGTTAATTGTTTGTCGACGTTTGCCCGACGCGACTGATATGACCTATCATATCAGTTCATATCACGGGAGTATGTAGCTATGCTTCGTGCGTACTTTTTGAGTGGAAAAATCGCGAGTGCAGCTGTGTACCCATGGACATCTTATTGTGAGTGTACAAAAGTGAGCTAGTGTCGAACAATTAAAGCAGCGCATATTTGACGCTTTGGCTAAGTGAAAAGACTGAAGCGTACTTCTCTCGTTAAAAAATCGTCTGTGTATTGACAACGATGGTGGACATTTCGAAAGACAATGGAAGTTTAGTAAATAATACGTACTTAAGTAAATAATAATTTGTTGCGGGCGGCTCAAAATTGGTCTGTGTAGAGAACCTTGAGGGAGGCCTATATCCAGCAGTGGACGTCTCTAGGCTGACATGATGATGATAAAATAATATTTGTAAATAGCAAATGATTCTAACTTCTTAAATACGCCAAAATTACTCTTTTCCTTTATTACAGAATACCTTCTTTTATTTTGATATGTGTTTGCTTTCTAAATACATACCTCCGTATTTAATTACTTGTAAAACGGTAAATTTTGTCGGTCTTAAGCCCAGATGAAGTATGAAGGAGAGGGTAGAATAAAAAAAAAATAAAAGTAACTACCTACACTTATTTATTTTGCTTCATTTTATTGTCTAAGCCTATAATGTAGGTACATTATAAGTGTGACGGAAAAAATGAGTAAAAGTAGGACGGAAAGTAAGTACTATCAATGAAGTAGTGAATGGATTGTAAAATATGACTATAATTTAGGTGAGATTTTCTACAAAAAACAAATGATTATAACTTTGCTATTTATAGATATTATGAAATTCTTACGTCAGATATATGATAATAATGTCTTCGCTAATATGTCCTTAAAGTTTTTCTACTAATTAAAAAATAGTGGTGTATAATAATTAAATGGATTGTAAAAATAAAATTAAATAATATGTCAATAATAATTATCAATAAAATCAATAGATGTCAAAAATTTAAAAAATACAAAGCATACAATAATGTCGGATACAATAAGGTCATTATATTTTACATCATATTTGACTCAAATATGATGTAAAATAAATTAAAGTATTCTTCTACAGAGTAATATGCTTTTTCAAGTAGCATTGATTGCAATTTATTCCTAAATGTTATAATATTTTCGATTGAGCTTATATATTTTGGTAATTTATTATATACTTTAGGTGCCATGGCAAACACACTTTTATGGAATAATGCCGTATTAGCAGGAGCCAAGTGAAGTTGACCAAGTCGACGTCCACTACTTACTGCCGAGAATTTTGCCCAATTACGTTTTACAAACATTGCAGTCTCTAATATGTGAATGGACGGAAAGGTCAATAATCTTAATTACAAATAGCTCTAATACAACGCTTTTGCGCTAGAAATACTGACTCCCTACCAATTGCGTTTCCTCAAAATACTATGCCGTACCTTAGTGTGGATGCTACAAACCCGTGATAAGCTGCAATGACAGTCGCTTGACTAGCAGTTTTATTTAACATGTATAGTGCGTAGGCATACTGATTTAATTTATTACAAACTTTATCAATCTGTGTTGTCCATTTTAGATTATTTTCTACATGTAGTCCAAGAAATTTAGTATTGTCCGTTTCATTAATTTTAATGTCATTATATCTTATATTCTAACCATCTCAATTGTGTCTAAGTTATCATTATTAAAAACAACTGTACTGTCATCTGCAAACATTATCACGGGGTATGTTGTTGCTGATGGAAAATCGTTAATGTATATAATAAATAGCAAAGGGCCCAATCTACTTCCTTGTGGCACCCCGTACTTTACATTACTTAAATTTGATTTATAGGTAATTACAGTTTTGGACGTACTAAACAGTTTATTGATAACAGTTATTTGTTGGCGATTTGTTAGATATGACTCATCAGATCATATATATTGCCTCGAACACCATATGCCTTAAGTTTGTCTAACGGGATTTTAAAGTCTACATAGCCAAAAGCCTTCGTCATATCTATGTATAAAGCTTGAACAGGTAAGCATTTATCTATCCTACACATTATAAGTTGAAGAAAATCAAAAATAGCAACATCTATAGACTTATTTCTCCTGAATCCTTTCTGATTTTCCGTAAATAACCCATTATCTTCAAAGAAATTATTTAAGTTTTTACTTTCTCAAAAATCTTTGAAAACACTGGTACTAAAGCAATAGGTCTATAGCATGCCATGCTTTCCTTATCACCTTTTTTTAAGACGGGTTTAATAACTGACACTTTTAATTTTTCAGGATAGATTCCATCTATGATGCAGTTATTAATTAAATAGCTTAATACAGGAGCAATTAACGTTGATACACATTTTACAATCTTTGTGCTTATTTCATCGTAACCTGTGTTAGCTGTGTTCTTTAGTTCCATGATAATTTTATGAATGTCCTGAGGAAGGCTTCATAAACATTGTTACCGATGTTTATGAAGCCTACCACTTCGAAGTTTTCAACTTTAGCGAGGATCTCTGGGCCTGTTAAGACGGTATTACCCTTCGAGATAGTCAGTTTTGTCAGGTGACCCCTTCCCAGTCTTTTGGAGAAGACTTTTGACCACGATTTTGCTCAATCGCTTTCTGTACGAGGCGAGTGTTCCAGCTACCAAGGTCAGGCTTTACTAAGATTCGGAAAGCCTCCGGTGCTTCCCGTCAAATCACATCAGTTTCAGAGTCTCGCTTGAAAGTTTAGAAAATGCCGCATGCCCAGTTCCTGTGCTGCCCCGATCATGCCGTTCAGGTCCTCATCAACATTAGCAGGGGTCTCTAGTGCAGCAAATCTTTCTCTAGTGCAGCAAGTCAGTTTCAGTTAAAACGCATCATGTCCCGCTATCGGGACAGTTGGACTAAGAACAGACCTCATCATGCTTGAAATAGATATTTAGAGTGCCTCTTATAAGTCAGTGATCGCTGCCGGTATTGAACCTATAGATCACTGAGACATCTCTATATATATGCTTTTTATCCGTCATGAAGAAGAAGAAGAACAAGGTGAAGTCAATCTTGTTCTTTGTGCAGCAATAGTAACAATCCCTGCGTACTGAGGAATTTGACCAGAATTTGTCCCCTAGTTTTCTGCTCCCATAAGCATGTGGACCCAAACACGATTCGCCGCGCTCGTACCTTTGCGTTGAGGTCCACCATAAATACAGTGAAATGTGTATTTATGGAGCAATGTATGGCCTTCGTCACATCGTTGTATACGGCCTCCACCTCTGCATCTAAGCTACTTGATGTCAGCGCATATACCTGTACCATCTGAAGAGAGTATCTCTCGGTCAAATTCAGTACAAGGTATGCTATCCGGATCGAGATACTACAGATCTGTTACGTTTTCACGAAGGGCTTTGTTAACGAGAAACCCTACGCCACCTTGGGATCGTTGGTCCTGAAGGTCCCTGAAGTAGAATAGGGGCCTGATGCAAAGGTTATCGTGTCCGGGGAGGACACTTTCTCTTCGGACTTCTGATAGACTCAGTACATGTTCTGGGTCTATCTTGGGTTCGTATCTTGTCTTATTCTATTATTCTACCTCAAGAATGTGGAGGCTTCCTTCAAGCCGTAAATTACGTCCATTGTATGTAGCCAGGGTCAATTGGTGTCGGGAGCTGTCCGTAGCCCGAGGATTCTTAGCACCTCCTACTCTGCCACGACCAAGGCCGCTGCCGTGAGTTGGAACAGTAAGGCGGCCGGGAACTAGGGGCTGTTACTTTCATGGGGAGTTTTGATCCATAGTCCCATACCACGCTGGGAAGGCGTGTTGATAACCGCAGTATGCTGAGCGGTACTTACACAGGGAAAAGCTACTACTCTGCATGTAAAACGTAGCTTTAAAGTTCAGTTCTAGGCTCACCGGTGTCTGGTTGAGGCGGAGGTCAGGGCATGCGAGACATACATATTACCACTATTCGAGGTAGTCAGCTTTGTCGGAAGGCATTTGCCCAGTAACTTCGACTCTTTAATTTGCCTAATCGCCCTTGTACGAAAAGAGTGTTCCAGCTTCGGAGGTTACGCCTCTAGCTCCAGATCTTTTTGTAGCATGGTTGAAGAGTGATTTTGTAGGGTCTTAGAAGGCTGTCTGATGTTTTTCATTTAAATCGATTCAGTTGTGCTATTTTAAGCCATAGGGCGCTTTAGTTCGATTTATAAGACATTTTTTACAAAACATTCGCGGGCCGCAAGTAGGACCTTTGCGGGCCGCATGCGGCCCGTGGGCCACGTGTTGCCGACCGCTGTCTTAGAGCATGGGCTAATATAAATATAAATTTAATTAGAACGTGGGACCGAGATTTAAGTCTTTCATCCTCTATATGAATATTTTGTCTAATAGCAATTCGGTTAAGTAAAACCTTTTTTTACTAGAGATATTATTTTATACATTAAAATCGTAGATAAGTAAGTAGTATTTTCCTAAATTTACGCGAATGTTACACATTTTAAAATTAAACTACAGTTTACGGATTTTATCGCGTTATATTGGTTTCACTATTTATTCGTTATTACATTTAAACCGAATGATCTAGAAACTACATTTTTATTACTAGCCGACGTTTCGAATTCTTTACAGGATTCATGTTCACGGCAGACTGAGGTGATTTTTGTCTTGATTTCTTGAATGTATAAGTTATCTCAAAGTACCCGAAAATTTTTCAACTATTGGTGTTACTATTTTCGCAGAATGAGCTCACAGTGTCCTCAGGTCTTCTGGTGACTTTGTCCTTCTTGGGTTTTCAGTCCCTCCGCGACCACAACCGTTGCAAGCCGGTAGAAACGTAGGAGAATAACAGAGGTATTTATGCCTTGAAATAAATAAATTATCGCGACTAAGACCCGCTAAATAATATTGTATGAAAACAGAATTTGATATCTTTTCTGTGGTGTGGCCATGGAGCATGTTTGCTCCTTGGGTGTGGCGATGCTAAGATTCTAACTAGCGACTCTAGCGGCGAATTTGGAAGTTGTCCGAGTGCGACACTTTTGACAGCTCAATACGATTACCACTATAACCCAGAGAGGTTGGACGTTTAGACTAGAGAGAACATGCTTGCCATATTTCCTTATACCGACGTGCAACATGTAATGTCAGTTGGTCTTAGTTGGTTAATCATAACGTCAAATTACGCGTCTTATTTAAAGAGGCATAGACTCCTTACAGACTCATATCTTTGACTGCATTCTCTAAATAGCCGTGCTGTAAATCCCATCATTAAGGAGTGATGGGATTTGACAGTGAAAGGAGATATCGATGTTTTTTGAATGAGGGATAAATACGGAAACAAAGTATCGGACATGAATGTAAAACTGAATCGTACCCGCAAGCTTCGGCGTGGCAGTCGGTTGCACTCACGCCAACTGGGTTGTCAAAGTAGTTCACTGCGGTACTAATATTTACATAAAGGCGAATCATTTGTGCTGGCGGATCACAAATCGGATTACCTACAACTCTAAATAAATCGAGCAGTGTCCAACGTAAGCGATAGCAAGCAACGTGATATGATGCGACGCACACGAATTGCCAAAGCCTGCCGCATTAGTCAATCTGGTATAATTCGTACAATACATAATCTAAGTGACAGTTTCTTAGCATCTCATCGCAACGCATCGCTCATTAGTTTATGAATACTTTTTGTCAATAGATTTTATGGCTAAAACGAACAATTAAACACGTGAATTTTTTTAGTACTGTCTGTCTGGCCAGTCTTTGCAAAGCACTGTCCGGCGTCAACAACAAAAACTACAATTTTAATATTTAAATTTAAGTAAACAACTAGTTTACTTCTACGGCTTAAATATATCGACACATACTAAAGTTAGACATTTGACCAAAAATATTTATCGATAAATCATCACTGTTACGAACAACACTCGGTTTCCTAACTCTATGTTTTGTCTACTGTTTGGCTACCACGACGCTGCTATAAGAGCGTGCTGCTAAACCTATCGACAGCTCTTTCTATCATACTGCATGTGCCATTAGAAAGAAGATATCAAACATAGCAACCGCTGTTGTTATTTTGTGTTACTTCTATGACTTAAGGTTATATTTCTTTGCTATAACCTCGAAGCAAAGTTGTATTGAAAGCTAACCTAATGGAAGGAAAGAGGAATACCTGACGTGCAGTATCCCGCTCTATGCGGCGACAATGCTTCGACACGTGTTTCGCGGTTTCGCCCTCTGAGTGATCTCGAGGCTTCTGATAAGGCCTATAGTGAGCGGAAAACTTTCTAACCATCCATTTATGACCAGTCATTACTGGGAATAGGCACTGGTCAAAGAGTTTATCTTGAGACGTTGTGTGGTAATTTACGTGAAATAAGCCGTAGCATTTGCCTCATGTATGATATACTTGTCGACAACTTTGAGGGTAAAAATCCCAATTTGAATAAGAGCAAGTCCGTCGTGGACCTTAGACATATATAGTTTTCGCCTTGTCCCTGTTTATCTTTCGACTTAGGTGCGGGGAGACTAAGGCTGGTTTTAGTCTTACGCTGACGGCACGCGCACCGTCAGCGTTGATGGACGAGATATATGAACTTCTAGGAAGCGTTTTTGAATGACGCGTAGCTATCAGCGAGCACGGTGGTCAGCGCTGATAGCTACGCAGACCTACGCGTCGCGCGTCGGCCCCACGTAGCAGTCAGTGCTGACAATCGCTCGAGCGCCTCTGCTTTCAGTGAGCGTTTTAGTGTCGAGCGGAGCCTGCGGAGCGGATGTCATCAGCGCGTACAGTCATGGCGAATCGCGAAGTGGATACAGGTCGAGTTATCGATGAGTCGTTCAATCGGTGGTATAGGCACGATTCGTAGGCTGCAATGGACCAGTTTATCCTGTATCTTTGCCAGTAATTTGTCAAAAGTTCTATTTGACATTCGAAAGTAATTATAGAATTTACTTTTGTCAGCCCTCAAAAAGCCATATAACAAATAAATTCTCCTGCAACGGCTCTCTGCTCAATCCATGGATGAACATGGAGTCTTCGTCGTCGCCGATTTTTATTTTTTTGGGATAGATAGTACAAAGCAGCAAAAATTAATACACTCCGCATTTTGATCGTCGACTGTACAGTAAGGCGGTCAGTGCGATATTAAAACGAGCCACGCTGAGCCTCAGCGCTGACAAACTACGCGCTGAGCTATGAGCGCTGACGGTGAGCGTGAGACTAAAATCAGCCTAAGGATCGGTACATATCTGACGGAAAATGCGTCGAGCGTATCATCGGTCGCGTCTATTCCGTCAAATGGGTCGGTATAAGTATATCTGGCGGAAAATGAGTCGAGCGTATCTGCATCGGTCGCGTCTATTTCGTCAAAAAAGACCTGCTCCATTCCGCGTCTAGTCAGTTTCTGCGTTCAGCATCTACAGTGCGGTTGCGTTGTGTTATATTGAATTTTAAAACGCCCAACGCGTCAGTCAAAATACACGTGGCGCGTGGCGAGCGCGACGTCGACCGACAATGCGTTGACGGAAACGGAACAGACACTGTACGCTCGACGCACTAACGCATCATCGGTTAGGTGTAAAAGGTTGAATGTTTTATTATAAATATTTGTCTGTTTTGGCGTTACGCGACCAATAATACGCGACGCATTTTCCGTCAGATATGTACCGACCCTAAAGAAAAGCGATAGTTATAAATGTTAACAACACACATTATATGCAGAAGAAGAAAGTAAGGGAGCAGCTGCCCTTTCTCTGCAATACTGAGTATAATTACGCATACAAGTTGAACCTGTGGTAAAAAAATAAACGCACTTCAAACGAATTTGAATTTTTTTGCATGATAATATGTATTTTAATAATAGTGCGATTGTGTTTTCCATATTTAATTGGATTGCATAATATTATTATAAGTAAATTAATAATCTATTGATAATAAAATTGTTAGAATGTAAACAATATATTATATAGAGTTAGCTTTTATTAACACCTATTTGTAGTACAACAGCAATGGCGATGAGGAAAGCAGTGACGTAGTTAATCGCCGGCATCATGGCGCGGTTACAAGGCCTCGCGCCATCTACTGAGCGGCAGAAGCAAACTTTCGTGCTGTAGCTGCCATTCACCTGTTCGTAACAACCGCTCGTGATGACGTCACCGAGGCTGCTTACTGCCCGTGTACACATGTACGTGGAGTTCTCAGCTGGAAAAAAAAATAAATAGATATTACTCACTGTAATTGAAAATCATGCACTTTTTTCGGCAGTAGAATGTCATTGACACTCAGGTCAGAGATGTGGGGTGAACTACTTTTCTATATAAATTTATACAAAGACAGCCTGCTCAATTACCCATTTTCATGGCATACTAGGCAAAAGAGCAGACGAATCGCCTTGATGGTCAGCGACCTCCCATGAATACCTGCAATCCCAGAGAAGTCACAAGTGCGTTGCCGATCTGGATGGTAAAAGGAATACGAAGAAGAGTGGGAAGAGGCAGGAATAGGAGATGGGACCTCCGGCGCTATCACTCATTATACAAAATGCGACAGTTTAGATACTTATAGGTACTTAACGTCTATATCGCCATCACTGTTTCTTCTGCATATCAATGATATGATACAAAACAGTGACATACATTGCTATGCAGATGACAGCACTGTAGACGCTCTGTACCCCGGTAGTGCTAAAATCTCTCAGGCACAAGTCATTGAGTGTCGGCACAAACTTGTGTCTTTAACGGCAACCACACTCGACCTGGTCTCCGATTGGGGTCATCTTAATCTGGTCACCATTAACCCCACAAAGGCACAGGTTTGCGCGTTTACCTCAAAAAAGACCCCCTTTGTCGATTCTCCAATATTTCAGAGCACTTCCCATGATATTAAGCCGGCCTAAACTAGCCTCCAAAAAACTGGGTGTCCTCAATAAAGCAAGAAGATGCTTTACATCGGTGCAGCGCCTCTTTCTTTACAAAGTTCAAGTTAGGCCCCACATGGAGTACTGCTGCCATCTTTGGGCCGGGGCACCACAATACCAACTGCTTCCATTTGACCGCGTCCAACGTCGAGCGGCTCGAGTCATCGACGACGCGGTCCTTACAAACCGGATCTTGACCTGCTTAGATATGTTGCGTCTCTCTGCGTTCTCTATCGTCATGGGGAATGTTCTGAGGAGTTGTTTGGTCTGATACCCGCTGCAGAATTTCACCACTGTACAACTCGCCACAAATTAAAATTCTACCCTCACCACCTTGATGAGTGGCGTTCTTCTACCGTACGATTCACACGCCATTTCCTGCCTCGTACGACCAAACTGTGGAACCAGCTACCTGCAGCGGTATTTCCAAACCAGTCCGACATTGGAATCTTCAAGAAACGAGCATATTCCTTTTTAAATTAGGTAGGCAACGCACTTGTGATCCTTCTGGCATTGCAGGTGTCTATGGGCGGCGGTGATTACTTACCATCAGGTGACCCGCTTGTTCGTTTGTCTTCCTATGATATAAAAAAAAAAACTGTGAGAGGGTAGTACTTTCCCGGTCGAGCCGGCCACTTCATGCTGAAATGAGTAAGTCTCGACGTATCTGTCTGATCGGAGGTGTCTGGTTCGATTCCCGGGTCGATCAAAAGTGTTTCTGAGTTTCTGACTCTCGGAGTCTGATGATGTGCGCGGTAACGGCAATAGGCTCGCTCCCTATAACGTGGGTCCTAAATATTCATGGCGAAATGTGGGTGTAATATTACACCACTGCCCACCGCTTAGGGGATACAGGGGTGAGTATGTAAAAAAAAAAGACGGTCTTACCATGTCCATCGAAATAATAAGTGTATTGCGCACATACATCATTGTTTGCTAGAATACATGATGCTTCTGGGTAGTTTTTCCATATATAGTCGACATCTGGCCATGTGCCGTCATCTGAAAATAGTTAAGCCCGTTATTTGCTATACTGGCGTCTCTGTTTATTTGGAAATATTATGCCGTCTTTAAAGTGTCTGTTCTGGTTGCTTAGCCCGACAGGAATGGCTCGCATGCGAGTCGGTCGTCGGTAACAGTGGCGGCGCTAGACCATATGTGGACGTCGGCGACATCAAGTTCGCGAGGCCCCTTTTACTTACTACTTACTCGAACCCCACCCCCCTCCCTTCTTTACTTCGTCGTCTTTTTTTTTCGTCATTTAACGGCTTTTTTACTCCATCAATCAGCCTATTGCAGTCAACTGCTGGATATACGCCTCTCCCAACACGCGCCACAATTACCCGTCCTCTGCTTTCCGCATCCAGCCCACCCTAGCCACCTTTTTTAAGTCGCCGGACCACCTAGACGGGGAGCGTTCCACTTCAGCCTGCTTATACGGCGAGCTTTGTCGTTTACTCTAGTTCTCTTGCGAATGACCTCGTTGCGAATTATATCCTTTAGAGAGATTTGGATCATAGCTCGTTTCATGGCACGCTGAGCGACTTTAAACCTATGGAACAGCCTGACCGTCAGTGTCCAGGTTTCGTCACCGTATGTAATTACTGGTACGCATTTGTCGAAAACTTTTGTCTTGAAGCTTCGCGGAATAAACGACATGAAGACCCGACGTAGCTTACCCAATGGTGCCCATTTTAAATGAATCCTTCTTTCGATTTGTTTCTCGAAGCTGTGTCTACCCATTGACATATACTCTAAAGATAGACGGAGCATTCGCTATAAATATTTTGTTCAAATTGTCTAATGTATGACGTCTAATCGTACTAGCGCAACACGCAAGCGCAAGCAGCGCCAATGACTTACAGTGTCTAGTTATTATTATAGCCAATCAACAACAACAAGTCCTGGCATCTTACCAATGAGTATCCAATAGTTCTCTAACGCTACTGGCTGCTTATTGCCATTTGCAAAGATTATTTACTTCACAGAAGAGATGTTTTCTGCCTACAATATTTCATCAACATAATAAGAACAGTTTATTTATGAAAATAAAAGGAATTAATTGCTAGGGGTTTATTTAAGTTAAAAAATAGAATCTATAAACATATTCAGATGTTTTTATTACAAAATAGAAAAATTTATGTATCTGGGCGTATAATATCGTGGGCGTAAGTTCAAGTCTTGCCTTAGTTGCTTCACGAATAATTCTAATTTTTAAACTTTATATTTATCTTACTATGAGAATTGCTTAAGCATATTTACCTAATATATAAGGCAGGATTGTTTGTCATTCTGTAAAGATGCCCTTACTGACCACAGAGTTCTAAACCTACACATGTGGCAGATGGCACTATGTGCTACCATAAGGAAACCAACTATTAAAAAAAAATCTATGACGAAGTGGCCTGAGTAGCTTAGTCGGTACGGTATCGACACGGTTCGTCGTGGTCGCGGGTTGAATTCCTGCCTAAAAAAATATTTTGAATTGCAGTTAAATTTACTCTAGCAAGAAATGCTCAAAAATATATTTTAATAACTATTCAATTGCCACCAAACACAATTAATTTTGTGGTTTTTTGTCTATTGGTCGGATAATGGAAATCAGGATCTGTTTTGGTCTCATGGTTCAATATTCTTTTTGCGTATTTTTCTCTAACTGCAAATGTGTACCTACTATGATGAAGTGTTGAAATATTCGTTAATACGGTCATTACGATCAACTTACCAAAAAATAAAAAGAACACAGAATTAGTGTTATACAACGTCAAATTGGTTTTATAACATTAATCAAACTAAAAAATTCTTAAAACCAATACCTTCACGAAGTCTGGTCTTGGTCATACATTTTACCTACAATCACTTGCAATGTATTTCTGCATAGTAGTTAGTCTATGATCGTAAATGACGTCACATAAAAATAAAGAAATACATTTTAATGTGGTATTATGATACATTTAACTCTTTTATTTACATAAATAATTAAAAATATTGACTAACGCTACTACAGACACAAGTTCTGATTCAAATTAATCGATATATTGTCGCCACACAGTAAATAAACGAAGCGGACCCACACCGCAGGAAAGTCAAAGTGACACTAGATTGCTTTGCCGGTATGTTCATGCAAAGCATTTGAACAAAGTAAATGTTCTGAATGCTACATCTAGTACTTTAGTACATATATATCGATGTGTCTACCCAACTGTATTACTTGCCCCAGGCAGACATACTGTTGCACAACTTCGAGCAAGGAACCGTCAATGCAGATTGCTCTCGACACGACGTGTTCATTGAACATGACCTTCGTTTAATACAGGTTTATGCCGAAACCAATCGGCCGGTAGGCTTCATAAAGGTCGTACAGCATTTTGTTAAGCTCTTCCGACATCTCTGCTATTAGGACAATGTCGTCAGCAAACCGAAGGTGTGAGATGTACTCGCCGTTGATATTCAGGGTCATACTTCTATACGGATGTGAGGCCTGGACCATCAAAGAGCAATTCTGGAAACGTATAGAAGCATTCGAGATGTGGACCTATAGGCGCATGTTGTCTATTAGCTGGACGCATAGGGTGACCAATGTGGAAGTTCTCCGAAGAGCTGGCAGAAAGCGTGTACTTATGCAGATCATCAAAAGAAGGAAAGTTGCCTATCTGGGCCATGTGCTTAGGCATCCCTGATATGAGATCCTGCAACTCATAATGATGGGCAAAGTCGCCGGCAAACGATCAGCTGGTCGGAGAAAGAAATCGTGGTTGCGCAATATACGCGAGTGGACTGGGATCACGAGTGCGGCAGAACTTTTTAGTCTCGCCAGAGATCGAGCAAAATATGCAGAGCTGACTGCCAACCTTCACTAGTTGGAGAGGCACTACAAGAAGAAGATATTTGTTAATATATTTTTCAATTCACTCGCCTTTGTTGTGCCTTTATAAAATGTGAAACAAGTCTCCTCAAGTGAGTTGTTGAACTGCTTGGCCCCTTGCCGGACTCCCCTACGCAAATCTATGGTGGCTGTCTTTCTGTCTTGGTAATGGTCGCGGTTTGCTGTCAAAAACTGCCCAGGTTTCGATAGAGTTGAAAGCTTTCGCGTAGTCCACGAATGCCATACACAGCGGCTGACAATCTGCCGAACAGTATGGATGTCGTTCACGGCGTTGTAGCCTTTTCGAAACCTGGGTTGCTCTGATGGCTAGAAGTCAGCGAGTCTTCAAGCGACACGGTTTGTAAAAACTCTTCGAGAATAACTTGTAGATATGGCTCAGGAGTGAAACAGCTCTGTAATTCTTCAATAAAATTTTGTCGCCTTTTTTTAAGAAAAGAGCCACCACTCGCCCGCTCCATGCTCTGTGTGTTGAAGTTTCGTGGATGACGGCATTGAGGAGACTTGCTAGCTCTCTCTGGATTGTGTCTCCACGTGACGACGACATCAAAAGGCGCTTTCTTCTTTCTAAATTGCTCAAGGGCAGCCCGTAACTCGCTCTGGTCGACATCTGGGATGTCTTCGGTTAAGTGGCGCGTCAATGGGACTCTGCGGTAGTCAATACTAGGCCCAGTTTGTCTGTCTACCCGCGAGGTATACAAGTGTCGATAGAAACTTTCAACGTCCGCGAGAATCTCGAACTTTGAGTTGACGGTGTGGCCATTCGCAGTTCTTAGTTTCGTGAGTTGGGGCTGCCTCAACTGCTTAGTGAAGACTTTTGACCCCGGTTTTCCTCGATCGCAGCCTCTATTGTGCGAGTATTAAAGCGTCGGATGTCACAACGCATTAGCTGCCGTAATTTTTTGGTTTTGCGGCTTTTCTATCAGGTGAAGATAGCTGAGAGGATGGCATCCCGCGCCTTTTCATCTTTAGTTCGAGAGTCTCGCCTTAAAGTTTAGACTCTTTGTTTCTCCTCTGTGCGGGGAGATCTTTTCTGCTTTTAGCCTCACTGTTTTTTATTTCAGGATTGTGTCGTAGCTAAGATTAGCCGCTATTTTAGCTTAGATAGTCTGTCTTCGCTCATCGTGCTCCTCGAATAGGCCGAATAGGCGAAATTACTACTCACTACCATCACGAATGTGTTCGAAAATTATAAAAGGCATTACCATCTGCTTAGTTTTTTTTCCGAAATGTTCGGGGTCGGCTACCTAAACCAGGCTGAGTTCGGAAACCAAAAGTTTTAAGGTTGCGAGGCCCCCTCAGGCGCGAGGCCGTCGGCGGTCGCCGACGTCGCCGACGCCTAGCGCCGCCACTGGTCGGTGAGAACATTTTTCTATCTCGCATGCGATTCATTCGTTTGCAAACACGTACTTGGTACCCTGATGTAAGTATCCAAATGAGAAAAAAATCACAAGGCGCGATGCCAAACAGCACTATCACCAAATAATTGTGAACACGCAGCGACAAGTCAGGCTATGCAGTTTCAGTACGATTATAACACTTATTTCCTACGGCATAAGAAAGTAAAAATAGCGGTGTGCACAAATAAGGCTTTGATTTGGAAAAAACTTTTGACTGCGCTTATGACCCTAAAGTAAAGCTAATCATACAAACTATTTTGCTTATTATTTATACAATAAATACTGCACTTATTATTGTTCACACAAACACTTACACGAAACGACAAGCGGGTGTTCGCAGGGTACGCCACTAGCGAGCCTGGTGGCGTCCATGCACGTCGCGTTCTGGAACACACTCTCGTTCGTGAACCTGTGCCCCAGCCAAGTGAACTGGAAGCATCGCGCCACGGGACTGACTTGCGCTGCAACTGATCAACAACAATAATAATCCTACTTTAGAAAAGAAATTTAGGGGAAAGTGGTTACCCTTCGTACTCTTTTTAGATTTTATTTTTTTCTTTGCAATTAAATGACGAATTTATCTAGTTTATGTATCTAAGTGTAACAAATATATTGTAGTTTGTTACAAAAAAGTCCGAAAACATTATGTCAAAAGGTTATAGCCATTTTTCTACGATAAGAAATTTGTACGAACGTACCCAATGTACGGGGTACATTCGTACAGTAGGTGGGGTACTTTCGTACGCCATGGGGTAGATTCATACAGGGTTTTTAAAAAGGCCAATTAAAGTCCTTAAATTTTCATTAATTATTATAAAAATATTTATTTATCAAAGAACTAACTTAATAATAATTATGTGACTTGACTCATAGCCGTTAAACTTTCTTTAGAAAAATAAAAATTAAATCGTTCATCCTTAGTTCACTCATTGATAATTCTGAAAGGTTATTTAGCGGGTTTTGGCACCTGACCTCACTTGATTTTTTTTAACCGCTCTGTCGGTACTTCGACACACTACGCTAATGACGCCTACACACTGATGAGTTATATCATTGCGGCGGTGTTTACACTTATTTATAACTGGATTCATATTTGTTGATAATCTAAATCCATCCGCCCATTTTTTGTGTTTTTTTTAATTGCAACCGCTTCACGTACTATCCTGGAGTAATAGTGACGCTCGGCGGATAAGGCCTATGGTTGATGTAGTGCTATCCAGTGGTTTGACTCCAATAAATGTTCAGCTATAGCGGACTTATTTACTTGTCGATTTTTCACAGCTACGATATGTTCTTTGACCCTTTCCGCAATTGCTCACTTGGTCAGTACGATATAGGAACTACCACAAATGCAATCGACCTTGTAGACGCTAGGTGTTTGGAAAGGAATGGCATCCTTTGGGCTGCGCTGATTGTGTGCTATCTTGGAAAGCGGACTAAGTACATATATACAGTCTTGATGGAGTATTTCTTGAGTAGGTACTGTTCCAACTTTGTCCGTTACTCCTTTTAGATAAGGCATGTAAGCCGGCACTCTGCTCACCTCAGGTTTACGGTCCTTTCTCTTCAGACGGTGAATCTCATCTTTGTATCCGTTACGTCTAAGTATCTCCTGAACTGTTGGTATAGGTACTGGTGGTTATTAAAATCTAAAGGGTGCACATTCGTACGCGTATGAATGTGCCCCCTGTCTGGCTGTCCGAATGTACCACATGCCTTTGTACAAAATTAAAATACAATTTTATACAAATTCTAATTTAGTTTGAGAGATATAGCAATAAAAGCTCAAAATAAACAATGTTAACATTAATCAATCATCACCACTTTCTCCAAAACATAATACTTTTACTTACAATTACGAACTGAAGGTAGGTAAAAAACTTACTCACCGCGCGCGAAAATACGTTACGTTTTGTCAACTGAGGAACCGTATTGCGACTCGCGAGACACTTCGCTAGCAACATGGCGGCCGGTATGTCTATGCACACAAGCAAAGCCGTGTTTGTGTGACCTTTAGTTTTTCTGATAAACTAGCTGTACGAATGTGCCCCGCGTACGAATGGTGACCACTTTCCCCTATTAAAAATGTTAATTATCGCTCGCTTAATAATGTGCCCGGTAGATGGCCATAGGCTCACCTCCTATTACTTTGGGTCCGAAACATAACTGGCGAAGTGTGGGTGTGTTATGCAACTCTGCCTTCCCCTTCGGGGATAAAAGGCGCTAAGTTATAGTTATTATTTGTTGGAAAATAACCAGCCCTTTGTCAAACGTACACGGAGACATGGGTCCAACGCGCGAGGCCCTTAGAGAGTTTTTATCTAGAAAGTACTGGGACGCCTCCTGAAGAGTCTCCCTGGCTCCCCTATCAAGTACTGTCACTGATTAACCACATGAGATGTAGATATTCCCACTGTTATTATAAACGCGACAGTTTTTGAGAATGGACTTGTTGGTCTTTGTCGCAAACACTTTTGAACGCATTTTGATCGAACTAAGCAGTAGGTAATATAGCTTATAGGTACATTAGAATAGCACACAGGCTACCCTTCATCGCAATGACCGATATCTGCACGGGCAACGATACGTGCAGAAACTAGTCTTAGCTATACTTTAGCAAACTTTAGCCCTCGTCATATTTTTTGTCACAACAGGATATTATTATCTTACTCTAAGATCACACAAACGATAGGTACACAAATAACGGTCGTATTTTATTTTCAATACGAGTTATATTGCAATAACTGATGTAACAGCTGCATTAGAAAAATATTGGTTGTCTCATGCATTCCATACGAAGGCCTGAGTTCCCGGAAATGTTCCGACTTGTAAATTTTTCCTTCAAAACAAACATCAACTACTGACACAATCTTGTGTAGTCTTAGCAAGAGCTATCTTAAGAATATTTTGTCGGTGGCACATATATAATTAATCATATCAAACTGCAGCTAGTAAAAATTAAAATCCATGAACAAAGTTATCACGAATATTGATCTAGACAAGAGTACCTAAGTTTCAACATTACGACGACGCCAGAAGAATAAACTTACTTAATATTAATCCATAAAATTGTACTTACATAATAATGCAATCCCAACAGATATTAATAAATTGAACTGAACCATATTTCTAGTTTTATATCACATACTATTTTAATTGTCTTTCATAATAACAAAGCAATACACAGCCGACGTTCCAAAGAATTGTTTATCAATCACAATGTTTTACGTATAATGATATATCTTATCTATAATATTTAATCTTTGTTAAAATTATCTTCATTACTGAGGAAATAGGACATGATTTTATATGATAAGCTATCGTCGTAATAAAATTTTAATAAAAGTGAAATCTGCTGATAATTATAGCTATATATACCTACTAACTTAGATATTATGTAGGGAAACTACTGTTATTTATATGACTTTCATCTATTTAGGTACTTACCACGAACAATTAATATTTTGACCCTTTGACTAGAAGACATGTTGCACCATACGGTTTCTGAAAATAAAATAATATTTTGAAGAGATGGTGCTGCGAAAATGTAAACTGAAACTGTTGTAGTCCATATGCAGCGACAGAGAATAATCTCATGCGGAAACTTGACTTCTTTACCTGTTCTGTTAACTGGGTTGCTAGGGTATTTTAAGCTGCATTGAGGAGGTACATAAATTATTATAATTTTTTTGAGTGATATTTACTGCCCCACTGCCAGGCAAAGATCAGCAAAGTCATCTAAATCGTCACCATCGTTTTTGGGATCTACCTTTATTCTGTCATTCGTCGTACTATAATCTATGGAACAATCTTTCCCATCAGCTAGGATGTATCCAAACATTCAAACTACGTGCCCCCCCAACGTCACTTTACCTACATCCAAAATTACGCCGTTCAGTGCTCAACGGCGAATGCTCGATATTCGAATTAAGTGAATGCTATTCATTTAATTCGAATATCGATATTCGAATTAATTCTATCGAGTACGAAATACAGGTCTACGATCTCTGACCGGTATTGCTGATGTGGGACGGAAGACACTGGTACGATAAATATCAAATATTTCCATAATTTCAATACATTTTCATAATGTTCCCTGTTTCGTTTCCATGCTGATGGATGTCATTTTAATTAAACTAGCTAGATCGAGAATTTGCATACCGTTACTATTTCCTATCGATATACCTACCATGTACCGGAAAGTACATACTTATTATTGTTGATCATGCGACTGCATATTTTAGCCAATTCTATATTTTTGCCATCGTCAGATTTGTACGGTCGAGTTTACCTTTACAGTATTGTGTAGGTGTGTGTAGGTGAAGGCGTTGGAAAATAATTATTCCTCTTCTCCTTTACCAAAATATAGTGTTATAAACAGTTAGAAGAAATAAAAACTATCAAAGCGGTGGCAGTACTGTCGTTCTGACTTACGTACCTTTCATAGATTACCTTTGTTGATGTATCAATTGAAGATTAACATACACGCTGCATCAATCGTAAAACCAAACTGTCAATCGTTAAATTTGTTAACGCCCATTACGCATTACAGAACTACTAGACGTTCTAAGAGTTACACATAAGTACAAAGTTATTGGTCCGTGACTAGTGGTTACCGGATGGTTTATCACATCTACACAGATATTTGGTATACCTTATCCTCATAAATCGAAAAGAAAAATATCTTAGTCACTGCATCGGTTAAAACACTACTAAATAAAATCACAAAGCCAATTCTCCTATTTTTATATGACATTGATATTATATTTTGAATGAACTCAGAAGCGGTATTCTGATAAACTAATGAAGTAATGACATTATCGTATAATTTGAAATGAACAGTTCGTCGTTGACACATATTTTGACACTTGTTTCAATTTACGATCTCGTTACAACTTCGTTCAATTATCAGATAATTTAGAAGAATACGCTTTTTGTGACGTAAGTATGACACTGACATGATATCGAAACTATATTTATTTATCAGAATTGGGCCCCAGATTTCACGTAATCTTATTTTATCATCTTAGAAATTTTACCTTAACCTGAAATTTTCTTAAAAAGCACAGATCTGACAAGTGTTTTTAAGTTATTTATACTATTATTTATTTTAGATTCTTCAGAATAATTATTTTAAATTATTGTGTGGTCATCAGTATGATAAGTGTGAATCAATTAATTTCACTTCAATCTGTCTTTTGAAAATGAGTAGAAATCACGTTCATAGATTCCATTACAGATACATACCCGAGGCCAATACATAGTGGCCTAATATAGGGTTAAAAATCAAAGGCACCGTTACGATGGACGGTGAAAGACTGTCCATATAACTGACAATAGGCCAGTGCCGTCAATTTGCATGACAGTGAGAGGCGCAGATTGCTCGCACCGTAGCCGGTGCATGTCCAAATGAAATTATTCCCCGGTCTCCCTCCCAATCGGCGGACGATAAACCGATTTCATCTAACCTCGTTCAATCAGTGTGCACTGAAACCGGCTGTATCCGCACAGATTTTTTATCGAGATAGACAGGACTCATAAAAAACGTAGGTTATTATTAGGATGGATCATAGCTAAAGTCTGAGAAATTATTCATCGTGCTTCTGACTGGCCAGACAAGTATCTATTTGCTCCAGATCATCGCAGCAAACCGCTTTGTGGGAATCTTCGGAGGAGTTACTAAGCTCTTTATGTAGATACCCTGTGATCACTTTATCTTTGTATTTCAGACTTAAGGTTTCTTGTGTCGCTGGGTTAATTCTTATGGCTTCTACCTAAAAAATTCATGGCGAAATGTGGGTGTAATATTACACCTCTGCCTACCCCTTTGGGGATACAGGCGTGAAACTATAAAAAAATAAAAATAAAATATATCTGAATGTTGTTGGTAGCGCCATCCACCTTCCTATCTATAACTAATCGCACCAAGATCAATCGTTCCACGTACAAGTGTGAGCGATACCATATTTCCGTCTCCATCTATCCCACTCCCTGGAAGAGGCACTGCCTTTCGCCTGATTCGTCGCCGCGATCGTCGACGCGAGTGACAGTCCAGAACATTCCGCTCGCTGAGAACGTGTCCGCTATATCGTACCGCGCCGCATCGCTGTATGTGATTATTACCGCATATATAAACCGCTCGCAAGTGGGAGTGACGGTGAAGTGAAGTGAAAACAAGCAGCTGCATCACGAAACCACCAGGAGACTGCCCTTCGGAAACGAAGAAGATTGTATAAGGTAAGTGCCCTCCATCCTTGAAATATCCTATACCCACTCACAATCACCTCTTCCCGTACCCATCTCCTAGGTGGCTAAGAACCCGCTATCCTTTGTATACAGTCCATTTCCCTCCCAAGTCGCCTAGAACCTACCTACGGTTTCGGTGTATCGCCGAACCAGTTGTAATACAGTTCTTTATAAGTACGCAAATTTGCAATCCCAGATGGGTGATCGAAAGGTTTGGTTGCAACTGGGATAATGCTAAGGCCCTGAAGATATTTAAATCATAATCAGTAGAAGTTCAGTATTGCCATACAACGTGGCAATGCTGACAGCGTTCTGGGCACGCTTCCAGTTGACGGCGATGTGGATGAATTTCATGATGCCCTCTAAATTATTTTCTTTTCTTTCTGTATATATTTATTTGTGTGTTCTGTATATATTTCTTTGTATAGTATTTTAAGAACTAGTTATTTTTTCTTTATACTTATTTTAATTTTAAGATATAATTAAGTTGATAATAAATTAAATATTAATAAAAAAATAAACAAATAAAAAAGAACTGATAAATAATCATTAGGTGTTCGGGTTTGGATTACGAAAATGAAAGAAAGCAAAAATCTGTAAAATCGACCGTGCTATATCAACATCAGCTAAGGTAATAACAGTTTACATTGATTGATGTTATAAAAATACATTGTATCTGAAAAAGTCATCTTTATTTTTGATCATGAAGAAGTTTGCAGTGACATGGCTAAAGATAAATTTATTGTTTAGTACGATAAATGCCAAGTTTGTTACGGTCTTTTTACGAATTTCATAATTTTTTTGACTATAGATATGAAATATATGACAGAAGAAGCCAGTCTGAGAAACATGTAAGTGTCTTAGTTAATAAAGGTTGACTGCACGTAAAAGTAGATGTTTAAGCGGTGTCTTGCCGTTTAGAATTCCGTCGAAGTATGTTGGATTCGATGCCCACACGAGACAATACTTGAGTAATCCAAAAGTTAGTTTGAAGTCTCTGTGCACCTACTTTAGTTTCATTGATTGAATTTTTGTAAAGCTCTCCACAACTGTGACTGCTTCGTTGGTCTCGCGGCATAAATGTGCGCGTGTGATTGGGAGGTCTCGGGTTCGATCCACTGGTCGGGCAAAGTGTTTTTGGGTTTTTCCGTTAGGAAATTCTCAGTAGCACAACAACAAACAACAACAACAATCCCCCAAGAGGTAGGCAGAGACATATTGCTACACCCATTTTACGTCAGATTTATTTTAGTCCCACATAATAGGGTGCGAGCAAGGCGTCGTGTCCACTGCGCTTTCATACAAGAGACGCGCTGGAAGGGTAATAAGTCCCGTAACATCGGTCAGGGTTAAAAGCTGATGTACGCCGGATCACCTGGGGGAAAAAGAGAAAACTAGAAATGGAGTAGCGATAGTGTTGTCCGAGGAGTTTCAGAATGGCATCTTGGAGGTTGACCGCATTAGTGATCGGTTAATGCGGGCGAAGGTCTTGATTGAGGGTAGAGTTACCAATTTGGTTAGTGCCTACGCCCCCCAAACCGGTTGTCCAGAATCGGATAAGGTGACGTTCTGGAATTCTTTTGACACCATACTAAGCGTTATTCCCACGTCAGAATATCTAGTGGTGGGTGGGGACCTCAATGGCCATGTGGGTCAGGAAGCCGAAGAGTTTCGACGTGTCCACGGAGGTTTTGGCTATGGAAGAGCTAACGCAGAAGGAGAAACTATTATTAAAAACTGCACAGACTTGGACCTGGCCATCGTGAACACATTTTTCCAAAAGAAACCGCAACATCTAGTTACTTACAGAAGCGGCTCTCATTCCACTCAAATAGACTATCTCCTAGTCCGACGATGTGATATTGGCAGAGTAACCAACTGCAAAGCCATCCCTGGAGAAAGTCTGACATCGCAGCACCGCCTCTTAGTTATGGATTTAAAAGTGTTGGTCCGTAAGCGAATGAAAGAAAGACGCAATTCCAGAACCAGATGGTGGTTGCTGAATGGACCTAAAGGGAAGAAATTCTGTGAAGAGTTTTCCTACCATGACCTCACCACACAGTCAGAAACCGCTGAAGATCTGTGGAATAAAGTCCAATTAGCCATCACAATCGCGGGCAAGCGTACTCTCGGCGTTTCGAAAGGTGGTCGTGTGATCGACAAGGAGACTTGGTGGTGGGATGACGAGGTTCAGGAGGCGATTCGGGTGAAGAAAGAGCTGTTTAAAAAGTGGCAACTAACCAATCTGCTAGAAGACCGTAACGCGTACAAAACAGCGAAACGTGCTAGCAAACGAGCTGTAGCCAGGGTCCGACAATCCAGACTGTCTCCATTGTACGACAAACTGGAGTCTAAGGAAGGACAAAAGATAATCTTCAAACTGGCACGTGCTCGACAAAAAGCATCACAGGACATCACTAAGTGTCTCTGCGTTAAAGATGCCTGCGGATCGCTTCTCTATGATGAAACTTCTGTGAAGGAAAGATGGCGTTCCTACTTCGCAGAATTATTTAACAAGCAGCATGCTAATAATCTTTCTGCCTTGCCTCCCCCAACCTAGGACTTGTTGCCCCTATAGCACCTGATGAAGTAGAGAATAGTCTTCGCCGCATGAAAAACAAAGACAGTGGGGCCTGATAATATACCGATTGAAGCGTGGAAAACATTGGGTTATGGTGGTGTGCACCTTCTCACCGATCTTTTTAACCGCATCCTCATGACCGGCAAAATGCCAAACCAGTGGAGGCTTAGCATAATTGTACCAGTACACAAAGGCAAGGGCAGTGTACAGGAGTGCGGCAACTATCGAGGTATAAAGATCATGTGTCACACCATGAAGCTCTTTGAACGTGTGATTGACTTCAGGCTCCGCAATGAGTGTACTGTCTCTGAGTGTCAGTATGGCTTTCGTCCAGGAGTAGGTACTATGGATCCCATATTCGCTCTAAGAATGCTGGTAGAGAATTACAGGGAAAAAAAGGAGAACTCTGCACATAGCTTTCCTTGATTTGCAGAAGGCCTTTGACTGTGTCGCACGCCAAGCTATCTGGTGGGCCTTGGGTTTCAAAAATGTGCCCAAATTATATATCGACATCATCAGAGATATGTACAATAGTTCCTTATCTATAGTGCGGACCGCCATTGGAGATACTTCTTCCTTCCCCATAACAGCTGGGGTACACCAGGGCTCTGCTTTAATTCCCTTTCTATTTATAGTGGTTCTGGATGCCATAACGGCCAACATCCAGGAACAGCCGCCATGGCTGATGATGTACGCTGACGACATAGCTCTCATCGACGAGAGTAGGGACAACTTGGAGAACTTATACCCCAGATTGATGAGAAGATTGGTGCGATCTGGTAGCTAGGACTTGCCGAATTATTTTTTAGCTTTTAGTACATAACCTACATATTTTTTTATTGTAATAAAACCGTTTAACATAAAAATGTTTTTTATTTTATTTTATTTTCAAGTTTTTAGTTTTGTTGTTAGTTCATGGTGAGCCCTATTCTACCAATCAAGCCCTATCATTCGATACCTATATTGAGGTATTTGTGAAAAATACGAAATCCGCCATTTTGTGGCGGAAGCCATCTTGGATTTTTTTTTTTTTTTTTTTATTTATTAAACTTCCTGCACAATATTGTACATAGGCGGACTTAATGCCTTAGGCATTGTCTAACAGTCTACCTTAGGGTGATGCAGAGATAGTTAAGGCAGGTATTAGGTGGGAGTACTTTATAATTGAATTTATATATTATATAACTAGATACTTTAGTAAATAATATACATAACACATTTATGCAATACACATATAAACTTAATAATTAATATACTTAATATACTATATTATATAATATAATATATATTAATATATTATAACATATATATATATATATATATATATATATATATATATATATATATACATATATATTCAATAAAATATTATATATACATACATAATCCAGTGATGATTACGATGCTTCAGCCAATGACCCACGTTGAATGCATTGACAAGCTTTGTTTTTAAATGTCCCACGACTGTCTGCCGTCCTGACTTCCAGAGGGAGCGCGTTCCATAGGAGTATAGCTTGAACGTAGAAGGAAGAATGCACAAGGCCAGAGCTATGTTGAGGACAAAGAAGTAAAAGGTTGTGGGAAGAACGAAGAGCTTTATCATGCGAAGAGCATAAGTATTGAAAGTGGGATGTTAGATAGGCTGGAGGAGTGGGTGAGTGAAGTAGGGAGTAGAGAGTAGTGAGAGCACGCAAGCTACGGCGTTGACGAATGGGAAGCCATCTCAGTTGAGAACGATAAGTAGACACATGGTCATACTTGCGAAGATTGAAAACGAATCGAATGCAGTTATTGAGAAGCCGGTCGAGTTTGTTGAGAAGGTCTGCATTCAGGTCATAATAACACACATCACCATAATCGATGATAGGGAACACTAAAGATTGCACTAGCATAGTCTTTGTTTTGGAGGGGAGGAAATTCTTCAGACGATAGAGACATCGCAGGGTACCAGTGACACTTTGACACACGTTAGTGACTTGCGTTCTCCAGTTAAGTGTGTCGTCAATGTGAAGTCCTAGATCCTTAACGCTCGAAGTGATCTTAATGTTTAACCCGTCAAAGATGATTGGAGGGTGAGCTGTAGTATCCACTCTGCACATCATACGGTTACCACCCACGATAATAGCTTGACATTTTGACGGGTTAACTGATAGTCCAAACTGATCGGACCAATGCTTTATTGCCTTTAAGTCTTGGTTCACTTCGTTGATGGCCCGAGTTAGATCCTCAACCCTCGCCTGAGAATACAGCTGCAGGTCGTCTGCATACAGATGATACGAACACCGAAGATTGTGAGTTAAGAGATTAATAAATAGAGAAAAAAGAAGTGGAGAAAGAATGCCGCCTTGTGGGACGCCAGAGTCAAGATCACACCAACGAGATAACGACTCATCAATCCGAACAGACTGTTGACGCCCACGAAGATAGGATGAGAACCATTCCAAAGCTTCAGGTGCGATCGAAAGGTGGGATAGTATGGAGAGGAGGATATCGTGACTGACGGTATTAAAAGCGTTCGAGAAATCTACCAAGACCAACACAGTGACCTTGGTGTCCTCCACTCCCGCTCTAATATCGCCAGTCACTTTAAGGAGGGCTGAGGTTGTGCTGTGTCCCGATCTGAATCCTGATTGAAAAGGACTCAACAGGTCATTAATATGTACAAATCGGGTCAGCTGCTGGTGGACACAAGCCTCGAGCACTTTGGATAGGAAAGGAAGAATGGATATAGGGCGAAAATGACTAGGTAAAGTGGGGTTGGGAATTTTGGGTAGAGGACGAATATAGGCTTTACGCCATACCGAGGGGAAAACGCCAGACACGAGTGAAAAATTTATAATATGAACAATTGGGGATAGGAGTTCATCTAAGGCTGCGACAATCATATGACGACTAATGTTATCGCAACCCACCGCCTTAGACTTTATGGATAGGATAACCTTTCTGACCTCACCTTCAGCGACTGGAGAAAACTGAAAAGAACTTACGTTTGGCCGTGGCAAACTGGCGACATAATTGACCGTCTGATCCCTGGTTTGGCGATCCAAGGCAGGCGTGGTGGCGAAATGTTGATTAATATCATCCAAACCAACGACTTTTGGCAGGTCAATCTGTCGCTGCCTGCCAATGCCTAGAGTTCCTAAAAACTTCCAGACATTTGCAGCAGAACTAGATGAAATATTTTCGAGGATATGACGGCGTTTGGCGTTACGTATCATCTGGTTGCAACGATTCCTTGCAGCCTTGAAAACAACCCAGTTGGTGTCACAGCGATCTCTTTTATATTTTCGGAAAGCTCGGTCCCTGCGCCTCATAGCCATCCGAATCCCTTCCGTCATCCATGGTGCTGGTGGGCGCTTCAGTTTGACTCGCTTGACCGGAGCATGAGCGTCGTAAAGGTCTAAGACAGCTTTGTTGAAGACTTGAAGCTTATCATCGACCGTGGTGGCTGCAATCATAGGTTGCCAGTTAATCTTAGATGCGTCTTCTAACAATTTTATCCAGTCAACACGGGCAAAACTACGCAAGTGCAATACTTTAGGCTGAGGTTTGGGTGGCTTAAGGATATACGAAAGGAAAATAAGGTCGTGATGGGAGAAACCAGGAGCGGGAAATTGACCATGGGTAGAGACAAGGGAAGGATCAGCAGTGAGGATTAAATCCAACCAGGTATCTTCCCCATTGGTGTTGTGATGTGTGGCTAGAAGGGGTAAGATATGGAGACTGGCAGATTCTACTATGTGGGTAAGTTTACGGGACCGAAAGGAATTTGGGATTAGGAGATTGGTATTAAAATCACCCATTATGATGAGATGTGCATATTCCGACCCTATAGATTCCAGCACCGATTCGATACTGGAGAAGTAATCAGCAGATGGCGGACAGTATACAACACCAAGAACGGCTTTCGCACCCTTGACACAAACCTCAATAAATAAGAATTCAGCAGCAGGAGCGGAACCAGAGGAAGACGCAGCAATGATCTTATACGAGAACTCACTGCGAAGATATATAGCAACACCCCCTCCCCTCTTATCAGGTCGGTCATTCCGAATAAGCACGAAACCGGGAAGAGGGTATGCTGTAGAAAGTATGTGAGGTTTGAGCCATGTCTCGGAAATCAGGACGGCATGGACATTTACATTAGTAAATGCTTCGAGTAAGTCACTAAAGTGACTTGGCACACTCTGAGCATTTATGTGGCATACATTTAATAGACGGTTCGGTTGTAATTTAAATTTATCACGCACGAATTCACCTAGTGTAATATCAGGCGCTGAGCAAAAACTATTATTCGAACCCGATTCAATTGACTCATTAGCAGAGTGGAAGGATGCATCATCATCATCAGATAACATTATCATCAAATAATATAAGTAATAAAAATATAAATAAAACAATAAATAATATAATATAATAAATAAAATATGTATAAATAAATATCAAAATACGCAATATACACTATAAAAGTACAAACCCGTGCTAGGCTAGTTTACCTCTGCACCACCCGCCAGTGTACACTTAACATTTTATGATATAATAATAATAGTAATATCTAAAAGATAAAATGTAAAGGAGCATCATTTGAAAAAAATAAAAATACAACTTTGGAATCAATGCATATCCAGCGGAGAAACTAAACGTGTTATTCTAGTTAACAAATGTCAATTTGACAAGTGACAATTCTGTCTTTGACGTTTGACGGGAAAATAAAATAACATTGAAATCTAACCAACAAAGCCGGAAAAATAAATGTGTAAATTAATATAAAGCTAACAAAATTAGTATTTATACGGTACATATCCAATAATTAATACGAAATGACAGTGAAGTGGGTAATTAGATATTAACATAGTAGTGTGAGTCTTAAATAGTGCGATACATGTGAACTATGTACCTACTAACAGATATAAACAATAAGGAATCAAAATTTACTACCTATATCGCATTGAGAGCTTCAGTTAGTTTCGCCGAGACCCGCTGTTAGAAGGTTTTGCTGTCCCGGAACTACCAGTACTGCTACCAGTGGCTTGCGCCTCGCCAGGCATCTTTGGATACTTCGCTATTAGAGCACTTAATTCATCCACTGAAGTAATCTTGTATCGATGACCATCTGAAGCCTTTACTACTATGACGCCGTCCTGTGTCCAGCACGACCGCATCCCAAAGTGCAGACGAGCCTTGGCAAACGTTGTCTGACGGACTTTTGTCAAAAACTCCCTGACTGAAATTTGAGAGCCTTTAAGTCCCGTCTTGGCCTTCCATGCTGTTGACTTTTGGTCATAGGTGCAGAACCGGACGAGAATCGGACGATGTCGATCATTGGTAGAATTACCAAGCCGGTGCGCTGACTTTATTGAAGATGCTGACATATCCTTCAAGCCAAGTTTTTTGATAATGATATCCACGATGATGTTGACGCAGTTCTCCTCCTTAGCCTCAGCGATACCCGTGAAGATCAGTGCCTTCCGTCGTTGTCTAGTTTCCATGACATCGCACATTCTAGAACAGTCGGCAATCTGGCTCCGTAGCAATCCCAACATTTTGAAGACAAGCTCCCTAAAAGTGCGGAACTCCTCGGCTACTTTTGCCACAGTGTCCTTGGCCGGTCCGCTGCCTTGTATTTGTGCTTCTAGTTCATCCATCCTCTTCATGAAGCATTCCTCCAAGTCCCTCTGAGCAGATTGGATATCAGAGAGCTGAGACATTCTTCCAAAGTTTTCTCAATGTGAAGTGAGTGTGCAAACAGCTGGCAGGTGGTGTTAGATATAAGACGCTAGTTGAGTTACATGTACTGTGTGTCCTCAAACGTGAGTACTGACTTTACTATATGTATACTAGCAAATAAATTAATAATAAGCCGTACTATTTGTGTAAATTAATATAAAATAATTTTTCAAAAACTTTGATGTGTCCTACTTTTTTGCGCACCTACCCGCGAAAAACTTTTAAATTTTTCATAGTGAGCTCTATTCTACCAATCAAGCCCTTTCATTAGATACCCATATTTAAGTATTTGTGAAAAATACGAAATCCGCCATTTTGTGGCGGAAGCCATCTTGGATTTTTCATAGTGAGCTTTATTCTACCAATCAAGCCCTTTCATTAGATACCCATATTGAAGTATTTGTGAAAAATATAATTCGCCATTTTGTGGCGGCGGCCATCTTGGTTTTTTCATAGTGAGCTCTATTCTACCAATCAAGCCCTTTCGTTTGATACCCATATCGAGGTTGTTGTGAAGTAATATGTGATCCGCCATTTTGTATCGGCGGCCATCTTAGATTTACAATCATAAGGAATATATTATGTTGTATTGTCATCAAGATTAAGAGTGTGTACCAAATATCAGATCAATCTGTCATCAGGAAGGGGGTGAAATTCCAATTACTAAATTTGACCCAAACAAATAAACAGGTCAAGCTAAATAAAACCGTTTAAAAATAATGGTAGTCTCGCTTTACTTTGATATTTCAATTTGGAGGGCTACCCTACCCCACTGCCAAAAAGCTTGCATAATGTTCCATTCCAGCTGTAGAAACCAATCTGTCGAGTAACAAGGTGTAGAGTTTCTCCAAATAAATAGAGAATCCACTGATCGTGCCTGGTCGACTGCACTCTGTCGGAATTTGTTGAGAACTTGTATTAATCGACATGTAGCAATCGCAAGGGTAACTTCTAAATGCGCAATTAAGGAAATTCAATGGTTCTTCGTAGTTCCGCCCTGTATACAAAGGTACTCTGTGGTTCCGCCAACGACCGATAGGTGTCGCGTATCTTCGCTTTTGAACGGTACATGGCATAAGATATTGTATGTAACTCCCTCTATAAAATAAAATAAGTATGCTGACGTATCGGTTATCTTGGTCAATGTTAGTTTTAATATGGTGCAAACCTCTGTCGCGATTTCTCGCGATTTGTATATAGTCTTGTAATCTTGCCCGGCGGGAGTGTCGCGATTTCGCGCGATTTGTATAGTGTACATGGCAGCAACATTAATAAATTTATGATGAGCCATAGAAAAAGAGTAAATAATAGCTAACCTCTATGTAAGCACTGGCCACACCACTGTCTACGGTTCTACGTTTGAGGTTTGAACTTGATATACGAAGAATACGAAGTTACTTTATGACTTCATAGTATTGACATTGTTATTCAAAACATATTGTATATTGTGTAAAAATCAGTAATAAATATGTGTGTGGAGTTTCATATATATCATTGCCTGCTGGTCTGATGAAACCACAAAATGGGCGCTGGAGCTAAGTATTTTGTGATTCCTACTGTTTGCGAGTAACTAGTTGTAGCGACTCCTGTTTATAATATAATAAGCGTCTTATGTGTGTGTATGTCGAGTAAATGTGTATGTGTAGTGCAGTAAGAATATTTAGTCTAATCTCAGCCACTATTGTATTAGGACACGTTATGACAATATAATATTATTTACGTGAGTGTACCCAAAGTATTTTCATTTATCTATCCCAAGGTAGGGACCTCTATAGACACTTCAGTGGTGACCCCGATAAAAACTTTGGTGTGCGGATTAGACTCATTGGTGTTATATTGGTCACGATTTATTGGTAAGACCCAAGGTCAGCATGCAGTCCGCCCCTGTGCCTCAACCGGCGCCGATTGCCTCTGAACTGGCGCAGGTGACAGTTGCGTCGAGGATTCCGGAGTTCTGGAAGGACCAGCCAAGAGTGTGGTTCATACGGCTTGAGGCCATTCTCGCTCCCCAGAAATTAGGAGATGCAGCCAAGTACGATCTGGTGGTGGCTAAGCTGGAGAAAGATGTTATTACACAAGTGACCGACCTGCTCGTGAAGCCGCCGGAGACCGGTAGATTTACGGCCTTGAAGGATAGGCTGCTTCGTATTTATGAGGAGTCAGAAGAACGACAGATCCAGAAGCTTATCAGCGAGATGGAGTTAGGAGACCAACGCCCATCCCAGCTGCTGCGCAGGATGCGCGACCTAGCGCGTGAGAAGGTGCCTTACGACACACTTAAGATCTTCTGGCAAGGTCATCTACCAGCGTCGGTTCGCGGTATCCTAGCGGTGACAGACGCTAAGCATCTGGATGTCCTGGCCACGGTCGCGGACAAGGTGATGGAGAGCTACGCATCATCGCCACAAGTAGCGGAAGTGAAGGTGTCGGCAGAAGAGGAAAGGGCTGGTTCAGCGGAGGTCGTCAGTCTTCGTGCTGAAATAGCCAGCTTGCGTGAGAGGGTTAACAAGCTGGAGAGACCATCTCGAGCACCTGCGAGCAGCAGCAATGGACGGCAAGCTTTCCGTTCCCAGTCACGGGGAAGGAACCCATCTAGCGTGAGGAAGAGTAATCAATGGCTTTGCTTCTATCATTTAAGGTTTCAAGATAAGGCGGCTAGGTGCATTAAGCCGTGCGCCTGGGTGGATAAGGAGCAGAAGTCGGAAAACTGAGAGCGGTGGATACAGTAGCGGATACCTGCATGCGGCATGTGGGAAACCGTCTAGTGGTCACCGATAGGAGATCTGGTATGCGTTTTCTCATTGATACTGGCGCGAACATATCAGTATTACCAGTAAATAGAAAGCTTATGTACAATGTAATTGATAAAACTAAGTATAAGTTGTTTGCCGCAAACGGATCGGAAATTAAGTGTTATGGTACAAAAACATTAATATTAGACTTTGGATTAGGTCGATTGTTTACGTGGAACTTCGTGATAGCGGGCGTAGATAAATTACGTACTCCGCCCTATCACCCGCAAAGTAATGGCGCGGTGGAGAGATGGCACAGATCATTAAAGGCTGCACTTATGGCCCGATTGGACGGCAATCGTTCATGGGTTGACGAGTTGCCGACGGTCTTATTAGGATTACGCGCGGTTCCTAGATGCGATACAGGGGTTAGTGCCGCCGAGTTGACGTTAGGGTTAACGTTACGGTTACCTGGCGATTTTTACGATACAGCAAATAGAAGTTACTACGAATCATACGATTACGTAGAGAAACTGAGGGATACTATCAGTAAATTAAAGCCAAAACCAGCGTTGCATAGGGATGCGAGAACGATATTTATTCATCCCGATTTAGCGTCATGTTAGCATGTTTTTGTGCGCAACGATATGGTTAAGAAGTCATTACAGCCTCCCTATGACGGACCTTATAAGGTGCTAGCGAGGAATAATAAATGTTTTAATATCCAACTACCAAATAGGCAAAGTCAGATTTCAGTTGACAGACTGAAACCTGCTTATACGCTTAATGATAGTGCATCAATATTAATTAGTTTACCTAGTAATAATGATAATGGTCTAAGTTGTAGCGATAGTAAAAATAGTGATAAGTTGGTAACTTGTACCACACGCAGCGGTCGGCGAGTTAAGCCACCGGTGCGATTTTTAGAATAAGGTTGCACTCTTAGCAATAATATTAGTTTTAAGATGCAATTATTAATTTTATTGCAAAATTGTCTAATTTAGTTCATTTCATTGCCGAGTTTCTATCACATTAGTACTGTGAACTTACTTATATCTGTTTATAATATAATTATCTTGTTCGCAAATATGGGCAACAATCAAATAAAACAGTCTGAAAGTAAAGAGTTTAACATCGAACAAAATAATGTAACAAATATTGAGAAAATAGAGAAATACGGCACTATAGTTATTGTGTTAGCGGCATTGCTAACAACTATCATGGTGATGACGTGGTTGAAATATTGTCGTAAGCGCAGTATCAAGTGGCTACGCAAAGAAATTGTGGCATCGAACTGTGGACCCGCAGTGGCAGTGCAAAATGTCACTCCGCAACCGGCCGCGTCAACCTATATTCAGTGATAGTGTAAGGTTACACACCTATTGTGTTAGTGATAAGAACGTACGTATGTAGAGTAAGCGCGCGCATTAATATTAACCCTGCAGTAGTCGCGCATCTAGAAGTAACGTAAGTGGTCGCGCGGATTATATACGTAGTCCATTTTAAAATTGATCTTAAAATAATATTTGCAGAAAACTCTTTATTAATTTTATAAAAATACTATCAGTAGTGGTTATTCTTAAACATTTTACTAGCAAAACCTAATCAGAACCCCTAAAATACAAAATAAGTAACCAAAACAAATATCGTCTCTAAATAAGCATAAATATGACATTGTTTACTCAAATTGAGATCAGTCACAATTTTTGTGTGAAAAACTAACTACTAAATTCGATTTTCTGCACAGGATAGAGACATTTTCTTGAAATGATGCCCACATGTAAACTTGTTGCACGCGGTACACATTTTTCTGGTCCTTATACAGCGGGTTCTTCACAGTCATGGAAATGACGCACTACCTTGCTCGATATCGAGGTAGTTGCTTGAGTTTCATGATACACAATGCCAAAAAAGTATTTTATCTTGATTTTTCGGATGTTTGGTAATGATTTTCTTCGATTCTCCTATGAGCCAGTGTCTTCATCCGAGTTAAATCGATCCATTTTTCGTTTGCGCTACAAAAATCATCAATCCAGGCTTCTATCTGTACAGCTTGGCGATTATACTCCAAATTGATACTAAAATATAAGTAAACTTATGTTATAACAACAAATGTCAATAAATACAGTCTAATTATTCCAATTTATTCAATAACAGATAAAAATATACAAAATATTATAACAGTAAAGAAGGAAAAAATACTTACGTAATTAGTCGCGCGGATTACAATTGTAGTCCACGCCCTTTTCTGAGCTCCTATGAAGGACCACAGGGCGCGAACTGCGCTGGCATTGCACTGAGCGAGTTGTCCAAATATTCATTTGAAAGTATCTAGCGGCTTTTTTAGCTAGCGCTAACCGATTTTGAGAAATTATCGATTCTATATAGGTGGATTACATATGTAATCCACGCGACTACTCCAGGGTTAAGTTGGGTTTAGACTTATAAGTTTTCTTTATTATTGTATTTTGTGTCTATAAATAGTGTCCTACAAAATTGTAATAGGCATTAAAATACGAATAGATATTTGTATTGAACTTATATTTTGATATTTGTATTGAACTTATATTTTATAGGTAGGTACCTATGTCGTGCACTGGCATTCCTGCCAAAAAAAAATACTTGGTTTATATAATTATTATTTTATTTTCATTTTTGGCCGGGGGGGTAGTGTAGCGACATCTGATACTCCTGTTTATAATATAATAAGCGTCTTATGTGTGTGTATGTCGAGTAAATGTGTATGTGTAGTGCAGTAAGAATATTTAGTCTAATCTCAGCCACTATTGTATTAGGACACGTTATGACAATATAATATTATTTACGTGAGTGTACCCAAAGTATTTTCATTTATCTATCCCAAGGTAGGGACCTCTATAGACACTTCATAGTGTTGTAAAGCTTATATGGGATCCTATTGTTTCTACGTATCTAGTGATTGTTAATGTATTGTATGGTAATTCTGTTTTGTAATAGTAAAGATGTGTTTAGAGCTCGGCTGAGGGTAAAGACGTTTACCGCCTCAGTTGAGAAAAGGGTAGAGACGTCTACCAAAAAACCTGATATCGGTGAAATACCCGTTTACATGTATTGTGTTATTAAAAAGACTTGATATCGGTGAAAGACCCGTTTACAGGTATTGTGTTATTATAAAGACCTGATATTGGTAAAAGACCTGTTTACAGGTAGTGGATATTGTTCTAAAATTATACGCAGAAAGTTCTGGGGGGACCTAGACAGCTGCATTGTGCTGTTTAAATCTAGGCCTATCAAAGACCTGGTCACACAGGATATTGGACGCTATTATGATTGGCAGTTATATATTTGTAATCTTAAATAGAAATTGATAGGACTGTAATGCTAGACTGCCGGACAGTGGAATCATATAACTTTTTAACCTACAGGTCGCACTGAAAGGTTTGTGGATGAACCATACTGACAAATGCTTGGCATCGAGGTCAAACAGAGCTATCCATGATAGAAAGTGATGTCTACGTCTTGATAGGTATGTTTCTAAACTTTACATTTGCCCGCTCATATTATTCAAATTTAAATATCTATCGGCGTTAAGTTGCATTCCCCATACTCATTATCATACCTCGCCGACAACCTCTGAGAAAGAAAGAAAGAAAGCTTTATTGTCACAAGAGGGTGAGTGTACTCGTTAATTACGAACAACATTTACTAGTGCTCTGAGATAGTTCTAAAATCCCAGAAAATAAATCAGCCGTTTATACTACACCAAATTGATCTTTGATATCCATACAGAGTCCAGAAAACGTTTTTGTATCGCGATTTCAGCAATGTTCAGAAATATTGTTGATAATATCGAGTACAGTTACTAAACTAATCCTAAGAGCTGTGCAGTAATAAAAATTACATAAATAAATTTGCTTGTTTTGTCACGTAGGTCAGACATCAATGAGTGTCCTTTCCCCTGGTCTCACCCTCATTCCCACTACTGTGTCACCTGTGTAGCCAGGTCCAGCAGCAGTGACCATAGAAGACACCGAGTATTGACACTCGTGAAGTCCCGGGGAAAGTTAAACTGTCTTGGAACCCAGGACGTCACTCATTTCGATAAAGATAGTTTTTTTTATAGACTCACGCCTGTATCCCTGAAGGGGTAGAGCAGAGGTGTAATATTACACATTACCAGACTCCGTGCTGCTACTGAGAATTCGGATAAACTCCGTAACACTTTTGCCCGACCCGGGAATCGAACCCGGGTCCTCCTATCAGCAGGTGCATACGCTATTCACAGGACCACGGAGGCATCCAGTGAGATTTATTGGATTGTACCTAATACCTACCTAAATTAAATAAATCATTTAATGAAATATTTTATTTGAGATATTGTTATGACTATGAAAAATGATCGCGATTCTGATACGTAGGTTCGCTGTTTTGCATTCGCCATAAGCCCTGAGAGAATTATATTTCGATTTGCAGCTGCAATGAATCTATTTCCTAAATCAAACTGTATGTTTTATTTAATTTGCATTGATTTCAGCTTAGGTACCATTAAGCGTTATTCATGTAAGTATATATATCTCTCGCATATTAGTGGACCTGACAAACGTGATAATTTCCTGCTAATTAAATTTGGTGGCACACCGCCATCGGCTCCAATAACATTTTTATACCATTCATTAACCCACCAAAGTATACCTACCTACAGAATCTCATCCAAATCGAGCAGTTTCCGCTTCTCTAAATATTAAACCGAGTAAAACGAGGTACATACAGTACGGAGTTTATAATGAGTGAAACTAAACAAAGAGAAGATCTACGCACAAAGTGCATCGATAATAGGACCCTACTTACTTATCAAGATGACACATGAATTTTATATAAACTTATTTTTGATCATCCTCAATACGCCTGGACCACACATACAGATCACTCATTTTCTTAATACAAACCTTGAAATGTATCCCAATTCTGCAGAGGGTATGAGTTTTGCACTCGATCGTCACGGTGACGATAGACTAGGCGACGGGAACAATTTCCATACATTTTCTAAAAGCGCCCGTAACCCCAGAATAGATAGTACTTACGTACCCTAACGGAGAGTAGAGATCGATAGAGTCCGCTAGGGGGCACATTTAGAAATTGTATAGAAATTGTTCCCGCCGACTAGGCTATCGTCACCGTTACAATCAAGTGCAAAATCGTACTAGACGCCCTGAGCTTATCTTTAGAAGTAAACACCCTCTAAGGCTAGGCTTCTTAAATTCCACCCCTTTGCAAGAAACCTCTGTGTAAAATTTCAATTTTCCGAGACCACGGTTTGTTCTCCAGGAACGTTGATACGACTGAAATGAACTTTCTAATGTATGGCATACTCGTTCAACAGGAGATCTAGTTATAGCTATGATTCTGGCATCAACTTCGGAGCATCTTTTCAAAACTGACACTATATTATTTATTTTTTAATGTTACCTACCTGGACAAACATACACAAAAGTGTATGTGTATTTTTTAAATTATTGATTTGTACATAACTATGACGTCCATAAGTGTCACATTGGGAACTATAATTGAATAAATAATTTAGCATTTAACTGTGAAACATACGACCATGTAGTCCATATTATTATGTAAATATACAAAATAATTAGTTTTTATAATTACTGAAGCATATTTTCATTTTACAATTAATAATTATGTATTATTAACTATGGTACAATATTATTTTATTTTATTTTGACATCATATTATTTTAGTATTATATATCTGCTTGACATAACTGTGCAAATATAACATTGACTATTATTATCATTGACATATTATATTCTGACCATAGAAATATAAATTCATATTCATAAACGCCTTCAGAGCTCCATTCACTCTATGAGTGAATGGAGCTCTGAAGGCTTTTATGAATAGCCAAAACGTGGCCAAAAAGGCACGTTTGGCTGTGCATAGAGGGGTGTTAGTACCTACTCTTATGTATGGTAGTGATAGTTGGGTATGGCAGAAAAGTCATGAAAGTAGAATAAATGCTGTAGAAATGAGAGCACTGAGAAGTATGTGTGGTGTCTCTCTGACTGACAGAGTAAAGAATTGTGTGATAAGAGAGTGTTATGGGGTAAAAGAAGATATAGTGACAAGCATCGAGAAAGGTATGCTAAGATGGTTCGGGCACGTGTAGAGGATGGATGACGAAAGACTGACCAAGCAGATATATAAGGCAAGTGTGGAAGGGACAGGACGAAGGGGAAGACCTAGGCGGACGTTCTCTGACCAGATTGGAGACATCCTAAAAACAGGACAGGTGAGAAGTACCCTGAACAGAAGAGCATGCATGACGAATCTGATGGGAGTGAATGAAGCAAGAGAGATATGTCAGGATCGTTGCAAATGGCGTTCCGTAGTCTCTGCCTACCCCTCCGGGAAACAGGCGTGAGTCTATGTATGTATGTATGTATGTAGAAATATAAATAAGATTTCTCTTTTAATTACTATATCTATGTTTCTGAAAATACCTACTATTAAAAATATTTATTATGTTACATTATTAATATTGAGACATTGTTATTATTGTATAAAGTATCTCAAATATGAAAATATTTTAGAATAAGGAGGAATGTATTAATATAAAGCAAACCCTTTGATATAACACCTATATAACCCTTATTCAGCAAAATAAATGAATTTGAATTTTAATAATAGTAGACGTGGTCATCACAGCGATTATGATCCGATATCCTTTGATATTCTACTAATAAATAGTTTAATTACTTCAGTAATATTATAGACTGAAACAAGATCATTTTCTCATTGCTACAGACTGTTACTATTCCGTACTTATAACAACAGATTCGAACACATTTCAAATACCTACCATTGATTTGTCTTTTAGTTAAAACCGGAAGCTTCGTCAGAATATTAATTCAAGTTTTCGTCGGAGCGCCTGTCGCCTGATCACCGGCATCAATGGAAATAGAAGCGAGATATTCCAACCCTAGATCAGATATCGGAATATTTTTAAGGCACTGATTCGCTATATTGTTGCTACTGCTTTGATTTACATAATGTTGTTTTAATGTTCTGTTGCTTGTTTCATTTCAATCTGTCTTAGTATGAATTGGATTATAATGTTTGAATTTCAGCGCTGTCGTTACAAGTTTCGCGATTTTTACACATTGGTATTTACAATATTTATGTATAGGGTCGTAATTTCGTTATGATTTGAACAAAAGTAAAAGAACTTTTTATTTGTGGTCTTGAGCACGAGATGGAAAGCAAAATCGTAATAAGTACCCAGGTATTTTACAGTTTTTCGAATAATTACGTAACTAGCACCCGTAATAGAGATATTAATATGTGTGAAAAGAAAGTTATTATCACACTATTTTTTGTGAATATTCTGTCATTAAAATTGGTTAGAACAAAATGTATAATAGAAATAAATTCTAGGTGGTAGTACAATAGTGTAACTAACGACTCAACGATTTTTAATAGGTAGTCAAAATAGTGTACCTAAATCTGTGCCTGGTTGTATGATGTTATATTTTCAATCCTTCTTTTAGAATAAGGTCTATAAGGCTTACAAAACAAAAGCTCATTATAGTACTCGACTTAGTCTTAGATGTAGAATTCCTAAAGAGGCTTTAAAATAAGGTACCAGCTTAACAAGCCGTATTTATTTAGTTTAATTTAACGAATGTTTGGTACAGAAGCTTTTTAAAAATGTTTATTTAGTCTACGTATCTACATTTTATACACATAACGCTAGCACTAAACTGAGAGGTATGTTTAGTCCATGTTATAAGTAATTTTTACTTTATAACAAAGTGGTTTAGCTTCACCTCTTTTTAGGAAATAGTTTTATATACCAACACAAACTGCGTAGATCAAGACCAAAACACGAAAAAAATGTAAGTAGTTTTCTCCTAAATTCGAAATAGATTTAGGACAACATCAATCACAGAACGCACTAACATCTTATATAACTTGCTTCCTCTCACTTCGGTGGCAAACATCGAGCTTAATGTTTCAGAAGATACACAATACTGAATCATAATGCGAAAGAAATGTCTCTGTATTAAATTTTGTTATAAAATATTGTGTGCGTTGTCGTGTGGCGTTTGTGAGGGTGTCTTTGACGGAGGGCGGGGAAGGCTTTATGTAGCCGCAGCTGCAACGAACTCACAGTGACCACACCTTCTAACAGGATAGAAAAATATACAGCTGGGCAGCTCGTAGCGCTTAGTTCAGCTTATGTTTGACACGGAAGCTTTACTTAGAGTAAATTGTAAAGTTGTTTAATGCATATATTTGTAATAGTGTAAATCCAAGTTTAGGTTGTTTTTGCAGGGTCGTAAATACTGCTTTGAAATGATATTCTTCTCAATTGTTGAATGAGATCTTAAGACATTTTATGTAAAGATAACGAAATAGAGCTTTCTAGGCCAATTCTCGTATTTTATATGACATTGAAACTATATTTTTAACGAAATGAGATTATATTTTGAATTGGCTCAGGAACGGTATTCTGCTAATTTAAATGTCATTATCGTCTAATTTTGATTTCTATAGTTCGACGTTGACACTTTGTTCAGTTTAAGATCTAGTCACGATAAAGTTCCCATAACATTCAAATATTAGTTAATTTAGATTCTAAATTAACTGATATTATTAAGAAGGTTTTCTAAATTAAACAAGAATTAAATTTGTGACATGAGTATGACACTGACATTAGATCAAAATTGAATTTTGAACAAGTATAATTAGGAGAATAGGGCCTCTGGACTACGTCTTATATTTATTTTTCATTATCAGGCTAACAAAGAACGTCGAACATTATTTAAACTTACCATTCGTTTCAACGGCTTTTAGAGGCATGCTTCACAAAAATTGGCACTACTCAACTTTTACACATAAGTTCATAAGTTTAGTGTAAGGCCAGGGGCCCAATTCCGCTAAATAAATATAGTCGCGATATGATGTCAGTGTCATACTTACGTCACAAAAAGCGTATTCTTCTATATTATATGATATTTGAATGAAATTGTAACGAGATCGTATGTGTCAACGACGAACTGTTTATTTTAAATTATACGATACCTAATGACATAAGGTTATCAGAATACCGCTTTTAAATCAATTCAAAATATGATATCAATGTCATATAAAAATAGCAGAATTGGCCCCCTGGACTATATTTTAAAGTTTATAAATAATTAGTCTATGCTTTATAACAAGCTTTTGAAAGTTCATATTAATTATTCTAAGTTAGAATTGATTTTATGATAATATACCAACTCTATAAATCATATCGTAGGTAATTATGGAGTGTAATAATATGTATATAGATACGTAAAACTAAAAACAATGCTGTCAGTTGAACAAAACAATGTGATGTAGACCGACATGCAAAGAAATATAAATTATTAAGTCATAGAAGTAAGTTTAAAATAACACTAGCGGTTGCTATGATTGATATCTTCTTTCTAATGGCACGTGCAGTATGATAGAAAGAGCTATCGATAGGTTTAGCAGCACGCTCTTATAGCAAGCAACCGAGTGTTGTTCGTAACAGTGATGATTTATCGATAAATATTTTTTCATCCCTTCTATTCGAAAAGTGTCACTTTGTTCCTCTTTTAGCGGGAGCAAAATAGCTCTTTTCTGTTAAGAGCTTATTAGCCGGGGGCAAAGTGATTTGAATTTGGAACGTATATCACACATAGAAATCGAACGCAAATTGTATGAATAACTGGCTGGTACGTATTACGGTATTGGCTGCACGGGCGTGACCGGCGCTAACAAAAAAAAAAGCGCGCGCCGCGAATTACGTCTCTGTACTTAGGTATAGACTTTATTGAATTTTGCAAAAATAATGAGTTCTGCTCTGAGTTATGAAAGCGAATGCTTTAACTCCTGAAACAATACCTACAGAAGCTAACAATGACGTACAAAAATGATTACCCACGAACAGGAAATTATTTATTTTTTCATAGAAAGGGGATGAAAAGTAGAGTATATGACCAGAGAGCAAATAATTTTTTCCTCGGGCAGTGTACTTTGAATCACTCGCTAGGCTCAGGATTCTACGTTAGAATCCTTCGCTTTGCTCGAGATTCAAAGTAGCGCCCTCGTCGTTAAAATACTATTTTGCTCCCTTGTCATACAGTCTACTATTGGTCAAATGTCTAACTTTAGTATGTGTCGATATATCATATATGCCAGCAGGCTGTTCGCTGTGATGAAACTACATCGAGTTGGCGTAACATTAGTTCTGGTGTTCCTCAGGGTGGCATTCTCTCTTCTTTACCATTCTCTATTTTCATTAACTTTTTCACTCCAAATCTTCAAAGTTCGTATCATCTTTATGCTGACGACTTGCAGTTGTACTCCCAAGCGAGGGTGGAAGATGTGACAGTTGCCATTGCTGACATAAATAGGGACCTGAGTCAATGATGGACTGGTGTCAGAAATTTGACTTGGAAGTTAACCCAGCTAAGTGCCAGGCCATTATTGTAGGCAGTCGCCGCTTAATGCATAGATTGGACATGAAAACTCTACCTCCTATAATGTTTAATGGTTTGTAATTGTAATTTCCATAATTTGAATGTCTGCACAACCAGTGTATCAGTAGGTATTCTAAATATTTGATGTGGAATCAAATGATCAGACGCCACTGGTGTATGCTTTTATAGTCTGTGCCTGCAGCAAAGCGTATTATTCGATCATAATCCTGTACGAGTAGTCAACATACCTAGATTACGCGTACACTGGAACGCTTGGTCCGTACATTTAAGGTAGGTATCTAAGTAAATTATGTACATTGTACATTAAACTGCGCTTACTATCAAACACGTGATAGAAAATTAGACCACTGGACGTCTTTTTTTATTGCCAACTTAGCAACCGCGGCGCGCTGTCGCTTCCAGCTTCAGTTTTACATTCATGTTCTCTTGCTGGTTCTCATATGTGAGTAGAGCTAGGTATGTTCCAGTGGTAGGGTCTCTTATGTACAAACAAAATGAGCCCAAACTCGGCATGCCTAGCTCTACTCACATATGAGAACCAGCAAGAGTCATTGAATAACCCTGAAAGGTTACTTCATAAGTTGCAGTGGTTGGGTCTCTTATGTACAAATAAAATGAGCCCAAACTCGGCATGCCTAGCTCTACTCACATATAAGAACGAGCAATAGTCATCGAATAATATTTAGTTTGTTACCGTATTTATCTCTCATTCAAAAAACATCGATATCTCCTTTCACTGTCAAATCCCATCACTCCTTACTAATGGGATTTGACAGCACGGCTATTTAGAGAATGCAATCAAAGATATGAGTCTGTAAGGAGTCTATGCCTCTTTAAATGAAACGTGTAATTTGACGTTATGATTAACCAACTAAGACCAACTGACATTACATGTTGCACGTTCGGTATAAGGAAATATAGCGAGCATGTTCTCTCTAGTCTAAACCTAGGCCAACCTCTCTGACGACATGAATAGTCATAGATCATGGACAATGGGCTGTCTTAGACAAATATCTATCGTGATATCGATAGCTATCTAGTCTATTACATATTATTACCCAATCAGTTGGACCAAAACAATGAATTTGATTATAAATATGCATATACTATTTATTTCTATCGGTGTATACATATTTCTTTTAATTAATCTGTACGACCAATGCCAGACAAGTCTGCAGTTCTAAACCCGTTAATTTTGTGTAATTAATTATTTATCAGCATATACCTACTACTTACATTATGTCTTTTACTGTATACTCTAGTCTAGATTAAAAGTATTAAAACTTTTTGTATTCCTAATTAACAAACGAGGACTAAATAATAATAACATTTCAATTTTTTTATTTTCTTTTTTAATGTTTTTTTATACACTCACGCTCTGTATCCCCGAAGGGGTAGGCAGAGGTGTAACACACACTTTCAACTTTAATTGAGGTGACTGTACCAAATTCAAGACTTTTAGTTTTCACATTACTTACCTAAATTACATTTTTCAAAGTGTGGTATCCGTTCGGGTAAGAAAATAAATAGAACTTGAAAAATAATATCTGTGTTCGTTTTTGGTATTAGAACGGCATAAATCTTATGTTTAATTAACTTATCATTGCTGGTGTTAAATGTAAGAGCAAATCTGGGGGCAAGGCAGTGCCCCCACCAAGTCGGGCAAAAAAAGCGGCACGGCCGTACCATCCTTTTCTCGAAGCAACTCAGGCCATTTTGGACCTCCTATAACTTCGTTGTGGATAAAACTAGAAGCCTGATTGTTTAGTAACCATGCAGGCATTGTATAAAGATGGTGTATTTCAAATTTCATTCAATTTGAACCAGTAGTTTAAGAATTATAACGAGTCAAAATTCTTAATTTTGTCACTCACTGACCGATCATCAAAAGTCTAAGGCACTTCTAGCAAACATAGAAGCTTCAAATTTAGAAAACAATTAGTGATTAGTGTATGAACCAAGGAAAAACTAAAATATATTTCAATTTCGGTCCAGGTTTCAAGATACATCAACTGCATTAATAACTTTGTAATCCCATATGAATATAAAGGATTACAAATTACATTTGCAGTTAGAGCTTTATTTAAGAAAATTCGTTGTTGGTGTACAAGAAGTAGAAGGTACCGGAACGGACAAAAGTAAGACTATCTACAAAAAGAAATGAGATCCCATAAAACAATACTTGTCAAAAATACCAAGTCTCGCGACCGTAAAAAGTTGTGAAATCCATGTAATACCAAGTCGGTTAATTAAAAATCTTTAATGTTTTAAATAAATAGATTGACTCGGCAATCGCATTAAACAATCTAATTTATATATGTATTACTTATGAGATATATTGTGTTTCCATAAATACATGAAGAGAATATCTTTTAAATTTGAGTAAAATTTATTTAAGAATGGTTATAATAAGTTTCAGGAATATTTACAGAGCCTTTAGTTTTTTTAATTATTTGTCGACAAGGTCGACTTGTTCGCATATATGTAATAATATTATATTGTACTTGTCTTCTGTTTACTCGTTAATGTTTTACCATCTGAAGCAGATTTTAAATTCAAGGAAGCAAGTTAAGCTTATACTTCCTCGTAATTCCAGTTGGTATATTAAAAAATACGACTCCTTGCAAATGGTGAAAAATACAATTTGGGATTTAAGGTTTACTTATTAAGTTTACAAAACAGCGTTCATTAATCTTAGTTTCATAAGTTAAAGGGCTCTTTGTTTCCTTCGGCGTCTATTAAGTATGAAATGGTTTTAATTAAGATATCATGGGAAATAAACTCTCGACTCTGTGAAATATTATTCTCTGAATCATTCTCGAGCTGGATTTGATGTTTTCAACTTTTTTGTGTCGTTATTTTTCTTGGTGTGGCTTTATTTTAGTCTAGTATATATTTAGGTTTGTCCATATTATTTCATATGAGGCCATTTGAGTACTTGTGTATAAATAAAGAGTAGGATCATATAAGATTACAAAGGAAAATAAATCAATAACTCTAATATGTTATCATTTAATCGTATAGAACCCATTTATTTATAGAATAAATGTACAAAAATATAAAATACATTTAAGAAAGCTATCCACATCTATAGCTAGAGTATACACCTAACATCGACTTATGTTTATGTACAAGATTACTAGTTATAAATAATAATATTTACAAGCAATTACTGAATACAAAGTAAATTGCGCTACATGTCTGTGTCTATGGTACATCGGTAAACGTTACCTCGAGGGTAGTATTACTAACCAGCACACCTCTAGCGCGGAGCACTAAACTTTATAAGAAATACAACTTCAGAGTTTTCATGTTTCCACCGAGGCAATAAATCCCAAGGTTCTGCTGCTTTCGCACTGTTTACTGTTCACCTACTCGCGATATAGTTTATTACGTGCACTACAACAACCCATTCACATTTTAAAGTTCCGTTTCTAGTGAAAAGTTACGTTATCATTGCACACACTGGTGAACACAATATTCAACGTATGGTCCGCACTATTCAATTTTCTATATTTTCTTCTTATCCTACGTATGGGAAGGGAGCGAATGGCGCCCGGAAATATCCTGGGAAGCCGGGGGCGGCGCTCGGCTGCACCGCGATCGAAGATGTCACGTACGAAGTTAGTACTGTTGGCACTACTTGAGTGCTGAAAAGTGTGGTGTACACTGTCTTGGCACCGAACGTCAACTTCAGAACTTAACTGTTGGTGGCAGTCACTTCGGTGTTGACCACCACAGGCGTCGAAGTCAGAGAGAACTGCTGAGGGAACAGAGGGTTGACAGTCAGCAGTGGCAATGCTGGCAGACTACTGGTACCGATTTCGTATTCAGTTTTCGTAAGAGTAGCCACCGGTCTAGAGATAGTGCTGTGAGTACTGGTCTTGCCATCAAACACTGGGATTACGTGCAATTCGTAAATTGTTTCATACTTCAACACTGGTTTAGACGTGGTAACGACATCAGGGATTTGCGCAGCAGTAGCCAGGTTCAGTAGTCTTAACAGAGCAAGTTGTTGCGCTTGTTAAGGAGTCAGTGCTGGTGTAGGTGGGTTGGGTGCCTCTGTAACGTGGTTGCCCTTATTTTGTCCGTGAGCTTTCTTTAGCCTCAAGTGATTGTTCTCTCCTCTGTATTTATCCACCTCGGTGAGGTCAAAGTCTGATCCAATGTTAGCGAGGTCGAGGTCTGGTGGGAATAGCCTTCTAAGACCTCCTTCATCATCTTCGTTGCTATCTCCGAAATCTAACTCCAGGTGAAGTTCGGAACCAGCTTCGTCAAGTCTACTGTTAAATTCTTTCAGAGTTTTGCTCGGTATGAACTGGAAGTAATCCATTGGAGGCAGTGTCTTGGTGGCTGTTACAAATCTTGTCACTTCATAGGTTTGGATAAACGTTAGGCTGATTGTCACGTTAACGTCCCTCACCACAGGTAATATATGTGTCTTCAGCATATCCTGAGTTGTGCTGAATGTTTCGGTTACAGTTTCTAGCGGTGGGGTTTCCATGTCTGACGATAAAGTAATAGCAGGCAATGTTGCTATGCTTGAATCTAAAAGAGCATGATCTTTCTCATATGGCGTGGCTGTCGCTAAAATATTCTCTGTCAACGGTTCGTTGAGAGAATTTTGCGAATTAGCTACTAATGTGGGTTCTTTACGTTTCTCTATTGTTGAGGTAACTGTTATGATGCGAGTATTCTTGACGCGTCCGACCTGAAAATTACAAAATAATTAAGTATATGACTTAAACTTTTGGTTAAAATAATAGATTGTTTAGAACTAAACTACGGTAATATAAAAATGTTATGAGTACCTGGAAGGTGTAAGGAGTTCTGATAGTAGCGATCTCATAATATACATCTTTGAAATCAGCGAGTGTTGAAATCTCCACTTTCAGAGTTTCCACTGGGGGCGGCTTCTCTATAGAGTTGTCATCAGCGTCATTCTCAAGGAGCGTACCAGGACCACTCTGTGAACCTGATAGTTCTAAATCTTTATCAGATCTTGCTTGAGGTGATATATCATTATATTGCGTAACGTCTAGAAGCGGATTTGGATTTGGCGTAGTTTGCTGTTCGTCGTCATTGTTAATCTTACGAATAGTCACTTTAGGTTTAGGGCTCGTTTTGTATTACCAGCGACCTTATCCCGGTGCGCGATTCAATTTAAATTTATACACACTGGTTGAGGCGGCCGGGGTCACTTGTTCCACAGGGGTTGGGTTAACTCGGGGTTTGAATCCACGCTTGGATTGACTGTCGCTGTTGCTCTCAGGCGTCACAGTCGTCTTGTGTCCAGAGTTACGGTTGTTCTTCCTCCTATTGGAATATGACGGAGTGGACGTTTCACTGAAAACAGAGACGGTTGCCAGTTGAGGCGATTTCGCAGGTCGACCAAACCGAGTACCGGAAAATAAAATTATTTACAATTGCCGACGATCATAAGCTGCCGTTTTGTCTTATATAGCTGAAAGTTTTAATTGATTTATTCGATGAAATGTTTGTGACATATTATGCTTGTTAAAATGCTCTACGTCTACTACCATGTGATCATGCTCATTATAATATGATTGTGTTAGATATGATATTCGGCAACCGTAGGAAATCGATGACAATATATAGATACAGGCATGTACTCATATGTCTCTACAAGTACCTACTACATGCTAATGTTATAAAATTATTTTACCTTATCTCTGTTACGTGACTCACCACAAACAGGCGTTTCGGCGCTCTCTAAATCGATGGGAATTTTAAACATAGCATGTGCTGTCTTGCCACCCGGAAGCAGTGTGGCAGCGATTCCCAACAACGCTACGGCAAAGGCAATGTTGCCTTCCTTCTTGACCTCTGCAAGCATGCCCGTGGTAACAAATGTTTTTCCTGTTCCACCAGGAGCATCCAAGAAAAACATTTTACCCTGGCTTTGCCCAACGCTTTCAAAGACGGTGTCATAAATTTCGTGTGGTGGTCATTTCACCCGGATCGTAAATTGTCTCAGCGTTATACTCGCAATTGCCACGGTCTTGATGCGGTGATGATTGGGAAGCTGGTAACCCATATTCCACCAGTGGATTGCCGCTAATAGAAATGACCATGTCTTGAATTGAACTAAGACAGGTGTTCAGCACGCGTTCATCAGTTACTTCGACTTTGTCTCCAGTAGCACGCCTCAAAGCTCGAAGAAAATCTTCAGACAGATGATGGCGATACTTTTCCCACAAAACTACTGTATTTGCGACTCTATAACACACCGTGTTTAAACACTCTATAAAACAGTGAGTCCGTTGAGAATGCGACGTGTTCCGATTCTTGAATTTTTTATTCAGTCAGAATAGCAGGAGCATTATTGTGGTTGTCGTTTTCGTTTTCTTTGTTATTATTATTGTTGTTCTTTTGCGATCTGTGACGGTTTTTGAATGAACCGCCTGCGTTGTTTTGTCTACGAGTAGTTTTGCCAAAGTTGCTATCATCGTCAGCAATGGATGGAGTGGGCTCTAAGGTGTGTCTATGATTTTTAGCAATAGATGGTGCCACTGTTTTGAGGATTCTGTGTGTAGGACTGGGGGATATTTTTCCTCTATGCCCACCAGCAGCTGGTAGCACCTTCGAGTTGCTGTTTAAAACTTGACCGTATTTGCCTGAGATGTATGTTCCGATGACACTTGTTTCATGTACTGTTGTAAGTCCATCTTTAACAATAGTGCCTCCAAGTGTTGTGACTAATCCGAGGGGATGATCATCATCGTCTTCTGGCGCTGGGGTAGGCTGGTGTCTATTTTTATGGCCAAGCTTTGGCTTTTGGCCAGGCGCTTTTGAAGGGTGAATGTTGATAACTTTGTATGTCTCCTCAATAAATTCAGAAGGTTGACGTGACAAGAAATCATATTCTGGCTCGCCAATGTTATTGTTTGTGATCAGAATAGCGTGTTCTTCTTCTGCCGGCTTTAATTTTACCTGAACCTTAGAACTTATAACGGAAGCTGGAGGTCCTTGTTTTACTTCAACTTTGCTGCACACGACATTGGTAACAGATTTTATAGCATTTTTGTTTTTATTCGGCTGTGCACTTTTGTTTGGTTTCGGAAAAGATTGTTTAGAAGCACTGCTCTCTACAATTTTCGATGGTCCAGCAACTACCTCAACATTTGTAATGATTTGTTTTTGTTCCTTTGTAGGAACAGATTTTGGTGCATTCACAACTACATCTTTTTTCGGTGGCGACGACACAACATTTACAGCACTAGAGACAACTACAGGTGCTGCAGGTTTATTAGTCTTGTCTTTATCGGACACTTTGATTGGTTTATTTGCCTCAGGTTTCACACTAGTCACTGAAGGAGGCGATGGTTTTGTCTCGATAATGTTTTCTTGGACAGATGCTTCAGTTTTCGGTGGTTCTAATTACTAACAATATATTTTACTTGTTATCAACAAGTAAAATATATTGTTAGTAATTATGTAGTAATCATTGAATAATATAATAAATAATAAAGATTTAGTTTCTGGCTCTTATAGGTATATGTTATTCTACATGAGGCAAATTACTTCGAAACTTCTACTTGTGTCTTAAAACAATGTGTACCAGAAAGTGGTAAAACGAGTATAAAGCGCAAATATCAACAAATAGAACAAAGTAAGTGACCTGGTGGCGGTGCCGACTGAGGCGAGAAGACCATCACAGGGTTGCCGATAGTTGTCGTAAAATCCAAGAAGCCATAGACTGTTTGCGTGAGGTAGTCGCCCGCTGGTGCAGGCGCCAGGTTTGCAGGGCTCCCACCATTGCCTCCATATACTGGACCGTCAGCTAAAACCAAACAACCTGAAAAGTAAACAAACATATTATTACCCACAAGTTCAAAGCTTCGTCAAATGTTAGCAAGATCTTGAATTTATCGCAAACGATTTTCGATTTTGTGAAATCGACTTGAAGTTTTACGAAATTCCGTTTTCATGCACAGTTTTAAAGTTCAAAATCATATTTTCAGTGTCGTATTTTTTTTTTTTGTCAGAAAATATCTGCTATACATTTTGTATCACTACAAGATCACTTACGAGAGTTTCATATTGAAAACTCTGCAGCGAATGTAGCGATAAAGACGAAAAGTCTGTAACGGTGTTACTTCGATACCATTGGCTGGCAAATGATCTGTAAGAGTACCTTCATATGGCTAAAAAAGAGGGGGTGTTTACAAACAAAGTTATTGGTAAGATACGGCTATAGTTAGCTTAATGACGTGTTAAGAAAAAACGATGATATGAAAATAAATGAGCCTGTTACATGTGGATGAGTGGATTGTTTTATATAACAGAAGTAAGTAGAGAGTGGTTATTGCTATATTTGGAAGTGTGTTTACAATATAAAATCTTACACAACTGAAACATATGTATCTATAGACGTTCTGTTATAATACGGGTAAGACATAGATTACACAAACTGGTTACTGACTCTTCAATTTTCACAGAAAAAGCAAAAGATTTTTATAAACATCTTTTTACTAAGCACTACGTAGAAGTGCTCCTATCACTGTATTTCCAGAATTGTATACTGCTATTTCGTTTCGTAGTATTACTTTACTCTATGGCTATTTCTATAGTACTTGGTCTGATTTGTGTATCAAATCAAAGACCTCTGATGGCCGCAAAAGATATAGATAATCAATGACGCAGTCAGTTTCAAATTAAGTAAAGCGAAAAGAAAGCTTGTGTTCGCTATATGCCCTGAAACAAAGACTATTAGATTCAATCTCTATAGAAAGGTTTCACCCGAACAGTGTTTTAACGGTAATGTGTCACTAGCGATAGATTAAATTGTATCGGGAACTTCATAAGGGTAGGGATTTTGGCTGATGGAAAAGATATAAGGGTTGGGGCAACATTTCTTCCGTTTTGAAGTGATTTGTAGTACTGATCTTTTGATGTGAGTCCTGGATTGCATGCATTTTTTGAGTAAAAATTATACTGATGGTCATGTTTAAATAACCTGAATTTCAGGATATTTATGCCCGGATCTTGTAAACTATGGTAGTATATCTTTTCGGCCGACTTATTTCGGGTGTGGTCACGGCCAAACTCATTTTATTATATTATCTCTCTTGATAACTTATTATATAAATATTTTATATATGGCAGCGATAGCCTAGTGCGCATGCACCAACGGCGCGCACCAATGACTTTTCGGAGTTATGTGCGTATTGAATTATTAATTATCGCTTGTCCCGATTGTCATGAAGATCTTTGACAGTCGTTATAGGGCGTCAGTACCTTCTAAATAAAGTGACACTAGTCTAAACCATGGAATATCGCTATCCCTTCGGGTTGCGGAGGTCAGACAGGCAGTCACTCTGTGGAAAAGCTAATATTCAGCCAAATCCGGTTAGACTAGTAAACGGATCCCAGATTGAAACTGGGATAACTGGGATAACTCTCTCATGATGATAACTTATTTTATAATCATAAATATTAAATAAATGTTTTATTCCCATAGATTATAGCATAACGTAGGCTTAAGATGATGCCATGGGAAAATGTAAATCACACCGAAAGTTGTCGGCGACTGTATAAAACGCCTTAAAATGGAACACCAGGTAATACGCATTGCGCCTTTCGCGCTGGCAAGTAACAAATTCCAGGATTGCGTCGCTATATCATCGTTACTTTCGCGCCATTTGCCACCAAGTGGGCTGAGATAGTCTACCTTAGATACCGATCGGCCCTCTCTCGCCCTATTCCAATCTATGTACTTCCAATTACTTCGGCACAGACCTTTCTGTATTTTTTGTCCTTCACCTACACGTACACACATATTCTCGCGAGCTTTTTACTCGGTAATCCTTATTCATGAGTTTTTCGTATTGACATGTTTACCCTATTTACCCATTCTATGCGTTCCATTCAAACTTTTTAAATGTATTTACAAGAGTAATAGGAATTTATTAGAATATTTTTATCATGGAAAATGTTTGTATGAGAATACTTTGTATATAAATTTGGGCTACATATTAACCTGCTAATGTGAAGAATTTTCTATATTAATTCTAATATTGTAATAGTTTATCTTAAATGTCGGTTTTATTTGATTATTTGACAAGTTATTATGTTATAGTTCGTTGGGTCTATGTCTGAAGAAGTCACCTCTATAGAGCACAAAGGGCACTTTGTTTGTCAACCTTCTATATTTGTGTTTCAATAAATCTGTATTATACATAGAGAGAATGAGCGCCCGCTTTCACTCTGGTTAATGACACATGCGAGTTTTCAAATAGTCTAGATCATTATTTATTGTAGGTGAATAGTGTTATCTACCTAGTTAGGGCATTTGAAGTCTTTTCATTACTTTGGCTCTGTGCGGGTCAACAAACTGCATACAACTTTCAGAATAATATGATTACTACGTACTTCGTATACTTCTGATTCCACACTGATAGTTTAACTTAGATAAAGTACAGATATAATGAATGAACGTGGTGATTACACTAACATTGGCCCAAGGTAGGAATCGAACCCACGACAAGCTTATCTGCGTCAAAGTTGGATACAACTCAAAACCGAGGAATTGTTCAGATTAATCCCTGCCGCCTCTTTCCGCCATCGTTCTACGCGACAGCATTTCCATCCCCATCATTTAGATGGTTGGCAATCCACAACGGTGCGTTTCTCTAGAAACTTTCTGCCTCGCACATCTAAACTGTGGGATGATCTGTCGCCTGCGGTTTTTCCGAACCAATACGACCTTCAAACCTTCAATAAAAGAGCGTATTCCTTTTTAAAAGGCCGGCAAGGCACTTGTGACTCCACTGGTGTTGCGGGTGTCCATGGGCGGCGGTAATCGCTTAATATCAGGCAATCCGTCTGCTCTTTTGCCCCCTATCTCATAAAAAAAACATGTATCTGTGTGCTGTTAGCTCTATAGCGACCCCTATTAGTTTTCCTCTATCTGTTATTGTTATATTATACTTACTAAATCTTAACAACTTATTTTTGGGTCTCTCAGGCTCTCCATGTCATCGGCAAAATATATTAACGTAGTTGTTGTATGCACATCAGCTTCTAGCAGGGTATCCTAGGTAAGATTTTTTCGTAACACTACCGAATATATAAGAGTACTTACACAAGTGGGCAGTGACCGCCAAAGCGGCAATTACAGATCGAACCATGGCGAATGTTAGTTAACACTAAGTACAGATATTAGTTCCAAGCTTGTTGTTTGATACAGCGGCAGATTTCGCAAGATGACCGCATTCTCGATTGAAACCTGCAACAAACGAAAACAATTATTGTGAATTTTATTGACTGACCGTAAAGTAATGCGAATAACCGTGGATTGGTCTGAATTTCGCAGATCTCGGCGTTACCTATTGGACAATTGAATTCTATACTTTTCAATTCTAGCGCTAGAGCCCTAATGCTTCAAAGACAAAATTTATAAAGAGCTCTGAAAACCTCCCTTAATATTTATCCTATTAATATTGATAGGGCCATTTCAAAGATTATTTGGGGCAAACAACAAGATAGACATACAAAATTTTCAAAAAGAGTTGTTTAATATTTGCATCATGTACCTAAGTATCATTTAGCTGTTTAGAAAACATTTATTTTGAAATACACATAGCACAGGTGTATCACTAGAACACACGCAAGAAGTTTGATGCGACCAAAGAGATTGGATATATAATACATAGAGGTGGCCCTAGTACTGAAAAATTGAACACAGTCAACTGACGTGTAAGATACAATTTAGACAATTCAATGCCATCAAATTATATAACTTTAGTGATTCATCTTTTATGACAGTTCTATCATGATTTTGAATTTAGCCGTATAATATTTATATCGACTTTTCAAGTGTTGTAAGAAATCTTATCGATATGTCTATCCACCGTATATTTTTATCTCGTAATTTTGTAGATTCTTTGTGCACGTGATAAAGATTTATAAAATAAGTGGATTGCTGCAGTATGTCGTGGAGAAAATTGGGTGCCTAGAAAGCACCATAGAATTTGTTCCAAGCATTTTACTGCGGAATGTTTTTATAGTAATGACAGATGGCGCAGACTAAAAGAAAATTCTGTGCCAACATTACTCCTCCATTCTAAACATATCAGTGTGAGTGTTTAAATAATTACTTGCTTTTACTTTTATTAGGGTAGCAGCGCCAAACAGGAGTCGGATCTTGGGTTCCATTCGATGTCTCGACCAAAGGAATAATTTAATTTTAATATTTTCTACAATTTTATTATCAGTGCATAGTATATATATAGTTCCCACAAAGAACGTATTGTCCCAAGCCAACCTCACCTGCAAGTGGTGTACCTGCTTATCAACAGATGAGGCTCTGGCAAACAAAAAATTAGGCTCGCCACCTATTACGTGGGATCAAAAGTCTGGCAAAAAGTGGGCGTTTAATATGCCTCTGTCTACCCCTTCGGGGAAACAGGCGTGAGCCTATGTATGTATGTTATAAACAATATTCAGCCAGCTACCTGCAGTTACACTGTTGCCACGAAAAGCCACGACACGCTAAGCGACAAACGATTTCGATGTTTATTTGTGCAGTTTAGTTCTGCACTGAGGTGACAGCGCCGGCAACAGAATAGAGAGCGGCATGAACATTGAAATCGCTTGTCGCTCAGCGTGTCGCGGCCGTTCGTGGCCAGGCTGTTAGACGACATCCACTCATTTCATAATTTTACTATATCCTTACTAATACCTATTATAAATGTAAGTGAATTTATTTATTTGTTAAGCTTTCACATTTTGACTACTCAATCGATCATAAAAAGTTCAATGCACATTGCTGGGAGTAATGGGAGTACAGAAAAAGGTGTAAGGTACTTTTTATCAATCGGCTTTGGCCTATGTATAAATCAAGCTTCAGGTATCATCAGTGATTGCTAGGGTGGCAAACACAAAGGGTATGCTTATTTATTTTAATATACTGCTTTGCATTAAAACGTGGCTTTTTTCTTTCTTTAGTGTACGCGTGCGCCTTCCATAAATGAGACATCTTCTGTTTCTCCGACAACCAGCACTAAAGCGCCTACGTTAGTTACAATTTCTCCGCCAGTAGGTACAGAAGCGATGAAAATCGTGTGCGCTAAACACTTACGTACAATAGAAAAACTACAAAAAGAAGTTTTTCACCTTGAGCAGCTTGTTAAAAGACGTTTGTTAAAAATTAATTACCTATTTAAGACAACGTTCTAAACGTCTGATGAAAAAGAACATTGCTATGAATTCACGTATATGTCGGCGATACGCTAGGGTTATCGTGTCCAGTCCAGACTCCATTATAATAAAAAGACTCACGTAATATTACTTGGTTTATTTTCAGACGATTTCTAGCACAGAATTGAATTAAAATGTGACCTACAGTCCTTTTTATAAACTAACCGTCATTACACTTAATGTTAACAACTGCCACTTCCTTTTCAACATATAATTGAAATTACTGTACAATTAATTATCAAAAATCAACATTAATATTGTTATGAATATTGCACAACACCATATGATTTATTTTATACGAATAAAAAATCTATTGTAATAATCAAACGCTGCTTTACAACATTCGCAACAGATGGCGCTATCAACAGGATGTAAATATAAGCGCAGGTTATTTATTACCGTTAAAATAAAAGTATCAGAATAATGTTATTTAATACTAATTGATTTTACTTTGAAAGTTTCTGGAGTTATCTTAATTATTAAGCGATAAATTAAATTACCCAATATTTATAAAACAGTGAAGCAGTCAATACAGTGTCTAATATTCTAAAGTAGTGAAGTTCTCAGTTCTGTGTTCACAAATAGTTATTTAAATATCAATCTTAAATATTATTAATATTTTCGTAACAATATAATCATTATATATTAATTTGCGCCCATATATACTTGATAGTTTGCAAAACGAAAATATCGTGAAGAAGGATTTGATAATTTTAGATCACGTGAAAAATAACAGTGTTATTAAAAAATACCTTTCACGCGCGGCTGGTGACAAAACACGTGAGATTAGCTTGAAGTTAAAAAAAATGCTGTGACGCTTCATTATTATGTGCTACTGAGTACCCATTTGAAACAAAAAAATATAGATTCCGTTTAAAAATGCAAGTTTGTGTAATAATTATATAAATACTATCCATTAACTAGCGTTCTGTAATTCGCCGTGTGGTTAACGGCATAGAATACAAGTGTCACCACCCCCTATCTTCCCGTGGGTGTCGTAAGAGGCGACTAAGGGATAACACGATGCAAATACCATCTTTGCGTATAGACGGAAAACTCGACATCAAACCCTATACGACTACCTCGTTGGTCTCGCGGCATAAATGTGCGCGTGGGATCGGGAGGTCCCGGGTTCGATTCCTGGGTCGGGCAGTGTTATTGGGTTTTTCTGTCACGAAAATCTCAGTAGCAGCACGGAGTCTGGAAATGTGCCCGGTATGGCAATAGGCTCGCCCCTTATTACGTGGGACTAAAGTATATCTGGCGAAAAGTGGGTGTAGAAATACACCTCTGCCTACCCCTTCGGGGATAAAAGGCGTGACGTTATGTATGTATGTATGTAACTAGCGTTCTGACTGCTGTGGACACAAACTTACGGAATGTATAACATGTACATACTTACTTTTACAAGTCTGTTTGATTTTGAACCTATATTATTGAAACTTTGATCGATATCGATAGCGGATTTGCTCGATCACAAAAAAATTAAAAAGTTACGAAATTTGTGTTCAAATTGTCTTTAGCCCTAACTGACTGATACATAGTGCCATCTTCTTCTGGCAACTCTAATTTGTCATATGAGTGAAGAGTGTAGCTATATTCAATTTGTTCATAAAAATATCGTTCATTCCATGCTTTAGTTATTCTTCCATGGATGCGACACATAGTCATTAATTCTAGTGCAAATGATATATATCGGCTTAAGACGTATACGGAACTAAAAAACGAACGCATCCATCGGCAGTCAACTCATTAATATCGCGACGTATATTAACAGAGCAGACAGTAACTGTTTTACAAATGTCTAGTATGATTAACAGACAGACGGTCACATTTGTTATGTTAATATCCATGCGAATGAATACGAAATCAACCTCTGCGCCGCAACGCACCACTGGACAAAATAATCATTCGATATGGAAAACGTCAGGCGCCCAATGAGAGGCCACTGAACGATCCCGATACTCATTTCGGTGGTCGAACGGTTTCATTGAACAAAACCAATATACAACATACATTTTATTATTATAATGTATACGTCGGGGTAGGCAGAGATCTTCTGCTGTTGTGATTATACTTATATGTATGTATGATATGGTCGGATAGGTCCAAGCCAAATTCCCGGCTAGATTGGCATTCATTGTGCCTACCACGGGAGCAGACAGTTCTGCATAACGAAACGTATTGAAACCATTTAAATGCCTAGTGAGTTCCGATTGTAGGCTCCGAGAGCATTGCAATGTGTAAGAGAATTTATAGAGAACGTTATTATGTACGGGATGCGGGGTAAGGACTTTGCTGGTAGATTGTGCAGTCAACTGGTGCGCTGCTATTTGAAAATTTGCTTTGAGATATACCGTTATACATGAGCGATGAGTTTCGTGTGTCGACGGTTGTTTACCTTAAGTCACTGAGCGTCCAATCAACATTAAGGTGGTGCAGCGCTCCTTTCAAGTTTATTAGGAGGAATCGACTCGTGTGACTTTATGAGATGTTGGTAGTGAAACATAAGGCATCCCATTTCGTAAGGAGAAAATTTTAGCGATATAATACCTACTGTACAGTTACAATCGTACTACTGGTATAAACTCAAAATCTTTTGAATTTGTTAGGATGGATATAGGAATGTTTGTTAGTCTTGTGCGAAAAATGATGTGAATAGTGTATACGTTAGAATAGCGCAAAGCTTACTGTGTGCCACGATAATTGACATCCACGCGGGAGGAGTAGCACGCAGAGACTAATCCACGTATATAAAGTTCTTGCGTTACCGACTGACTGACAGACAACGTGCAGCCAAAACTACTGGGCACAAGAAGCTGAAATTTGGAATCTATGTTGCTTGGGAACCGGAAGTATGCACTAAGAAAGGATTTCTGGAAATTCCTACGGAATCGGGCAAAAACGGTTCATTTAACAAAATGGCGCGGGCGTAGCAGTGGGCATCATCTAGTTTTAGATTATAGGAATAGATAGTCTTAGTTTCTAATAAGCTTTTCACACAAAATGTTCTTTTAAAAGCCCATAATCGTAACGGCATAATTTACATATGTAGCAGACATGTTGCTCTGTTATTACGTACTCGATCATAAGACAGGACTTAGGCCTTTCAAAGAGCCTGCCTCCTTTGTAGCGTTATTGAGGGTTTACTATGGGATAGTGGGATGGTGCGTCTGTGTGGGTACGGCAATGTATAGAAAGAGTTTCGTATGTGTGTGTAGGAACGTATACACTCTGACGCGTCCACATGTAAGTGTGTGGGTATGTGTTTGTATGTGTGTGTGTGTATGAATGGCGTAGGGTATGCAAGTGTTCGCTCGCGAGATGGCGCGATGATGGAGCGGTGATGTTTGTCGCTCCTACCCGTCTGGAACTATTCAGCCGATGTTCCTATGCACGGTAGCGATAGCAAGACAATTACCTAACAATAAAATATTTTTGTATTTTGCTAAAATAGGTATGTGGCATCACTGGCTGTGCCTAAGTCAAAAGATAGCTCGTATATTTTAAATATAAATTTAGTGTTATAGTGTTACTGAAATAGTGTTTTTTTGTGTGTCTATGTTCTGTAGATCTGAGAATAGACAACCTAAACTCTAGGTGATAAAGGTGTCCGTAAACGACTTACCTATATTATTATGGCAAGACACCGTTTGCAGGGACAGCTAGTAAGTATAGATATATCCATAACATTTTTATATGTAAGTTATGTTTATATTTTTGTGTTGAAGTTTTATTTAAGTTAGATGTGGTTGCCTAAAGATTTAATTAGTTGTAAGAAGTGTGTGTCATTCGTTGGCGATCCAAATAAATAAAATTAAAACTGTTCATTTGATTTTGATAAATAATACCTATGAAAAGTTTTTGTGACCAAAGACCGACTTTTTAGTATAAAAATAGAATAACATTATTTTACAAGATTTTCCTTGTTATAGTATCATTATATATTGAATCGCGTGACTATTTCTAATAAAAATGTCATTGTCTATTACATTATTTGTTTACATTATATGCAATAAATTTTTAAGGAAAAAAGGCGTGTAAAGGTAAATCAATATTTACTTAGATACGGGCATTGTTTCATTGCAAAAAAGCTTGTCTAGAAGATTTTTCTCTTTTTGTTTAATGAATTGACAAATTTTCCTTTCCGCTATTTGTGGTCAGTGTGCAAGGCCGTCTGGTCCCAAATTACTTAGTTTTTACAAGAAATAATACTTTATATTCTTAGATGAGAAAACGTGCACATTGTACAAGATGCAATCAAGAAAAGATATAGAGGTGATGATGATATCAAATTAGGAAATTTGATTTTGAACGACGAGACAAGGCTACTAACTTGACTGTGATTGTATCGTTATATTTGTGGACATGTTAGCAGATAAGTTGTTTGTTTAAGAATCGCTTCAGATGATTCATTTTGTAGGAAAGGAGACATGGATACTGGTTCGGCGTTACACCGAAACCGAAGGTTCTAGGCGACTTGGAGAAGGATTAATATTGTGGACTGTATTAGGGCGAGTTCTGCTCGCCTAGAAAGGATAAGGGAAGAGGATTGTGAGTGGGCATAGGATATTCTAAGGATGCTGAAGGATGAGGGCACCTACCTTGTACGTCAGTCCTCTTTCCTTGCAAATGGCAGCCTCCTGGTATCTTCGAGAATCCTGAAGCTGTTTGAATCACTCCACTACTCAAATGACTTTCACTCACGAGCGGTTTTGTTGAGTTTTTTATAAGCGGTAATAATTATAGCGGTGCGGTGCGGTTCATCGCGACGCGGATTATTCTAGACTGTCTCTCGCGTCGATGAACGCGGCGACCAATCCGCGAACAGCGTGCCCCTACTAGGGAATGGGATAGACAGGGACGTAAACATGGTATCGCTCGCATTAGACAAGCAAGCGTGGAACGATTGACGTTGATGTGATTAGTTCTCGATGGAAAGGTAGATGGCGCTACCATATCCCCCCGGCCCTAAAGGGTTGCCTTTAAAAGAAATAGAATTGAACTTAGCTATGTTGGGTGTACTACCGCATAACCCATCAATAGGCTAAGACAGCGATATGATAATAAAATTAATCTAAATTAACTTTAGCAAAAACTACAAACGCAATAATAGCGCAAACTACAAACTAAATAATTAAACTAAGAGGTAGATCCAACTTCAGGCTTGATCTCACTGAGTTGGAAGCGGACAGAGACGTACAATAGGGCGCACGTAACTCCCCTTCGCGGTTTTCACGGTAACAACGCGGGTTGTACCATCCTTGGAAGTATACAGTTTCTCTACGATGGCTAACGGCCATGAAAGCGGCGGAGCATTATCATGTATTATGACGACCAACGTACCCTCCTGTATAGGAGATGCAGGACTATTCCACTTGGATCTAGCCTGAAGCTGGTAAAGATATTCCGCACGCCAGCGCCGCCAGAACGACTGCACGAGTTTATCCAGCAGAGTATGTCTCTGGAGCAAGCTTGAAGAGTCTGCTTCAGGAGCCGGAAATGACGATAATGGCACTGTGTTCAGAAAATGTGCAGGGCTTAACGCGGATGGTTCTGCAGGGTCGCTACTCAATGCCGTGAGCGGACGCGAGTTGATCAGTGCCTCGACTTGTGCAAGGACAGTTAAAAGCTCTTCGTAAGAGAGGATCTGTTGACCTATAACCTTGAAGAGATGCGTTTTAATTACTTTGACCATGCTCTCCCAAAATCCACCGAAATGTGGTGATGCTGGTGGAATAAACTTCCAGTCAATATGATTTATGGAAAGTTCTTCCTGAAGACGAGTACGATATTCTTCCCTGAGAAACTTATAAAGGTCGCGTAAATAAGAGCTTGCGCCCACAAAACAAGTGCCGTTATCCGTGTACAAACACTGTATAGGGCGGCACACAACTCCAGTCTCGCAACCGAAATGGTTTTAACAGGCGAGACCTTAGACTTGGCACAAACTAACTGCACCGAGTAGTTAGAACCGATGCGGACTTGCAGATATACGACTCCGTCGTAAGCACGCTCGCTGGCGTCAGCGAAACCTATTAAGTTGATGGTTCATCCCATATACCAACCCAAGATGACGCGGAATAGTAATTTAATTGAACGCGGTAAGCTCAATACTGAAAACTAAAACTGGCCCCAAGCGGCGACAATATGGTCAGGGGATGTTTCATCCCACTCACACTTTGATAGCCAAAGCTCTTTGATCAAGAGCTTGGCGTACAAAATTGTGGGAGCCACAAAACCCATTATGTCCCATAGTCGAGCCACTGTGGACAGCATAGTGCGTTTGGTGCACTTATCATCTGGCGGTGAGACGTCATACCGAAAACTATCACAGGATTTGTCCCAGCGTAAACCGAGAACTTTATGCGGTACAGACTTCTCAAACTCAATGTCTGGAGAAGCTTTATGAGAATCTGGTATGCGTGCGAGAACCTCCTTAGAGTTGCTTGTCCATTTGACAAGATCAAACTGGCCTCCCTTGAAAAGCTGAATAAGCTCTTCACAAAGCAAAATTGCTAGCGGAGCGGATATGACACTACAGGCAATGTCATCCATATACAAAGCGGAAGTGTAGTATAGTATAGTGTAGCGTAGCGTAGCTTAGCATAGCGTAGCATAGCGTAGCATAGCGTAGCATAGCGTAGCATAGCGTAGCATAGCGTAGCATAGCGTAGCATAGCGTAGCATAGCGTAGCATAGCGTAGCATAGCGTAGCATAGCGTAGCATAGCGTAGCATAGCGTAGCATAGCGTAGCATAGCGTAGCATAGCGTAGCATAGCGTAGCATAGCGTAGCATAGCGTAGCATAGCGTAGCATAGCGTAGCATAGCGTAGCATAGCGTAGCATAGCGTAGCATAGCGTAGCATGGCGTAGCATGGCGTAGCATGGCGTAGCATAGCGTAGCATAGCGTAGCATAGCGTAGCATAGCGTAGCATAGCGTAGCATAGCGTAGCATAGCGTAGCATAGCGTAGCATAGCGTAGCATGGCGTAGCATAGCGTAGCATGGCGTAGCATGGCGTAGCATGGCGTAGCATGGCGTAGCATGGCGTAGCATGGCGTAGCATGGCGTAGCATAGCGTAGCATAGCGTAGCATAGCGTATCATAGCGTAGCATAGCGTAGCATAGCGTAGCATAGCGTAGCATAGCGTAGCATAGCGTAGCATAGCGTAGCATAGCGTAGCATAGCGTAGCATAGCGTAGCATAGCGTAGCATAGCGTAGCATAGCGTAACATAGCGTAGCATAGCGTAGCATAGCGTAGCATAGCGTAGCATAGCGTAGCATAGCGTAGCGTAGCATAGCGTAGCGTAGCGTAGCGCAGCGTAGCGTAGCATAGCGTAGCATAGCGTAAAATAGCATAGCGTGGCATAGCATAGCATAGCGTAGCATGGCGTAGCATAGCGTAGCATAGCATAGCTAATTAGTCCTTTATCTTACACACAGTTTTAGCACCCACCTTGATCTCTTGAAGAACAGAACAACAACAACAAGACGTAATACAATGAGAAGTATGTAACGTAGGTACGGTACCCATAATCACATACCCAAATACCGTCTCAATAGTAGGTGGTAAATCATATCGCTCACTACGTACTATTATAGTTAGTAGCAAGTGCGGAAATATTGAAGCTCCGATCAAAAGATCAATGCCTGCCGGATTCGCAAACTCCGCGTCTGCCAGCGGCAATGACTCGAGGTGAGTGAGCGATGCTATGTCCACATTAGCGTTCGGCAATGCGTCCGTAATACGCTCCACGATAAGCGAAGAAATGTTAAAATTAATATCCCTATCAAAACGCGAATATATTTTAATATCTACGGAACCCTTGCATTGTTTTTCTGAACCGCCGATCCCTTTGACTATTGAGTTAGTATTTTTAAAGTTATTCCACAATCCAAGGCGTTTGAACAACTCAAATGTTATTAAATTGGTCTGAGACGCGCTATCGAGTAGACAACGTACCATGTGCGGCGACCCATTAACATCATAAACGATAACTTGCGCTGTCGCTAACAGAACAGTCTTAGACGTCATACACCGCGGCTTAGCACTGCTCTGATCACTACAAGCGCGCGAAGGCCGTCCGCGCGTGCACGCCGCCCGCGCAATGGATGTCGTACACAACGATATTTCATTGTCGATCGTGGGAGGCGCAGTTATCGTAGCCTGCACTTGCGACGTAAGTGTGTCAAGGTTAGCGGCTTGGCTTAACAATGGGCTACCTTTATCGAAATGTAACAGTGAATGGTGTCGTTGATTACATGAGCGGCATCTCGTTCTACTAGAACAATCACTCGTTTTATGCTTTATACTTAAACAATTAACGCAAGCTTTGTTTTCTTTTACACATTTGAAACGAGCGGTCGGATTTAAATTAATAAAAGCGGGACATTTATAGAAATGGTCGTGCACTATATTACGGCACAGACACTTCTGTGAATTAATTTTATTAGATTCCGAGCATGTTACGTAAGATTGTGGATTAGGGACCGAGTTATTGTTACTATTTCGCGCTTTATTCGACCTTTGTTTGCTGCTGTTAGTGTTAGACGGGCCAGGTGAACCAGACTGCGTATTATGAAATATTCGACACTGATCTTTGATGAACAAAATAAAACTATCTAGTGTAGGTATTTTATTATTGCGTTCCGTCATCTCGAAAGCACGAATTGTATCAGTGTCAAACTTTTTTAAAGCGAGTTGAAGCAACATAAAGTCGGAAAGATCTTCCAATTTTAAGTTCCTAAGAGAATTAACAGCGGTTACGAAGTTATCTATAAACAGCTGGAAATTCGAGACAGATGCGGCACCGGACAGTTTAAGATTTAAAGCTTGGTCAAAGTAGGTAGACGCTAGGACGCGCGTGTCTTGATATCTGTCAAGTAGTGACTGAAATATGACCTGATAATTCTCAGCACTGGGTGTGACACCTGCAAATACGGACTGGGCCCTCGGTGACAGTTTACCTATTAAATAGTACAACCTGTCAGTATCTGTGAGAGAACCATTATCGTGCACCGTAGACTTAAAGCTCGCATAGAATAACGGCCAATTTCGTATATCTCCGACAAACGACATAATCTCGATTGGCGGTAATTTCGGCTTGCGGGCCGCGGCAACGGGCTCTGCCGAACATTTACCCTCCAATTGCGATTGTATATGATTAATAATACAATAAAGACCTTCGAATGAGGTGTACGCCTGATAATTCGGATTTTCATCAGGATTGACAGAAAGTAATCTTGTGTTATAATCGTCTAACAACTTATGAAAATCTGTTCGAATATTATCTACTGTCATACAATAACTGAGAAATGCTTCCCTATTACTGTCAGACGCGGCCGCGGTCTTTGACCGCTCGTAAATATTTTGAATGCGCTCAAATAAAATATTGCGTTTTGCTTCTAAGATTGTCATCTCTTTGTCTTCCGACACGCGTGACTTCTTTTGTTGTGACATGCTTACGTAAGTATAAGCTAATGAGACCGAAACAAAATAAGAATATCTAATGTACCTATTATTTTACCTTAGTAGGCTAAGTAGGCAACACTTTAGAGCTGTGGAATTAAAAGTTGCTCGAAATATGAGATTTACAAGACAACTATGATAGTTCCAGAAATAATAATTGAGTAAGTAGGTAGCTACATAAAAGTTTACCTACTGATGCGGGCGGAAACAACCATGTGACGGTTATGTGAATGGACTAGGAGTATAGCTAGGTGCTATAACTGCCTAGGTATAGAGATATAACGTATAAAAACGTAAATGAATCCGACTCGTATGGATAAAAAGAAATGGTTCGGCGTTACACCGAAACCGAAGGTTCTAGGCGACTTGGAGAAGGATTAATATTGTGGACTGTATTAGGGCGAGTTCTGCTCGCCTAGAAAGGATAAGGGAAGAGGATTGTGAGTGGGTATAGGATATTCTAAGGATGCTGAAGGATGAGGGGCACCTACCTTGTACGTCTTCTTTCCTTGCAAATGGCAGCCTCCTGGTGTCTTCGAGAATCCTGAAGCTGTTTGAATCACTCCACTACACAAATCACTTTCACTCACGAGCGGTTTTGTTGAGTTTTTTATAAGCGGTAATAATTATAGCGGTGCGGTGCAGTTCGTCGCGACGCGGATTATTCTAGACTGTCTCTTGCGTCGATGAACGCGGCGACCAATCCGCGAACGGCGTGCCTCTTCTAGGGAATGGGATAGACAGGGACGGAAACATGGTATCGCTCGCATTAGACAAGCAAGCGTGGAACGATTGACGTTGATGTGATTAGTTCTCGATGGAAAGGTAGATGGCGCTACCAGATACAAAAGGAACCAACTATAGATGTACATTTATATTTCTATGGAACCAACTCTTAAGGGAGAAAACGAAATCCACTGATTTACAATCTTATTTGCCTGAGTCGAACTCACACTTGCTCGTTTTATTATAAAGTCATTCTTCTAGTATAGTTAGCGTATGTAGGCTACATTAATAGTTTATCTGACTGCGTAGGTTAATAATTAAATAAAAGACATAATATAAAGTAATATTAATACAGATAAATAAACAGGTGCATAGGGTTCCCACCAAGAACTTAGGGTCCCAAGCCAACCTCACCTGCAAGTGGTGCACCTGCCGATTAACGGACGAGGCTCTGGGAAACAAAATATCCCGATAAGCGGCAATAGGCTCGCCACCTATTACGTGGGATCAAAACACTGGCGAAAAGTGGGCGTTTAATATGCCTCTGCCTACCCCTTCGGGGAAACAGGCGTGAGTCTATGTATGTATGTATAAATAAACAGCCGCATTAATATTAAATATTTACAAGGCAAAATAAGTAAGTAGCACAGCTAAAGTTTCAAATAATTTATGTACTTAATTATTTATTGTCTGAACAAATGTATCTAAACGTAGGCGTCTTTATTTCGCTCTTAACAGATTGTGTAGATGTTTCCAAGATGGCGGCTTCTTAAACAAATATATTATTACTGTTAAACTTGCTCGCGTAGGAGGTTGGTTTAATCTATTTTGTTTATATTTTTAACAATCAAGCGTAGGTTAGAGAGCTGTTCGGATTCAAGAGATGTGTACTCAATCCATTTATGTATTATAATAATATAGTTGGCTTAGACTAGTCAATTATTTGTTTTGTAGTTCATCAAATATAGGTACTTTCGATTTAGTTCGTTGTGGATTCCAAGACAGCTTATCTTTTCCCGGTACTTCACGAGTGTCAAAACTCGTTGCCATCGATGGTTCCTGCTGATGATAAACCTAGATATACAGGTAATACAGTAGGGGCAGTAACGGTGGGATTAGTCCCAAAGAGTGTGTGTGTGTGTTAGTAAGTATATATACTTACTTACTGCCTCCGAAGTCCAGTGGATGGCGTATGCGACTGCTAATCGGAGGTCCCGGCTTCGATTCCTGGGTCGGGCAAAAGTGTTACTGGGTTTTCCCGAATACTCAGTAGCAGCCCGGAGTCTGGTGATGTGCCCGGTAACGGCAATAGGCTCGCCCCCTATTACGTGGGACCTATCATGATGACGATTCATGGCGAAATGTGGGTATAATATTACACCTCTGCTTACCCCTTCGAGGATAAAGGCATGAGTCTATAAAATATACTTACTAATATTATAAATGTGAAAGTATATTTGTTTGTTTAGTTGTCTATCTTTCACGTCGACAGGGAGCGATATTATATCGGTTCGGGTGAAACTTATTTGACTATTTTTACCTTGTTTTTTTCATAGAGCTAAAAGAACCACAGTTATGGAGTTACGGTCGTGGTAAGCGTATGGCGGTCATTTCACAATTTTATTACTTGTGTGGATGAGTGCTCTAATCCGTGCCTGTGTACTAAGAGTCTAAATTGTATTCTTAAATATGAGAGAAGTCTGTTAAAATTGCGATTTACACAAGCTTCCAACTGACCAATGTCTGACAAAGTTAGGTTTAATTTCCACTCAGAATAAATGTAATTTGATCTATTAGTGTCTATAGTTTAATTTTATAGTAATATTTAATGTTTCCAGGATATCGGGAGTACCTACTATTTTTGCTGACGGTACGGGCTTTATCTGACCAAGTAGGCAGCCCGTTCATCCCTCTATTCAAACAAAATTTAATGAGGCGTACATTCACACGTGTGTGTGCCCACGCCCACTGCCACGCGTGCTATTACAATCCCGCTGAACATATTGATATATACGCAGAAACAACGACTAAAATCATTAAAATTTCTTCACACTATCATTATAAACGCGAAAGTTTGTGAGGATAGAGTGTTGTTTGTTACATTTTCACGCAATATTACTAAACGAATTTTGATTAAGCTCTACAGTAATATAGTTTATACAAGAGGATATTTTGTCGCGATTATAGATATCCACGCCTGCCGACACGCGGAGACATATATTGATTTATTTTTACATATTGGATTCTTATACTTAAACTTTGTCGAGAGCATAAGTGAATAACCAAATAATTATACATACATAAATCGACTAACTCCTATTTCCCGAAGGCTGAGACTACGGATCGCAATTTGCAACGGTCCAGACATATCTCTCTTGCTTCATTCACTGTCAACTTTCTCATGTATACTTTATATGTATAAAATAAAACAATTATATGTATATCAAAAGCAGCATCTGTCTCGGTTTGCCGAAGGACAATAAAACAAATTGTCTTAAGCTACCAGTAAGACAACAATGTAATTAATAATTAACGTTGCTTCATAAATGTTATCTTTATTAACATGTTCCAGTTTATCTAACAAGTCATCGCGAACGTAGCCTAGATTAATATTTACTCAATGTAAATAAAAAAAATCAGGTCATCTGATGCGCATTTTATATTTATATAATATCTATTCATTATTTAAAAGTTCTTGAGTTTTCCCGAATGTGCTAATTATTTGTAGCTAGCATTTATTCGCCCCCAGTTATGTCAATAAGAAGTATACCTACTAAGTATTTGTGAAACCATATTACTAAAGGCTAGTTTTCGTATTTTGCTACCCTATCCCAGCACCTCGGAGGCTGATTGTTTATAAAATCTTATGTAAAGCCCGTGTCTTCAACTATCGCCATGCATAAATTTTATCAAAATTGGTTCAGAGGTTTAGCCGTACAAGGTTAACCGACGGATACACATACCTTCACCTCGTATAAAATAAACCAAGTATGGAAGTATAGATGATAAAACGTGCCCGCTATACAATTCACGACACCATTATGAATAATCTCCTCAGGTGTATTACAGTGACGTAAATCGGGATATTCCAGAATGTTTTATGAGGTTCTATTCACTACAGGAAGTTGAAGCCTCTTTTCAGATTTCCATACGTCTTATGAAGGCTTTAGCGCCCGCCTCGGCAATATACAGATGCGCGTCAATGCATCATTGTTTGAGACGAAAATAACTCCAATTCCACTCCCTACAAAAGTTTTATATTGGGCAGCGTTCCCTAAAAGTGAACATTGTTATTGCTTATATTTCAACGAGGAAAAACTATTTGAATAGAACGCCGTTGGAGGTTACCGTGGTATGTAAATATTTGGTGATCGCTGTCGGTAAACTAGAGACGAATGTTGTCCGATAATTTATGTTGGCAACCGTGCCTATTGTCGGACAAACAACGCACAGGCTCGGGGCCAATTGGGGGATTTATATTCCAAGTTGGGCGAACAAGGGCTACCCACAGATATGCCGGCCCGACTGAAACCGATAAAGAACTTACTAAGCAAAACTGATACAAATGAGCGTAAATAATACAAAGGCTCAATGTTTTTGTTTGGATGAAAGTTTCACTATTCGTATCCTGTACGTACCTACCTTAGGGATAAAGTAAATATGCAAATATACACGGTTCGGAGTCTGAATTAGGTGCATTTGTAGCGAAGGTTTTCGATTCAATAAAACGCAAGGATACGAGTGAATTCGTAGTCCGCACAGAATATTATGTTAAGTAAACAAGCTCTCGAGGACGGGCGCTCACGCGGTCCCTTTCCAGCTCGGCACTTTACGGTTTGCGCAATATTTTTTAAAAATTGTTAAAGCTTAATTCTACTTCGCTATTTTCACCAATTGCTATGTTGCTACTGAAATGTTTCCGTCAGCAGACTCCCGAAAAGAAATTGATCGAGTATATGCCTGGTATTCTTGAAAGCTACAAGTGTAAATAAAATTACTGTGCATCATTAGGTACGCCACTAGTTTGAGCGTTACTGGAGACAAAAACCCAAATTTACATGCAAATCAGTATAAAAATAAAGTTACATGTAAATCAGTACAAAAAATAATTAGTAGTGATCACTCTGTTAGAATATCATTATCACTCGTTTGTTAACATGACATCTCGTACCCATCGGGATACTTTACATGTAGTTTACTAAGAGACGCGCAGAATGTTAAACATTACATTAAAATGTTAAACATTAACAGTTTTGACAGTAAAACCATTTCCATATTTAAACTATCCGAAGTATGCAAATAACGATACTGCCAAATCTATGCATGTATGTACAAAACAAAAACAAAAAAATTGTCTCTACAAACGACAGTTGAAATTACGAAAGTACGAAATTATCTGTGGTTAATTAAAAATGAATATCTCGATTCAGTTTTAATCACAGCGAGTCGTAGAAATTCTCCGTGGCCGTTCTAAATCACCGGCTTAGTGGATTGCCGTGTAATAATCTGGCTGCATGCGAGGCAGCTACTAGTCAGTAATAAATAATAGTTTAGTTGGTGAAGCACAATTTTCCAGATGAGACGCGGCCTCGGTCGAGGCGCGCCGAGCCGTTTTGGCTGCATCCCAGACACGTTTTACATTTTATTCAAAACGTTGACGTGAAGGATAAAGTTTTATTATTTTACTACTTTGACGTGATCTGACTGCACCTGACTGATGCCCGTTCACCTGACGTGCTAATACTCAAATCGGGTTTGATGAAAAATTTTCAAATTATCGCCTAAGGATATTGTGGTCAGGTTTGAAGAGGATGTTCACTGAAGTTTATTTAAAAACCATGTTATATCATTGGCAATTATGTCAATTTACAAAATATATTTATAGTAACTGCAATGCTTATTACTTTAGTATCTTCACCATCATGACACTCACATTGTAAAAGTACCTATGGGTTTAATGTAACTGCAGTGGTTACTACACTAACAAAAACAAAGAATGGGTGAAAATATATTCTAGGAATCTGTTGTGCTTGACGGTTCTGAACTAACATTACACAAAGAACATCCACACTCGGAAGTCGGAACTACAATTAGAGGATCACACAAAGCATTGCACTCGTGTTTGAATCGAACCCATAGCACGTAACGGACTGACAACGACTGTAGTACTGTAGTGATTCAAGCGAGTGACCACTTGAATCACTACACTGCCGATGTATTGTAATTGGCAGGTATGCATACTCAATGCTAAACATGAACATGTGGAACGAACGGTGCGTGAGCATGCTTAACATATCAACTAATGAACATCGCGCAAATGGCAATTGTTTAACATTGTGACTCGCGAATTTATCATACCAACGTCGAACAGACATATGACCTTTAAGTTTCCCTTCGCCTTGGCAATATATCAACGGTGCGATTTGTATCGCGTACGCGTATTTGAAATGGTGTGTAGCCTGATGATATATCGGCAAAAATATGTATTTCGTCATAAGGAATTAGTCATATTGGTTGGGAACAAATTGAAGCAAATACCACGTCAACACAAGAAGAAAAAGTTGGCTACTTTTTCTGTTGTTGGAAATATTACAAATTTAAAGGACAAAAAAGCTGCATTTACGGTTTTTATCGTGGCTTATATTTGGATCTACAGTGATTACATTTAAATTTAAGACACCGGAACTTCGGGTAAATTTAAAGTTCTGCAATTACATTTTTCGCTTTTTAGTAAAGGACCAGATGTAATTACCGTAGAACCAAAATAGTTTAATTTAAATGTAAGTCATTAGTTAATTTATTAGTTTTCATTTTTACACATGTAGAGCCATGTCAAGAAATTGTTAGTTTTGTACCGCAGGTTGCACTATCTATTTCTGGGCTTGGCCGGTAATTCGCAACAGCGGCCCAATTCTCGTATTTTTATAGGACATTGATGTTATATTTTGAATGGACTCAAATATAGTATAATTTGAAATAAACAGTTCCTCGTTGACACATATTTTAACACTTGTTTCAATTTACAATTTCGTTATGATTTCATTCAATCATAGAAGAATGCGATTTTTGTGACGTTAGTATGACACTGACATTATATCGAAACTGTATTTATTTAGGAGAATTGGGCCCCTGGACTATATTACGGCTCGAGGTATTAAAATAATATTGTACTTATAAATTGTTCCCTTGGTTTGCATGCGAATCAGTATAAAAGTGCCACGCCTCAAACAGAACATAAAACACTTGTCCGTTTAGAACCAAAATTAAAATAATTCCAAATATGCATTAACAGCGAAGATTTCAAAACGATTCGTGGTTAACTTCCTCAATGAGTTCACTTGGCTCCTTGGTTATCTCGTAAGTCAGGTCGGCATTTGATCAGCATCGTTGTGATTCATTGGAGGCATGCCACAAGGCACGAAGGCGCGCCGACGGTTCAAGCCTAGATAAAGAACAATGGATGTTAACTACCATCGCTCTCACCCACATTCAGCGATTTGGCTTGGTTCGGTGATCAATCAGGGATATAATGGTGTAGGCTCGTTCATGGTTTAATGTGTGTAAGCTGCAATCTGCCTCGTTTATGTTTTCAGATTTTCATTGAATTATTCCTTCGGAACGTTATCTTAGCTTAGGGAACACTTACTAATATTTATAGGTTCTATTTATTTTACAAACTACCTTTTCAAAATATTGTTATTATTCTGCCGCTTAAGTTTTGCAATAAGACATACACAGTCAGAAGAGACGGAAAACTCCACATCAAATCCTATAGAAACCATGTCTGTCCAGCGTGGTTTATTACCAAATCTTACTATTGTTTATTGACTCACAACGATGCATGTCCTGTATTAATGAGAAAGGTTGTAAGCTGAAGCACTTAAACAAACAAATTCACTTGCACATGCCAAACAGACAAAACAAAGTGCAACAATGAGTAATAGATAAGTATATACAGGATTTTGACAATACGAAGTTGGTGTTCATAATTCATATAATGTACAATTGTAGCTGACCTCAGTAAGGTTAGCTAAGGTCAGATTAGTCACCGCGTGCTGTGTGGGTTGGGTAGGTACTTAGGTCACTATTCACTTAAGTAAGCTATCTTAGTGTCATAGAAGATATACTCATTCGGATTAGATCGTGAAATATTGTTGGGATTTAAATTGAATTATAGTTATTGTATGAAATGTATTAAGAAGGTTAGAATTTTTATTATAGAGCGTATAATAATATTTTTCACAATAGTTAAGTACCTAATAGAAGCTAATAAATAATGATATTTTATGAAGAATTTCATAATCCAACATATCAACTTGAATAAATGATACTCCTTTAGCTATACTTAGTTTAAACATATCGCTGTCTTTGTAGGCGTAGCCAATACAACTGACAACTTCGGGGCGTTGTTGCGTATAGCCAAGATACTTTGATTATATTATACTATACAAGTTTACAATCAAAGCCAAGATTATACTGCCAAGTTTTTATTTTCTATCCTTAAACATATCGTTTGATAAAAAGCCACAAAGTTTTTAAAGCGCCAGACACTGGCATTACTAAGAAAATACGAGTCTAGTGGCGAATACAATCATTAACATTCACCCCAAGGCTCGCATCAAACTATACGTAAATCCCGACATTCCTTGTGTTGTGTGAACGACCCCATAACACTTGATGGATTGGCAATAGCGGGGTGATACAAAGCGCAATAATACATACATATACTGAATAATAATCAGTTGCCGAAAGTGCGCACGTAACTTCAGAACTGCAGCACTGAAATTGATAATATTTTTGTGGGTAGTTGAATACGTCTCTGGATAGTTTATTTCTAGGCATCATCATCAGCCTTTAACAGTCCACTGCTGGACTAGGCCTCTCCTTAAAAAGGAGGAATTCTAGGCATGTTTTTGTCGAAATTCAAAAGTGACGAATCGACATGAGATCGAGAGGTTTTCTTTGGAAACCTGTGCGGCGCTACTTTACGTATATCCAAGCTACTCTTGGAACATCAAAATTTTGCATTAGTAGATAACTCACAATGTGAAACAGTTGCAGCTCCTTACAAAGATAACATGTAAAACCATCATACTGGCAGTTAAAAAGAGTGGCCACGAGTTTTATTGCCCGTTCTTTCTCGTGGTTCTACCTATTGCATTGCAAACGTGGCAGTAAATGTAAATGTAGAATCATCTAGTAATTAACTTTAATTTTTGCCGTTCAAAAGCGTCACTTTGTGGCCTAAATGAATAAATGATTTTGACTTTGACATCAGGAAACCACAACATTCCAATAGCAAGGTTGCATAGATTACTACATCACTTGAGCAACGAGTGCAGTTGAGGCACACAGCTTTTAACAATGCAACTTATTATGACGTAGGTACACATGTACCCTTTAGTGTACCTGTATATGTGTACAATAAGTGTTCATATGCACATATTAATGTCTGGTTGTTATTGCGAGCCAGAACAAAAGCAGGCAGTGAGCTTTGGCGTATTGTTGAGACCGATCGATTCGTCCGCGGGCTAGACAAAGGACACGAGAATATTGTTTGTCACAAAATTTATTATGGCGGGAGAGCGCGTACGATGCCAACATATCCAATATATCAGCAGAACTGTAACGGTTGAACGCAAACATATTTACGTTCAGCGCGTTTGTACTACAACTATGTGTTTATAAAGCTGAATTATGAACTGTGTTGTGTGTAGTGTGTCATCTGCTTGCGACTAAGCAGATATAGTTTATTGTACTGCTTTGTGAACTCTTTGAGATTTGATTGGTTGTTTTAGTTGCGTAGGCTTTCAATTCACGTTAACTAATCTAGACTATTTGTGAGATATAGCGGCGATTTGAAAGATCAAAATAAATGATTTCAAGTTTTGGGCCTTGTGGATTATTCTATGTGTAAGCCATCTCCATTTAGCTGATTCCTTATAAACAAAGCACTTAAAAGCTCTGTCCGGGTGGTCGTACCTATCTACTTAAGACATTCGGCACAGAGGTATTTTACAATTCAGCGGATTAAGCCGCTACGTTATTCTGCAGTCTACCTGGATTAAAACATCAAAAACTTTTATGCACATCCTTACGGACATGCGACCACAAAACATTATTTTTTTTAAAGTAGGCTTAAAAACACAATTTTTTATAGTAATAGGCGGCAAACGAGCAGACGGATCGCCTGATGGTAAAAAATTACCCCCGCTCATGGACACAAGCAACACCACAGGAGTCACAAGTGGGTTGCCACCCTTTGGGGTTGGGAAATGAGATAGTATGAGGAGTGAGATGAGGGAGAAGGAATAGTGGATCGGGACTCCGGCACTCTCACTCTCCGAAAGAAACGCAACAGTTTAAGTACTGTTACTTTACGTCGATTTTCTGTGAGAGGGTAGATCTTCCCCGGTCGAGCCGGCCCATTCATGCTCAAATCAGCAAAGCTCTAGTACCTATAGAACCACCATGAAAAGATTTCTAGAACATGTGAAGCTGCATATTGCCTTACGATATTTTCTAAACACTTAGTTCTAAATAATGTTCGTGGAACAACATTAGCGTAACAACAACACCTCAAGTGTATCCTAGACGATGCGATGCAGACATTCCGTTCACACCTCGGCTTAACAAGTTAGCACATAGACAACGACCAAGCTTCAAGCGCGAGACTGTAAATTGGATGATAAACGGTGGGTCGATAATATTTGTTGACGGAAATTAGTTACCTTAGCGTCAAAATATGACGTAAATTTTTGTTGCAAATTAATTGTCACATTTTAATTGTGGCAGCGAATTTGGAGCATTTTATTATGCAAAAAGTACTATGAGTAATGTTAACCTATTCTATCTTTAGTATGTCCTAATTTTACAGTTACATTATGATTTGTATGTCAAGTGTACCCCATATACCAACATTATTCTTTATCAACATTAAGAATAATTTTATAACTTTAGCTTTCAGCAAGTTTTACTAACTGCTGTGACGTGGTTAAATGAAAATCGTAATTTCTATTACAAAAAAAAATCTGTTTAATTCGTTAAGGAAACTAAACATCCTTTAGCAACGTATTTAATGGAAAATTATTAACCAAATTATAGGTTACAAAGATAGAACCAGGGTCGCGTGATTCGGCGTAATCTTCGGGAATCCTGGGAATACGTTTTCGGTGTCGCTCAGGAAGACAGCTGGAGTACTTAGCTTGATGCTACGGGCAGCCGACGAGAGAGAGAGAGAGAGGGCCGGTCATCGCTGCACGGCCGTATTTAAAGGCCCGAAGTGGAGTGCCTGAGGTGAGGGACAAAGGTGGAGGCGGCCGGTCGCGAGATGCGACGTCACACTGCTATTATACCGTAATAAAAGGGATGGAATTTCTGAACTCTACGACGGTTTGCCAACCACAAATTATTACATTCATAATTTGTTATGTAAGTAATGTAAACTTAAAAGTAAATAAGCCGGTAGTTCGTCCACAATGGCTTGTTATATGTGAGCAATTTAGTCGTAGCCCGAATGCGTGTAAAGCGATCGTTCTGCCCGCGAAAAAACATGGGGTCTTTGCCTCGTTTACCGACGTCCTGCGAATTTAGACTAAGCGACGGGCGAAGCGACACGCGATGTGATAATTACAGCGACACGATGCCAATTTAAGTAGTACCTAATCTATAGCGGAGTCAGAGTGACGCCTTTTTGGACTTAGAGAAATGCGTCATTACTCTTAGACAGATATGGAGTCATGCACTGTGCGATACCTTCAGAAAATTCAGCACCCTGTAGTAGAGACCAAAGCGAGTAATTGGACATGCTGTATACCTTTGTTATATGATTTTCAGAATTGTGGATAAACAGATTAATACCTACTTAGAATTCTACTTCTTGCGATCGTTTTCGTAGTTAGATGAAGACGAAGAACACCTGCAGGCTGGTACCGTGCTAATAAGCAATACTGAATCAAAAAACAATTAAACAATAGTATAAAACTTAATTGGCAGCTGCTGGACACGAAAAGCCGAAAATCGGTCTCAGTGGCGTACCATTGGAGAGGAATTAATTTAAAAAACAGACCTTTAACTTAATAGCACTAACTAAAATTACGGTGCAAAAAATTCACCAAATAAGAGCCTGTCATTCAATCAAAAGACGGGTGGGAGAAAACTTGCGAAGTATATAGGTATGTAGCATAGATCGCCATCGTCCCGTCGTCGCCAAGTCTAAGGCCGCCTAGCTCCACCGTTCCCTTTATAAGTCAATTCCGAGCGAATGGCTACTACGCGACTTGTTTACATCATGTTTTTATGTTATTTTCGATAGCTACACATATATCTTTGTCTTTACGGGGTGTTGTTTCCGTTTGTCATAACAATTCGTAAGATAAACAATTACTGTGCTGTGTTACATCGAAACAATGTTTAGTTATGACTGTTAAAGAAATGGCTTTTATATGTCTTTATTGTGAGGGTTTCATCGGAAGGATCCTTCTATAAATCCCTTTTTATTTCAAGCATACTAATTTGCGGAATTTCCTGATACCAGAAGAACCTGATATTAGTCTGTCTAATGTAGAAAACCAACTTCATAATTGCTTATATTTACATCTTGCAGCATTAAGTCCAGAAAAGTTTATTTGTCTTTATATTTGACTAGAGGACGCCAGCAGCTACGCCTGCATTTTTTTTAATTTTACCCGTTTTGGTCGATCCCGTGGGAATTTCGGGAAATCCCTTCTTAGTGCACCCCTACGGTACCCAAGGAACATACATGCCAAATTTCAGCTTCCTGCGCCCAATAGTTTAGGCTGTAGCGTGTCTGTCAGTCAGTCAGTAACGCAAGGATTTTATATATAAAGATTGCATGGTTATGTTGTGTTTTAAGCAAAGGCCTTGCCGCATAGCATAACGAGTGTTGTGGGTTCATTCTCTGCCCCTGAAAACACTGTGTCACTACAAATTGTTGTTTGAACAAAAATCTGTGCGTTCTCTGTGTGCGTTGGTTGGATGTATGTAAAATCCTACGAGACAGGATTATTTCCTAATGAGGGCATTGTCTTACTCACGTTAAACAAATAAAAAAACATTGCCTGTCTAATCTTAAACATCACTAAATCCACATCGAGTGTACGCACAGCTTAATATGTTGTATAATGCCACGCGTTCAACATTGTTTCACGATTGGTGAGAACCCATTAAGCCTGAGAGGATGGGATGAATTGTCGTAAAAAATAATTAATTAACCGTCCCCAAATCTGCGCTACGAGGAAGGCGAGCATTCTTTTCTACATTAACATTCTTTTAGTGAATTATTCATGTGCATTTAATTGAATAGCATTTAAATTCATTACTCTTGCTCCATTCTAATCTGGGGACGCTTTTGCCATTACCATGTTGCTCTGAAATTTTCTTGGTGGGCTTCTAAGTGTGAAGGAAATAAAAAAATACGGAAAATACATATCAAATGCTGATTTATAATCATAAAATATAATATATCAAATCATTTGTCATGACTATCATCTACTTCCAGAGGTCAAAAAACTGAAGCTCAGTTTGTTCGCATAGTGGGTTCCTTTTATAATGGAGCCACTTACAAAAGGACTATTTTTTCATATTCGACTTCTAAAGTGGTTAAATAGGGAATGAAAGTTTTTATAAAAGCGGCTGCAAATGCGGGCAATAGCTTGTTATTTATAAAGCTCAATACATCATTGTTTCATAAACATTCGCACGGCATTTTAGTTGGATAAGTTCGTGTATGTGTTACTAGATGTCGTTAGTAGTACGTATTGGCGCCATGCAGTCTTTATTTCAGTAGAATTTCTTACTGAAATGTTAGAATTATTAATTGAATTCTTTTATGATTATATTAGTATGCGTTTGAATTAATATTTTATAAATTCATTCCTGCACATAAAAGTGTTCGTTGATAGCTCAGGCGGAGATTTTCTTTTAACTGTCTCAACAAAAATTTTGAATTTTAGATCAGTGTTACATTTTTTAATTTTCAAGCGACATATTATGTCTTAAACACATTCAGTTATACAAATTATTATGCTCCCTATCGTAATAAATAAGCTTAGTTTCAAATAATATAACATTAATAGGATGTTATTAGTTTCTTAACTAGGGCAAGTTAACAGACTTGACTTCAAGAAGGCTGCTGTCATAATATAACCTATTCGACGACCGGTTGGCGCAGCGGGAGTGTAAGCGACTGCTACGCCAAAGGTCGTGGGTTCGATTCCCGCCCAAGTCAAACATTTGTGTGCATGAACATGGATGTTTGTCTTGATCTGGTTGTTTCTATGTATAATAAGTATGTATTCACAAAAAAGGATATTCATGTTTATCCATTATCTAGTACCCATAGTACAAGCTCTGCTTAATTTGGGACTAGATGGTGATGTGTGTATATGGTAGAATATTATTATTTACAGTCAGTGGTTCTACCAAATTGTTTGGTTAAACTCTTCAGCATAAGTTCGATTAAATGAAGAATCTAATATCTTCAGGTAATGTCTTTCTCGATCCTGTTAGGAATTCATCTAGTTATAGCAATAGCCTGAGCATTCCTGCCTAGACTTTTCATCCTTTATAAAGTTTACAGAAGTCATATAAAATTGTGCTTCTTCCCAATTTACACTTTACTCTGATCTCGATGTTTGATGACAATTATCGATTGGTCTATAGTAATAAAGACTTCAGGCGAAATACATGTCAGAAAAGTATGTACTTATATAAATCTAACATTATGATAACTCTCTTCTAATCTTTGTTATGAAATTCTTGCTACATTTGTTAGCAGTCATCGTCATCATCATCATCAACAACCTGCCATAGTCCACTGCTCGATATAGGCCTCTCCAATGGCACGCCACAGAGCCTGATTAGCCGCTTTTCGTTTCCAGCCACTGCCATCCACTTTACGTATATCGTCACTCCACCTAGCCGAAGGGTATCCTACACTACATATATTATTTTGTATGAGCCTACACTACGTTTGTCAAGGCACGGTCTCCACTCTTGAATACAACAAGTTCAAAGTTTATCGGTTCTGCGACAAATGTGACCAGTCCACTGCCACTTCAGCTTGCTAATTTCCGAGCTATGTCGATTGGTTCTCTGTCGGAACACTTCAATACGAATTTGATCCTTTAGAGAAACTCAATTGTTTGCAGTATTCGCTTCTTATTAATGTAGAAAATGAAAGTCGGGTAGTAATTTTAAATCTAGAGATCGTCTACATTTCTTCGTGTATTGATTATTCCTGTAAGCTGTAGGGTACACAAAGGTGGTCATTGTGTATTAAAATTTAACGCTTTTTCTGTTTAAAGATAGAAACTGCGTTATCCATGCACTCGAAATTGTTATTAAATCTTCGAATTATGTTTTCGTTCGGTAGTCAGATGTATTTAAATACGATACCTACATTTAAATGAAGTGTTGATTGATACACCGTGATCTTAACGAGAGGACAATCCTAACGCTAAGATCATTAATATTGACAGACTAGCTCGCTTTTAGACGTTTAAAACTTTAATAATTTTGCTCATGAGGCAGAGTATTTGTGGCTGCCTCAGTTTTACGTCTTTTTTATAGAACCTGGCTGTTGCATAATTTGTGGTTGGCTTTTGCCTGCGACGTCTCCTCTGTATGTACACATTTAAAATTTATTAGAGAGCAAGTAATGCCTTCGCTTAGCCTTTTAACTTGTTTACTTAAGTTAGCTTTATAATTTCTAGTTAGACTGAATAGGGATGCTTTCTGAGTTTTACAGGCGTTTGGCTTTTCCAGGCTTGTAGACTTAATAGGGTTTGGATTCGTGAGGAGGACATTGTATTATTTTATTTTAGTTTTTAAATCTCTATTATTGATCCCTTTGTACGACAAAAGCTTGCAGCAAAATCAGTCTTATGAAAATTGCGTTTCAAATATTTATTTTAAAATGTTTTTTTTTTATTAATCTATTATTATTCCCTTTCCTAAATTTTATTGACAAGTTAATTTCTCCTAAAGACAATAACATGGCAAAATACGTTTTTGATGTCTTCAGAGCCAAATTGAATAACACAACAATATTGGCTTCCTTGAGGCTAGTCGTGCCGAACACTAGGTTACGAATTAGTGCAAGACAGAGGCTATTCGAGGTCCCAACAGCTCGCACTAATTTAGCCAAATATGCGCCACTTGCTAGAGCTATAAAGCTTATTAATAAAATTAGCTGTGAAACTGATATTTTTAATTTTACACTGGCGGCATTTGTAAGAAAAAAAAATCATTTCATTATCTTGTTGTTTATTTAATGTTCTAATTTTGCTTTGTATATGTACTTATATGTTTGTAACAATGTCAATCGCATTGGGTGAAACCTGTTATGATTGTGTCGTCTTGAATAAATAAATAAATAAACATACAATAATAATTATTGTTACGAGCATAATATCATGCCTGCTGCTGGGCAAAAGCCTCCCCGTCTAATTTTGCGATCACCAGAGCTTTCCTGCCAATAATAATATTTTTTAAGAAATTAATCCTTCACAACAGATATGACAGCTAATAATCGTATCGGCAAATGAGCAGAAAGCCTTCTATCCAAACAATTCAAAACTTAAATAAGCAAATTGATTAACAAAACACAAACAAAAGCGTTCAATATCAAAACTGGCATCGTAATAACGTATGGTTTAGCCAATTTATAGCTAAAGCAGATCATGTTATGGGATGCTGCGTAATGCATTAGCATGTTCAATAGCAATCCCGGCCCGATGCTAATGTTGCTGCGATGTGCACGCGTTAATATTCGATGGGTTCACTTACTTTAGTGTGGGGTTTGGGTTTGACTACTGACGTTGTGTTTGTCAAGTTAGGAAAATGATTTTGGCCATAATAGTCTCAGAAACGGGGCCATTCTGTCATATCTGGTTAGACTAGTAAGCGGACCTCGGGCTCCAAGGCATGTCTTGCACGACTTGTCTTGGATGCAACCGGGATATTGGATGATGATGAAGGATCTCAGAAACGAGACCTTGTTGGATTTTCCCTCATGCCCGTTTGCCCAATGTCTCGCTAAGGTAGTTTCGTGCGATCCTGTTTGAATCAGAGTAGGACTACACTGTAGTGTTTTTTTTTAGAAGGTGGTACATCTTTCGTGTGTCGTACATACTGTATGAACGCCATATACACAAAAAAGGATTTTTGTACGTCTTTACCAATTGATAGTAATTCTTAAGGTGGATTTAGGTGCATAATTCGTGTGGCCTAGCCCAGCCTAGTAAAATATAAATCAAAGAACTCACCAAACTCTAATTGTTATACTATTTTAGTTAGTAGAAGACAGAAATAGTTCCATGTTTGACATGATTGTTTATTATTTAGCAATACTCTCTATATTCCACACCTTAGCCCAATAGAGATTCCTTTGGGTATACTCAAGTGATTTGTTTGTTAACGCATGGATGGATAGACCCGATAGGGGAATAAATACGCTCTTCAAGAATATTGACTGGAATAAGCGCGACGGAAGAATATTATTATATATTTCTTTTTTATAGACTCACGCCTGTTTCCTGAAGGGGCAGGCAGAGTTGTAATACACCCACAATTCGCCCTGAATTTTTAGGTCCCAGGTAATAGTGGGCGAGCCTATTGCCTTACCGGGCACATTACCAGACTCGCACGGAGTCTGGTAATGTGCTTCTGAGAATTACCTAACGGAAAAACCCAATAACACTTTGCCCGACCCGGGGATCGAACCCTAGACCTCCCAGTCCCACGCGCACATTTATGCCGCGAGACCAACGAGGCAGTCGAATAGATATACAAGAGATATACCTTTTTTGCGTAATAGCTTAGTGACACAATATGTTTAGTTCCATACAACAACAAGTTTAGTTGCAACGGCTTAAAGCAGTAGAGCATAAGTGCCAAGGTTCGCTTATAAAAAGTAGCATGCCTCTATAAATGGGCTATCTAGCGAAAAAAGTATTATTAAAATAAGACCAGAATGCCTGAGATTAGCGCCTTGAACCAAGCAAATAAACTATCCAGCTTTATAATTATAACATTAGTAAAGATGCACATTTTGAGACGAAAAGCATACTTTCGGATATCTGTATTGATGACTAGCGGCACGTCCCGGCTTCGCACGGGTGAACCCTAACATTTTCTAGAAATTAATATAGCCTATGTCACTCAGGGATAATGTCGCATTATACCTAATGGTGCATGATTTTTTTTAAATCTAGTACTTCTTTAGTTTATTCGTTACAAACATACAAAATACAAATCTTTCCTCTTTATTATATTAGTATAGAATAGCAGTTATTCTTCTCTTACTTGCCTGCCATCATCTTGGATTTATCTCCCTCTCATTATTTGTAATGGTAAGAAAATATTGCCTTGTTTTCGCTGATGGGTTTCCAATAACCACAGGTAGCACTTACTATTTCCACGATATCAGCCACCAAATTGGGTCGAAAACCTTCCAGATCCATAGAATATATGAATAAAATTGCTACATAGTAAATAGTTCACGGTAACCTCTCTTCATCACTCGTAACCAGGCGACTGTTGACATAATACCGTCCTTAGAATGCCGACAAGTGATCGCAGTATGTTATTTATTAGTATGAGATCCCTCCCTCCCAATATAATCCCTTAGTGGCCACTTACTGGAGGTGATAAGACAGTATATTTGTAACCCATATAGTAGCGAACAAATTGTTTGCCAATATGTAGGTACGATTCGAAGTTAATATGTGGTATTATATTCAGCTGAGTCAAGTCTACTTTTGCTTTGAGTGATTATATTTTAACGATGTGTGGTTTAATTCTCCCGAAATTTATATCAGTTGCCAATAAAAAATTGAAACATGTTTAACCGCAAATTGCTAACGTACAGTTATGATGATGTAATAATAAAGCTCTCAATCAGATAATATGATGAGTATTACGAATATCTAAATATCCCAAATTCCATCGCTGTTTATTATTACAAAATCACTTAGATAGAAATTCAGCTATCAAATCCATCGCAATGTTGGCACTTGATTGCAGTGAAGAGTGACATGAAACGTTGTACCTTTGTAAATGTACATTTGTATTATGTTATAATGAATAAACACTTAGTCGTTTCTCAAGTCTTAAATTTACTATTAAACTTCAAAATATTGACAAATAGTGTCCGCCCAAATATATTCTGATTACGGCGGTTAATTGCGCGCAAATTTTAGTGCCAAAGTGAGTGTGCAAACACAATTGAACCCTTTATTCTGTCACTCTCATTGTACTATAGAAACGACCGAAGAAACAATGGGCTCAGGACTAGACGAGGCACCGGGTACTAATTACTATAAGTCATATAGTTTGTATGCGTCAAAACTCGAGAATCGAATCCAGGAACACAGCCCTTTATACGACCCTAGGATCAAGAACTCAAGAAACGGTTCAACATATAATTCATTACACTTCATTAACGTTTTTAACTTTAAGGACAAAAAACATTTTAGACATCAAAAATAGAGTTTAGCAGAATTAGACAATCGGTTCCTTTAATCCATACATTTCCCTTGGAACCCACCTAAATATTAGTCAGAAATTCAAAGCACGTTTTCCAGCGAAGCTTATTGAGGAGCAGCCAGATTTCTCTGCAATACAGCCACCACAAGCATAATATTCAGAGCTCTACATTCATAGAAATGTTCAAACGCCTTTATGATGTTCATGTTGGCCTCTATTTGCGGTCTTACGTATTGCCTATAGCTGTTCTAGCCAATACCCGCTTTGAGCTAACCACTACTGATTGAAATAAGCTGGCTTATCTGCAAACGGTCTATACCGTATCTAATTACCTAATGGATGTGTGGCTCAGTGTTTAGCTATCATATATATTGGTATGGGGTATTGTGTTATTTCGTATTGGAATGGTGTTTGCTTTTGATGTTTGGGAGTTTTATTTGAATATGAGGAAAGGGCATTTTGTAATACATTATCGTAATATCTTGCGACAATTAGACTAGAAAGAGCCTATACTATGGCAATCAGACAAATTATAAACATAGTTTTATATTTCTAAATGCAAACGAAACGTAAAGATCTTGATATCGTTTTCATCGCGAAAAGGTATTGTCGTGAGTGAGAATCGAATCTTCATCTCCGACTTGGTATTCAGGGTCACTTGCTGTTAGCCCAACAAACCAGTCGAAAGTTGAATACCTAGTTTACTCGTATTCTTAGTGCTAAATTGAAGTTATATTTCAAGTACCTGTAACAAGAATAAAAGTTTTCATATTTTAGACACTTGATAGTAAACATGTTTTGCATATAAATGTAGAGTAAATACAACTTTTGTATAAATCAAAATATATTACTGTTAAGCTATTATTATACTAAATCATCATCATCATCATCATCAGCCTTTAACAGTCCACTGCTGGACTAGGCCTCTACTTTGAAAGGGGGAATTGGCCTACTATACCACGCTGGCCAAACGGGTTGGTATAGGGTTTGTATCATCTTTTCCTTCTCTTACAGTGCTGTTCTCTACATAATATGCTCCCTCTGTCGGCTCTTACGACACCCATGGGATGATATGTGGTGGTGACAGTCCGTACTCTAATCCGTCACCACACGGAATTATCATACTAAATACTGTATACAAATTCTACGTATCTAAGAGCTGCAAGCAAAATGCTGTGTTGAATGTTATTTCGTTCTGAAGATCCAAATATTCAGAACGCAGTAACATTCAACACAACTACAAAAATGAAAACGAATGTAAAATGTAAATATAATTATTATAATATCGTCTTATACTTCTAGTTACTTAGCTATAGCTCAGGTTTGTCTTTTTACTCGTAATTTAAACATGCGGTCGTAAAAGAGAATTCTTTCGTTTATACGTTTATAACGAAACGTATATAATTTGTATTATAATCACGCTCTGCTGAACGAAACGATGCTTTATTCTTATAAACATTGAGCCGAGTAACAGCATCTCTGGCGTTAATAACAAAAGCTATGGCCGTCTGTTAAGGAAATTTCGTTTAGATTATAATCAAATGGCTACGTAAACAAACTTTTCGTCTAACGTGACAAGCATTGGAACTGCTTGGGACGATTCTAATTTCACGGCGTGACGAAGGGCCCTCATTTTCCTGACGGTTGCGGATATTTTCAATTTTCCCGACGGTGGCTCCTTTTTACTAGTTGTTGTTTCGACTGGAATACTAATCGGCGGAGAATTAACATTTTCGTGACAACTTTGCGTATTCGCGCGGCCGGCGAGACGGCGCGCGTTGATGAACCAAACTGGGCACGTTAGTTTGTTCTTTATTGAAATATATTTGGAAATTGTGTGAAAAAATTGAACGTAATTATAGCGGCAGATTTGCAAACAAACTCAGGTGCTACATGCGAAAGGGTAGTATATATTATGAGTCATCAATTCGCAACTATTCAGCGGGTGTATGATTAAATTATTGGTTACTTTACCTAGTACCTACCGTGTTAATTTATTTGTTTTGCAATTCGTATCAATGACTTTATTAAAATATTTTTTAGAATCAACAAAATTATTTTTAATACATACATAATTTAAAAAGAAATGCAATCATTATCGCTCAGTTAAACAGGCTGGCGTGAACGCTCGCGTTGGCAAACAATCCGCAGACCAAGGAATAGGCTAGTTGACAAAAAAGATTTTATAAGTCCGTCCTTTAGATTATAAAAAAATAAGCGATACGTATTTTTTTATTTGTAAATTAAACCAAAAATGACCAAGATATAGCTCATTAAAGTTACGTATAACGTCACACCGTGCTGCATTTTTTCGCACTAGATGACGTCACACGTAACTTTAATGGGCTATATCTTTATTTTTTATTTAAACGTAAAAAGAAAAAAAAACGTGTCCAATATTTTTTTATAATCTAAAATACGGACTAAATAAAATGTAATTATTTTGACCCTGGAAACTACCCTATTACCGCGCCGCGCACGTTAATGAAATCCTTGATAAATAAGACTGCCTGCATTATATATTACAGGTAGGTATATTATACACGTGATCAAAATAAATAAAACTAAAATCTCTTTCCTTCATCTTTCTATCGTATTGTCAAAAGTACGAGTCTACCGGCCGGTTTCAATATTCGATCTACCTTTGGATTTATCATCATTCTCCTAGCGTTATCCCAGTTTCAATCTGGGGTCCGCTTACTAGTCTAATCGGATTTGGCTGAATAGTAGCTTTTCCATGGTTTAGACTAGTGGCAGTTTTTTAAGAAGGAACTGACGCCCTGTAACGACTGTCAAAGATCTTCATGACAACCGTGACCGACGGCTTAACGTTCTCTCCGAGGCACGGGGCAAGCGATAATTAACAATTCAATACGCACATAACTCCGAAAAGTCATTGGTGTGCGCCGTGGATTCGCAGTGGCGGCGCTAGGCGTCGGCGACGTCGGCGACCGCCGACGGCCTCGCGTTAGAGTGGGCCTCGCAAAAAGTTTTACAAGTTACATACTTAATTTTATTTCGCCAATCAATGCCAATCATCCTGGCTTAGGTAGCCGACACCGAACAATTTCGGAAAAACTAAGCAGATGATAATGACTTTAATTATTTTCAAACACGTGCAACACAAGACAAGATCTGTGTTGGGTGAACATTTTTGAATTGTCATTTATTTATTCATACATTATTTTGGCTATATTTTATGGCTATATATATATATATATATATATATATATATATATATATATATATATATATATATATATATATAATGAAAAAACCGTTAAAATTATTTTAAAAATTTCTCAAAACTAGAGAAAGACCGATTTGAATCTATGATTGAGAAATATAAGGAAATATTGTTTTCCAAAAAGCGATTTGACGTGTTAATAATATAACTATTACCATTGATACACGGTATCGTGTTATAAATTCCTGCTCGTACCATAGGTTAAGATTATAAATACGTGTTTTGAATACTTCTCTTTCTTTCTACAACATTTGTTTCATCAGACGAACTATCGTCTACCAGGGAGTCCATTGTTTTTTTTGCCTGTTTCACAAGTATTCGACGCAGATGTTTACATGAAATGGCGCTAACCAATGGGTCCAGCACCGGTTAACGTAAACGTTACTTTTTGACGTACGTCAAGGATGTCATTTTGTGAAACAACGCAATTTTTGGTTTGATGATAGTTAGCGCCATTTTTAACGTTTACGCGTGCGTTAAATTGTGGTGAAACAACCGGCCCTTAAAGGGCCTCGCGAACTTGATGTCGCCGACGTCCACATGTGGTCTAGCGCCGCCACTGTGGATTCGAACCCAATACTCTCTGCATGGCAGTGTGTTGGTATATCCACTAGGCTATTGCTGCCTCTAGTAGTAGATTTGATATAAATGTTTAACATATTTGGTATGGTGCTTAAGTCAAATATAAAACTAATCCCCAAATCGATAGATAATCACTTTCACATATTCAGTTTAAAAGAAAAGAAATAAGGTCTTACTACAGGAAGGATTAAATGTCAAGCATACGACACAGCTTAACCACTTGTCTAGATAATAACAGCTCACTATATAATCTGTATATATAAAATCCTTGCGTTACTGACTGACTGACAGACAAGCTACAGCCTAAACTATTAGACGCAGGAAGCTAAAATTTGGCATGTATGTTCCTTGAGGACCGTAGAGGTGCACTAAGAAGGGATTTCCCGAAATTCCCACGGGATCGGGCAAAATGGGTAAAATAAAATAATATGCGGGCGTAGCCGCGGGCGTCCTCTAGTCTGCTATATGACTTCATTACAGTGAATATTAAATCACGTCCTACGTTATAATAGCTATTGATATACTGCTATATCCATCGACAAGCGTTTTAATAAAGCTGGAGGTTATTACGGCGACGACACTTGCCTTCAAACTTAATATGTATTCAGTATTCAGTATTTAATTGCAATTCCACAATGTTTTTACAGGTGTTATGGACTTATGAGTACGTACATTATGGACCCCGTTTGGGCAGAGCAAGTTTTACATATTGCTAAAAAAAAAATATACAAATCGCATACATGTTAGAACTTTGGATTTACAAAACAAAAATTTTTGGAATATTATTTAAGTATACAAATAAAATTATTGAGAAGAAAAAATATCTAGGTACTTAAAGACGAAAAATATACCTATATAAAATAAAAACAAATGAAGCAAAACTAATAATTTTATGCAACTTAGTTCCACTTTCTAAATTATGTTAATTATTGGATATTTAGTACCATTTTCATTTATCGGCTAAAAATTCATTAATACTATAAAAACATTTATTTATGAGGTACTGATGGAGCGCATTCTTAAATTTATTTTCATACTCTATATTTCTAATGTCGTTAGGGATTCTATTATATATTTTAACGCACATTGCAAATGGCCCAGAGTGGAATTTAGATAATGTGGAGCTAGGTATGGCAAGTTTATTTTTATAGCGTAGGTTGCGTTGTATAGATATTCCTACGTAGCACTAAGTCATTAGCTTCCTAGCAAGTTATTATATTCACTTTGTTCGCCTTAACTTCAGCGGAGTGAATAAGGTAAGCGCTTAATTACGATGTATGTATAGATAGTATAGCAGTTTATATAGCATCTGCTATATTTTTATAGCAGTTTTGAAATTTAATTAAAATTTGTTGTGGGCGTTTTGTTTTGTCTTGGAGTAAACTTAGTGTTTTGAATATCAATAGATTGTAAAGTATGCGACGGATCGATGAATTTATGTAATACATATACATTTTTACTTGGGTAAAAATAAATGTATTATTGTCTGACATTTTAGAATACCCCCTTACATAGAAGTAAGACTTTAATATATCAACCACATATGTATTTAAAAGCTTAATTTAAAACAGGAAACTAAAATAATATATTATATATCGAAACGGTTCGGATAGAATCAAGCCACATTTTGCATATTTTCGACTTGGATAATGCATTCAGCCACTATAAATTCAGTTTAAGTGCGGAAATGAGGTGACAGTACCTCCGTGCAGGGGTGTGGCAGACAATGTACCTAACCACAAGGTAGCGGGTAAGGGTACATCACTAGCAAATTTACAGGCAGACTGACTGTTCTAGAACATGTCTTTGGTTTTCAAAAAATATTTGGAATAAAGTTTTCAGGTGAATAAGGTTTTTGATTAGTTGAATTGAATATAGAAGCATATTTTCTTTTTTTGAGGAACGACTATTGAATTACAGAACTGCTTGTGCCTTGTTATACCTAAGTATATAATTGTTTTGATAAACCATTTGTAGAATATCCATTGTCTGGGACAAATATTTGTGGATCCAATGGGCATCGAAATAACAATACGTTTCACACGGTGACTAAGTGAATTTAAACTTAGGTACCTACATATTTCCTTATATGTATTCTGAGTAATATCCTACATGCGTAATGTTACTACCGCAAAAATAAACTCTTATTTATTTTCAAAGTATATTTATTATTTCTACCTTTACATAAATGTACTCTGATTTCTAAGGTTTCTAAGACTGTGTATGTTAAGGCTTTCGTTACGCTTTCCGAGTTATTTAAGTAGAAATCTAAAAATACATCCACACGATTTTCCAATAACACCGAGGAAATATGGTATCACCCTTTGAACGTTAAGTGTAGTGGAATAGTGTCGGGGCCGTAATTAAAGCTGAAGTTAATCTGCTGTCACCGTTTCACTGGCTGAAGCCAACAACAAACTTAATTAGATTTTTGATGAATTGTTTCACTAATAATGTCGACGTGCGCCGTTCGAACACGCTCACTCCGCTCCATGCCTCTATATTAATAAGCTATATCGAGCGTAGCTTACAACGAGTTCCACAATAGCAAATTAAAGGCACGTCTAGGGAATGCAAATCTCGCGAGATTTGGGCTCAAGCGAGATCTCGCGAGATTATGAAGCCAATCTCGCGAGATCTCGCCAATTTCGAGATCTCGCGAGATTGGCAATCTTGTATGGTTTTTTTTTTTGTAAATAATCGCAATATTTGATTAATTAGGACAAAAATAATAACCATTTTAAGTATTATAGGAAACATTATTTATCACGAATTTTTCAATAGACTTTTATGCTTCAAACATTGTTTGTCATACCTATCTGTCTATACTTTTTTAATAAATTTTTATGAAGTAAACTTTTACGGACGGATCTGTCAAATAAGACAGGAAAGAAACAACCAGTCTTCGCTTCTAATTTCAAACATAAATCTTTTAGTAATAAAACATTTCTTTTATAACAAACAAAACAACGAGAGGTCAAAAAAATTCTATGGTACTAAACTGACGTATTATTATCAATTAGATAAATAAAACTATATCTAGATACTCAGTAGATTTTTAGATATTACAGATTAATTAACAAAATATACCAATTAGACAGACTTTTAGAAATTAATCCTAATTAACAAAATATACCAATCAAAGGAAAGATTGGTTCAGTTCAAATCACAAGCCATTATTACGAATTATTTTCATAGTAGCTCCTTAAGAAGCACAAAATGTCCAAAGAATCGTCTGCTAAACGGCTTCTTTTTCTGTTGGCCCGATAACCAGCCGCTGAGAAGGTCCTTTCGGATTCAACGCTAATTGAAATTCTCGCAGTTCTCAGGCAGACATCCACGAACTACAAAAGTTTGCCTTTTAACCCCCCCGGACTCGTATAAATTCATTTAATTTTTTTATTAATGCCGATACCGACAGATTGCAATTACGTCCGAGTCAGTTCGCGCTTCTAATAAGACGTTTTTATGCTCGAGTGCAATCTCGTAAATCTCGCGAGATCTCGCCAATTTTTCGACCGAGATTAATCTCGCTAAAAAAGGCCGAGATCTCGCGAGATCGAGATTGCATTCCCTAGGCACGTCTATCAGAATTGTGACATAAAAATAAAAATAAACGCGCCAAAATGAAAAGGAAGTAAGCGTTTCAATCGATCCAATATAAACAAGCGTTCGACATCAGGATCCTTATTCAATGTTCAATCGACCGTGACTCCAATGGTATTCGAACCGACGGATAAGTGCTTCGAGTACTTTTGACGTCGGAGCATGAGACTATCACAATGGCTCGGTGATCTCCAACGGACGTTTCGCCGGGGAGCTCCAAATATAACCTTTGGCCCAATATTTTGATTGAATCGATGTAATACGGCGAGGTCGGCGTCATTGTACGCCCATTGTGAACCAAGCCTCACTCACCCGATCTATTCAGAACTACCAATTATATAGACTGAACCATTTTGAAACCAATCCATCATTCCAATACAATAAAATAGTAATAAACAAAGCGACCCCATTACGAAATCAATTTTTGTAGCGACATATTACAATAGACGTCGTGTGCGTGGAAACAAAAGCGAGTAAGTAATTCTATTTAATTTTACAAAGCGTAAAGTATATCTTAATACAGTGAACGATATTTCTAAGGGGCTCTTCATTATAATATGATTCTGCCCACCGAGTGCTGATATTGAATACAATGAGTTCCCGGGGACTCAAAACGGAACACTTATCGGATCGTCCAGAATTACAAGGAAACGAAATAAATTATTTAGAAAATATAGAAGTGTATTGTTCCAAATATTATTTGTAAAGCTATACCTTCTTGATTTTAATTAACAATTTTATAAAGACTCTTTGAGCTTTGCTTTTTAACCTTAATTGATTCATCGTGTGGGGCACTTAAAAGCAAATAAAATTAATTAAGTTATTGATAGGTATTTCAAAAAACTGCTGACATTGATTTATGTTAAAGCTCGATCCAAGCTCCGACTGATTATGGATTGTTATGGTAACGATTGATTACTGAACGAATGTCATGTTCTTATAAAACGAATGGCGGTAAAATTAACCCGCGCTGTGTGGCTAATTGACATCTATGATAAACATTCTTAGGCAAAGGTCGTAAATTATACAGCCAGTTGAACGTTTAATTACCGTGAGGTTACATATCAGTACTGTCACATTCCCCGTCAGTTTAATATTGTGTGCATCATCTAACGCCTCGGCAGACCTTGTATTTCAAATTTCATGTGTCTTCACGCCTAACTAAAGAAGGACACATGTAAAAGTATTTTAATTTTAAATGAATGATGCTAATTGATGAATGGTTAAATGGCATTCTGTTATGAAGTTAATAAAATTATTTTGAATGTAGAATGAAGAGTCATCACGCATTCAATAACACATAAAACCTTTTTCAGTGTTTTGTGTATTTGTGTTCGATTCGATCGAATGACTTTTATTCACATCACTTTACATTATTTATTGATCATGTTTAATTGGTTTCATGTATTTACTTTTTGCTTCTTAATATTTCCTTGACGTGTATTCAATTTATAGTTAATGCGTGTATCTGAGCTACTAAATACCTTATAATAACACAAGGAAGCGACCTTCACAGAATTTCTTTTAGATGGCTTCTTAAATAAACTTTCAAGAGTATACAAATAAAAATCGCATTATGGACTAATCTTTTCCTCGTGGCGTTGGTATATTAAATAACATAGTAATTACTATTTAACCTCGATGTACTGAAAAGTCAAGGGCTCTCTATTGTTTACGTAAAATTGTTCGTTCAACTGAGAATGTTTTGAATAACAAATAACTGTGCAATCGATCGTGAAGGTATCATTTATTGTCTACGTTATGTGTCGTACTATTATAAAGATTATTATGGCCGTGGAATGTTTGAAAAGCTTTTAAACACAATAAATGCCTTCATGTCTTCACGTTCTTTAGTTAAATGCTTGATGGTTATTGAGTAGGTTTAATAGAAACAAGGTTTGAGAGTGTTACGACTATTGGTTTACGTTCATATTCATTGCAGTCTGTTTTTGTAATATTATTTAACGGATCTAGGGGAGAGGCCACCAGGTTTGTTTTACGAATATTCAGGTAATGAACATATATATAATACTCTAAAGATACTATTCATCATCAGCCCTTTATACTGTCCCACTGCTGGGCACGAGCATCTTTTCACAATGAGACGCAAAGATACTAAATAAAACAATATATCAATGTTAAGAAAATCTCTCGCATGTAGTCCAAGCTAGACATAAAACAATAATATGTCAAGCTATACCTCAACGTGATCGGCAATCGATTTACAATAACACACACAAACACATTTATTGGCTGTCACACACGGAATCGGTATGCTGTAACATAACAATAAATACTATATATATATAAGGTTAATAGATAAAAGATAAGCACATAAAGAACTATAGCAGTTCATAAAAAGTAATATTTCAAAGATAAACGCATTCGGGAAACAAATACGTGAATAAAACATAACCTATTATTATTACGCAGCCGAGGTTACAAACTATTAGAGAATCGTGACTGACACATACTCACACATACATATGTAGGGCTACGGCTCCGTCGTTCGTAATCGTGCTTAACCTCGCGAGAGATATGACAAGTTATACCATTCAGCAATCAAATATTATTATAGACTAGATGAGCCTGCGGTTATACCCGTGTTATTTAAGGCTACTGCTCATCTCCCGTGGCTCATAGCGTGATGTTATATAGCCTATAGCCTTCTTTGATAAATTAGCTATCTAACACTGAAAATAATTTTCAAATTGGACTAGTAGTTACTGAGATTAGAGCAAACAAACAAAGTCTTCAGCTTTTATATTAGTACTAGATGAGCCCGCGGTTACACCCGCGTTATTTAAGGCTACTGGTCCGCTCCCGTGGCTCAAAGCGTGATGTTATATAGCCTATAGCCTTCCTCGATAAATGGACTATCTAACACTGAAAGAATTTTTTAATAAAATCGGTCCAGTAGTTCCTGAGATTAGCGCGTTCAACCAAACAAACAAACTATCAAACAAACAAACAAACTCTTCAGTTTTATATATTAGTAAAGTATAAGATTAAATGTGAAACAATTATTTGAATGTTTAATGCAATTATGTGTAGTAAAATCTATTCGTGAGACAACGCCTTGCGATTATCTTTATATAGATATCGTTATTACTGCCAATCTCTTTAATAGTGCCAGCTGCTACAACTATTTCCTTGATCTAAGAGAGGCAGATACGTTTACCTTAATTGATCAATTTGACATGAAGGATTCGCTGTTCGGCAGAAATTAGGATGTGAAGATTACTGTGTCGTCATCTATCAATCAAATTAATTGAAGAATTTGATTTTATTAATTTCAATATCGTGTCGCTTAACTTGCAAATTGAAAATTAATAAAAAAAATTTTTTTAAATGGTTCGATTTTATTAACTTACAATTTGTACTGAAAATTATCGATTAATTTCAGTAAGTTTATAAATAGGCGCATAATAAAATAAATCACGAACATTATTATTAAAAATAATCCTAGCAAACTACGAACTTGCAAATCGCAAACACTTTAAATAACAGTCTTCTTCATTAGGTTTCTAGACTGAAATGTTTTTAATTTTCTTTAAAAATCTTAGCAGTCAGCGGGGAATTTAAAAGATTTTCCAAGTTCACGTTTTCCTTTGTCTGGTCTCACCCCGAGGCAGCGGTACGATTAAAAATACATAACGAAACTATTATTAGAGTTTTTAATTGCTCTATTTCAGAGCGGTGATAAGGAGGTCACTTAGGTCTGCTTTGCATAATTTGTGAAATAAGTACAGTAGGAAAATGTTCCACAGTATTTGCATCGTTCTTAGCTAATAGATTTTTTCATTCAACTTACGGTACCGAGAATAAATGGGGGTTTTTTAAATTAAAATTTACATAAAGAAATTTTTATTGAGCTGAGGGTTCAACTTTGCTCGAGGGAATTAGTATTTAGCTTAACTGCATTTATGTGCAACTGCGCGATGTAAGCGCTCCGACTAAACGAATTTTATATTGAGTCGTTAACAGCATGTGTTCGTTATTATTTCCTGCGTTCCAAGCCTTTAAAGCTTTTTTTAATAAGTCATTGTACGAACAAGCTGTTTTAAACAAAATAAATGTGAGGTATACACATTAATAAGTTCCATTTGAGGATTTACTCTAAATATTCTTTAATAATGCTGGCTGGCTAGAGCGGCAAGCCAAGATCTTTATAAATATAACATTCTCAATTTAAACTGGTAATTTTTCATGCTTATATTTTGATTCAAAGAAAAATAGGAAGCGTTTTTGTCGCCCGTTTGAAGACTCGTCTGCAAACAATTTGAAGTTACTGTGGGCAATTCTGAATAGTGGATGCCTGGATGGATGTATCATTCTGTCTAATTATCTTATAGTTTCTAGTGGCGATTTGTTTGCCACCCACTGTACAATTAATTTATCTTATCTTACCGAAACGAATATATTTGGAATGTTTAAATTATATTAAAATATCCGTAGGAGGTTTTTCCTGTGTGGGATGACCTATTAATGAACGAAAAGCCCTGATGAGTACCTATGTAATAGCTCTGATGAGTATCTAATATCCAAATCTCATTAATGTATAAAAAATTATAATTGAGAGTATAATACGTATTCTCATGGCAGTCAGGAGACCATGCTGTGATTTTTGTAAATTGCTTTTATCCTTCCATTTACGAGGACCACCGACTGCAAAGATAACTTGGTTCTATTTACAATTAGGTTTTCGTCATCGTAAGCATAATATAATTATTATATTTTTATTCGTATTAATTATATATTATATATCTTAGTACAATTTCAGATTCCTTAATGAAAGGGTCTTCAAGGCCCACACGTAGCTCCCCCCCCGTGGGATCTCCACCTTGTCGTGGTGGGGGGGCTCAGTAACCGTGGGTTAGGAGCCACCCACGGTGAAGCTAAGCGGGATCCCGGGAGGGGACGCTCCACGTGGGCTTGGTAGAGGCCTGCGTAGGATGCGTCCCATGGTGCGGGTGCGGGGGACAGTTCTGTCTGTCCCTCGCAGTCGGGTGCGGTCGCGGGAGGAGAGGCGTGTGGGTGTTGCGTTGCCCCGCGCCCTATCTCCCGCGACCAAATGGGGGCGCACCATCGTTGCGTCGCGGTGGGGCCGCAGAGGAAGAGGAGATGCGGTGTTGCGTTGCCGTCCTCCCTATCCTCTGCGGCCGCTGGGTGTTTTGGCGGCGGAGCCCAACACCTTCATCCGCCGCCAAGGGGGTTTCGTTCGGGGCCCGCCTGACCATCTGGCGGGCCAATACCCGTCGGGGGGTAGCGAGGAATGCTTTGGTGAAACCCTACCCTCCGACACATGGGTACATGAGGAGCACGGGTTGGTTTTTAGTCAGTAAGAGTCTGACAGTCCCCTTCGTCCTTCACCCCGGGGCGGAGGGACTCCATGAGGATTTTCCAACCCGATACCAAAAAAAAAAAAAAAAAAAGGCCCACACGTAGCTTAATCCGACAAGATAATTAAAACCGACGTCACCAAAGCAATGACAAGCGCCAGTTCGCCATTAGACCGATGGGGTAAACTTAACACAATTACATATATGTTTATGTAGCGCACAAATGTGTACGTAACGTATAGCTACGTTTGAGGCGTAACTAACGAGGTGGTTGGCTATCGACTGTCTGGTATTTGCATACGAAGCCATAAACGTGCAGCCACTCATACAACTATCTACGGCTGGATTAAAAACAAAACAGATTGAATAATAATTTTGTTCATTCGGTTTATCCGCTCCCTTGCCCTTATTAACCTGTAGATAAACATTCTACGAATAATTGCCGCTCAGTGACACTTGTGTGGAGCCTTATTTCAAAACAAGACGTCCATAGTTTAGTTCTGGCCTTAGCTGTATAAGAGTATTACACAGTCATAGGCTATTGTTAAAATTTTGATAAATATATGTCTCAAAACATCCAGAAACAGTCAAGAATGTATTAATTAGAATATATATTATCACACTTAGCCTCACGAATGAGATTGGCGATAATATATTCGTCCGAAAAATATGGAACAATATTTATACTCGGTGAATGTATAGGCCAACACTAGTTGTTACTAGGTATACTGTTTTCCTTATTTGATAAAAATATAATGCAAAACCGCGCCCTTGCCGCTTGCAGACCCAACATATAATCGCCGCTACTAAGTAATAAAACTATTGCAACTTATTATCCTCAGATTGAAGTATGCTCAGCCTATTTACGCTCTGCTTACTGCGCAAGGAAAGTTCCTTGCGCAGTAAGGTTATTTGCGCATCGTCGAAGTATTTACGGGTGGTAGTTAGAAGAGCTCGAAAGTAAAACAGTATTAGGTTGGACCACGCAACAGCTCATCATTATACGAACGAGTGTTCCATGAGTACTAGGAAGAATGACCGTGTTTACTACCGACTGGACACGGGTGCTAGCCAACAAATAACCGCAACTTTGTTGAGCTTGGGTTTTCGTTTTTGGAATGTTTGTTTCTATTTAAATATGTCTTCGTTTAGCTAAAGAGGTTTCGTAACCGCGGTTTCTGTAAATCATTTGATGCTTTGCGAATAGAAAAATGTGATAATCGATCTTTCGTAATCACCGTAAAACTGAAATAATCCACAACAAAACGGGTATAGAGTAGTTTAATTGCAACAATTAAGTCATCCATAAAATGTTTGTTCTAATTTCAATTTTAAACTTGTCTATGACAACATATTACTCTTTTATTTGTGAACATAATTACATGACTACGATACAAAGCTGCAAGATGCCTCCGAAGTCGATATTTGATATTCCCCGAGGAAAACATGCAAATGAAAGGATACGGGGGCTTAGTGCGCTCAGCCCAGCCAACGCAGGCTACGTCGTTTATGGCCAAGTATAAATCATTATTTTAAGCTCTTTCCATTCATGCATGAGTATAGGTTAGGTAATAGAATGCCTTCAATGCACAACCACATAAGCCCTGTTGAGTTGTCCCGCTGCACTCGAGAATTATGAAATGCATACTGCATAAGTGTTTAATATGTGCTTTTCATTGTGAATAATGAGCGTGGTATTACGTATCCATTATGGCTCAATTTGAAGAGTACGGATGTAACAGCATCATAAAGCGTTTGGTTGAACTAGGTTATGGAGACGGCTGGTAATCTACGCGTTTATTCACCGTCACGCATGTTAGCGCGGTCGCATCATTATTCGCAGACATGCAGGTTGAATAGAGCATGTTTTACATGGCGGTTGTATGCGGGTATACAGACGGTACATTGAGGGCCCTCCTGTCTGCAATTTACGTTCGCGAGCGCATATGCAACATTTGTGATGCTTTTATTAAGTGCGCCTGCATTACGTGTCTCTATCTATTTTTAATTGTTTCTGAATGTGTGTGCGAGGGAATGTACAATCTCATGTAGTCACTAATTAAAAGCAGGTTGAAAATTTTCACAATTCTGACTTTTCTGTGGACTATGAAGTCTATGGGTGCATCAAACTACTTACTTCTATTAGTAATTTATCATTGGATACGATACAGATTGATTTGTTAAATGATCATGTACCTAGGTTTCTGTCAAATTTATATTGATTTGGATTCTAATTCACGCAAATAAGTATTACATCTTTAAATATACAAAAGGTACTTTGCTCCCCTTTTAGAACGAATTTATTGCTTTTTTACCACTTCATAAAATTTAGTATGCAGGGGATTTCGGATGCGATAAATCTCTTTAGGAACATATTTAGAAAGTACAAAAAAACCCAGTCATTCAGATACTGGGGTTTAATTGTGCCAAATTTCATACAGTAAAAAGAAATACAAAGCCTCGTCCAAGACAAAGAGACAAAGATATTAAATACGTGACACAATCACTTATCAATAAAGCTACTTATCTTATGCATTGTCGTGTGATCGTTTATATAACGATTTTTGTACGTACGTTTACGTATATATTTTCAATTTAATCTCCATATTCGCGTGTCAGTGTATACAAAGTTATCTAAATATCCTTTCAATACTATTTAATCGTTCGTAATTCGTCGGCACGGCAGCTGACAGCGTAATCCCGGCGGAGGCAATAACGCGAACTGTCCTCCATACTTGAGCCGCATCGATTAGCCGCGCGCACTATGGAGATGAGCGGGACACAATAGTATGTTTACTAACAGGTCTAGTTATTATTTGATTATTTTTTATTTAATTTTATTGATTACTAGATGAACCGTTTCTGCTGAAACTCGTAGGAATTTCGGGCAGTTCTGTCTTAGTACACCCCTACTCCCAAAGTATCTAAATGCCTTGTGTTATGACATTGCTTTTCCTGTCATTCAGCCTGAAACGAAAGAATTGTATTTATACAAATTTAAGAAGATAATACTCCATCTAGGAATATATTCAATCGACGGATATAAAGTACCCCCTAGACTCGTAAAAACAATCGTGTATCGCACAAAATGTCACAAGCACAGACAACCGTCTTATAGGAGCAATTGGTAATGTCAAGAAATGCGCACCTGAAAAAACCCATACAAGTAGGATGCGCAATTCCTGAAATTCGGTCTTTTATAGCCGAAGGTCTGAGAATATATAAAAAAAATTGAAAAGCCCAAGGTGGGAATTCTAATTCCCAAGTGGGAATTAGAATTCCCACCTTAAGGTAGGCGACGACATGGGTACAATTGTTTCCTCTGGTTTTTAACGTTATAGAGCAGGAAAGATCATGATGGTTGCATGCATATTGCTCTCGCTTCGCACATCTTAACTAGAGACGCAGCCGTACCAGGTATGCCCGCCTACTGCCCTTTGTTGCACTGCATTGTTACTCTGTACTCTGTGTCCATAAGAGATACTCCTGGCTAAAAGCCGCCATGGTATTGAACCCATTGTGCAGCTGCAGTTAAGACTGTGCCTTGAAATGTTACATTTGTGAATGATTACGCTTTGAATATGAGAAATGCCCTTTAGGTTGGCTTAGCTTTATATTTCACAATTGCCGTAACCTATTTAGAGTATTTTTAAATATAAAAGCATAAATGAAAACGACTGTGGTAAAAAAGAGTTGTTGCGGTGAATTTCCTGAGATATTAATTTAATTATTAGTATTCATAAATATTTGAAACATACCTACAACCCTTGTAATTCATAATTATGTGCTTTATAACGTTTCAAAGCGGAGCGTAAGCATGGCCATACAACACACTGTTACAACTTGGAGATGCACAAGACAAGTTTTAAAGATTGCCTCCGTGGTCCAGTGGATAGCGTATGCGACTGCTGATCGGAGGTCCCGGGTTCGATTCCCGGGTCGGGCAAAAGCGTTACTGGGTTTTTTCGAATTCTCAGTAGCAGCACGGAGTCTGGTGATGTGCCCGGTAACGGCAATAGGTTTGCACCATATTACGTGTGACCTAAGTATTCATGGCGAAATGTGGGTGTAATATTACTCCTCTGCCTACCCCTTCGGGGACACAGGCGTGAGTCTACAAATAAATAAAAAAAAATAGTTTTAAAGTACTTGAGAAAATATGATAAAGTCCTTATGAACGACTTATCATTGACCTAAGGCATATTTACAGTAAATATAGGTGCTATTCTTTTACGCTCATAAAATGAATCTAAAAAAGTAATACCGCTCTAAAAATTGTACGCTTCACCAACAAGTGTACTCAAATCACAATAAACAAACAAATGTCAGAGTCAGCATTTATTTCGTCCAATATTAACATGGCGTCGTCATGCAGACGAAACAAGATGACGCAATCAGACAATAATTGATAGGCTTGCGCATCGCAATCGCATCACATATGAACTGGCTGCGACTTGGAAGCGAAGCGACGCGATATGCGACACGTGAAGACTATGTCGCGAGGGTGAGCGACGCGACACGAAGGGCATGTTGCGTTCTACTCTGAGGCGATTACGACCGGGACTTAAGATTCGCGTGCATATCACTATCCCTTTAGGTTGCGCAGGCTAGACGCGCAGTCTAAAGCGCCTTGCTGATTTCAGCATGAATGTGCCGGCTCGACCGGGGAAGTAATACCCTCTCACAGAAAATCGAAGTTTCGTTCGGTGAGTGAGAGTGTCGGAGGCCCTATCCCCTATTCCTTCTCCCTCATCCCACTCCTTATCCTATCCCCTTTCCCAACCCAAGGGGTGGGAACGCACTTGTGACTCTTATGGTGTTGTTTGTGTCCACGGGCGGCGGTAATTGCTCACCATCAGGCGATCCGTCTGCTCGTTTGCTGCCTATTACTATATGAAAAAAAATTAAAAGCTGCCATATTTGGTTAGACTAGAAAGCGGATCCCAGACTCTAAAGCGACTGTCTTGGATGTAAACGAGATAACGCCAGGATGATCATGATGATTCAATGCTCAGAGACACGATAGGTATGCAATATGTGACATACGAAGTCTATGTCGCGTTGTACTCTTAGGTGATAGCGACAGTGACTTCGACTCTCTATGTTATGTTTATGTGTCGTTCTGCTCTGATGCGACAAAAGTATGCTTATATCTACATATATTGGCGATGGCAGAAAGTATATCGACGTCGACATCGACTTCGCCCTGATCTTCGCCATCGCGTGTCGCGTCGCTCGTGTCTACAATCATAGCATTGCTGATAGTGCTGGGATTCACGCGAGTCCCCGGTTCATTTGGCGATCATAATTCCGGGGCACGTATCGTCAAGCGACGGCGTCCGTCACGTCACTCAGCGTTACCATGGCGACGCTGTTTGGAAAGCAAATGCATTAATTATGCGCACACCGTATAATGATTACAGGGGAAATACATTTTATGCTGGTGGAGGCTAAAGTGTGTTTACAAAAAAGTAGAGAAAAACATCATATTGATAAGACTGTCTTTCGCACATTTTAGTCCATTATTATTTGATAACTTTCAGAGAAACGCTCCAGCCATGCTTTATGTTGATAGTGATTCACATCTATATTTAGACTTTGTAAAGAAATCCAATACTGTAAAGTGTAATTCAATAAAATAGCACTTTTGTACAGGTCGAGATAAAGCCTTAATCTCAGTTCTTCAGTCTTCACTCATAATATTGGAGTATAATTTTCTCAAACATGAGAGAAGACTGGCACCTAGCATTAGGATAGCGTAGTGGCTTTTTTAGTACTGAAAAAGGCCAGCAGTAAAGCAGTAATAAACAGACCTAATTCAATTATTAAATATTATAATTTATGCAAGATGCTCCGGAAAAATAGTATTTAATCTTTATTCCACATTGGATAAAATGTATCCAAATTGAGCTAACCGCAGCCGATATCCATTAGAACGGCCATATTAATTGGGACTACAATAAATTGTCGATGATTAAATCAAATTACTATTCACAGTGCGAGGTTTAATGGAAAACCTATTGTATGTAACCTCTTTGCTTGGTACTGGAATGATGAAACTTTGACATATCACGTACTGGCCAGTTATTAATCAGTAGTCTGTTCACGAAGTATTGGACTGCACTTATAACTTTGTGGCCATTCTAATTTTGAATTGGCACAAAGGTTATATTTATAGTAATGTCCTGTTTGAGCCTAGTGGTTTCCTTTCAAGATATCGATTAGTCCAAGATCCCAGAGCCGCCAGACCTACGTCATTTTATCAATGCTGAAATTTTGAGGATTATTAGTATACAATCTTGTTAAGAGGTATGCCGACCCACTAACTTGAATGCTGGGCCATTTCACAGGTAGCGCGAAGTAAAGGTACCAAAAAACAAACTTACTTACGTTAAAGTATCAAAGCTGGTATTCAAATATGTGTTTAAAAATACTGTCTAAAATTGAAATTCATTATTGCCAGACACTTTCCGTGGGCCATTACTTCAGCCAGACGCCTTGAAAGTTACTTAAAAATTATGTAAACTACGTCATTTTAGCAAAGCTAAATTTGATATATGTAACTTTAGATACTATTTTAAGACCCTTCCTAAGCAGCCAGACCAATCCGAAGGGCCATTCATCTAGCCAGACACCATGGAACTTTCTCTGTGAGTGCGAGCGTGGGGCCATTATTCATACGCATTTATACGCATGAATGCGTGTGAGTACACTACAGTGTCCCAAAAGACTGTAGGAATATTATTTTGGGTATTAATACAAGAATAAAAGTGTAAAATATATTTTTTCACAAAAAATATATTTGTAGCAGCAAGTTACATAACGCATAGTAGTCTGTCTTAGTAGTTCCGTCGTCATTGGGTAGATGGCGCTGTGATATGTGTTTTGTAGCTTGCCGCTACAAATATATTTTTTGTGAAAAAATATATTTTACACTTTTATTCTTGTAATAATACCCAAAATAATATTCCTACAGTCTTTTAGGCCTACAGTCTACAAATTCATTGTGAAATTGTACACAGCACAAGTTATAAGTTACAATACTTATAACTTGTGCTGTGTACAATTTCACAATTAATTTACCGAGTAACAAAACATTATGTTTATTCCTGTTTATTACAATTCTCCTAGAAATATGCAAGTTATGTTTTGCTTTTGCAATAGTGTAGCAAAACTTTTGCTACACTATTGTAATGATAAAACTACAATATGCTTCAATTGTTATCCAAAGCATACACTGATATTTATATAAGTTGATCATGAAGTATTTGTTAAGGCTTGATTTAAAAAGCTGTACGCGTAATAATCTTTATATTTCCTTTTGTGTTTTTTTTTAAAGACAACCGTCGCACTAGGTCTAAATCCTGTGTCGCGGGGGACTTTACAAACATACAACTAACGGACACAATGAACACCCAGACTCGAAACAACAATTTATGAATCACACAAAGTGTTGTCTCGTGTGGGGAACGAACCCACAACACTCGGCGCAGTGTCAAGCAGCGAGGCAACCGCTTAAACTACTACGCTAACCCTGCACTCAAATTCAGTTTACATTAGTCTCCAATCATCCATCTACAGATGTCTGCTTTAGGTAGAGGCGGTGAGTTATATTTGTAGGCCAGAGCCTCTAATAATATTATATATATATAGTCACTATAATATTTTAAGACAACTCACATACTGTTCTCTGGACCTAAAATAGAGACTGTACTATGTAAACCAGGTGACTGATAAACAACTTTATGTATTAATCCCTATCCCTACTATAATATTATAAATTCGAAAGTGTGTATGTATGAATGTTCCGTTTTCACGCTATAACGGCTGAACCGATTTTGTTGAAATTTTATATAGATATATATTGGACCATGCAGACGGACATAGGCTACCATTAGTTGCAAAAATTTGACTGGGAGGGATTGTAGGGCGTGTCAAAGTTTTGTAAATATGAAAGTATCCGTACAATACAGGAGATTTGTGTAACCTTGTATGTAACGCGTGCGAAGCCGCGAGCAAAAGCTAGTCTTTAATAAATACGATGTTGTTTTGCATGGGAATCGAACCCACAAGCACCGGCTTAGCTCATTCGGTTTGTATTTTGGCTACTCAAGCAAACCATTTCTCATACTTGAGAAAGAAGGTATAATCAAGCTCATCACGCAAAGATTTGTCCTAAGTGGGGATTGAACCCACACTTAGCTGTCAAGGTAACTAAACCACTATCATTGGTTCATAAGACAGATAGGTATCAAAAAATCTAGAAAAATCTAGCTTGCAATGAAGTCATACGTATACACTTGTATGTGTTATTACGTATGCGATGATGAAGGAAGTGTTATTGAATCGAGTTTTGATTGCGTTTCCGTACCTATATCGCAATCTGGCCTGATAAAGATAAAAAAGATAAAAAAAATCGTTTCACGTCATGTCGACTCTTCGCGTTCATCGACGAAGCTAATGGACCAGGTTTATTGACTGTTAAATGTGCAGGGAATGTTATGATTCATGTAATGGGCAATTATTTAAAGATTTTTGACATAAAACTAAAGCCAGCTGAATCCATCACATTTTTGCAGGTCCTTATATTATTCAACATACATACGTATACTCACTCCTTTTTCCGGGCGGGTTAGGCAGAGACAACAGACTGTCACTTGCTTTTATCCTTACAAACCACACGCGCTTCTTCTACGTTAATTAAGTTAGAGATGTGAGTCCTGCGATGTCTTTGAAACATTGTGGCGGCGTATGTCCGCTATAAAAAAGATTTACTTAATTGATTTCCGAAGCAACAATGGATCATATTATCACAATTAAAGCTTACATTACGTAACAAACCAAAAATATGAACGAATGTATTAACTTTTTATAATATAAAAACAATATTAAACTGTTCGCCTTTTGTGCAGCTCGAAAATTTTCTTAATGAATCACGCAATACGAAAATGTATGAATAAAATTGAAAATAAATCAAAAGAGAAAGGAATTTTAATACAATTTTCTGATAGCTCCCGAATAATCCCTTCTTATCGCGTTTAATCAGGGTGGATGAATGAAATTCGGTTCTATTTCGATTGCCTTATATAATAAAGATATCTTTATTACTAGAATTATTTCAGTAAGATGATTTGATTAATACTTATGTATTATTGCATGATACTATCGTGCCTATACTTTTTGCGTACATGGAACGGATTAATAAAATAAAAAATATACTGAAAACATGCAGAATCGAAACAACAATTTGTGGATAATAGACATATTTATTTTTTATTTCCGAAGGACCACACGCGTATGTGAAATATCGGGGAGCGAACCCGCAACACTCAGTGCAGTGTTTAGCGGATTGTTTAGCGAGATGGCCGCTTACGCCACTGTGCTATCCGTTCAGTTCAATATATGTTTGGCATGTATCAGATCGAATTCACAACATGCAGACTGTTTTGCCATACGTACTCATTCGCTTATTGTACGGACTATTTTCCAATCAGCTGTATCCCTATAAACACAGCAGAATCATGTGTGATCATAATTTCCTATTGCGTGTTAGGTCATAACACGAAAATGAATTTATAATCTGATCACAAACGGGTGATTTGCTTTCAATTTCGCATATAGGCCACGATTGTTGAGTGGAGTCTGCCATTCTCCTAATCGTTGTATGAACGGGCGTCTAGTGGATGCCATCGGATTTTTTGCATCATTCAACATTTACATTTATTCATGTCAGTCATTTCTTTTACTTCGTGAAAGTAATGGTCTCTTATAATTTTCAATGTTGTATGTGTTTTACAGTATAGGAGATAAGATTGTATTAGAAGCAAAGATAAGAAGAGTTTGTTGTGATATTGTATCAAAGGGAGTACCCGACTTAGTACCTACCTAATCAAAGTACTGCGTTGTATTTTTTATAACGAATATGACTGTCCTCAAAAACCAAAAAGTTTACTATAAACTAACCTTTACATAATTCCTTCAATATAATAACCAATATACATAAAATTTAATCTCAATGTCTAAGTAGTATATGTACAAAAAAAACGTAAAAAGAGATTAAAAATTGAAAATATTTACACGGTTTAGGCGTCGTAAAATGCCTCTGCATCAATGTCATCGGGTAACGTGCCCAGAAGGCTGGCAGCATTGCCACGCTGGATGGCAATGCTGATTCTCTGAGCAAAGAATAATCCAGCCTTCTGGTCACGTGAGACGTCGATTAAACGTTTCGAAATTTCCCGGAACAGTGAACGAGCGCTTGGACCCCATGAGCCTAGTGTTTCCATCCCAAACGGCTCAAACACGTAATTACTCACTAAATTACTGTATTTGCGCCGTTTGTGGGTTTCCGCAGTTGCAGCAGCAGCGCCAGCATGGCCTCCCGTGCTTGGAATATGTGATGGCGCGAGGGTGTCTACGCAGGTTGCGTCCCACACCAAAGGCCTACCCATTTTCCAAGGCAACAATGACATACCATCAGGTCTCTTACCGTCGTCGCGTACCAAACCATTTGGTTCAAGTACAGCTGGTACGCCAGACGCGACAAGAGCACGACGAATTATGTCAATCAGATGGGCGTGACGGGGAATTCTACCAGCGCTTCTGCTGCAAGATAGCCCATGGTGTCCGAGGCTATCGACGTCTTCTCCACAATGACATCGATGCGGAGAAACACACGGAGCACCTAAGCGAAGACAAGTGGCGATACGGACACAAGCAACACGACAGTAGTCACAAGTGCGTTGCCGCCCCTTGGGTTTGGGAAAAGGGATAGGATGAGGAGTGCGATGAGGGGAAGGAAAGGGGATAGGGCCTCCGGCACTCTCACTCACCGAACGAAACGCAACAGTGTAGGTACTGTTACTTTACGTCGATTATATGTGAGAGGATAGTACTTCCCCGGTCGAGCCGGCCCATTCATGCTGAAATCAGCAAGGCTCTACTACCTTGTAATTTTGAAACATTCATAAGGTAGCTACTTCGTTGCGTAGACATTTACAAATACAAATACAAATTATCATGCTCGACATACAGAGATCTTTCCTGGGTGAGATTCGAACCCAGGCCCGTTTGCTTGACTCTTGCCACTAGACCATCAGCCTCAAGAAGTCAGTCAAACTACTATGTAGTTGAAGGAACCTTAAAATCTATGTAATATTGTGTAAAATTCTGTCACGTATTAATATGTACAATATCACAGCATTAAGAACTTTTAATGGCTGTTTAGAGCTAATCTATGGCGGTTTTCCACAACTATCGGGCTGAGATCGAGGCGTGGCCGAATTTATAACCGTATAAACTTTCCACGAAAGAGGCTAAAGCTTGCGTTATATTAAACTAATCGGTTTCAGTGCGCCGTAAATTTAAGCGCGAAACTTTAAAAAAGTTCACGCAGATGATATCTACGAACCTTGCCATACTGGACAGCCTCGTAAGTAGACTCTATGACATTATAGACAACGGGTCTATTATTTTTTATTCGTCGTTCAAAGAAAATAACAATATGGCTGAAATATCAAAACGATTGATATTTTATTCGACAATAAGTGTCGCAATAATCGATTGCATCGTTCGACAAATGATTTTCGGTATAATATTTTGTCGTTGGCGTAAATTGAAAAATATTTTATCTTGCGTTTTAATCTTTGATAATTAAATTGGTTCTACGGGAGTTGGCGGACTTACTAATAAGAAATTAAATTGGTCGTTTGGATTACAGTTTCAGTGGTCGATAAGCTATTTATGTTAATGGTGGACGGTGGAACAATGCGTATAAAAATAATTTATATCTGATCGCACCGAACTTTATGATACTGGAACTATCATAGTTGTCTTGTAAATCTCATATTTCAAGCACCTTTTAATTCCACCGCCTTAAAGTGTTGCCTACTTAGGTAAAATAATAGGTACTTTAGGTATTCTTATTTTGATTCGGTCTCATTAGCTTATACTTACGTAAGCATGGCACAACAAAAGAAGCCACGCGTGTCGGAAGACAGAGAGCTGACAATCTTAGAATCAAAACGCAATATTTTATTTGAGCGTATTCAAAACATTTACGAGCGCTCAAAAACCGCCGCCGCTTCTGATATTGATAGTGAGTCATTTCTTAGTTATTGTATGACAGTAGATAGTATTCGAACAGATTTTCATAAGTTGTTAGACGATTATAACGCAAGATTGCTTTCTACTAATCCTGATGAAAAGCCGAATTATCAGGCGTACATCTCATTCGAGGATCTTTATTGTATCATCAAGCGCATACAATCACAATTGGAGGGTAAATATTCAGCCCAGCCCGTTTCTGCGGTTCGGACGCCGAGATTACCGCCAATTGAGCTCATGTCATTCGATGGCGATATACGAAATTGGCCGTTATTATATGCGAGTTTTAAGTCTACAGTGCACGATAATGGTTCTCTGACAGATGCTGACAGGTTGTACTATTTAATAGGTAAACTGTCACCGAAGGCCCAGTCCGTATTTGCAGGTGTCACATCCAGTGCTGAGAATTATTCAGTCACTACTTGATAGATATCAAGATACTCGTGTTCTAGCGTCTACTTACTTTGATCAAGCTTTAAATCTTAAATTGTCCGGTGCCGCGTCTGTTTCGAATTTCCAGCTGTTTATAAACAACTTTGTTACCGCAGTTTATTCCCTTAGAAACTTAAAATTAGAAGATCTTTCCGACTTTATGTTTCTTCAACTCGCTTTAAAAAAGTTTGACACTGAAACAATTCGCGCATTCGAGATGACGGAACGAAATCATAAAATACCTACACTAGATAGTTTTATTTCGTTCATCAAAGATCAGTGTCGAATATATCATAATACGCAGTCTAGTTCATCTAGCTCGTCTAATAATAACAATAGCAAACAAAGGTCGAATAAAGCGCGAAATAGTAATAATAACTCGGTTCCTAATCCGCAATCTTACGTAACATGCTCAGAATCTAATAATAATAATTCACAGAAGTGTCTGTGCAGTAATATAGTGCACGACCATTTCTATAAGTGTCCCGCCATTAACGGTTTAAATCCGACTACTCGTTTCAAATGTGTGAAGGATATCAAAGCTTGCATTAATTGCTTAAGTATAAAGCATAAAACGAGTGATTGTTTAAGTAAGACGAGATGTCGTTCATGTAATCAACGACACCACTCATTGTTGCACTTTGAAATTAGTCCGTTGTCGAGCCAAGCCGGTAACCTTGACACACTTACGTCGCAAGTGCAGGCCACGATAGCTGCGCCTTCCGCGTCTCAGGATGAAATATCGTTGTGTACGACATTCATTGCGCGGGCGACGCGCACGCGCGGACGGTCCTCGCGCATCTATAATGATCAGCGTGGGGCCAAGCCGCAGTGTATGGCGTCCAAGACGGTTCTGTTAGCGACAGCGCAAGTTATCGTTTATGATATTAATGGATCTCCGCACATGGTACGTTGTCTGCTCGATAGCGCGTCTCAGAGCAATTTCATAACTTCGGATTGTTTCAAACGCCTCGGATTGTGGAATACAACTTTAGATATATTTCAACGGATTTTTTTATCGTTTTAACAATAAGGAACCTTTATATGTGTATCAGTTCAATCGTGTTTGTTTTGGACTCAAGTCTAGCCCATATCACGCGTTACGAGTTGTTCGCCAGTTGATCGCTGATGAAGGCGATCACTTTCCCGCCGCAGCAGCTGTTGCTACTTCCGCTTTGTATATGGATGACATTGCCTGTAGTGTCATATCCGCTCCGCTAGCAATTTCGCTTTGTGAAGAGCTTATTCAGCTTTTCAGGCGAGGCCAGTTTGACCTTGTCAAATGGACAAGCAACTCTAAGGAGGTTCTCGCACGCATACCAGATTCTCATAAAGCTTCTCCAGACATTGAGTTTGAGAAGTCTGTACCGCATAAAGTTCTCGGTTTACGCTGGGACAAATTCTGTGATAGTTTTCGGTTTGACGTCTCACCGCCAGATGATAAGTGCACCAAACGCACTATGCTGTCCACAGTGGCTCGACTATGGGACATAATGGGTTTTGTGGCTCCCACAATTTTGTACGCCAAGCTCTTGATTAAGGAACTTTGGCTATCAAAGTGTGAGTGGGATGAAACACCCCCTGACGATATTGTCGCCGCTTGGGGCCAGTTTTGTATTGAGCTTACCGCGCTCAATCAAATTACTATTCCGCGTCATCTTGGGTTGGTAGATGGATGTACCATCAACTTAATAGGTTTCGCTGACGCCATCGAGCGTGCTTACGGTGGAGTCGTATATCTGCAAGTCCGCATTGGTTCTAACTACTCGGTGCAGTTAGTTTGTGCCAAGTCTAAGGTCTCGCCTGTTAAAACCATTTCGGTTGCGAGACTGGAGTTGTGCGCGGCCCTTCTGCTGTCTCAGTTGCTCCGCAAGGTTCAAGACATAGTTTTCCCCCTCTACCCTATTAATAAAATATACGCATTTTCTGACTCCAAAGTAGTGCTCGCTTGGATTTATTCTTCTCCTCACCGCTGGCAGACTTTTGTCGCCAACCGCGTTAGTAAATTGATTGAACTTGTTCCTGCTACTTGTTTCAATCACGTCGCGGGTATTGAGAACCCCGCTGATTGCTTGTCTCGTGGTGTTACTCCACTTAATCTTCTGCATCATCCATTGTGGCATCGTGGACCTTCTTGGATTTCCCATGATCCGTCAGAGTGGCCCATGTAACCCTTTGACCACATTGCAGAAGACGAAGATGTACCCGAACGGAAGTCTGTTTCTTATCCCGTGATTGCTGAGGATCCGCAACCTCAGCAATCACGGGATAAGAAATGATCTCCGATCTATGCACTCGCACTACGCATGTCATCGTGGTCTAAGTTACTCCGCGCCATCGTTTATGTCTGTAGGTTTCTTAGGCACCTACCTAATGGGACTTTTGTTTCAAGTACTGATATCAAATTCGCAGAATGTAAGTTACTACGAGCTGTACAGGCTGTTAATTTTAGTAACGACATTCAAAATTTGAAAAACAACCTTGTTCTCCCGCTATCCTTAGGCTCAAGCCGTTTCTCGATGAACACGGCGTCATGCGCGTTGGGGGTCGTCTGTCGAATTCGGATGAACCTTATAACTACAAACATCCTTGCATTCTGCCGCGTCATGATCATGTTGTCGACCTTCTTGTTGATTTTTATCACAAGAAGCACCTCCATGCTGGTCCAGAGTTACTTATGTCCTTATTTAGGCATAAGTATTGGATTTTAGCCGCTCGACGAATAATTCGTCACAGAATACATAAATGTAACGTCTGTTTCAAATTTCGTCCGCGTCCGACTTTCCCTCTTATGGCAGATCTTCCTAGCCAACGCGTCAATCAAGTTGATAAAGCGTTTACACATACCGGTTGTGATTACGCAGGACCGCTGCAGTATACGCCAGTGCGTGGTCGAGGTGTTAAAAGCCGTAAAGCTTGGCTATGTATTTTTACATGCTTAACGACGCGCGCTACGCATATTGAAGTTGACACAGATTTAAGCACGGTGTCATTCCTTGCAGCCCTTAAACGATTTCTTTCACGGCGCGGCCCTATACAGTGTTTGTATACGGATAACGGCACTTGTTTCGTGGGCGCAAGCTCTTATTTACGCGACCTCTATAAGTTTCTCAGGGAAGAATATCGTACTCGTCTTCAGGAAGAACTTTCCATAAATCATATTGACTGAGTAGTGACCCTGCAGTACCATCCGCGTTAAGCCCTGCACATTTTCTGAACACAGTGCCATTATAGTCATTTCCGGCTCCTGAAGCAGACTCTTCAAGCTTGCTCCAGAGACATACTCTGCTGGATAAACTCGTGCAGTCGTTCTGGCGGCGCTGGCGTGCGGAATAGTCCTGCATCCCCTATACAGGAGGGTACGTTGGTCGTCATAATACATGATTATGCTCCGCTGCTTTCATGGCCGTTAGCCATCGTAGAGAAACTGCATACTTCCAAGGACGGTACTACCCGCGTTGTTACCGTGAAAACCGCGAAGGGGAGCTACGTGCGCTCTGTTGTACGCCTCTGTCCGCTTCCAACTCAGTGAGATCTAGCCTGAAGTTGGATCTACCTCTTAGTTTAGTATTTAGTTTGTAGTTTTAGCTATAATTGCGTTTGTAATTTTCACTAAAGTTAATTTAGATTAATTTTATTATCATTTCGCTGTCTTAGCCTATTGATGGGTTATGCGGTAGTACACCCAACATAGCTAAGTTCAATTCTATTTTTTTTAAAGGCAACCCTTTAGGGCCGGGGGGATATGGTAGCGCAATCTACCTTCCTATCGATAACTAATTACATCGACGTCAATCGTTCTTCGCTTGCTTGTCCAATGCGAGCGATGCCTTTTGTTTCCGTCCCTTTCTATCCCATTCCCTACAAGGGGCACGCCTCGCTGATTGGTCGCCAAGTTCAACGACGACGAGAGACAGTCTAGAATAATCCGTATCGCGCTGAACACGTGTACCGCACCGCCATATTTTTACCGCTTTATACCATAAACGCAACAAACCGCCCGCGAGTGAAGTGATTTGTATAATTCTGGGTTGGATCCAGACGGAGTGATTGGTGCATCTTCAGGATTCCCGAAGAGACACCAGGCGGCCGCCATTTGCAAGAAAGAGGACTGACGTGCAAGGTAAGGTGTGCTCCCATACCCCCGTCTCCTATTCCTCCCATGAACCCAATTCATTCACTTCTCCTTTCCTAGGCGATAAGAACCCACATCCTTACAGTCCACAATATTAATAATTTTTCCAAATCGCCTAGGAACATTCGGTTTCGGTGTAACGCCGAACCAACTTGTTTGAGCTTATTGAATTTCTGGATTTATTTCGCGCGTTACTTTTTATGGTGTTGCATTTACTCTTTCACATATTTTAATTCTAAGAATTATTTATTGTAGGACATAAACATAAAGTCCGCTTGAAAAAAGAGTTGACTTAAGACATTATCGAGTTTTTGCAGGAAAAATATCTACATAAAAACCATGTACTCGTATATACTTTATGAGCAACTAGTTAGTGTGAAAAAAGATAAGCAAAGACAAACACATTTCTACAAACGCTCTAGTTATATTTAAAATAACTACTTACAGTTTAAATACTATTTATCAGTACACATTGCAATTATCGCTATATGACCAATTAAGAATCTCCGTCCAATTAAAAGTATATTGTCATTCAATCGATTAAAAATATAGTGTTGAAACAAAAATACTTTCATCTAATTGAAAACTGAAAACAAATGCACAAATTAAAACTGTGAATAAAACCCATGTTAAACGTTTTAGAAAATATCAAGTCTTTTTGTCCTTAAAATGTGATGGTAAAAAACAGGGACGAACAGTAACGGCATAGCAACCAAGCGTCAGGTGATTCTCTCTAATTAATTTCATTAAAACCTTTTGTAATTGGTCGCAAAAGCCAAAGGGTAGAGACAATTTGTACATTACGAAAGGTCAAAACAATATGACTTTACAATACAGTTAATATATTTAAATAATATAGGCTATAGGATGCCCGCGGCTACGCCCGAACATGTATTTTAATTTAAACGTTTCTGTCCGATTTTGAGGGAATTTCGTGTAATCTCTTCTTAGTAAAAGTAAATACATGCCATATTGCAGCTTCTTCCGCCAAATAGTTTTGGCTGTGTGTTTTATGTCAGTCAGTCAGTAACGCAAGGATTTTTTATAAACGGATACCTTCTCGGAGGCACAGACAACATTATAGAAAGTATATTAAAACTTTTCGTTTTAGGTGTGGTATTTCTAGTGAAATATATTTTCAAATTACTTTCAAATCTATAAGTATAGATTTGGTAGTGCAAGTGCACTACCCATTTTCACGAATAAAGTACTTGAATAATACATACCTTAGAAGAAAAGTTTCTGTTGATACTCCCAGTCGATGTTGTTTCGTAGTCCAGCCAGTAAGATACAGTTACGTCTGCAAACAAAAAAAAATCTTAATATACCTATTCACTAAAAATAGTTCTTAATGTTTTCACTATAAAACGTCGAGGAATCAAAGTGCAAAAAAAAATGGTTTGCATCGAGATCCATAATAAAATTACACCGCGGTGCAATAAAACCTTTTTTCCCCTAAGTAAGTTAACAATAAATAAATTGTGGGTGCCGCATGCAGACGGAACACAGTGCTACGATTACTCTATTAGCGATTATAGTTTTGCGCAGCTTTGCAGCTTTTCCCCCATTTTAATACACTCGGGTATTTTTGTCCGTAAATCCAGTTATCCATACAAATTCAAATGCTTTGTAGTTTCACACAGTATTGGATTAAATAAGTTTATAGGATTACGGTATCTCGTTAATTTTTAGTAAACTGGTGAAAACTGGTGTGTGTTACATAAACATTTCAATGCGGGTCTCATTTTTATTGTTTAAGACAGTTTCAGTCTTGACGGGTGTCAAAACACGTTATCTTCAATGGTCATAGCTACTGAACCTGTGATGCAACAGTGGGGATAAGGGCAGAATTCCTGCCAAAAACTATCTGTATTATCAATATTGTGACATCGTCAATCGACGTCGCAGCTCTTGGCTGGTATTCCGCCCGGCCCCCGCACCTCGGGCTGCTTTAAATACGGCCGTGCGGCGATGACGGGTCCTTTTTTTTTCGGGCGGGGCATCAAGCTAAGTACTCCAGCTGCTTTCCTGAGCGACACCGGAAACTTATTCCCAGGATTCCCGAAGATTACGCCAAATCACGCGACCCTGGTTCTATCATTGTAACTAGTACTATAATTTGGTTAATAATTTTACATTAAATACGTTGCTAAATGATGTTAGATTCTTTACCGAATTAAACAAGATTTTTGTTTGTAACCGATATAACGATTTTCATTTAACCACGTCACAATATTAATATACTTAATAATGTAAACATTTTTTTGAAATAATTTTATGTTTGGCTGAACGCGTTAATGTCAGGAACTACTGGTCCGATTGGAATAATTATTTATGTTGGATAGCCTATTTATCGAGAAAGGTCTATAAACTATATTATATCACGCTATAAGGTACGGGTGCGGAGCAGTAACCTTCAAAAGCGCAGATGTATTCGCGGGTTCATCTAGTTTTAAAATCAGACCAGTAGTTCCTGAGATTAGCGCGTTCAAGGACACAACAAACAAACTCTTCAGCTTTATATATTAGTATATTAGATATAACCGAATGTTTGATGTTTTCCATAAGTCGGAAACAATATTGTATTGAATATAACAAAATAAACTTTATGAATAGCGAAAATGTGAAATGTCGCCTAGCAACTCACTCGGGAAGAGCTGATTGTAAAACAAGTGATGTCATGTGTGATTAACGGAAGAACATCGAAGTATCTAATTAATATTTCATATTTGATGCTTATGTACCTACTTATATTATTAACTAGAGGATGCCCGCGGTTACACCCGCGTTATTTAAGGATACTGATATGATCCCGTCGCTCATAGCGTGATGTTATGTAGCCTATAGCCTTCCTCAATAAATGGACTATCTAACACTGAAAGATTTTTTCAAATCAGACCAGTAGTTCCTGAGATTAGCGCGTTCAACCAAACAAACTCTTCAGCTTTATATGTTTGTACTAGATGATGCCCGCGGTTACACCCGCGTTATTTAAGGCTACTGCTCCGCTCCCGTGGCTCATAGCGTGATGTTGTATAGCCTATAGCCTTCTTCGATAAATGAACTATCTAACACTGAAAGAATTGACAGAGATACACGTTTATCAAACAACTAGCCGTTTCCCGCAGTTTCACACGCGTCCTGAGGGAACTACTTCGCGTAACCGAAAACCCCAATATCTTTCGGACCCAAATTTTTCTAAAATAAAATATAGCCTATGTTACTCGCAGATTATGTAGCTTTCTAATGGTGAAAGAATATTTAAAATCGGTCCAGTAGTTTTTGAGTTTATCCATTACAAACAAAAATACAAAGTTTTCCTCTTTATAATATTAGTATAGATAACTATTGTTGTCGTATTTAAGAAAAAATACACAATGTTTATTGAACGAACAATACGAATTGAGATTTTTGCTAATGCTTAAGAATTGCAAGATATAACACTCGTGTCATGGGGACTTTCCAAGCTTGGAAATACACACAAAGGACACCTAGACGCGGTAAATCTGCCTGTGGTTCACACATAGGCATGTATTCGACCTATGTAAATGTTGTTCGTAATAACGAGTACACTCACCCTCTTGTGACAATAAAGCTTTCTTTCTTTCCTTCTTTCTCAGAGGTTTGCATTTAAAACTAACATTGACCAAGATAACCGATACGCCAGCATACTTCTTTCATTTTATAGCGGGAGCTACATACATCTAATGCCATCTATCGTTCAAAAGCGAGGATACGCGACACCTATCAGTCGTTGGCGGAACCACAGAGTACCTTTGTATACAGGGTAGAACTACGAAGAACCATTGAATTTCCTGAATTGCGCATTTAGAAGTTACCCTTGCGATTACTACATGTCGATGAATACAAGTTCTCAACAACATCCGACAGAATGCAGTCGACCAGGCACGATCAGTGGATTCTTTATTTATTTGGAGAAACTCTACTTCTTGTTACGGCAGATTAGTTTCTACAGCTGGAATGGAACATTACGTAAGCTTTTTGGCTGTGGGGTAGGCTAGCCCTCCAAATTGAAATATCTTAACTAATCTAAAGTAAAGCGAAACTACTATTATTTTTATCTCCCACATTAGTAACGAACCTTCTAAATGATGATGTTCTCGAAACATCTGAATCTACATTATTTCTAGGAATAACACTTGATTCGAAATTGCAGTGGGGTGCGCACGTTACATGTCTCTCAGGGAAACTTAGCTCAGCTGCTTATACCATTAAGAAGGTTGTAGGTTGACTGATGTCGATACGGCTAGATTGGATTATTTTAGCTATTTTCATAGTGTTATGTCATATGGCATACTATTATGGGGTAGGGCTGCTGATATCGAAAATATTTTTATATTGCAAAAACGGACAGTTAGGGCCGGTGTCCGATCATTTGGCAAAAAACAAATGACAAATTTTCATAAGAAAATAACATTTGACAAAATTATACTTGATAAATTTATTATTTTACAAGCTATTGAAATTAACGACGCAGCAGAGGTAGGCCCCCCCCGCAAGGTGGACCGACGATCTCGTCAAAATCGCGGGAGGCGGTTGGATGCGGGCGGCTCAAGACCGGTCTGTGTGGAGAACCTTGGGGGAGGCCTATGTCCAGCAGTGGACGTCGTTTGGCTGATATGATGAAATTAAACTACAGTTTACGGATTTTATCGCGATGTATTGGTTTCACTAAGTTATTACATTTGAAACTAATGATCTAGAAACTATATTTTTAATTTATTACTAGCCGACGTTTCGAATTCTTTACAGAATTCATGTTCACGGCAGACTGAGGTGATGTTTGTCTTTTTCTTGAATGTATAAGTTATCTCAAAGTACCCGAACATTTTTCAACTACTGGTGTGGTGTTACTATTTACGCAGATGTTTCAATGTGTAACATTCGCGTAAACCCAAGAAGATATTATTTACAAGCTATTGTTTAATAAACTACTCATTAGACAATATATTTACTAAAAAAAAAAATGCTAAAACATTAATTTACAAATTGATCAAGTTAGTATACATTATACAAGGTTATATAGCGGGTCTTACTCGCGATAAATCTTATATTTAAGGCATAAATACCTCAGTTTTTTGCCAATGATTCGGCTGACTTGCTTCAGTAGTCCCGCCGCGACCACGGCTGAAGCAAGTCAGCCGAAACGTTGGCAAAAAACTGAGGTATTTATGCCTTAAATATAAGATTTATCGCGAGTAAGACCCGCTATATAACCTTGTATAATTGATCAAGTTAGTTGGCAAAACAACGTAAAGCATAAATAACATTAGACAAAATGCATTGCTTGGTAAATATTTTATTAACCAAAATCTACGTTATACAACAATGTTTGTGTAGAGTCAACTGAAATGATGACTAGTTAGGTTAAGTTAGAACTGCGACCACAACTGCCAGAACCGAATTCTATTTATTTCGCTTAATTCAGACAGTGTGTATTATTTTTAAAAGACTTAAGTTTCTATGGAATTAGTATTAAGGCGCTGTTATACCTCAGAAGCCGTGAAACTCCTAATTTTTCGTCGCGCATCTAGCCATAACGGTACATATTACAAACTAGCAAAAATTAGAGCTTAAAGTCAAAAGTCTGAACAAAAGACTTTTGAAAGAATTTTTCATGTACGTAAAATAGAATCACGGTAAAAAAATCACAAAATCGAGGCAGAAAATAATCTTTCGTCTCACTGTTTGCAATATTTTGATCGTAAGCTGTCGTATTTTTTTTGATAATATTGTAGGAAATCTAATGAACTAAAGAATTACCCTATTTATTTTCATATTATACCTGTATATTTTGTAAAATTAAATAAAGTCTGCCAAACGTCTATGATTTTGACGCTCGGTAGATCCCATCAATATCAAACGCTTCAGTAATTTAAACCTTATTAGCATAAGCGGTGTACTGAGTGTCAGTTGCTAGTTTACGCCCCGCCCAGACCTCTTCATTCGGCTATGAGCCCTGTGAGAGATAGGTCATGTCGCTCGCGTCTCCGCTGCACGAAATTTTACGTAAACCTGTTTGTTACTATAATACGCCGATTTGAGTTCGTAATTTCATGTTTTATGTTATGGACTGAATACTTTGAATCAAATAGGCTTTTCATGTAACTATGGGCACATATAATTAAGACCTAAGTTTATACTCTTGTTGCGTTTAATGTGTTATTGTTTCTGTGCTTATAAATATATAATTAGAAGTATAAAATATGGACAATTAGAGAAATTACGTTCTACGAAGGATTTGTACAAGAAAGCGTCGTAATAAAATAAAAATTCATCCATGGCCAAGTGATTATAAAATATGTAACATTTTTACACAAATTATTTTCATAAGAGTCTTTTATGACTAACTATGTTACTTATATATTATCGATTATGCATAATATAATTATTTAAATTATTCTCACAATACATAGCTGCCACAGTTTTCAATTTTTGAAAGAGTAATAACATAAAATCGAATCATTTTATGTACCTATATTTCAAATTCATTAGCTTGTCAGAGCGCCTGGAGCGCTAAGATGCCGCCACGGCGAACAATAATGATGACAGCGCTAAAATGGCGCTCCGCAATCCGCACACAAGCGGTAACGAATGTTGTATTATTGTGTTTTGAACATAAACCTTTTTAGGTACATCGGGTAAAACTTTGATTATTCGTAAACTATTAGGTATGTTTCAGTACATCTAATATCTTTTTAATTTCTAAAATCAATCATTTATAAGTAAGAAGGTGACTTCTCTGTTTGCTATAACACAAGATATAGTATTTTTTTAATAATAAAGTACGTAACTAATTATCATTATTGTAATTACAGTGAAGTTAAAGATAACAGTTCTGCAACGTCTTACACACATTTGACTTCAGTTATTCCTGACACGATCTGTTCAAGAGCTAGCCAAGAAATGCCAAACAATTTTTTTAACAAATTTGACTCAAATTCCGTAGTGATAAGCAAAAATTACAAGAGGGATAGCAGTGACTAGTTCGAATTGCGTAAGAACATGTTGGCAGATAGAAATTTTTGTATAGTGGTAAAAAGAAGAGATAACAGCAGTAAAGCCAACTTAGTAAAAAATATTTTGTACAAATAAAATATTTGCAATGTAAAATCAGTTGCGCATGGAATCTAAAATAAACAACTGGCTTTGCAACAACTGGCGAAGCAAGAAAATGTAACAATCGAGCCTTGTGGATTATTCGATTATTGGTGCCACGCCAGATGGATTAATAGGTCCAAACATGATTGTGGAAATTTAATGTTCTAAAGTTGCATATAAGAATGGCCTGGAGAATAGTATAAGAGCAAATAAAATACAAATATGCAAACATGATAAAAAAAGTGAACTGACTAGTCTAAACAAATATTGTAATTGTTATTACCAAATTCAGGGGCAACGCCACATTACACGCAAACAAAAGTGTTTATTTGCTGTGTGGAGTAGCGAAAGTATACCACTAAAAATAGAAATTATAGAAAGAGATGATGTTTTCTGGGAGAAGCTTGTGGCGTTTTATATGAATTGGCAGTTGCCTGAATGAAACTGTGCCTCGTGAGCAACAGCAAATAATAAGTCTTATCACCTCACACACTGCCTTTAACATTCGATGAGAATAAAGAAAACCTGCCGGGTTGTAGCAGACAGCTAACTTTTGATGAGCTGTAAACTCTGTATTTCGTTAGTAAATTATAAATGAATATAAATAAATATCTTTTAATATTTATTTTCTTTGAAACAACACATATTTGAAGCGAAAGAATTTTTTTATATTTTTCCATACAAACATGTATGACGAGTGACGACAGCTAACGAAAAAGCAGTAACTCAAATTCTAATTCTATAATTTTCTAAGCGACATAGCAGTATCTCATGAATAAGGTATATCGACATATATTTTTGATGTTTCATCTATTTTGAAAAATAATAATGGGTTGGGTTTCGAAACAAGTCGCCTGAATTTGAGGGTATTGGTAGTGTAGGGGGCTTAAGGGAGTTTGTTTTAATCACCTAATAGTAATTTTGGCTGCCGGAGTTGCGTCTAAATATTTTTAAACAATTTCCAAAATTTCATTAATACTTCGGCAATTATGCAAAACGGAACGTAGTTTTAATACTTTAGTACAGTTTTACAAATGTCTATTTTATGTTTTATGTGAAAAACGTGAAACGAAACGCAAAACTGCCATCTTGGAATGATTATATTGACAGCTAATGTCAAATTTGTGCGTCATTGCTTTCGAGTGCCTAGGGTTAGGTGCGACTGTAATAAGTAACCAAATAGGTTATGTTAGGTTCTCTTTTGACCCTTAAACCGAAAATAGGAGCCCTTCGCAGGGCTCCGTCAACCTTAGTTTATTAAACTAGTGTGATGAATGTGGAAGTTGGCAGTGCCATGACACCGATGTTTGCAGATATTTTTTTTTCAGAGGAAACCAAGTATTTCCGGCAAGTGAAAATTGTGAGGGGGGTTTCAAGACCTCCCCTCCTCTCTCTCCAATCACTCACAACCCCTAAAAATGGCGACGTATTTCGAAACCTTTACCATAATAATTATACCTACCTATAATAACAATAAACATCCATAAATAAATAAAAGAAATCAACTTTTACTAAACTTCAATTATCTCGTAACTCGCTTTAGTTGAGATACGGCTTTTGCGCTTAGTAGAGCAGTATTGTGTTTTTTAGGGTACCGTAGCCAAAAATTGTAAAAACGGAACCCTTATAGATTCGCAATGTCTGTTTGCCTGTCCGCCAGTATGTCACAGCCAATTTATTGCAAAACAGATTTGAAAACTGACAGGAATGGAATTAGATGTAGGTATTCTACGAACTGCTTCACTATTTTTATACAAAAACAAAACAAACATAATAATGGCCTCTCCATATATGGAACTGATTTAATTATTTTGAACATCTTACGGCACGTAGGTATTTACCTACTTTCGTCAACTATTAATACCTATAACGTCTAATGTAAACCAGTTTTGCTCATGGCTGCACTGAGAACAAAAATTGCGCTATACCTATATTGTACAAACAGATTGATGTATGTAATATAAATTTTAATATCAGTATCTCAATTCAATATGCTAAAACGTTTTGCTTGCGATTTTGAAATATTGGAATACGGATGTCGCCAGAATACGGCCGCACACGACGAGAATGAAGGGGGGCGCCCCGCAGTAGCAAAGCTAAGCTCCCTTCACCTCCCCTGCTTCACCCCCTCATTTACCAAAACAGTCGCTTAGCACAGCGCCTTAAGGCGAGGTTGCAGTACAGTACGTAGCTCGACCTCACCCCCCGCAAAAACAAAAACACGGCGGTAGCGTCAGCGAGTAAGCGGGGAGAGGAGGTTTCGTATGTGCGTGTGCCACAGCGCAGGGTAAAAAAAACCGTAGATGAGTTATGCGAACTTCAAAAGTGCCACATTAAAAACAGGCTAAATGTCTCATTTGGCTTTAGTCGCGTACGCGCTGCGGTCGGAAGCGCTCGCTCTTTTACTCGCGTGTGTGTACGTTACATTTGAAAATGCCGTCGTGTCTAATGAGATTTTGCACAAACTATAGTAGGAAAATGACTAAAAGTTATGGAATGACTTCTTATTCATGAGTATTACAATATTACAACGTTTTATTTACAATTTATAATAAATTCAGTATCACAAATAATAATGAGTGAATAAAAAAATTGGCATTTAGCGAGTGTAAAAGAGGAGCAGTATTGTGCGTGTTCAAAGACTAAAAAACAAAGTATCCAGATGGGACATTCGTAATAATAAAATACTGATGTGTGTTTTTGTCAAGTAATAAAAGTGATTTGAGGCTGAATCAACACAATAAGTATATTATTATTATAGAAATACAAAATCATACGTAAGTTACAAACATTGACGGATGATCAAAGTCCATTCACTTGTTCTTGGTTTTCTCCTTTTAGTATTTTAAAAAACTAAGTAGATTGAACTGCACAGTTTTTGCTGCCGACCTACCGTACCCCTGGCAGTACCCCTGGGGGTATGGTGGGTCTTTCAAAGCTTAAGCGTACTCCCATAATATTGTTGTGTAATTATTTTATTAATTTCGGTTCGTTAATTTCAAGTTCTACTATTTTGTGGGATCATTCCCAGTATTAAACAGTTCTATGATAGAACTGTCCTAATTCTATTAGCACAACTTGATGAGGAGAATAGAACTAATGGGATAAGTAATAGGAAATGTCCCAGTCTAGTTCTATGTATGTTTTTACAAGGGTATTCAATAGAACTACTGGGAATGATCCGTAGTGTCACGACATCGCGCTCATATATCCGAATGAATATGTTTTGAAACCGTTCATTTGTTTAAGGTGCAAAACAAATGAACGTCTACAAAACAAATGAACGCCTACAAAACAAATGAACGTCTACAAAACAAATGACTTACAGGAAGTGATCAGCTATCGATAGTGATTGCAGAAAACAGGTGCATGCGATTTTCAACCTAATTGACATTAGTCAGAATTTATAATTTTATTACCGTAATAATGCCAGAAAGCGAGAAAAACAAAAAAAATGTTTTTCATGAATTGTCGATAAGGTTGAAAATCGCATGCACCTGTTTTTTGCAATCACTATCGATAGCTGATCTCTTTCTGGTAGTCATTTGTTTTGTAGACGTTCATTTGTTTTGTAGACGTTCATTTGTTTTGTAGACGTTCATTTGTTTTGTAGACGTTCAATTGTTTTGTAGACGTTCATTCGTTTAACACATTTTTATACATACATATTTATTCGGATATGTGAGCGCGATGTTGTGACACTACCCTTGTAAAACATACATAGAACTAGTGGTAAATTTCCTATTACTGTTTCCCATTAGTTCTATTCTTCTCATCAAGTTGTGCTAATAGAACTAGTGGGAAAAATGTATCACTAGTTTTATCATAGAACTGTTCAATAGAACTAGTGGGAATGATCCGACAGTGCTAGGATGATGATAATGACGGGTCTTCAACAGTACCATAGATTATACCTATAATATACAAAGCATTATAACCATTAGCAGTAATACCTAAACGTTTTATTCTCTAATTTATCTCCTTGTTGCACTATATCATCGTACTAGCGCTTGTCTTCGCTTGTCTAAAAATACAAAAATGTAAGTAGTAAGTCATTATCATACGAGAGATAACACTGTTCAGTTTAATGTCCACGTAGCACGTTGGTATAACACTAAGCGCATTTCAGGAGTACGGTTAAGCTTTAAAAGACCCACCATACCCCTGGGGGTAGCCCTGGTAATACCCCAGGGGGTATTACCAGGGCTACGGTGGGTCTGCAGCGCACAGTTTTTATATTAACGTACTGTTTTAGGTTTCCATTGAATGAAATGTACTTTTTTAATAAATGTTATAAATAAATCACATCGACTTTTTATTTCCCTACCTTAAATGAATTAATCAAATTTACTTTGAGGCGAATTGAATTTACTCAAGACAGACAAAGTGATCATGTCGCATCTGAGTCAAATTATTGTTTGTGAAACGGTCAGCATGATGTCACAATGCGCTTCGGTCCAGAGAGTATATGTTTATCTCTATTTCGCGCTTGCGATTAGATGTGCTATCTCACTTACACTTCTTATCTAATTCTTAGTGTGTCGTTTTGACATATTTATATTAGTGTGCGTACGCTTTTCGTGATGGCGTGCCACTCGTAAGCTCCGTCATGTTACCTTGTCAGTAACCTGTCTACGGTTTCTTACTAGTATGTCTATGGTTTGAACGATTGAGTTTGGAATACGAATTACTTTGTACTTTTGCGAAAACGTAAATGCGGGGGTGGAGGGGGATTTTGTGGAGCAACGACGTACGTCCGCCCTCAATCACGCCTAGACAGGCACTGATGAACGGTCGGCGAGCGATATAATGCCAACATTTTGACTATTTTTTTTCTTGGAGAAAAATGATAACGAAATTACGAAATCTGTTTTTACCATTTATTTTAAAATAAAGAGCTGTTTCTATTGATAAAACCTTACATATAAATTCATTATAGAATCTCTAAGCAGTACACGTTTAAAATTGTGATTTAGTGCCATGTTTGACATTTTTTTTATCGAGCCAATCATTCCAAATCGTTTTTCTATCTTTACGATTTACTAGAAGATATGTTCAACTTTTATAATTTAATTTTTATTCATTAAAAATATCATAATTCATGGGACTTTCAGACGTTCAAAAATCTTAAAAAGTACTGCAACCTCGCCTTAATACAAAATTATTACTTGCCAATAAATAATTAATCTGTCCAAGATGAAAATTGCAACCATGCAATTTAATATCTTCAAAATTTCGCGTAAGTATTGGTTAGAAATTAGTTATTTTTAATAACTAATAATTTATCTTCTAACTTTTTGTACTATCACCAATTTGGCAAACGAATTATTTAGTCATGTGATTATTTTTAAAATGATTTTTTAACAGTTTAATTATTTTCTAAGTAAAACATTTGCGAAACCTGTATTATGTAAAATGTTTGTTTTTAAAGTAATATGTTTGCGAAATGAAAGTTTTTCATGAAATAACATAAATGATTCGTTTTTCAAACGTTGTTTGTAAAATGATCTTTTGTCATACGTTTTTTGTTAAACAATTATAGTAAACCGTTAGGGCCATTTACCAGTTAAAGACAAGAGTCTCACTCAAAGAAAATTTAAAAATATTGGTATTCTCACTGTAGCATCACAATACATTTATGCCAGTGTTATGCATGTACGACTACATATGAATTCTTACAAAATGAATAGTGACATACACAATATTAATACTAGGTACAGGCACAAATTATGTGTACCGTATTTACGTTTACACAAAACACATAGCTCTTTTATTGGGCTGTGTATAAGAATCTAATATTTTAGACTTGCCGTTAAGGTCATTTCAGACAATAGTTAAAAATAAAAGATTATTTAATAAAAAAAGAATACTAAAGGCATATGATAGTGTAAATGAGTAGTTGAGTATCTTGACGACAAGTACGCTTGGAAATAAATATTATTTTTTTATTAGGCCAAATGTTTGTTTATTAGGTCAATAAGCAGTTTTATAGTTTAGTTAATTACCGTATTTTCTTTTTTTTACTACATATGCATTCTTGTTCTACTCTTTTTATTATAATTTATCGGATTTGTAAAGTGAGGGTAACTTGTGGTCATGAACTGCTAACTAATAGATTGTAAATTGCTGCAGGTTTATATACCGTTACTTTTCGGGACATACCTACTGTTCTTCCACCATAACTCTGAACAGTCATGTTCAGAGCTATGGTTGCCTACATCAAAGGACGTAAGTGGATGCTCCTGTTTCACCATATTTACTTTGGGAGGCTTACCAAATGAACATAATTTATTGCTTGAGTATGATATCAATAACTATTAAATTTTGCATTAGTAGATTTGAATTAGTAGATTAGTAGACTCACAATGTGAAACAGTTGCAGCTCCTTAAAAAGATAACGTGTAAAAGTAAAACTATTATACTGGCAGTTAAAAAGAGTGGCCACGAGTTTTATTGCCCGTTCTTTCTCGTGGTTCTACCTATTGCATTGCGAACATGGCAGTAAATGTAAATGTAGAATCATCTAGTGACTAACTTACATTTTTGACGTTCATAATGATTTTGATTTTGACTTTGACTTTGAACTCTGTGTTGTGAAGAGCTTTACAAAAATTCACTCAATGAAACTAAAGTACACAGACACTTGAAACCAACTTTTGGATTACTCAAGTATTGTCTCGTGCGGGCATCGAATCCAACACACTCGACGGAATTCTAAACGGCAAAACACCGCTTAACCCTCTACTTCATACGTGCAGTCCACCTTTATTAACCAAGACCCTTACATGTTTCTCAGACTAGCTTCGTTATACGATACCAATAAGTATTTCTAATGCAGAAAAAAGTAAAAAATCTACAGATTGAGTGACATACCTATCTATAATAAAAAAAGTTATGAAATTCGTAAGAAGACCGTAACAAACTTGCCATTTATCGTACTAAAATAATTATACAGTCTTAAGTACTAAACAATAAATTAATCTATCTGTAACGTCACTGCAAACTTCTTCATGATCAAAAATAAAAATGGCTGTTTCAGATGCAATGTATTTTTATAACATCAATCAATGTAAACTGTTATTACCTTAGCTGATGTTCATATAGCACGGTCGATTTTACAGATTTTTTCTTTTTCGTAATCCAAACCCGAACACAGATCTACTGATTATGATTTAAATATCTTCAGGGCCTTAGCGTCATCCCAGATGCAATCAAAACTTTCGATCACCCATCTGGGATTGCGCGTACTTATAAAGAACTGTATTGTACAACATTTAGATAAATGAACATCCAAAAGAAAGCATCCATCCAACCTTCCACCAAGGGATAACGATCGTGATCATTGACGTAGTCAAAGGCTTGTCAGAAATGTAGATGCCATCACAAAATGAAAATAGCTATATATTTATATGTTATGCCTATAAAGCAATATATACCTATCTAAGGAAGACGACTCTGCCAGCACCGTAACGTCGAATTTCATTCAGGCCACCATCAAGTGAGCCACAAGATTCTGTTTCAGCCATAGGAATTAACCCAGCGACGCAAGAAACCTTAATTCTGAAATACAGAGATAAAATGATCACAGGGTATCTACATATAGAGCTTAGTAACTCCTCCGAAGACTCCCACAAAGCGGTTTGCTGCGATGATCTGGAGCAAATAGATACTTTTCTGGCCAGTCAGAAGCACGATGAATAATTTCTCGGACTTTAGCTATGATCCATCCTAATAATAACTTACGTTTTTTATAAGGCCTGTCTATCTCGACAAAAAATCTGTGCGGATACAGCCGGTTTCAGTGCACACTGATTGAACGAAGTTAGATGAAATCGGCTTATCGTCCGCCGATTGGGAGGGAGACCGGGGAATAATTTCATTTGGACATGCACGGGCCACGGTGTGAGCAATCTGCGCCTCTCACTGTCATGCAAATTGACGGCACTGGCCTATTGTCAGTTATATGGGCAGTCTTTCACTGTCCATCATAACGGTGCCTTTGATTTTTACACTATATTATTGCCCTTGTATGTATCTGTAATGGAATCTATAAACGTGATTTGGACTCATTTTCAAAAAGCAGATAGAATTGAAATTAATTGATTCACACTTATAATATACTGAAGACCACACAATTATTTATAATAATTATTCTGGAGAATCTAAAATAAATTATAGTTAAATAACTTAAAAACACTTGTCAGATCTCTGCTTTTTAAGAAAATTTCAGGTTAAGGTAACATTTCTAAGATGATAAAATAAGATTACTTACGTGAAATCTGGTGATTTTATTTAGTAGTGTTTTAAACTATGCAGTGAGTAAGATATACCTGGACAAGCGTACATAAATGAATGTGGCACTAAACGTTAACGTAATTTTTTAAATAATTGATTTGTACATAACTATGACAATCTTAATATATAAAATCCTTGCGTTACTGACTGACTGACAGACAAGCTACAGCCGAAACTATTGGGCGCAGGAAGCTGAAATTTGGCATGTATAATCCTTGGAGACCGTAGGGGTGCACTAAGAAGGGATTTCCCGAAATACCCACGGGATCGGTCAAAACAGATAAATTAAAAAAAAATGTGCAGGCGTAAAAAATGTGCAGGCGTAGCTGCTGGCGTCCTCTAGTAATAATATAATATTCTACCACATTCACACAACACCATCTAGTCCCAAACTAAGCAGAGCTTGTACTATGGGTACTAGATAATGATATACATACATATATACTTTTTTTTTGTAAATACATACACATTATACATAGAAACACCCAGACCAAGACAAACATCTATGTTCATGCACTCATGTTTGACTTGAGCGGGAATTGAACCCGCGACCTTCTACGTCCATAAATGTCACATTGTGACCTATAATTGAATAAATAATTTAGCATTTAACTGTGATACATACAACCATGTAGTCCTTATTATTATGGAAATATACAAAATAATTAGTTTTTATAATTACTGAAGCATATTTTCATCTTATAATAGTAGTCTTATGTAGTAGAGTGGTCTTCACAGCGATTATGGTCCGATATCCTTTGATATTCTACTAAGTACATAACCAAATAGTTTAATTACTTCAGTAATATTATGTGCATAGGGTTTCCACCAATAACTTAGGGTCCCAAGCCAACCTCACCTGCAAGTGGTGCACCTGCCGATCAACGGACGAGGCTCTGGCAAACAAATATCCCGATAAGCGGCAATAGGCTCGCCACCTATTACGTGGGATCAAAACACTGGCGAAAAGTGGGCGTTTAATATTCCTCTGCCTACCCCTTCGGGGAAACAGGCGTGAGTCTATGTATGTATGTATGTAATATTATTGACTGAAACAAGATCATTTTGTCATTGCTCCAGTTCAGACTGTTACTTCTCCGTATTCATAGCAACAGATTCCAACACATTTCAAATACCTACCATTGATTTGTCTTTTAGTTAAAACAGGAAGCTTCGTCGGAATATTAATTGAAGTTTTCGTCGGAGCGCCGTTCGGCTGATCACCGGCATCAATGGAAATAGAAGCGAGATATTCCAAGCCTAGATCAGATATCGGAATATTTTGAAGGTACTGATTCGCTATATTGTTGCCACTGCTTTGATTTACATAATGTTGTTTTAATATTCTGTTACTTGGTGTAATTCAAGCGGTCTTATTATGAAATATGGATTAAAATGTTTTAATTTCAGCACAGAGCTTACAAGTTTTCGCGATTTGACACATACATAAATTTATCTAATGGGTCGTAATCGCAATTATGAGAAAATGGTGAAATTTCTCGTATTTGCTCTGACGCTTTGGATAGTTTTACACACTGGTGAAATACCTAAAATAACACAAGGTACTTATTTCACCTCTCCTTTCGAATAATTACGCAATTAAGACTCGTAATAAAAGTATGTGTGAAATATATTATACCTAGACTTGTTTAAATCTCTAGTGAAGATTATGTCAGTAAAATTAGATAGAACAAGATGTCTAATAGAAATATCTAATAAATGGACGGTAGCAATACAATAAGTAGTGTACCTAACGACTCAACGAATTTTAATATGTGGTCTAAATAATGTAAATCTGTGCCTGGTGGTTTGCCTGATGTTATATTTTTTATATCTATAAGGCTTCATTACAAAACAAAAGCTCATTATAGTACCCGACTTAGTCCTAGACCTAGAATTCCTAAAGAGGCTTTAAAATAAGGTGCCAGCTTTACAATCTGTCTTTATTTATTTTAATTTAACGAATGTTTGGTACAAAAGCTTTACAAAAATGTTTATTTAGTCTACGTATCTACATTTTATACACAACGCGCAACGCTAGCACTAAACTTAGAGCTATGTTTAGTCCATGTTATATTTTTTGTTATATTTTTTATTTTATAACAAAGTGGTTTATCTTCACCTCTTTTCAGGAAACAACTTTATATACCAACATAAACTGCGTATATCAAGACCAAAACACGAAAATAAAATGTAAGTAGTTTTCGCCTAAATTCGAAATAGATTTAGGACAACATCAATCACAGAACGCACCAACATCTTATATAACTTGCTTCCTCTCACTTCGGTGGCAAACATCGAGCTTAATGTTTCAGAAGATACACAATACTGAATCATAATGCGAAAGAAATGTCTCTGTATTCAATTTTATTATAAAATATTGTATGCGTTGTAGTGTAGCGTTTGTGAGGGTGTCTTTGACAGAGGGCGGGAAAGGCTTAATGTAGCCGCAGCTGCAACGAACTCAGTGACCACAGCTTCTAAAAGGATAGAAAAATATACAGCTGGGCAGCTCGTAGCGCTTACTTCAGCTTATGTTTGACACGGAATCTTTACTTAGAATAAATTGTAAAGTTGTTTAATGCATATATTTGTAATAGTGTAAATTTAAGTTTAGGTTGTTTTTGCAGGGTCGTAAATCATGCTTTGAAATGATTTTCTTCTCAATTGTTGCATGAGATCTTAAGACATTTTATGTAAAGATAACGAAATAGACCTTTTTAGGCCAATTCTCGTATTTTATATGACATTGAAACTATACTTTTAACAAAATGAGATTATATTTTGAATTGGTTCAGGATCAGTATTCTACTAAGTTAATGTCATTATCGTCTAATTTGACTTCTATAGTTCGATGTTGACACACAGTTCAGTTTAAGATCTAGTCACGATAACGTTCACATAACATTCAAATATTAGTTAATTTAGATTCTAAATTAAGTAACTGATATTATTTATTACTAGAGGACGCCAGCAGCTACGCCTGCACTTTTTTTTAATTTACCCGTTTTGGCCGATCCCGTGGGAATTTCGGGAAATCCCTTCTTAGTGCACCCCTACGGTCCCCAAGGAACATACATGCCAAATTTCAGCTTCCTGCGCCCAATAGTTTCGGCTGTAGCGTGTCTGTCAGTCAGTAACGCAAGGATTTTATATATTAAGATTCTAAATTTTAGTAGAATTTAATTTGTGACATGAGTATGACACGGACATTAGATCGAAACTCAATTTTGAACAAGTATAATTAGGAGAATTGGGCCTCTGGACTACGTCTTATATTTATTTTTAATTATCAGTCTATCAAAGAGCGTCGATAATTTTTTAAATTGACATTTGTTGCAACGGCTTTTAGAGGAATGCTTCACAAAAATTGGCACTACTCAACTTGTACACATAAGTTCATAAGTTTAGTGTAAGGCCAGGACTATATTTCAAAGTTTATAAATTAATGTATGTTTTATAACAAGGTCTTGAAAGTTTATATTAATTATTCGAAGTGGGAATTGATTTTATGATAATATACCAACTCTATAAATCATATCGTAGGTAATTATGGACTATAATAATATGTCTATAGACACGTAAAAACAATGCTGTCAGTTGAACAAAACAATGTGATGTAGACCGACATGCAAAGAAATATAACTTTATTAAGTCATAGAAGTGACGCTAAAATAACAATAGCGGTTGTTATGATTGATATCTTCTTTCTAATGGCACGTGCAGTATGATAGAAAGAGCTATCGATAGGTTTAGCAGCACGCTCTTATAGCAGTCTTGTGGTACAGACAGTAGACAGTAGACAAAACATAGAGTTAGGAAACCGAGTGTTGTTCGTAACAGTGATGATTTATCGATAAATATTTTTTCATCCCTTCTATTCGAAAAGTGTCACTTTGTTCCTCTTTTAGCAGGAGCAAATTAGCTCTTTTCTGTTAAGAGCTTATTAGCCGGCGGCAAGGTGATTTGAATTTGGACCGTATATCACACATAGAAATCGAACGCAAATTGTATGAATAACTGGCTGGTACGTATTACGATATTGGCTGCACGGGCGTGACCGGCGCTAACAAAAAAAAAAAAGCGCGCGCCGCGAATTATGTCTCTGTACTCGTAATCAGTAGATATATACTTTATTGAATTTTGCAAAAATAATGAGTTCTGCGTTGAGTTATGAAAGCGAATGCTTTAACTCCTGAAACAATACCTACAGAAGCTAACAATGACGTACAAAAATTATTACCCACGAACAGGAAATTATTTATTTACTCATAGGAAGGGGATGAAAAGTAGAGTATATGACCAGAGAGCAAATTATTTTTCCCTCGGGCAATGTACTTTGAATCACTCGCTGGGCTCAGGATTCTACGTAAGAATCCCTCGCTACGCTCGGGATTCTATTCTACAATCCTTCCCTTCGCTCGGGATTCTATTCTAGAATCTTTCACTTCGCTCGTGATTCAAAGTAGCGCCCTCGTCGTAAAAATACTATTTTGCTTCCTTGTCATACAATATACTATTGGTCAAATGTCTAACTTTAGTATGTGTCGATATATCATATATGCCAGCAGGCTGTTCGCTGTGATGAAACTACATCGAGTTGGCGTAACATTAGTTCTGGTGTTCCTTAGGGTGGCATTCTCTCTTCTTTACCATTCTCTATTTTCATTAACTTTTTAACTCCAAATCTTCAATGTTCGTATCATCTTTATGCTGACGACTTGCAGTTGTACTCCCAAGCGAGGGTGGATGATGTGACAGTTGCCATTGCTGACATAAATAGGGACCTTGAGTCAATGATGGACTGGTGTCAGAAATTTGGCTTAGAAGTTAACCCAGCGAAGTGCCAGGCCATTATTAAGTCCCAAGCTAAGCAGAGCTTGTATTATACCCATAATACAAGCTCTGCTTAGCTTGGGACTAGATAATGGATAAACATACATATATATACTTTTATTTTTTGTAAATACATACATATTATACATAGAAACACCCAGACCAAGACAAACATCCATGTTCACGCACACAAATGTTTGACTTGAGCGGGAATCGAACCCGCGACCTTCGACGTAGCAGTCGCTTACACTCCCGCTACGCCAACCGGCCCTTACACTCCCGCTACGCCAACCGGCCGTCAGTTTAATTAGTTGAACCTCGACATTTACCGATATAATGCCTACTAGTTAATGTAAACAGTAATTTGCTCTAACATTTAACACCAGCAACGGTAAGTTAATTGAACATAAGATTTATGCCGTTCTGATACCAAAAACGAACACAGATATTATTTTTCAAATTCTATTTATTTTCTTACCCGAACGGATACCACACTTTGAAAAATTTAATTTAGGTAATGTGAAAACTAAATGTCTTGAATTTGGTACAGTCACCTCAATTAAAGTTGATAGTGTGTGTTACACCTCTGCCTACCCCTTCGGGGATACAGAGCGTGAGTGTATAAAAAACATTAAAAAAGAAAATAAAAAAATTGAAATGTTATTATTATTTAGTCCTCGTTTGTTAATTAGGAATACAAAAAGTTGTAATACTTTTAATCTAGACTAGAGTATACAGTAACCCCCCCGTGGGATCTCCACCTTGTCGTGGTGAGGGGGCTCAGTAACCGTGGGTAAGAAGCCACCCACGGTGAAGCTAAGCGGGATCTCGGGAGGGGACGCTCCACGTGGGCTTCGTAGAGGCCTGCGTAGGATGCGTCCCATGGTGCGGGTGCGGGGGACAGTTCTGTCTGTCCCTCGCAGTCGGGTGCGGTCGTGGGAGGAGAGGCGTGTGGGTGTTGCGTTGCCCCGCGCCCTATCTCCCGCGACCAAATGGGGGCGCACCATCGTTGCGTCGCGGTGGGGCCGCAGAGGGAGAGGAGATGCGGTGTTGCGTTGCCGTCCTCCCTATCCTCTGCGGCCGCTGGGTGTTTTGGCGGCGGAGCCCAACACCTTCATCCGCCGCCAAGGGGGTTTCGTTCGGGGCCCGCCTGACCATCTGGTGGGCCAATACCCGTCGGGGGGTAGCGAGGAATGCTTTGGTGAAACCCTACCCTCCGACACATGGGTACATGAGGAGCACGGGTTGGTTTTTAGTCAGTAAGAGTCTGACAGTCCCCTTCGTCCTTCCCCCCCGGGGCGGAGGGACTCCATGAGGATTTTCCAACCAGATACCAAAAAAAAAAAAAAGAGTATACAGTAAAAGACATAATGTAAGTAGTAGGTATATGCTGATAAATAATTAATTACACAAAATTAACGGGTTTAGAACTGCAGACTTGTCTGGCATCGGTCGTACAGATGAATTAAAAGAAATATGTATACACCGATAGAAATAAATCGTATATGCAGAGCTATTTATAATCAAATTCATTGTTTTGGTCCAGCTGATTGGGTAATAATACGTAATAGACTAGATAGCTATCGATATCACGATAGATGTTTGTCTATGACAGCCCATTGTCCATGATCTATGACTATTCATGTTGGCAGAGAGGTTGGACTAGGTTTAGACTAGAGAGAACATGCTCGCTATATTTCCTTATACCGAACGTGCAACATGTAATATCGGTTGGTCTTAGTTGGTTAATCATAACGTCAAATTAAGCGTCTCATTTAAAGAGGCATAGACTCCTTACAGACTCATATCTTTGATTGCATTCTTTAAATAGCCTTGCTGTCAAATCCTATTAGTAAGGAGTGATGGGATTTGACAGTGAAAGGAGATATCGATGTTTTTTGAATGAGAGATAAATACGGTAACAAACTATCGGACATGAATGTAAAACTGTAGCTGGAAGCGACAGCGCGCCGCGGTTGCTAAGTTGTTGTTGTCAATAAAAATAGACGTCCAGCGGTCTAATTTTCTATCACGTGTTTGATAGTAAGCGCAGTTTAATGTACAATGTACATAATTTACTTAGATACCTACCTTAAAAGTAGCGTCTATTGACCTAAAGCCTTTTACGGACCAAGCGTTCCAGTGTACGCGTAATCTAGGTATATTGACTACTCGTACAGGGTTATGATCGAATACTACGCTTTGCTGCAGTTACAGACTATAAAAGCATACACCAGTGGCGTCTGATCATTTGATTCCACATCAAATATTTAGAATACCTACTGATATACTGGTTGTGCAGACATTCAAATTATGGAAATTACAATTTCAAACCATTAAACATTATAGGAGGTAGAGTTTTCATGTCCAATCTATGCATTAAGCGGCGACTGCCTACAATAATGGCCTGGCACTTCGCTGGGTTAACTTCTAAGCCAAATTTCTGACACCAGTCCATCATTGACTCAAGGTCCCTATTTATGTCAGCAATGGCAACTGTCACATCTTCCACCCTCGCTTGGGAGTACAACTGCAAGTCGTCAGCATAAAGATGATACGAACATTGAAGATTTGGAGTTAAAAAGTTAATGAAAATAGAGAATGGTAAAGAAGAGAGAATGCCACCCTAAGGAACACCAGAACTAATGTTACGCCAACTCGATGTAGTTTCATCACAGCGAACAGCCTGCTGGCATATATGATATATCGACACATACTAAAGTTAGACATTTGACCAATAGTAGATTGTATGACAAGGAAGCAAAATAGTATTTTTACGACGAGGGCGCTACTTTGAATCACGAGCGAAGCGAAGGATTCTAGAATAGAATCCTGAGCGTAGCGAGGGATTCTTACGTAGAATCCTGAGCCCAGCGAGTGATTCAAATTACATTGCCCGAGGGAAAAATAATTTGCTCTCTGGTCATATACTCTACTTTTCATCCCCTTTCTATGAGAAAATAAATAATTTCCTGTTCGTGGGTAATAATGTTTGTACGTCATTGTTAGCTTCTGTAGGTATTGTTTCAGGAGTTAAAGCATTCGCTTTCATAACTCAACGCAGAACTCATTATTTTTGCAAAATTCAATAAAGTATATATCTACTGATTACGAGTACAGAGACATAATTCGCGGCGCGCGCTTTTTCTTTGTTAGCGCCGGTCACGCCCGTGCAGCCAATATCGTAATACGTACCAGCCAGTTATTCATACAATTTGCGTTCGATTTCTATGTGTGATATACGGTCCAAATTCAAATCACCTTGCCGCCGGCTAATAAGCTCTTAACAGAAAAGAGCTAATTTGCTCCCGCTAAAAGAGGGACAAAGTGACACTTTTCGAATAGAAGGGATGAAAAAATATTTATCGATAAATCATCACTGTTACGAACAACACTCGGTTTCCTAACTCTATGTTTTGTCTACTGTCTACTGTCTGTACCACAATACTGCTATAAGAGCGTGCTGCTAAACCTATCGATAGCTCTTTCTATCATACTGCACGTGCCATTAGAAAGAAGATCCATTAGAAAGAATCATAACAACCGCTATTGTTATTTTAGCGTCACTTCTATGACTTAATAAGGTTATATTTCTTTGCATGTCGGTCTACATCACATTGTTTTGTTCAACTGACAGCATTGTTTTTACGTGTCTATAGACATATTATTATAGTCCATAATTACCTACGATATGATTTATAGAGTTGGTATATTGGCCGGTTGGCGTAGCGGGAGTGTAAGCGACTGCTACGTCGAAGGTCGCGGGTTCGATTCCCGCTCAAGTCAAACATTTTTGTGCGTGAACATGGATGTTTATCTTGGTCTGGGTGTTTCTATGTATAATATGTATGTATTTACAAAAAATAAAAGTATATATATGTATGTTTATCCATTATCTAGTCCCAAGCTAAGCAGAGCTTGTATTATGGGTATAATACAAGCTCTGCTTAGCTTGGGACTAGATGGTGATGTGTGTATGTGGTAGAATATTATTATTATGTTTCTCTCTTCCACGGGTATTGTTCTAACTACGTCGTCAAAACAATACCCGGCCCTTTGGAAGGCTTACACGGGGACATGGGTCCAACGTGCAGAGGCCCTTAGAGATTTTTAATCTAAAATGGGATGAGACACATGCCGTGGAGCCTCCACAACTGCACTACTGAGTACAGCTATGGATTAGCCGCAGCAAATGTGGGAATATTGCAATGATGTGGAGTCTAATTTACTGGTTTATGGGGATGGGTGTTAAATAGACTGGTAATAATGATACTATGGATAATAAACGGCACCTGCCAGTGATACTCCTTTAGCATCCGTCCGCGTGGCAGGTGGTGACTCGCCAACTCAATAGATGGACCCTCTTTAAACAGCCGCCCAAAGCAAACAAACTCTGCCATAAAGGCAGCCAGAGGGCAACACCGGTGCGAGTGGGTAGGGGTGTCGAGCGGTGCGGCACCGGTTTCGCCATCGCGGGCCTCGTGACAACGGAGGCCCGGAGCGGGTTTCCCCGTAGTTACGCCCTTGAGAATGACACTTCCACCACCGAGCTAATAGCTCTTGCGGCTTCCCTCTGGCCGGCCGACCAAGGCTAGCCAGAGTTGAGAGTCCTGCGGGCACTCTTGGAAATCCACTCTGGTCAGCCAATAAAGGCAAGCCAGCGACGAGGCCCTGACCGACTCTCTGAAGCATTCGGGACCGCAGTGTCGCCACACACATTCAGCTCGCCACAAAGCTGCCCTGCGGTTGTAAGCTTTCTTTTCATCTTGTAATACATTTTTTGTTTATATTACACGATGAAGGTGATGTTTGAAAGCTGTTACTCTGCCCTCTGAGCCTGCGTTAGTCTCATGATGAGATAGCGGCTGTCCAGAAGGGGTTTATTATTATTATTATTATAACTAATCTTTAAGTAGGTATCTGCATTGTGTAAAGAATCTGACTGTTTTGAGGATAACATATTTATAAATTGTAAACATGAAGAGAATATCTTTTAAATTTGAGTAAAATTTATTTAAGAATGGTTATAATAAGTTTCAGGAATATTTATAGAGCCTTTAGTTTTTTTAATTATTTGTCGACAAGGTCGACTTATTCGCATATATGTAATAATATTATATTGTCTGTTTACTCGTTAATGTTTTACCATCTGAAGCAGATTTAAAATTCAAGGAAGCAAGTTAAGCTTATACTTCCTCGTATTTACAGTTGGTATATTAAAAAATACGACTCCTTGCAAATGGTGAAAAATACAATTTGGGATTTAAGGTTTACTTATTAAGTTTACAAAACAGCGTTCATTAATCTTAGTTTCATAAGTGGGCTCTTTGTTTCCTTCGGCGTCTATTAAGTATGAAATGGCTTTAATTAAGATATCATGGGAAATAAAATATTATTCTCTGAATCATTCTCGAGCTGGATTGGATTTTCAATTTTTTTGTGTCGTTATTTTTTTGGTGAACTTTCTTTTAGTCTAGTATATATTTAGTAGTAGTAGTACTGCCTCGTTGGTCTCGCGGCATAAATATGCGCGTGGGATTGGGAGGTCTCGGTTTCGATTCCCGGGTCGGGCAAAGTGTTATTGGGTTTTTCCGTTAGGAAATTCTCTGTAACAGCACGAAGTCCGGTAATGTGCCCGGTACGGCAATAGGCTCGCCCTCTATTACGTGGGACCTAAAAATTCATGGCGAAATGTGGGTGTAATATTACACTTCTGCCCTTCCCCTTCGGGGATACAGGCGTGCGTCGACAAAAAAAAATGTATATTTAGGTTTGTCTATATTATTTCATATGAGGTCATTTGAGTACTTACGTATAAATAAAGACCAGGATCATATAAGATTACAGAGGAAAATAAATCAATAACTCTAATATTTTATCATTTAATCGTATAGAACCCATTTATTTATAAAATAAATGTACAAAAATATAAAATACATTTAAGAAGGCTATCTACATCTATAGCTAGAGTATACACCTAACATCGACTTATGTTTATGTACAAGATTACTAGTTATAAATAATAATATTTACAAGCAATTACTGAATACAAAGTAAATTGCGCTACATGTCTATGTCTATGGTACATCGGTAAACGTTACCTCGAGGGTAGTATTACTAACCGGCACACCTCTAGCGCGGAGCACTAAACTTTATAAGAAATACAAGTTCAGAGTTTTCATGTTTCCACCGAGGCAATAAATCCCATGGTTCTGCTGCTTTCGCACTGTTTACTGTTCACCTACTCGCGATATAGTTTATTACGTGCACTACAACAACGCATTCACATTTTAAAGTTCAGTTTCTAGTGAAAAGTCACGTTATCATTAGACACACTGGTGAACACAATATTCAACGTATGGTCCGCACTATTCAATTTTCTATATTTTCTTATCCTACGTATGGGAAGGGAGCGAATGGCGCCGGGAAGTATCCTGGGAAGCCGGGGGTGGTGCTCGGCTGCACCGCGATCGAAGATGTCACGTACGAAATTAGTACTGTTGGCACTACTTTTGTGCTAAAAAGTGTGGTGTACACGGTCTTGGCACCGAACGTCAACTTCAGAACTTGACTGTTTGTGGCAGTCACTTCTGTGTTAACCACCACGGGCGTCGAAGTCAGAGAGTACTGCTGAGGGAACAGAGGATTGACAGTCTGCAGTGGCAATGCTGGCAGAGTACTGGTACCGATTTCGTATTCAGTTTTTGTGAGAGTAGCCACCGGTCTAGAGATAGTGCTGTGTGTAGTGGTGTTGCCATCAAATACTGGGATTACGTGCGATTCGTAAGTTATTTCATACTTCAATACTGGTTTCGATGTGATTACAACATTAGGGATTTGCGCAGCAGCAGCCGGGTTCAGTAGTCTTAACAGAGCAAGTTGCTGCGCTTGTTCAGGAGTTAGTGCTGGTGTAGGTGGGTTGGGTGCCTCTGTTACGTGGTTGCCCTTATTTTGTCCGTGAGCTTTCTTTAGCCTCAAGTGATTGTTCTCTCCTCTGTATTTATCCACCTTGGTGAGGTCAAAGTCTGATCCAATGTTAGCGAGGTCGAGGTCTGGTGGCAATACCCTTCTCAGACCTCCTTCATCATCTTCGTTGCTATCTCCGAAATCTAACTCCAGGTGAAGTTCTGAACCAGCTTCGTCAAGTCTACTGTTAAATTCTTTCAGAGTTTTGCTCGGTATGAACTGGAAGTAATCCATTGGAGGCAGTGTTTTGGTGGCTGTTACAAATCTTGTAACTTCATAGGTTTGGATAAATGTAAGGCTGCTTGTCACGTTAACATCTCTCACCACAGGTAAAATATGTGTTTTCACCATATGCTGAGTAGTGCTAAATGTTTCGGTTACAGTTTCTAGCGGTGGGGGTTTCCATGTCTGAAGATAAAGTAATAGCAGGCAATGTTGCTATGCTTGAATACAAAAGAGCATGGTCTTTCTCATATGGCGTGGCTGTCGCTAAAATATTCTCTGTCAACGGTTCGTTGAGAGAAGTTTGCGAATCAGCTACTAATGTGGGTTCTATACGTTTCTCTATTGTTGAGGTAACTGTTATACATATACTGATGCGAGTATTCTTGACGCGTCCAACCTGAAAATTACAAAATAATTAAGTATATGACTTAAACATTTGGTAAAAAGAAGAGATTCCTTAGAACTAAACTTCGGTAATATAAAAATATTATGAGTACCTGGAAGGTGTAAGGAGTTCTGATAGTAGCGATCTCATAATATACATCTTTGAAATCAGCGGGTGTAGAAATCTCCACTTTCAGAGTTTCCACTGGGGGCGGCTTCTCTATAGAGTTGTCATCAGCGTCATTCTCAAGGAGCGTACCAGGACCACTCTGTGAACCTAATAGTTCTAAATCATTATCAGACCTTGCTTGAGGTGATATATCATTATATTGCGTATCGTCAAGAAGCGGATTTGGATTTGGCGTAGTTTGCTGTTCGTCGTCATTGTTAATTTACGAATAGTCACTTTAGGTTTAGGGCTCGTTTTGTATTGCCAGCGACCTGATCCCGGTGCGCGATTCAATTTAAATTTATACACACTGGTTGAGGCGGCCGGGGTCACTTGTTCCACAGGGTTTGGGTTAACTCGGGGTTTGAATCCTCGTTTAGACTGACTGTCGCTGTTGCTCGAAGGCGTCACAGTCGTCTTGTGTCCAGAATTACGGTTGTTTTTCCTCCTATTGGAATATGATGGAGTGGACGTTTCACTGAAAACAGAGACGGTTGCCAGTTGTCGCACGGGTGATCGATTTTCACGGGATAGCCGGGATCGATCACTCGCCGAGCAATAAAAAGAGATGCTTAGGTTGTCTTACGGGAAATAAATAAAAATATCACCAGGACAGATTAAACTCGCGTTATATTCCAGATTCACAATTTTGATTAATAAAAGAACCGACACTAGGGGTTAACCGGCTAGATAGTTATCCAGGGCGTAGGTCGTAAGTTAACACTCCACAGGTCCACGGATGGATACTCAGCTTTCACGTGTCCCAGCCGAAGAAAAAGCAAAACAACCACGTGTGTCGCCGGTATATATGTCCTCGGCAAGCGGGTTTGGGTCCCCACTCCAGTGCGTCATCGTAGTGGGGCTCGCAAGCGCGGAGGCACGACGTCACACACCCCCCCCGTTAGGCCGGGATTTTCCCTAAGGAAAATTCCCTAGCCCAACGGGCGTAGCAGCCCTGAAGATACTCCCTGGAATTAGAGAAAACAGGGGCATGAGTACCTTGAACAAGTGACAACCCTATACGCTAATTAGTATACCTAAATAATAATGACCCACGCTTGCATTCTTCACGCGTACAACGGCAGTCTGAACTTGAACATAAACATTTATCATTCATAATTCATCACACATACCTACAAGTAAATGCCAAGGCCAGTGTAATGGCCCAATAGCAAAGATAACAATCTATGGAGAAGCGCTTAGGGTAATTATTAGGTAATAATGGTTTGTAGATATAAGAACTTGATCTAGCCCTACGACTTAAAAATCTTGGGTTCGGCCTTTGCCACTAGATAAGTAAACTTTTTGAATATAGTTAGGTGTAACAACAAATTTTTCGTAACGATGAACAAAAGTAATATAAGCCTCAGACACGACCGGACCGCTCAATGTCAAAGGAAAGAATTTAATAAATATTTTGCTCTAATTAATACTACAACACGACCAGTAAACACCTTTTGAATGTAAACAATGGTGAATCATTAGTTAGGCATTTATTTATCGGCGCGTCGCTGAGTGAACGCGCGTGCATCATAACGACAACTAGGTAGGTACGATTCGACTATTCCGAGCTCGCGACGCACGGTTAATTACTCTGAATGTTTATAAAGTACCTATAATAACAATTGATTATGGAATTTATACAGAATTAAGAATAACAACAGAACTTCAGAACAAGGCACAGCGAAAAACAACACGCCAATCAATATGCATTTATAGAAAATACACATGCGAGAATCGAACACTAGACCGATCCTACAACGACTTTTTAACCATTGAGCCATAACTGATAGTTAGATAAACAACAGATTCTTTGTAACAATATTACATGTAATAAACTTTGTTACCATTTATAACTGAAACATTTATTCATTTTATGTTAGCCTGTTTACATAAATCATTAACACAACACAATACATTATCTTGTGGGCTTCGACTCGAAAACATAAGAACCATTGTTGGCCTTCACAAATGATTATGTAGGTAATTATAACTTAGTGTAGATATGCGTCTTACATTGTTGTGTTTATGCTTTTATTATTCTTTGTAATTAATCAACTTTAGATCTTTGATGTGCCATTCTCCTAAAGGTTTACCGGCCATGTCGTTAAGTTTGTATACTAGAGGTGACTTTTTTGAGGCAATCTTACATTTAATAAATTTAGGCGCCAATTTCTTGCTAAAGTATTTATCCTTGTCACTAAGTAGAAACGTTCTGCGCCAAACTATATCACCGACATTGAATTCTGCCGGTTTACGGCGAAGATTATAAGATGAACAATTTCGTTGGTGGGCCGACAACAGAGCTGAATGTACCTTCTCGAAAATAGAGGATAAGCAGCCTAAAGTTTCGGCATAGCCGTCCCGTGGTTCGAGCACCATATTGGAATTAAATTCCTTGTCAATATACTGAGAACCACATGTTATGACCTCCCTACCAAAAACAAGGAAATTAGGAGAATAACCAGTAACCTCACTAACTGCGCAGTTAAGGGCGAACTGAACCTTAGTGATTAAAGTGTCCCAGATTCGATGATCAGATTCTATGAAAGTTGAAATAGCTGTAATAATGGTTTTGTTGTAGCGTTCAACTGAGTTAACGTGGGGAGTATACAACGGTGTAAAATGCAAATTTGGAATTTTATATTTTGACAACATACTTTTAAAGGTTGCGCTAATAAATTGTTTACCGTTATCCAAAACAATAGTAGATGGAATTCCATGCACCAAAAATACATTTTCCTCGAGAATTTTTGTTATCACTTCTGCAGTTGCCCGTTTAATGGGGAAAAGCAAACAATATTTAGAGAAACAACAACTGACCACAAATATAAAAGTGTTTTGTTTTCTGCTGGGGGGCAATGGACCAATCAAATCAATACTAATCGTCTGAAAGGGCTTTTGACATGATTTGGGTTTTCCCATTAGACCTAAATTTGGGTGGTTTTGGTGTTTATGGGTGATACAAGGTTCACATGAACTGACGAACTTGACAACATCGGAGTACATACCAGGCCAAAAGTAATTAAGTGCAAGACGTTTGTATGTCTTAAAGATACCCAGATGTCCAGCAGTGGGCGAAGAATGATTCTCCCTTAGAATGTCAGTTCTTTGGTCAGACGGAATAACCTCTTTCCATTGAAATTCTCTAGTGAGAGGGTTTAATGTTTTTTTAAAACAATACAATTTATTGTTTATTACTTGATAGTTAACAAAGGAAGTCGGAGAACTTAAACAGCCTTTATAGATATTTAAATACCAAGGATCATTAGTAGAAACTGGTAAATTCTGATTAGGATTAATATCTATATTTATATCATTAGCAATAGCAGAAACGGGTAAAGAGCGAGACAGAAAATCAGGTAAAACGTTATCGGAACCCCGACGATGACGTATTTCGAAATTATAGGAAGATAAGCGAACTCCCCATCTGGCTAACCGGCCAGTAGGGTTATTCAAGGTCAAGAACCATTTCAAAGCAGCGTGATCAGTGTAAACAATAAACTTTTTACCATTTTCAACATAACAACGCCAGTGTTCTATAGCAGATAGAACAGCCAGGGCCTCTCGCTCAGTGGCACTGTAATTTTTTTCTTGCTTACTGAGTGATTTGCTATAGTACGCTATGACTCTTTCCTCACCATTTAACCTTTGACAGAGGATCGCGCCAAGACCAAAATCGCTAGCATCTGAGTGTATTTCAAACGGTTGCGAGTAGTCAGGACAAGCCAACACCGAGGAGGAAATCAAACAATTCTTTAGGTTATTAAACGCCTCATTAGCCTCTGTCGTCCAGCAGAATCGGCTATCCCGTGAAAATCGATCACCCGTGCGACATTGTAGTGGGGCTCGCAAGCGCGGAGGCACGACGTCACACAGTTGAGGCGATTTCGCAGAACGACCAAACCGAGTACTGGAAAATAAAATTATTTACAATTGCTGATGATCATAATCTGTCATTTTGTCTTTCGTAGCTGAAAGCTTCAATAAATTGATTTATTCGATGAAATATTTGTGAAATAGTATGCTTGTTAAAATGCTCTGCGTCTACTACCATGCGATCATGCTCATTATAATATGATTGTGTTAGATATGATATTCGGCAACCGTAGGAATCGATGATAATGTAGATACAGCCATGTACTCGTATGTCTTTACAAGTATCTACTACATGCAAATGGTATAAATGATTTTTACCTTTGAGTCCGTTGTGAATGTGACGTGTTCCGATTCTTGAATTTTTTATTCTGACTAGCAGGAGCATTATTGTGGTTATCGTTTTCGTTTTCTTTGTTATTATTATTGTTGTTATTTAGTGACCTGTGACGGTTTTTGAATGAACCACCTCCGTTGTTTTGTCTACGAGTAGTTTTGCCAAAGTTACTATCATCGTCAGCAATAGATGGTGTGGGCTCCAAGTTGTGTCTATGATTTTTAGCAATAGATGGTGCCACTGTTTTTAGTATTCTGTGTGTAGGACTGGGGGATATTTTTCCTCTATGTCCACCAGACGCTGATAGCACCTTCGAGTTGCTGTTCAAAACTTGAGCATATTTGCCTGAGATGTAAGTTCCGATGACACTAGTTTCATGGACTGTGGTAAGTCCATCTTTAACAATAGTGCCTCCAAGCATTGTGACTAAACCGAGAGGATGATCATCATCGTCTTCTGGCGCTGGGGTAGGCTGGTGTTTTTTTTTATGGCCAAGCTTTGGTTTTTGTCTCGGCGCTTTTGACGGGCGAATGTTGATAACTTTGTAGGTCTCCTCAACAAATTCAGAAGGTTGACGTGACAAGAAATCATATTCTGGCTCGCCAATGTTATTGTTAGTGATCAAAATAGCGAGTTCTTCTTCTGCAGGCTTTGATTTTACCAGAACCTTAGAACTTATAACGGAAGGTGGAGGTCCTTGTTTTACTTCAACTTTGCTGCTCACGACATTGGTTACAGATTTTATAACATTTTTGTTTTTATTCGGCTGGGAACTTTTGTTTGGTTTCGGAGAAGATTGTTTAGGAGCACTGCTCTCTACAATTTTCAATGGTCCAGCAACGACCTCAACTTTTGTAATGATTTGTTTTTGTTCCTTTGTAGGAACAGATTTTGCTGCATTCCCAACTTTGTTATCTTTTTTCGGTGGCGACGACACAACATTTACAGCACTAGATATAACTACAGGCGCTGCAGGTTTATTATTCTTGTCTTTATCGGACACTTTGCTAGGTTTAATTGCCTCAGGTTTCACACTAGTCACTGAAGGAGGCGGTGGTTTTGTCTAGATAATGTTTTCTTGCACAGATGCTTCAGTTTTCGGTGGTTCTGAAAACAAGTTAAATGTATTGTTAGTGTCTAGAATTTTGGCTAGAAGGAGCTGGGATCAATTGCAGCAGATTTGTGGAAGCGTGACTCTATTCATCAGCCCTTGTCAGCCACAACAAATCTCAGACATAACTGTACTGTGTTGCACAGCGAATACAAGTAATCTTAATATTAATGTGTTTCACTTACCCGCTATCCTTGCTGATGTCAGGCTTGAGCTAAATTAGACACATTCATACAAGTATATTGGCCAAAATAAATGAATGAAGTATCTTATACTTAGCTATTAAGCTTCAAACGCGACGTTTTCAGGACACGTTGGCACGTGGAAGTCGATACCAGATTCACAATTTTCACAAATATCAATCAATAGTTCACAATCAATTTACCGTTGCCAGCACTAGATCAGGCGGCGTTCAAAGCGGTTTACTCTATTTAGTTCAATTAATCAATTCACACGAAATGCAAAAAGGTGTGCTCACAATAACTTTTCACAAAATGTTCAATATGTCACAAATCGTGCCGGGAGTCAAAAAAAGCGGCAATTTAATTAAGTTAATTACGAGTTGATTCAATTCGCGTTAATTCAAAGGGCGATCAATATATTTTACGTACGAGTCGACAACGTGGTAATTTCTCAAAGCAAGGACGGAAGTGACAGTTCAGTGTGACCATTGTCAGAAATTTTCAATAGACTAAACAAAATGTTACTCAATCGATCTAATCGATTTGACTTATAATAAAAACTAATTCTATTTCAAACATCCACCCGCCCCGGACCGGCCTACCGGTCCGCTAATCGGTTGGTAGACGTGACAATGTTGCAACCGCTCTCCTCAGAATCGAACCGTCCACCAAGACCTCAGCAAATCGGGGAACTCCATTAGCCCCAGTTACCAAACGAAGGATGCGCCCCCTGCGCCATCTGAGTGGCGGAAGGTTAGCCTCCTTGATCAAAACGAGGTCACCAATCTTGGGTGGATCGGTCTTGTCGGTCCACTTAACGCGTTGCTGGAGTATGTGCAAATATTCCAAATTCCAGCGTTTCCAAAAGCTCTGAGTAATCTGGCGTACCAATTCAAAACGCGAGAGACGACCAGGTCTCGTATCAATATAGGGGTACTCAGGCAAGGCGACAAGTGGGCGACCAATCAAAAAATGGCCCGGCGTAAGGGCCTCCAAATCATTCGGATCTGAGGAGATCGGGCACAATGGCCGAGAGTTCAAAACGGCCTCAATCTTACAAAACACAGTTGCGAGTTCCTCAAAGGTAAGGACAGATTCACCGATTGTCCTGCGCAAGTGTGTTTTGGCCGATTTTACAGCGGCTTCAAAAATACCACCCCAGTGTGGACAATTTGGTGGGGAAAACAACCAATTTATCCCACGTCGGGCAAGCCTATCACCTATATTAGCCTTGTTGGTTTCAAGGAAATTAACAACATCATTCAAATAATTATAGGTGCCCTTGAAGTTAGTGCCGCAATCAGAACGGATCAAGGAAGGCAGCCCTCTGCGGGATACAAATCTGTCAAATGTGGCTACAAACGCCTCGGTCGTAAGCGAGGAGACCAGTTCTAAGTGTACGGCCTTTGTGGAAAGACAAACAAAAACACACAAGTAGGCCTTGACAGTCTTGCTGTTTCGAAGTGTCGACGTATTCACCAAAAAAGGACCAGCGAAGTCCGTGCCAACACCGTCAAACGTCCTGCTTTCAGTTACGCGATCTGCCGGTAAGTCCCCCATCAAGGGCTGCATGGTAGAAGCCTTGAGCTTATAGCGAGGGATGCAGCGAAAGACTACACTCCGAATAATTCTTCGGGCAGACAAAATCCAAAACTCGCGTTGCAAAATGGCCAACAAGGCATTACAACCAGCATGCGAATTTTTAAGGTGACGGTCAGTTACCAACAAGCGTACCAAATGACCGTCCTTAGGTAACAAAAGGGGGTGACGAGCCCCGTAAGGGAGGTTGGCGTTCTTGAGACGCCCTCCAACGCGCAAGAGACCCGTTTCGTCAAAAAAGGGGTTCAATTTAGATACAGCTCCCGACAATTTCGATTTCCCCGACTTGAGGATAGCAATCTCCCTTTCAAAATGCGCCAATTGCACAGAACGAACCCAAAAGGTGAGGGACTCCTGTCGTTCCTGTGGTGAGAGAAACGGTGTCAGTCGTTTCTGTTGTGGGTGCCTAAAATTAAAAACAAAACGCTTTATCCAAGCAGTGACACCTAACAACTTGTCGAGGGAGCTGTAACGATTCAACAAAAAATCGGGGTCGAAGGCGCATTCCACCTTCTCAAGAGCGAGTGTTCATAGACCCGGCAAATTAGAAGTATTCAAAACTGGCGTTCGAGGCCAATCAATTTCTGGTCGACTCAACCATTCCGGACCACAGCGAATGACCTATCAAACTAGGCGTCAAGCATCCGCGCGAGGCACAATCAGCGGGGTTGAGCTCACCTGGCACGTGTCTCCAAACAAGTTTGACTTCGGATTTCTGGATTTGGGAAACGCGATTAGCGACAAATACCTCCAAGGTGTGGACAGAAGCCTTCAACCAACAAAGTACAATTTGGCTGTCTGTCCAGGCGTAGGTCCCACTAATACAAATGCTTTTACCCAAAGTGTTAGACACGTGGTTCAATAAGCGTACAAGTAGTGCTGCTCCCGAGAGCTCCAATTTTGGGATGGTCAGAGATGTCCGAAGGGGTGCGACCTTGCTCTTCGCCATGATCAGGGAAACTCTCACCTGACCTGAGGCACTGACTGTGCGCAAGTACACCACAGCCGCGTGACCACGTTCCGAGGCATCACAAAACCCGTGAAGGGTGGCCTTGTACTTCCCGGGAGGAAGGATGGGACGAGGCAAGGAGATCTCGTTGACGGCAGGAAGTGAGGATACAAAGGAGGTCCATTCCTCAACAAGAGTGCCGTGCAGAGGTTCGTCCCAGGTCAATCCTGCTGTCCAAAGCCTCTGCAAGAAGCACTTTGCCCAAAATATAATTGGACAGATCCAACCGTTCGGATCAAAGGTTCTGGCGACAGTAGACAATACGAGACGTTTAGTCCAAGAACACGGCAATTTCAAGTCTACGTTATATGTAAAGATGTCTTGGACCGGTCTGTACTGAACGCCGAGAACAGCCATCATGGCGGGGTTGTCAACAATCTCAAACAAATGTGGATCTTGCTGATGATCCTCTGGCAAGCCTTCCAAAAGCGCTGGTGAGTTCGAAATCCATTTGCGCAACTCATAACCAGCGGAGGCCAAAATACCTATCAATTCGTCCCGCAGGAGGATCGCCTCGTCCGCTGTGGAGGCGCCCGAGCAAATGTCATCGACGTAAATATCGTCCTTCAAGATGGCGGAGGCTCTTGGGAAACGTAGGCCTTCGCGGTCTGCGAGCTCCCAAAGAGAACGTATTGCCAAGTAGGGGCTTGACCTTAACCCGTACGTATTCGTATTGAGCTCGTAGACGACCATGGGATCGCGAGGAGACTCTCTCCAAAGGGTCAGCTGGAAGCGACGGTCATCAGGGTGGATAATCGTCTGCCTAAACATCATTTTTATATCGGCCACAAAGACAACCTGATGTCGTCGAAAGCTGGTGATGACGTCACAAAGGTCCTTGACCAACTTGGGACCAGAATGCAAGCACTGGTTCAAGGATACGCCTGTTGAAGTCTGCGCAGAACCATCAAATACTGTGCGCAGCTTGCCAGTCGATGGCTTCAATACCGCATGATGCGGGAGAAAGTAATGCTCCACCGAACGCCAATCCAAATTTGACACAGACATGTGTCCCAACTGTTCATATTCCCTCATGAACTCAATGTACTTCTGTCTGAGCTCCGGATCACGACCCATGCGGCGCTCCATGGCCAACAACCTCTTTTCGGCTAAAGGTCGTGACTCACCAAGCGGAGGCCGAACAGACAGGAAGGGTAGCCTCGTAATAATCCGACCAGAACGGAGTCGACCAGTGTTGTTCTGGAAGAACAGCTCGCACTCCTCATGTTCTGGATTCAAACGGGCAGCTTGAGGGGGCTCCTCTACTTCCCAAAACCTCTGAACCGCATCAGAGAGAGCAGAGCCTACAGCCAACAAATTATCAAGTTCGGGTGGAGGGGGGTCCCTCGGTACAGGTCCCATCAAAGCAAATCCAAATATGGTCGGGATGGCAGTCAAACCATTTGGCACCAAGACCCTTTTCCCACCAATCAAAATTCCACCGAGGACATCAGAGCCAATCAACAAGTCGATTTGTCCCGGTGTGTCAAATTTGGGGTCTGCCAGTTCCAATCCCGATGTCAAATTCACCACAGCAGCAGGGAGCTGTTTCTGTGGGTGCATACCCAAAATATTCTTCAGCACAATAGCCGAGGTTTTAATCCTCGGGTGTGAAGATTCAACAGGGCCAAACAAAACCTTGACTTGCCCTTCAACATTAGAGGCTACGTAACCTATGCCCCGTATACAATTCGAAAAAGAGCCCATATTTAAATTAACCTGCCCTACCAAATAAGTGGAAACAATGCAACCTTGTGAACCTGTGTCCAATATAGCACGGACAACAACAGAGGTCCCCGTGGGTCCCCAGACCCTAACAGCAACCGTTGGTAGGATAACGGTCTCAATGGGGGAGGTTGGCGTTATAGGGCAGGGGTCAATGACCTATTGTTGCCTGGGCGGCGACCGTTGGCCAGGACCAGGCAAATCAAAATGGGGGTGCGGCTTGAAGTCCTCAAAGGCGCGATGACTCGATCCGCGCGCCATCTGTGGGGGGTCATAGTGACGCACCCGCCCAAAACGAGGTGGGCGCGAGTCAAGGCGGGGACGCTCCGCCAAAGGAGGGGAATACCTGGGGCAGCAGTCATGGTGCTGGTGACGCTGAACAGCACATTCAGGTGCGCGAGAGAGAGGAGGCGTGCGCACGCTACGGTTCTCCAAGCGGGGTGAGTGGCGATCAATTGAGCGAGGCGACTCTCGGCTACGCGCCGGTGAGCCTCGGCTGCCACCTTCAAGACACCCGCCCGTGCGCGGCGTCGGCTGGTAAGACAAGCGGCCTACCTCTCTGGCATTCATGCAGAGAATGTCCAAATGCTGTCCTCCACAGTGAGGACAGGGGCGAGAATTTGGGCAGTCTCGCTGGTAGTGGGACCCCAAACAAGAGAAGCAAAGGCGGCGGGCATTCGCGATGCGCCTTCGAGAGGCGACATGTAGGTCCAAGAATGCCCTACAACTGGCCGTTCTGTGCCCCGTGACCTTGCAGTAGGAGCACTCCGCTGGGCTCTGCGTTACCGCAAAGCGAGGAGGGCGCCGGTCAACATTGGCTCGGGTGTGAACGCGAGCCTGCTCCTTGACCTTGGGCGGCTGCGTCTTAGCCGGCGTGTCACCACCGGAGTTGTCCAAGACCCGGCACTCATCCTCCAGGAACCTCTCCAGGTCAGCAAAGGGGGGCAGATGGGTCGCGCTATCCCCACCAAAGCGCTGCTCAAAACGCGACCTCAGGTCGGCAGGCAGCTTTTTCAGCACAATGTGCACCAATAGATAGGACCACTGGTCCACGGGCAGGTCAAGGCACTTAAGTGCGTTGATGGCCACCAAGAGCGGGTTCAACAGTTGGGTGCGCAACCCAGAGACCCGGGTGAGCGTCGGCAAACCCAAAATCTGCTCGATGTGCGTGTCGGCGAGGCCACGCTTATTATGGTACCTACGGGTAATTAGGTCCCGAGCCGTCTGGTACGCCTCGTCAGACACGGGCAGATGCTGGATGAGGCCCTTAGCCTCCCCATCCAGAACCGACATTAGATAGGCCAACTTTTGTGCCGGCCGAAGGTCAGCCCTATCATGGACTAGGCTGTCGAACAAATTAACGAAGCCCAGGTAGCTTCCTAGGCAGCCATCAAAATGGGGGAGGTCCATAGTAGGGAGCCTACTCACCAGCCCCGGTGCTGACCTAGGAAGCTCCTGCTTCAGGCCGGGTTGCCCTTCCCTATCGGCAACTAGTTGTCTCGCACTATTGGAGACAGCATCATACAGGTCTAAGACCTGGGCATAGTCTTCGCTGACCTTATTTCGCTGGTCAGTAGTGAAATCATTGATTGACACTTCAAGACAGCAAGTGCTGAAAGTGCGGAATTGCTGTTCCACACTTGCCAGGCGATCGTCAATCCGCTCGTACCTTTGAAGTAGGGCCTGCTGGCGATCAGGCCGGTTCACTAAAGCACTGGCTGAGGCAAACCAGCGCAAATCTGATGCAATAGCACCAGCAGCCGCACGCAAGTCCTTGATAGCTGACATAATCAAAATTTCAAAAGAGCCCGGACAAGCGTTAAACAATATTAACAATCAAAACTTAATTTTTCTCAATTCTTTGAAACCAACAAAGTATTAGCCTGTTTACTGCAAGTGCAGGCAAGTGACAGGTATCTACTGTCCAACAAAATTTAAGGTTTCAGTATATTGAAACAAACACAAAAGTTATCAAAGTTATAACTTATAACAAATTAATAAAGTTGAAACTTCAACTTAATTAATCAATTATTTGCAACAGACAGACTAACTGTGTTATTTATGATATACAATAGGAAGTAAGCACAGAATATGTGTTACCTAACAATATTATCTTTATATTATAACAAAACAAAGTTTATTAATGTGACCCGCCCAAGTGGCAAGGTCAAGTTGGTTATAATGTTTATGAATATATGCAATAAACTAAATTTACTAAATTTATTGATACATACAGCTGTTATGTATCCAAACAAACTGACTTATTAATGCAACAACAAATTTAAGTTAGATTATTCAACAATACAAATCAACAATTACTGATTGAGGTTATGTGACAATGTGTTTCAAATTATCTAGGTCAACTTATACAATTAAATATTATGTATTTTAGACAATAACTGACCTGACAAACACTACAATACTGTCTACAAGGTGATAAGATACAAGCTCATACCAATCTGAGTTTATACTCAGTAATGCAACAGCGGCTAAATTTCAACTACAGCTCTGCACCAAAAATTATGTCTAGAATTTTGGCTAGAAGGAGCTGGGATCAATTGCAGCAGATTTGTGGAAGCGTGACTCTATTCATCAGCCCTTGTCAGCCACAACAAATCTCAGACATAACTGTACTGTGTTGCACAGCGAATACAAGTAATCTTAATATTAATGTGTTTCACTTACCCGCTATCCTTGCTGATGTCAGGCTTGAGCTAAATTAGACACATTCATACAAGTATATTGGCCAAAATAAATGAATGAAGTATCTTATACTTAGCTATTAAGCTTCAAACGCGACGTTTTCAGGACACGTTGGCACGTGGAAGTCGATACCAGATTCACAATTTTCACAAATATCAATCAATAGTTCACAATCAATTTACCGTTGCCAGCACTAGATCAGGCGGCGTTCAAAGCGGTTTACTCTATTTAGTTCAATTAATCAATTCACACGAAATGCAAAAAGGTGTGCTCACAATAACTTTTCACAAAATGTTCAATATGTCACAAATCGTGCCGGGAGTCAAAAAAAGCGGCAATTTAATTAAGTTAATTACGAGTTGATTCAATTCGCGTTAATTCAAAGGGCGATCAATATATTTTACGTACGAGTCGACAACGTGGTAATTTCTCAAAGCAAGGACGGAAGTGACAGTTCAGTGTGACCATTGTCAGAAATTTTCAATAGACTAAACAAAATGTTACTCAATCGATCTAATCGATTTGACTTATAATAAAAACTAATTCTATTTCAAACAGTTAGTAATGATGTTGTCATAATTGAATAATATATGAGATTTATTTTCTGGCCAGATAAGTAGCCCTACTTTTTACTATATGAAGCATATCTTATATCTATACATTTTAACAAATAAGTGTGGTTACTTTTGTCTAAGGAATGTGTACCAGAAAGTGGTAAAACGAGTATAAAGCGCTAATATAAAAAAATAGAACAAAGTAAGTGACCTGGTGGCGGTGCCGACTGAGGCGAGAAGACCATCACAGTGTTGCCGATAGTTGTCGTAAAGTCCAAAAAGCCATAGACTGTTTGCGTGAGGTAGTCGCCCGCTGGTGCAGGCGCCGGGTTTGCAGGGTTTCCACCATTCCCTTCATAGACTGGCCCATCAGCTAATACCAAATAACCTGAAAAGTTAACAAACATATTATTATCCACAAGTTCAAAACTTCGTCAAAACATGTTAGCAATATCTTGAATTTATCGTAAATGATTTTCGTGAAATCGACTTGAAGTTTTACAAAATTCCGTTTTCATGCACAGTTTTAAAGTTCAAAATCATATTTTCCCTGTCGTATTTTTGTCAGAAAATATCTGCTATACATTTTGTATCACTTCAAGATCACTTACGAGAGTTTCATATTGAAAATTCGGCAGCGAATGTAGCGATAAAGACGAAAAGTCTGTAACGGTGTTACTTCGATACCATTGGCTGGCAAATGATCTGTAAGAGTACCTTCATATGGCTAAAAAAGAGGGGGTGTTTACAAACAAAGTTATTGGTGAGATACGGCTATAGTTAGCTTAATGACGTGTTAAGAAAAAACGTAGATATGAAAATATATGAGCCCGTTACATGTGGATGAGTGGATTGTTTTGTATAACAGAAGTAAGTAGAGAGTGCTTATTGCTTTTTAGGAAGTGTGTTTACAATATGAAATCTTTCACAACTGAAACATATGTATGTATAGAGGTTCCCTTATAATACGGGTAAGGCATAGATTACACAAACTGGTTACTGACTCTTCAATTTTCACAGAAAAAGCAAAATAATTTTATAAACAGTTTTTAACTAAGCACTACGTAGAAATGCTCCTATCACTGTATTTCCAGAATTGTATACTGCTATTTCGTTTCGTAGTTTTACTTTACTCTATGGCTATTTCTGTAGTACTTGGTCTGACTTGTGCATCAAATCAAAGACCCCTGATGGCTGCCAAAGATATAGACAATCAATGACGCAGTCAGTTACAAATTAAGTAAAGCGAAAAGAAAGCTTGTGTTTGCTATATGCCCTGAAACAAAGGCTATTGGAAACAAGGGGCTTTTCCTTAACATAGATTCAATCTCTATAGAAAGGTTTCACCCGAACAGTGTTTTAACGGTAATGTGTCACTAGCGATAGATTATATTGTATCGGTAACTTCATAAGGGTAGGGATTTTGTCTGATGGAAAAGATATTAGGGTTGAGGCAACATTTCTTCCGTTTTGAAGTGATTTGTAGTAGTGATCTTTTGATATGAGTCCCGGATTGCATGCATTTTTTGTGTAAAAATTACGCTGATGATCATGTTTAAATAACCTACATTTCAGGATATTTATGCCCGGATCTTGTAAACTATGGTAGTATATATTTTAGACCGACTTATATCGGGTGTGGTCACCAGTGTTGCCAACTCAGATTTTCAAAAAGACGTAGATCGGAGTTAAAAAGTACGTAGATTTACGTACTTTTTAAATCCGAAAGTACGTAGATCTACCTACGTACTTTTGATTATATCTAAGAAAAAGAGAGTAAAAATTAGTAAAACAAGTGTTTCCAACACCGATCCGAGTGTGTAAGCAAATATTAGTGACTTATATTCGTCCAAATTTTTTTTAGTTTGTACTTGTTAAACTAATTGGATAGGAATAAACATGGACCGAAATATCTATATATATAGGTCCATTTTTACGTGTGGTTTGTGTTTAATAATGCTTCTTTCTTAGTAAAATCTCGTTATTTTGCTTGTTTGGTTATCTGTTAAAAGTACGTAGATTCTGGGCCTGAAGTACATAGGTTCGCGGGAAGGGTCCGAAATACGTAGATCTAGGTAAAAAGACGTAGAGTTGGCAACGCTGGTGGTCACGGCCAAACTTATTTTATTATATAATCTCTCTTGATAACTTATTTTCTATTCATAAATATATGTTTTATTCCCATACTTTATAGCATAACGTAGGCTTAAGATGATGCCATGGGAAAAATGTAAATAACAACGAAAGTTGTCGGCGATTGTATAAAACGCCTTAAAATTGAACACCAGGTAATACGCATTGCGCCTTTCGCGCTGGCAAGTACTAAATTCCAGGATTGCGTCGCTATATCCTCGTTACTTTCGCGCCATTTGCCACCAAGTGGGCTGAGATAGTCTACCTTAGATACCGATCGGCCCTCTCTCGCCCTATTCCAATCTATGTACTTCCAATTACTTCGGCACAGACCTTTCTGTATTTTTTTGTCCTTCACCTACACGTTCACACATATTCTCGCGAGCTTTTTACTCGGTAATCCTTATTCATGAGTTTTTCGTATTGACATGTTTACCCTATTTACCCATTCTGTGTGTTCCATTCAAACTTTTTCAAATGTATTTACAAGAGTAATATGAATTTATTAGAATATTTTTATCATGGAAAATGTTTGTATGCGAATACTTTATATATTTTGCCGGGGTACATATTCACCTGCTAATGTAACGAATTTTCTATATTAATTCTAATATTGGAATAGTTTATCTTTAGTATCGGTTTTATTACTTGACAAGTTTTTATGTTATAGTTCGTTGGGTCTATGTCTGAAGAAGTCACCTCTATAGAGCACAAAGGACACTTTGATTGTCAACCTTCTATATTTGTGTTTCAATAAATCTGTATTATACATAGAGAGAATGAGCGCCCGCTTTCACTCTGGTTAATGACACATGCGAGTTTTCAAAGAGTCTCGATCATTATTTGTTGTAGGTGAATAGTGTTATCTATATATGAATAGGGCATTTCAAGTCTTTTCATTATTTTGGCTCTGTGCGGGTCAAAGAACTGCATACAATTTTCAGAATAATATGATTACTTCTTATAATATACTTGGACAATTCACAAATCTGATTCGACACTGATAGTTTAACTTAGATAAAGTACAGATATAATAAATGAACGTGGTGATTACACAAACATTGGACCAAGGCAGGAATCCAACCCACGACAAGCTTATCTGCGTCAAAGTTGGTTGCAATTCCAGACATGTATCTGTGTGCTGTTAGCTTTATAGCGACCTCTTTTAGTTTTCCTCTATCTGTTATTATTATTACTTAACAACTTATTTTTGGCTCTTTCAGGCTCGTCATGTCATCGGCAAAATATATTAACGTAGTTGTTGTATGCACATCAGCTTCTAGCAGGGTATCCTTGGTAAGAAATTTCGTAACACTACCGAATATATAAGAGTACTTACACAAGTGGGCAGTGACCGCCAAAGCGGCAATTACAGATCGAACCATGGCGAATGTTAGTTAACACTAAGTACAGATATTAGTTCCAAGCTTGGTGTTTGATACAGCGGCAGATTTCGCAAGATGACCGCATTCTCGATTGAAACCTACAACAAACGAAAACAATTATTGTGAATTTTATTGACTGACCGTAAAGTAATGCGAATAACCGTGGATAGGTCTGAATTTCGCAGATCTCGGCGTTACCTATTGGACAATTGAATTCTATACTTTTCAATTCTAGCGCTAGAACCCTAATGCTTCAAAGACAACATTTATAAAGAGCTCTGAAAACCTCCCTTAAATCTCCTCTATTTATCCTATTAAAATTGGTAGGGCCATTTCAAAGATTATTTCAAAATTTTCAAAAAGGGTTGTTTAATATTTGTATCATGTAAGTATCATTTAGATATATTTAGAATTATTTTATTTTATTATTTTGAAATACACATAGCACAGATGTATAACTAGAACCAAAGAAATATAACCTAAGGCATAGAAGTAACACTAAATAACAACAGCGGTTGCTATGATTGATATCTTCTTTCTAATGGCACATGCAGTATGATAGAAAGAGCTGTCGATAGGTTTAGCAGCACGCTCTTATAGCAGAATCGTGGTAGGCAAACAGTAGACAAAACATAGAGTTAGGAAACCGAGTGTTGTTCGTAACAGTGATGATTTATCGATAAATACTTTTGGTCAAATGTCTAACTTTAGTATGTGTCGATATATTTAAGCCGTATAAGTAAACAACTAAAATATTGAAATTGTAGTTTTTGCTGTTGACGCCGGACAGTGCTTTTAAAAGACTTGCCAGACACACAGTACTAAAAAAATCACATGTTTAAAGGCCCGCACAAACTATCTGTCGTACACATAAAAACAATGCTGTCAGTTGAACAAAACAATGTGATGTAGACCGACATGAATAGACATAGATCATGGACAATGTGCTGTCATAGACAAACATCTATCGTGATATCGATAGCTATCTAGTCTATTACATATTATTACCCAATCAGTTGGACCAAAACAATGAATTTGATTATAAATAGCTCTGCATGTACGTAATTTATTTGTAGTATTTAATGTAATAAAATTATAAAAATAAATGCTTTAAAAATAAATATAGTCGAAAGTTTAGTTCTCTAACCTTAGCTGCCAATTCAACAAGGACCAGATATCACCAAACTTAGTCTAAACCAAGTATATTTATTTTTAAGTCAAAGTCAAAATCAAAATCATTTATTCATTTAGGCCACAAAGTGATGCTTATGAACGTCAAAAATTAAGGTTAATTACTAGATGATTCTACATTTACATTTACTGCCACGTTCGCAATGCAATAGGTAGAACCACGAGAAAGAACGGGCAATAAAACTCGTGGCCACTCTTTTTAACTGCCAGTATAATGGTTTTACATGTTATATTTGTAAAGAGCTGCAACTGTTTCACATTGTGAGTTATCTACTATTGCAAAAGTTGATAGTTATTGATATCATACTCAAACAATAAATTATGTTCATTTAGTAAGCCTCCCAAAGTGAATATGGTGAAACAGGAGCATCCACTTACGTCTTTTGATGTAAGCAACTCGCGAACATGACTGTTCTGATCTATGGTGGAACAGTATGTTCCGAAAAGTAATGTTAAGTTTGGTGATATCTTCAGTCCTTGCTTTATAATTGTTAAGGCGTAGTTAAGTATGTAGAACTAAGGTGCCATCCATAAATTACGTCACACGTTAAGGAGATGGGAGGGATGGACGAAGTCTGACATTGTGTGATAAGGGGGTGGGAGAGGTCCTAAATTTCGTAACATCACATTTAAAACTCTATTATAATCTAACTGTTAAAACACGAACTTTAAACTATTACTTAATGAAAACCTCAAAAAAACAACAATATTTGTGTAAATATAAGATACCAATTGTTTTGTGGACCACTCGCTCTACGAGTGTTACGTGCCGACCGCTTAGGCGCCCTCTGATGAATGCCGCCAAACGCATTGCGCCTAGCGGTGATTTTTTTATTCTATTTCATTTGACCACTGACTTACGCTGATGAAACAACGTAGTTGCGGAACCGTTTTTTTTCAATCCATAATTACATACATACATAGACTCACGCCTGTTTCCCCGAAGGGGTATGCAGAGGCATATTAAACGCCCACTTTTCGCCAGTGTTTTGATCCTACGTAATAGGTGGCGAGCCTATTGCCGCTTATTGGGACATTTTGTTGGCAGAGCCTCGTCTGTTGATCGGCAGGTGCACCACTTGCAGGTGAGGTTGGCTTGGGACCCTAAGTTCTTGGTGGGAACCCTATGCAACCTAATCCATAATTTCTAAATGTAAATTTGCAAAACATGTGACGTCACACTAGGGAAGGGCGGAATCTCACAAATATGACCTGCCGTGACAAGGACTGGGCAAAAAATGATGAAATTCGTGGGCCTTAATTTAGGGATGACCCTTATGATGGTTTCGTCACCTACCGATTATTTTGAGGTACATATTACAGAGTCTTTTAAACAAGTATGCGACATAGATTTTGCAGTTTCATTTAGCTCTCTATCGAACGACATAATAGAAGCGCCAATAAAAATACATTTTCTCCGCTGAGCTTCACTTAACTGTTCACTTTTCGAAGTGTTTTTTTTTAATATTTAGCGTAGGTATATACAATATAGCTCATGCTACATTTGAGTTTTATTAGACCACTAAACCGTGGTTGTAAAATTCTAAACTTTAATTGAGGTGACTGTACCAAATTCAAGAATTTTAGTTTTCGTTTTCACATTAAATTTAATTTTTCAAAGAGTGGTATCCGTTCCGGAAAGAAAATGAATAGAACTTGAAAAAAAATATCTGTGTTCGTTTTTGTTATTAGAACGGCATAAATCTTATGTTTAATTAACTTATTGCTGCTGGTGTTAAATATTAGAGCAAATTACTGTTTTCATTAACTAAGGCATTATATATTTATATATGGACTTACGCCTGTTTCCCCGTAGGGGTAGGCAGAGGCATATTAAACGCCCACTTTTCGCCAGTGTTTTGATCCCACGTAATAGGTGGCGAGCCTATTGCCGCTTATCGGGATATTTTGTTTGCCAGAGCCTTGTCCGTTGATCAGCAGGTGCACCACTTGCAGGTGAGGTTGGCTTGGACCCCTAAGTTCTTGCTGGGAACCCTATGCACCCCTAAGGCATTATATCGGTAAATGTCGAGGTTCAACTAATCTTAAAGTAGGTATCTGCTTTGTGTAAATAATCTGACAGTTTTGAGATTAAAATATTTATACCTAAATTGTAAACATGAAGAGAATATCATTTAAATTTGAATTACATTTATTTTAGAATGGTTATAATAAGTTTCAGGAATATTTAGAGAGCCATTAGTTTTTTTAATTATTTGTCGACAAAGTCGACTTACTATGGAATTCAGTATTTAATCTATAGATAGATCTGTAGATTTTAGATTCGTTCGGATTCGATATTGAAAATGGCCGTCGCATACCTATATCTGATAAAAGTATATGGTACTTGTCTTCTGTTTACTCCTTAATGTTTTGATGTTTTAGTCTCTGAAGCAGATTTAAAATTCAAGGAAGCAAGTTAAGCTTATACTTCCTCGTAATTCCAGTTGGTATATTAAAAAAATACGACTCCCTGCAAATGGTGAAAAATACAATTTGGGATTTAAGGTTTACTTATTAAGTTTACAAAACAGCGTTCATTAATCTTAGTTTCATAAGTTAAAGGGCTCTTTGTTTCCTTCGGCCTCTATTAAGTATGAAATGGCTTTAATTAAGATATCATGGGAAATAAACTCTCGACTCTGTGAAATATTATTCTCTGAATCATTCTCGAGCTGGATTTGATGTTTTCAACTTTTTTGTGTCGTTATTTTCTTGGTGAAGTTTACTTTAGTCTAGTATATATTTAGGTTTGTTCATATTATTTCATATGAGGTCATTTGAGTATTTACGTATAAACAAAGAGCAGGATCATATAAGATTACAAAGGAAAATAAATCAATAACTCTTATATGTTATCATTTAATCGTATAGAACCCATTTATTTTTAGAATAAATGTACAAACATATAAAATACATTTAAGAAAGCTATCTACATCTATAGCTAGAGTATACATCTAACATCGAGTTATTTTATGTACAAGATTACTAGTTATAAATAATAATATTTACAAGCAATTACTGAATACAAAGTAAATTGCGCTACATGTCTATGTCTATGGTACATCGGTAAACGTTACCTCGAGGGTAGTATTACTAACCGGCACACCTCTAGCGCGGAGCACTAAACTTTATAAGAAATACAATTTGAGAGTTTTCATGTTTCCACCGAGGCAATAAATCCCAAGGTTCTGCTGCTTTCGCACTGTTTACTGTTCACCTACTCGCGATATAGTTTATTACGTGCACTACAACAACGCATTCACATTTTAAAGTTCCGTTTCTAGTGAAAAGTTCTGTTATCATTACACACACTGGTGAACACAATATTCAGCGTATGGTCCGCACTATTCAATTTACTATATTTTCGTCTTATCCTACGTATGGGAAGGGAGCGAATGGCGCCGGGAAATATTCTGGGCTGCACCGCGATCGAAGATGTCACGTACGAAGTTAGTACTGTTGGCACTACTTTAGTGATGAAAAGTGTGGTGTACACTGTCTTGGCACCGAACGTCAACTTCAGAACTTGAATGTCGGTGGCAGTCACTTCTGTGTTCACCACCACGGGCGTCGAAGCCAGAGAGAACTGCTGAGGGAACAGAGGGTTGACAGTCTGTAGAGGCAATGCTGGCAAACTACTGGTACCGATTTCGTATTCAGTTTTTGTGAGAGTAGCCACCGGTTTAGAGATAGTGCTGTGAGTAGTGGTCTTGCCATCAAACACTGGGATTATGTGCGATTCGTAAATTGTTTCATACTTCAATATTGGTTTAGACGTGGTAACGACATCAGGGATTTGCGCAGCGGCAGCCGGGTTCAGTAGTCTTAATAGAGCAAGTTGTTGCGCTTGTTCAGGAGTCAGTGCTGGTGTAGGTGGGTTGGGTGCCTCTGTAAGGTGGTTGCCCTTATTTTGTCCGTGAGCTTTCTTTAGCCCCAAGTGATTGTTCTTCCCTCTGTATTTATCCACCTCGGTGAGGTCAAAGTCTGATCCAATGTTAGCGAGGTCGAGGTCCGGTGGGAATACCCTTCTAAGACCTCCTTCATTATCTTCGTTGCTATCTCCGAAATCTGACTCCAGGTGAAGTTCAGAACCAGCTTCGTCAAGTCTTCTGTTAAATTCTTTCAGAGTTTTGCTCGGTATGAACTAGAAGTAATCCATTGAAGGCAGTGTCTTGGCGGCTGTTACAAATCTTGTCACTTCATAGGTTTGGATAAACGTTAGGCTGCTTGTCACGTTAACGTCCTTCACCACAGGTAATTGATGTAATAAAATAATAATAATAAAATCTTTATTTCCATTTGAGCCTTACAAAAATAAAACATTCCTATCCCACACACTAGGCATAGCCTGTCCTGTGGGGGAAACAAACGATTTACATTCAAAATCACGGCAAATAGAATACAACAAAACAAACAAAAATTAAGTTGAAATTAAGTACAAAAACAAAACGAAAAAAAAAAGTATTTATTTGATAATAAATATAAATGTTGTTAAAACTAACTATAACTAAGTGGCTATTTACACATAAATTAAAACAATAATTTCTATACTTAAATAACTAACAAATAAAAGGAAATACATAAAAAAAAAGTAAAAGCAGATTTTAAAGGGCGTCATGGAAATCCTCCACATCGCCATCAATTGGAAGCGTGCCCAGAATGCTGGCAGCATTGCCACGTTGTATGGCAATGCTGATCTTATGTGCCAAATACAGGCCAGCCTTCTGGTCACGCGAGGTGTCAACAAGTCTCTTTGAAAGATCTCTAAAAAGAGATCTCGCACTTGGACCCCATGGTCCCAACGTTTCAACTCCAAACGGCTCAAATACATAATCCCCTACTAGATTTATGTATTTGCGCCTTTTGACAGTCTCCGCTGAAGCAGCAGCAGCGCCCGCACAACCCGCTGTGCTAGGAAGATGAGATGGCGCAAGGGTGTCGACACATGTTGCGTCCCACACCAAAAAAAAAAGTTATATTTTAAATGTCTTAAGGATATACAATGGGTGTTTATGTGTGTATGTGATTGTATGTAAGTCTGGGTGTGATTGTGTGTGTGTGTGTGTGTGTGTGTGTGTGTGTGTGTGTGTGTGTGTGTGTGTGTGTATGTGAATGTGTGTGTGTGCGTGCGTTAGCGCGTGTGTGCGCTAGGTTGTGTGTGTGTGTGAGATTGCAGCAGCCTCATTTAATTACCCGCAGCACTTCTTCAGTCTGCGAATAACTCCACTTCAATAATCAGTCTCTTGGTTTCTTTTACAGTGCAGTCTTTTAGATTTAAAATATTTGAGAATTTATTATATATAAATGGATAAAGAAAGCTTCCAAAACGGTGCGCAAAAGAAGTAGCAGTACGTATTTTACTTAAGTTAAAAATGCGTTTTTTGTATATATCTTTGTAATTGTCAGAATTTATCACATTTTATGAACAGCAGACACTACCCTGGCAATGTACAGCTTCCGGACACTCAACACCCCAGCCTCTTTATATAGAGCGTCAGTGCGATATCGAAGGGGTTTTTTTAAAGCTGTTTTTAATACTCCTCTCTGGGCTCTTTCAAGAGGTAGGATGAATGATGTAGGTGAACCGCCCCAAGCTAAGATGCAATAATTAATAAGGGACTGGCAGAGAGCCATATACACCATTCTTAGTATTTTACCATTGATTGCATCACGTAAGTTCTTCATTACGTATATAACCTTTCTCACCCTCCCACACATTTCAGCCACATGTTCCTTAAATGTGAGCTTCTCGTCTAAAACTACACCAAGATACTTAAGAGAATCTACCCGACTGATTACTTTGCAATCGCAGGTATTGCCTAGCACTTCGAACTTACAGTTAATTGAATGGATCTTCAAGGCAGTTAAAGAGAGAGGTGCGGAAGCAGCCGTCTTGTGGAAGCACAAAAAATTTGTTTTTGACGTGTTGAGGGATAATATGTTGTGATGCAACCAGCTGGATATTGTCGACAGACACCAAGCCAAGAGCTGTCATGGAAGATAAAAGCCGTATCATCCGCACAACATATGATTTCCGATTTTTGTATTGGAAGGCAGGCGATATCGTTTATGTAAAGCAGAAACAGAGTGGGTCCCAGAATGCTTCCCTGCGGAATGCCATAGGTCACAGGTTTTAAACTACTAGTTACGTCGGAAAGCTTTACACACTGATAACTTCCCGACAAATAATCTGCGAACCAACTCAGAGCCGTTCCTCTTATACCATAGGCTTCCAGTTTCTTCAGTAGAATAGAAATTGGTATGGAGTCGAACGCCTTGGCGAGATCTAAGAAAACACCGATACATTTAGACCCTTTATCTAGGTGAGAGGCTACGATATCAGTGAGAGGAGTAACAGCATCCTCACAAGATCTCCCCTGCCTGAATCCGAATTGACGGTCGTTAATTACGTTATTTTTGGTTAAAAAAGCCACGAGTCTTTTGTTTATGATACGCTCAAGCAACTTTGAAATGCTACCCAGAAGTGAAATTGGGCGATAATTAGTGGGGTCCTCCCTTTGTCCTCCCTTAAATATAGGTACAACCGCTGCAGTCTTCCAGGTTTTAGGGAATGTGCCCGATTCTATGCTCAGATTGAATATAGTAGAAAGAGGTTCTGCTATTAGGTGTCCTATACTTTTAAGTTTATTGTTGCTTAAGTTATCGAGACCGGGCGAGCTGTCAGACTTAAGATTTTTTATGAGTGAAATTATTTCTTCAGGATCCGTGGGAGTAATGAAAATTGAGTCTAATATTTTTTGTTTAATTTCAATTTTGTCTTTAAGGGATTTTTGAGTGACATTAAGTGTTTCGAATATGTTCTTAGCCAATTTTTGGCCCACCGTTGAGAAATGATCGTTACATGCCTCTAAGGATGCCTTTAGAGACCCTCGAATGCTATTGATATCCTCCAGAGAACTATTCCCCTTTTTTGATGGTCTATGAGAGATTTTATTTACAGACTGCCAAAGTCTCTTGGGTATATTTTTGTTTTTATTTATCTCTTTGCCATCGTGTTCGGCTTTCAGATCTCTGAGAAGTTTGATGTAGAAATTTCTGTACCTACAATAGATCAGTCTTTTTGTGATATCATTTGGATGTTTCCTAGACTCAAGGTGTAGTTTATCCTTATGTTTCCCGCAACGTATTAATCCAGGAGTCATCCAAGGTAGAATGTTGAATTTTGAATGGCTGATTTTGACTGTATGAGAATGTTTGGATATTGTGTTTGTAAGAATAGATGTGAAGTCATATACCATAGTTTCAAGGGAAGAAAGTTTCAAAAAGGATCAGTCCGTGCATTCAAGTTCAGACTTAAGACTGTCATAGTCTACTTTTATCCTGGTTCTGTTTCTAGTATATGATTGCAAGGGCTTAGTGGTTATACCTAACATAGTAATACTATGGTCAGTGAGATCAGTGGGACACACAACTGTTTCCGCTTGAGAGTTGAAAGGGACGAATATGTGATCTATACAGGATTCACCATGCGTCGGTATGTTCACACCCGAGGTTAGACTGTGTTCAGACAAGAGAGTAAGATAGGTGGATGTATTTTCTTCAGAAATAGAGGAACCTATGATATTGATATTTATATCACCAGTTACAATAAGACATGGAGTTCTTTTAAGCGAGTTCAGATTTTGATCTAATGACGTCAAGAATTTTGAGGGGTTTTTAAATGATGGTGAACGATATACACCTATTATAGTGAGAGCATTTGGAATTTCAACGCATAAGACATTTACGTCATCGACGTTAGGCTCAAAAGCTTTAGTAGACCATTTATTATTTACGTACACTATAACACCTCCTGCCTTATTAATATATTTCTTTGTATTGTATGATTTATAACCAGCAATCTGTTTAATAATGGAAGATTCTTTTAACCAGCATTCACTAAGGACCATGTAATCGAATGAAATGTTAAGTCTAGCAAGAGTCACTAAAAAATTGTCAAAGTTTTGCTGCATGCTTCTAATATTTACGCTTAAACCCTTTATAGTGTACTTATTGATAATTTTGTGTCTGTGGCATGTGTCTTCAGCATATCCTGAGTTGTGCTGAATGTTTAGGTTACAGTTTCTAGCGATGGGGTTTCCATGTATGACGATATATAGCAGGCAATGTTGCTATGCTTGAATCTAAAAGAGCATGATCTTTCTCATATGGCGTGGCTGTCGCTAAAATATTCTCTGTCAACGGTTCGATGAGAGAATTTTGCGAATTAGCTACTAATGTGGGTTCTATACGTTTCTCTATAGTTGAGGTAACTGTTATGATGCGAGTATTCTTGACGCGTCCGACCTGAAAATTACAAAATGATTAAATATATGACTTAAACATTTGGTTAAAAGAAGAGATTCCTTAGAACTAAACTACGGTAATATAAAAATGTTATGAGTACCTGCAAGGTGTAAGGAGTTCTGATAGTAGCGATCTCATAATATACGTCTTTGAAATCAGCGGGTGTAGAAATCTCTACTTTCAAAGTTTCCACTGGGGGCGGCTTCTCTATAGAGTTGTCATCAGCGTCATTCTCAAGGAGCGTACCAGGACCATTCTGTGAACCTGATAGTTCTAAATCATTATCAGATCTTGCTTGAGGTGATATATCATTATATTGCGTATCGTCAAGAAGCGGATTTGGATTTGGCGTAGTTTGCTGTTCGTCGTCATTGTTAATCTTACGAATAGTCACCTTAGGTTTAGGGCTCGTTTTGTATTGACAGCGACCTGATCCCGGTGCGCGATTCAATTTAAATTTATACACACTGGTTGAGGCGGCCGGGGTCACTTGTTCCACTAGGGTTGGGTTAACACGGGGTTTGAATCCTCGTTTAGACTGACTGTCGCTGTTGCTGCAGGCGTCACAGTCGACTTGTGTCCAGACTCCAGAGTTACGGTTGTTCTTCCTCCTATTGGAATACGACGGAGTGGACGTTTCACTGAAAACAGAGACGGTTGCCAGTTGAGGAAATTTCGCAGGTCGACCAAACCAAGTACTGGAAAATAAAATTTATTTATTACAATATATTATTTACAATTGCCGACGATCATAATCTGTCGTTTTACCTTATATAGCAGAAAACTTATAGATTGATTTATTTGATGAAATATTTGAGATATATTATGTTTGTTAAAAGGCTCTACGTCTACTACCATGCGATCATGCTCATTATAATGTGATTGTATTAGATATGATATTCGGCAACCGTAGGAATCCATGATAATGTAGATACAGCCATGTACTCGTATGTCGCTACAAGTATCTACTACATGCAAATGGTATAAAATGATTTTTACCTTTGAGTCCGTTGTGAATGCGACGTGTTTCGATTCTTGATTTTTTTATTCTGCCTAGCAGGAGCATTATTGTGGTTATCGTTTTCGTTTTCTTTGTTATTATTATTGTTGTTATTTTGTGACCTGTGACGGTTTTTGAATAACCCACCTCCGTTGTTTTGTCTTCGAGTAGTTTTGCCAAAGTTACTATCATCGTCAGCAATAGATGGCGTGGGCTCCAACGTGTGTCTATGATTTTTAGCAATAGATGGTGCCACTGTTTTGAGGATTCTGTGTGTAGGACTGGGGGATATTTTTCCTTTATGTCCACCAGACGCTGGTAGCACCTTCGAGTTGCAGTTTAAAACTTGAGCGTATTTGCCTGAGATGTATGTTCCGATGACACTAGTTTCATGAACTGTTGTAAGTCCATCTTTAACAAAAGTGCCTCCAAGTGTTGTGACTAAACCGAGGGGATGATCATCATCGTCTTCTGGCGCTGGGGTAGGCTGGTGTCTATTTTTATGGCCAAGCTTTGGCTTTTGGCCAGGCGCTTTTGACGGGCGAATGTTGATAACTTTGTATGTCTCCTCAACAAATTCGGAAGGTTGACGTGACAAGAAATCATATTCTGGCTCCCCAATGTTATTGTTTGTGATCAGAATAGCGGGTTCTTCTTCTGCAGGCTTTGATTTTATTTGAACCTTAGAACTTATAACGGAAGCTGGAGGTCCTTGTTTTACTTCAACTTTGCTGCTCACGACATTGGTAACAGATTTTATAGCATTTTTGTTTTTATTCGGCTGGGCACTTTTGTTTGGTTTCGGAGAAGATTGTTTAGGAGCACTGCTCTCTACAATTTTCGATGGTCCAGCAACGACCTCAACTTTTGTTGTGTCATGCACAGATGCTTCAGTCTTCGGTGGTTCTGAAAACAAGTAAAATATATTGTTAGTAATTATGTAGTAATCATTAAATAATATAATAAACAATAAAGATTTAGTTTCTGGCTTTTATAAGTAGCCCTATGTTATTCTACATGAAGCATTACTTCGAAACTTCTACTTTTGTCTTTAAATAATGTGTACCAGAAAGTGGTGAAACGAGGATAAAGCGGTAACATCAACAAATAGAACAATGTAAGTGACCTGGTGGCGGTGCCGACTGAGGCGAGAAGACCATCACAGTGTTGCCGATAGTTGTCGTAAAGTCCAAGAAGCCATAGACTGTTTGCGTGAGGTAGTCGCCCGCTGGTGCAGGCGCCGGGTTTGCAGGGCCAGTATATGGAGGCAATGGTGGGACCATTGCCTCCATATACTGGCCCGTCAGCTAAAACCAAACAACCTGAAAAGTAAACAAACATATTATTATCCACAAGTTCAAAACTTCGTCAAAATAATCTTAGCAATATCTTGAATTTATCGTAAACGATTTTCGTGAACTCGACTTAAATTTTACAAAAATTTGTTTAAATGCACAGTTATAAAGTTCAAAATCATATTTTCAGTCGTATTTTTTGTCAGAAAATATCTGCCATACATTTTGTATCACTTCAGGATCACTTACGAGAGTTTCATATTGAAAACTCTGCAGCGAATGTAGCGATAAAGATGAAAAGTCTGTAACGGTGTTACTTCGATACCATTGACTGGCAAATGATCTGTAAGAGTACCTTCATATGGCTAAAAAAGACGGGTGTTTACAAACAAAGTTATTGGTGAGATACGGCTATAGTTAGCTTAATGACGGGTTAAGAAAAAACGTTGATATGAAAATAAATGAGCCCGTTACTTGTGGATGGGTGGATTGTTTTGTATAACAGAAGTAAGCAGAGAAGTGCTTATTGCTTTTTTTGGAAGTGTGTTTACAATATAAGATCTTACGCAACTGAAACATATGTATCTATAGACGTTTCCTTATAATACGAGTAAGGCATAGATTACACAAACTGGTTACTGACTCTTCAATTTTCACAGAAAAAGCAAAAGATTTTTATAAACATATTTTTACTAAGCACTACGTAGAAGTGCTCCTATCACTGTATTTGCAGAATTGTATACTGCTATTTCGTTTTGTAGTATTACTTTACTCTATGTCTATTTCTATAGTACTTGTGCATCAAATCAAAGACCTCTGATGGCCGACAAAGATATACGAGTAGATAATCAATGACGCAGTCAGTTTCAAATTAAGTAAAGCGAAAAGAAAGCTTGAGTTCGCTATATGCCCTGAAACAAAGACTATTGGAAACAAGGGGCTTTTCTTTAACATAGATTCAATCTCAATAGAAAGGTTTCACCCGAACAGTGTTTTAACGGTAATGTGTCACTAGCGGTAGATTAAATTGTATCGGGAACTTCATAAGGGTAGGGATTTTGTCTGATGGAAAAGATATAAGGGTTGGGGCAACTTTCTTCCGTTTTGAAGTGATTTGTAGTACTGATCTTTTGATATTAGTCCTGGATAGCATGCATTTTTTGTGTAAAAATTATGCTGGTGGTCATGTTTAAATAACCTGGATTTTAGGTAATTATTTATACCCGGATCTTGTAAAGTATGGTAGTACTTATATCATTTCGACCGACTTATATCGGGTGTGGTCTCGGCCAAACTTATTTTATTATATTATCTCTCTTGATAACTTATTTTCTATTCATAAATAAATGTTTTATTCCCATACATTATAGCATAACGAAGGCTTAAGATGATGCCATGGGAAAAATGTAAATAACACCGAAAGTTGTCGGCGATTGTATAAAACGCCTTAAAATGGAACACCAGGTAATACGCATTGCGCCTTTCGCGCTGGCAAGTAACAAATTCCAGGATTGCGTCGCTATATCCTCGTTACTTTCGCGCCATTTGCCACCAAGTGGGCTGAGATAGTCTACCTTAGATACCGATCGGCCCTCTCTCGCCCTATTCCAATCTATGTACTTCCAATTACTTCGGCACAGACCTTTCTATATTTTTTGTCCTTCACCTACACGTTCACACATATTCTCGCGAGCTATTTACTCGGTAATCCTTATTCATGAGTTTTTCGTATTGACATGTTTACCCTATTTACCCATTCTATGCGTTCCATTCAAACTTTTTCAAATGTATTTACAAGAGTAATATGAATATATTAGAATATTTTTATCATGGAAAATGTTTGTATGTGAATACTTTATATATAAATTTGGGTTACATATTCACCTGCTAATGGGAAGAATTTTCTATATTAATTCTAATATTGGAATAGTTAATCTTAAGAATCGGTTTTATTACTTGACAAGTTATTATGTTATAGTTCGTTGGTTCTATGTCTGAAGAAGTCACCTCTATAGAGCACAAAGGACACTTTGTTTGTTAACCTTCTATATTTGTGTTTCAATAAATCTGTATTATACATAGAGAGAATGAGCGCCCGCTTTCACTCTGGTTAATGACACATGCGAGTTTTCAAAGAGTCTCGATCATTATTTGTTGTAGGTGAATAGTGTTATCTATATATGAATAGGGCATTTCAAGTCTTTTTATTATTTTGGCTCTGTGCGGGTCAAAGAACTGCATACAATTTTCAGAATAATATGATTACTTCTTATAATATACTTGGACAATTCACAAATCTGATTCGACACTGATAGTTTAACTTAGATAAAGTACAGATATAATAAATGAACGTGGTGATTACACAAACATTGGACCAAGGCAGGAATCCAACCCACGACAAGCTTATCTGCGTCAAAGTTGGTTGCAATTCCAGACATGTATCTGTGTGCTGTTAGCTTTATAGCGACCTCTTTTAGTTTTCCTCTATCTGTTATTATTATTACTTAACAACTTATTTTTGGCTCTTTCAGGCTCGTCATGTCATCGGCAAAATATATTAACGTAGTTGTTGTATGCACATCAGCGTCTAGCAGGGTATCCTTGGTAAGAAATTTCGTAACACTACCGAATATATAAGAGTACTTACACAAGTGGGCAGTGACCGCCAAAGCGGCAATTACAGATCGAACCATGGCGAATGTTAGTTAACACTAAGTACAGATATTAGTTCCAAGCTTGGTGTTTGATACAGCGGCAGATTTCGCAAGATGACCGCATTCTCGATTGAAACCTGCAACAAACGAAAACAATTATTGTGAATTTAATTGACTGACCGTAAAGTAATGCGAATAACCGTGGATAGGTCTGAATTTCGCAGATCTCGGCGTTACCTATTGGACAATTGAATTCTATACTTTTCAATTCTAGCGCTAGAACCCTAATGCTTCAAAGACAACATTTATAAAGAGCTCTGAAAACCTCCCTTAAATCTCCTCTATTTATCCTATTAAAATTGGTAGGGCCATTTCAAAGATTATTTCAAAATTTTCAAAAAGGGTTGTTTAATATTTGTATCATGTAAGTATCATTTAGATATATTTAGAATTATTTTATTTTATTATTTTGAAATACACATAGCACAGATGTATAACTAGAACCAAAGAAATATAACCTAAGGCATAGAAGTAACACTAAATAACAACAGCGGTTGCTATGATTGATATCTTCTTTCTAATGGCACATGCAGTATGATAGAAAGAGCTGTCGATAGGTTTAGCAGCACGCTCTTATAGCAGAATCGTGGTAGGCAAACAGTAGACAAAACATAGAGTTAGGAAACCGAGTGTTGTTCGTAACAGTGATGATTTATCGATAAATACTTTTGGTCAAATGTCTAACTTTAGTATGTGTCGATATATTTAAGCCGTATAAGTAAACAACTAAAATATTGAAATTGTAGTTTTTGCTGTTGACGCCGGACAGTGCTTTTAAAAGACTTGCCAGACACACAGTACTAAAAAAATCACATGTTTAAAGGCCCGCACAAACTATCTGTCGTGACTTACTGTCGCGACAGTAAGTCACGACAGAAGGGTATCTGGACAAGGAAAATCCATTCAAGTGTGCACACTATCAGACGTCTGTCGCGGACGTGACCTTGAGCGTTCAGACATCCGATAGCAATCTGGAAAAATGATAGTAAGCGTCTGCGGACGTTTACTGTCATCCGTATATTGTCCATGGTACGGCCTTAATATTGATTTTATACCGAATATAGTCAAAAAATGTTAAATTAACTTTCAATTCAACAGTTCTGCTTTACTTCAAGGTCTACCAATAATATAATTTAATAGTGCTAACTGCTAGTGCCCTGAATTAAGAAAGAATATGAAGAAATATGAAGAAAAAATATGCTCCTACCTAGCCTTAGTGTATTGCATAGACAGCATGGCGTGTCTATGGTTGTATCGGACGCGGACGCGACAGAAAGCCGCGTCCGAAAGGGTGTGCACACTATGTGTCGCGACTTACCGTCGCGACAGTAAGTCGCGTCCGAACAGTTTGCGTGCGCCTTCATTGTTCGTTTTAGCCATAAAATCTATTGACAAAAAGTATTCATAAACTAAAGAGCGATGCGTTGCGATGCGATGCTAAGAAACTGTCACTTAGATTATGTATTGTACGAATTATACCAGATTGGGTAATGAGGCACGGCAGGCTTTGGCAATTTGTTTGCGTCGCATCATATCACGTTGATTTTTTTAGAGTTGTAGGTAATCCGACTGCCACGCCAAAGCTTGCGGGTTTGATTCCCGCTCAAGTCAAACATTTGTGTGCATGAATATGGATGTTTGTCTTGGTCTGGATGATACTATGTATAATATGTAATATATTTACAGAAAAGTATATACGCATGTTTATCGATTGTCTAGTACCCGTAGTACAAGATATGCTTAGTTTGGGACCAGATAATGTTGTGTGAATGTGAAAGAATATTATATTTTATGGTAGAATATTATGTAGCGGACTACAAGGCAAGACGTGTTTGATCAGTCAGGATAGCACTAATATGATAAATTATATAGAGGTATGTAGATTAATTAAAATCGTTGTAATTATTATATTTTATTAATATGTTCAAACTAAAATTACACACTTTTTGTTTAGCTTTGGATAAATAATTCTACCGAGTGTGCAATGTCCGGGCATAAATGTAATGTAGGCACAGCTTTCGGTTTTAAACGACGCCAGGTGCTTTCTGTCTTTAAAAAACAGTCTTTCTCAAAATGACGTGAACAAATACGATGGTACTTCTGCTAAATCAAACTAGGCCGTCCAACGGCATTTATCCAAAGTTTTCTTGTGACGTCATTAATAGGCAACCTGTAATAAAAAACACCTTCTTAATAATAAAAAAATGCTACTCGCATCCCTAATCCATCTACTATTTTATAGATGCAAAAATGTAAGCCTACACACACGCGTTTACACTGGAACACTTGGCTTTAGGTTAATAGACGCTACTTTTAAGGTAGGTATCTAAGTAAATTATGTACATTAAACTGCGCTTACTATCAAACGCGCGATAGAAAATTAGACCGCTGGATGTTTTTGTTCATTGTCAACTTAGCAACCGCGGCTACCCGCTGTCGCTTCCAGCTACAGTTTTACATTCATATCCGATAGTTAGTTTCCGTATTTATCCCTCATTCAAAAAACATCGATATCTCCTTTCACTGTCAAATCCCATCACTAAGGCTATTAAATCAATAAATGTACAAAATAACAATTTGTGAGTTAAATTCATAACACATGCGTATGCAAGCTGTTCCTTTGATTTGCAATACAATGATATTGTGTAAACTTAACACTCATTATAGCATTAATACGAGAAAAGTAAATACATTTGTTGGAAAATTCCGACTCACTGCTAGAAGATAAAGTTTCTCCTGTTATTTCCGTTCCGAGAATAGCGGAATCCACATCCCGATATCACATACACGATGTGTTTTAATTAATGAGTACACTATTTAATTATTATAAGCTTATTTACTATTTAAATGCAAAAAAGTTATTAAAAATGTAAACACAAACGTCCAACACATTTTACACTGATGACAGATCACAGCACGGCTATTTAGAGAATGTAGTCAAAGATATGAGTATGTAAAGAGTCTATGCCTCTTTAAATGAGACGCGTAATTTGACGTTATGATTAACCAACTAAGACCAACTGACATTACATGTTGCACGTTCGGTATAAGGAAATTTATAGGGCATGTTCTCTCTAGTCTAAACCTAGTCCAACTTCTCTGACTAGAACCCACGCAAGAAGTTTGATGCGACACATAGTCATTAATTCTAGTGCAAATGACACCCTATCGGACGTATACGGAACTAAAAAACGAACACATCCGTCGGAAGTCAACTCATTAATATCGCGACGTATATTAACAGAGCAGACAGTAACTGTTTTACAAATGTCTAGTATGATTAACAGACAGACGGCCACATTTGTTATGTTAATATCTATGCGAATGAATACGAAATCAACCTGTGCGCCGCAACGCACCGCTGGACAAAATAATCATTCGATATGGAAAACGTCAGGCGCCCAATGAGAGGCCACTGAACGATCCCGATACTCATTTCGATGGTCAAACGGTTTCATTGAACCAAACCAATATACAACACACATTTTATTATTATAATGTGTACGTGTATAAGTGTTATGTCATTCGCAACTCATTATGGTGGCGTGATTTTAATACATATATCTTTCGGTATTGCGGTTTCAACTACATTTCCCGTCCGTTGCAAGTACACGCGAATTTAAGTAGTTGGACTGAGTTTTCAATACACTATTTGTACTATTTTTATTTATACTACTGACATGGTGGTGCCTTACTCACTTTATTGGCTTTTCCCGAGCTATCGGACGAAAGGAAAGATCGGTCTGGCAGTTTGTGCGATTAGCACATTGAACCTTTAGCTTTTAACAGTAGAAAGCGTGTTGCAATAGTAGAGTTCTTTCAATATAGGTACTAGACATAATTATGTCTTGCTATGTGGTATTTTTTGTCATTCGTACTAAACAGGATCCTTTCACTGCGAAAAAATAATTTGTGCCTTTGTTTGGTACTAAGGTTCTAAATTGTTCTAGTTATAAAGCATGGCAGTACATTTCAGTCTCGACTGTTTATAAGGCTGTATAGTTTACGATGTTCCCAATGATTGCGGTTGGCAATTCACGATTGGCATCCTTTGTGGCGTTGTGGCATTTGAAGCCGCTATTCGAGGGACTAATCTTAAGGCTGCTAACATTAGTCAGAGAGTTCCAAGACAGATTAGGTATAAATGTGAAATACGAATCATTATACAATGCAGAACTTAAATTGGTACTATTTTTAAGAACTTCTGATAAAGTGTGCAAGCAATATTCAATCCGAGTTTTTGTAATTAAGAACATACTGCGTACCTGGTCCCATCTTCTGCTGTTGTAATTATACTTATATGTATGTATATGGTCGGATGCGTCCAAGCCAAATTCCCGGCTAGATTGGCATTCATTGTGCCTACCGTGGGAGCAGACAGTTCTGCATAGCGGAACGTATTGAAACCATTTGAATGCCTAGTGAGTTCCGATTATAGGCACCGAGAGCATTGCAATGTGTAAGAGAATTTATAGAGAACGTTATTATGTACGGGATGCGGGGTAAAGGACTTTGCTGGTAGATTGTGCAGTCAGCTGGTGCGCTATTTGAAAATTTTATTTGAGATATACCGTTATACGTGTGTGATGAGTTTCGTGTGTCGACGGTTGTTTACGTTAAGTCACTGAGCGTCCAATCAACATTAAGGTGGTGCAGCGCTCCTGTCAAGTTTATTAGGAGGAATCGACTCGTGTGACTTTATGAGATGCTGGTAGTGAAACATAAGGCATCCAATTTCGTGAGGAGCAAATTTTAGCGATATACTGTACAGTTACAATCGTACTACTGGTATAAACTCGAAAGCTTCTGAATTTGTGAGGATGGATAGAGGAATGTTTGTTAGTCTTTCACGAAAAATGATGTGAATAGTGTATACGTCAGAATAGCCCAAAGCTTACCGTGTGCCACGATAATTGACATCCACGCGGGAGGAGTAGCACGCAGAGACTAATCCACGTATATAAAGTTCTTGCGTTGCCGACTGACTGACAGACAACGTGCAGCCAAAGCTACTGGGCGCAAGAAGCTGAAATTTGGAATGTATATTGCTTGGGAACCGGAAGCATGCACTAAGAAAGGATTTCTGGAAAGTCCTAAGGAATTGAGCAAAAACGGTTCAATTAACAAAATGACGCGGGCGTAGCTGCGGGCATCATCTAGTTTCCTAATAAGTTTAATAACTATAACCCGACTACGTAAAAAAGGATCCCCGTTTTTACGTAGTCGGGTTATAGCTTTTAAACTTATTTATGTATTTGATCCTTTTCCGTATCCCCATGGGGTTACTGGAATATTTACATTGTCACATTTAAAGGAAGAGAGAAAGAAAATAGGTAACTCAAAGCGTCAGAACCGCGCGAATTGTAAGTAAGTAGGTATAAACGCGTTTTAAATTTATATTTTGACTCAAACAGTATAATATATGTACATATTTGTAATGTGCTCACCAATACTTTTCTTTTGATATCAAACACGTAATGATTATCTCAGTTACATTTTTTTTAGATTAAAATCTGAGGTATTAAATCCGCAATAGGAAATTTAGACAAAATCTATATAGACTTTGTCACCTGGGCCATTATTACGAATCTTTTGACACCCCATTTATTAAAATCGGGTGAGTAGTTTGGGCGCCATGGTGGAACATACAAACATACATACATAGACTGCCAAAAACATTACCCTTCCTTTTGGCTTCGCCGTAGTCGGGTAAAAATGCCTTAGTTTCTGATAAGCTTTTCACACAAAATGTTCTTTTAAAAGCCCATAATCCTAACGGCATAATTTACATATCGAGGGGTGAAAGGCTATTTGTTTTAAGCGACATTTTATGAACTTTACAGAGATACAAAATTTTGAAAAAAAATCCTTGTAAAAAACTACAGCTCATACTTTGAAGCGGATTTTTTCTCTTTACTGAAAATTAATCCTGTGATATTTTGGTATAATTTTTAATAAAAAAACAGCTAGAGGTGCCAAGATAAATGTCGCTTGATACAAAATGTTCTGTATTGCCTTTTTTCTGGAGTAATGAAAAATGATTCAAGTGCTTATATTGTTAACAATCATCAGCAGGCAAAATAGTTTAAGTGACACAGCAGTGCTTAATCAGTAGAAGGCAAAATGATTTAATCGACGTTACTGATTGATAATAGGAGCAGGCTATTCTGTTTAACTACCAATTGGGTTTTTGCTGGGAGATAGGCTATTTGACTTAAGCAACTATGAAAATGCCTAATAAGGTGTTTGATGTCTCACGTTTGAAGTGTTTTATAAAACTTTGGTTGTTGAAACAAGAAAATAATGTCCAATTTATAAGTTAAAAAGTCATAGTATTTAAATGGGTGAATTATTATTATCAAAAGTAAATAAAAATGTTCTGTAAATTAAAAATATTTTATTTCCTTTACATAAAAGTTAAAATCTGAGATCAAAATTAAAAATTACGTATTCATTTAGGTGTGCGGCTCATTTGTCAATCATCATAGAAAGCAGCTGCACCCACTTATTTGGAAAATTGCCTAGAGTTAACTAATTTATAAAAATAATTAACACGACAGAATATTTTAAAATAACTATAAAAAAATATTATCATGTAGACAAAGTGCTAGATTATCTCTGTTTTGTAACTACTTAATAATTATTTTTATTTTCATAGAAAATTTCTCAAATTTAATAATTTCCCTTAAAAAACTAAATGAAAATAACTAGTGATCACAGAATTCAGATAGGGCAGAAAAAAGGTAGACATAATTATGTACTTATGTGGAAATAATTACTAATTAACTTCCTCTGTTTCATCTTCAATATCAGTATCCAATAGCTCATCTTTACCATTATTGGTTTGCAAATTTAAGTATCCACCATGAAATATTTTTGGAATTACGTTAGTGTCACATAATTGCTAAGATCGTTGTATTTAACGTTGGTAATTGCCAACGAAGATTTGTATTTAAAATTGAGAGACTTAGGTTTAGCATTAATTGGTATCTTTTCTTCCGGGGCATCGTTCTTCATACTATACTTAATTTTCACTTCATTTGGAAAGGACTCTTTAAATATCGCCGTCCGTATTTTGCTTATTTATCAGGTTACTCTTAAAATATTTGTCGGCGTACTCTTTAAAATTTTTAAAGTCGGTATGTGTAAGATTTTCGACATAATAAGGCGCTGGCTCTTTGCGGGCTGGCTGGCACACTGTTGCCCACTGAGAAGGAGCCCATACTATGGTATTTCGCACGGAATGCTTAATAGTCGAGTGGATGCTGTCTACTATCATCTCTGTGTGTCCAGGAAGAAGAAAATTCATCTGAATAGTTTCTAGATGTTTAGATTGTAACAACGCGTTATGGACAGCAGCAAGGACAATTGTATTCTTGTTTTGTCCAGGGCATGAGTCGGAATATAAAATTAAAGTCTTTACGGTGGTTCGAGAGTCCACGTCTGATAAAATTATTTTTTGCAAAATGGTAACGATTTCATTTGCCCCTCTCTTTCCTTCTGTTTCTCCCCAGATGAAACAGAAACCATTTCTTGTTATACTTTCGTAAAAACAAGTTATAAACAGTATATTTTCGCGAGTAAAAAAGCAGCATACTGTTCCCATAAGGAGTGTTGAGAACCTTCTGGAGGTCAAAAGTTGCGCACAATATTGAGGGGTTTTCTTTGCCTAATTCTCGATGACATTCTAGGCGTTGTTTTGATGCTTGTTTTCCTTCTAAATGGGCTTGCATTTCGGGACACTCAGTCGGATTCTGGCCTTCAAAACGCAAGCATTTTAAACATTTTTCCTTCTTAGGGACATGAAATCCGATGTTAAAATCTGTATTAAATATCGTGCGAAAAATATTTTCACTCAAAATATCTACTCCTTTACTAGTCCGGTCCTCTTTATAAATACGATACAGATTTATGATATTTTTGAATTCAGTTGGGAGGTACAGCCTTGTACTATCTTTGCGGCAATAATGGGATGGAAGTGCAGGTAAGTTTTTAATGAAGTTTTTTGCAGATTCCCTCACATTTTCTGGAGTTATGTTGGCGGGAATACATCTTCCTCTCCCATCTTCTTTTGATATTCGCTGAGATATACTTGGCAAGGTGTAGTATATGTATCTTTCGGTAACATCTGGAGTGCTGATCAAGAATTTAGAACAAACCTGACGACGACCCTCTCCGTCATTTATAAAATAGTTAAATGTATTCGTCATGTAGTTTGAATTTTTGGATTACTTACTTTTTACGTCTTGTCGCGGTATTAACGTTAACGCGTCGCGTATTCCGTCCTCGTCGGCGAGTACGGAACCGCGATCGAATTTGTGTGGCTTCGCGAGCCGTGTGTGCTCTGATTTGAGCGAGTGTAGTGTCGTCGTCTGGTTCGCCTAACACGTGCCTAGGTCTCCTAATCTTAGAAATCCTAGATGGTGTATAATTTAACGCCGCAACCAATGGAGGGTTGGGGTGTGTCGAAGCAGAGTCAAAGTAGTTACGGGAGCACTGTTTCATGAATTGCTTGATGGTCGGCAGTTGTAAGTCTACGTGTAACTCCTCGTTACGTACGTACCACGGTGCGCCCGTAGCTCGCCGCATGAACTCATTCTGCAGTGTTTGAAACGCTATTGCCACGGTGTACGAAGAATATACCTAAATTTATTTGTTTGAAATGACATAAATTGTTACTGTTGTTACTGTCGTACTGGCGGAAGCCCGTGCAGGTCAACTCATCTTTAGCATCACTGAGCTGCACTGACTTCTACTCCCTGTACCTGAGTCCGGTGCAGGGAGTGGCGAATGGTCTCAGGGGTAGCGCAGGTCGTGATGATCCCTAAGGCAAGGCTGGTGGACTATCCTTCTCGAGGTTGCCGCCCGTTCTTGGTCCAGTTCCTTCAGAAATGGATGCAACCAAAACCTCCAGCCGAAACACAAATAACGGGCACTTAGTGCCCAGATTCAGTCTTGGTCTTGCAGTCTTGGTCTTGTTCTTGCGTTTTTGCAAGACCAAGACCAAGAACAAGACCGCGTATTTTTAGCAAGACCAAGACCAAGACTGATCGTGCAAGACTTGAGCAAGAACAAGACTAAGCCTGCAAGACTCTTGCGTCTTGCAGCTAGGAGTTAGCGCTATTTCACGGAGTAGTTAGGTGTAACAGTTCGGTGTATAGGTACGCTTAGGAATTCTATGAGACGCAAAAAACTGTATCAAAGAATATGAAAAACTGGACCTATGCGCATTACGACTAATAGGTACCATAAACATACCTACATAGCGAATAAAAAAATATCCATTAAAATCAAACTGAGTGCATGCATAGTTATGTTTTAACCATCGGCACTTTGATAATGCGGCATCAAAGGTTTTGTACTTACTTCTCAAAGAAATTTGCCGCTTTTCGGAAGTACATGGTTATGATACACGCGCCGGCGGCTTCTTTTGAAATCATATACAACAATCGTTGCCGCAGCGCCGAAATCATAACATTTGACACTATTTGATTGCCGCCACAGGGCGTAGGTAGACTCATGCAAATTAATTTCGAATTTTAAGAGTACCTACAGGTGTTCCAAAGCATAAATAAGTTTCAGAGTGCTTAGAATGAAAATGAATACATTATACTGATCACGCAAGCAGTATTATGATTAGGATAAAATGGTAAGGATAGGTAGTAGATGTCATAATAATTTATTCTAGTAAGTATACAGGGTGTCCGAGTTAGGCCCAACAATATTTAAAGGTGTTTATCTATATCAAGTTTGGAATCGTATGCGTAAATGTTAATAATGAAAGCGAAACTTTTTTTTCCATACAAAACTAAAAAAAATATTTTTTTGTGTTTTTTTCGACAACCCTAACAACTCTATAGTCGTGGTTGTGGCACGCACACACGTATACTATCACCCGTCATCCCCGCTCCTCCACGCCACCCGCGCCACGTTCAGCGCACGTGCACCTACTTAAAAAAAACTTTCTGTAAGTTATGCAATTAATCGCATGATGTAATAACTTGCATAGGTACACATTTTAACTAGTTTAATTATTATCATCATCCTAACCTTATCTGTGGTCTAATTAGAATCTAACTAAACCTAACTGGATAACCTACCTGCCTATGATTAGGTACAATTATTGATGAATAGGAAAATAAATTGCGATTATTTTAAATCGAAATGTAACAGGTGCCTAGATAGAACCTGACACATTACAAGTAATTCGCTTATCTTAATTCTAATCTAAAAATTTAATTATCTGAATTAAAATACAATACTAAATTTATTTACCTATCATATCACCAAATAATGTCAAGGTGCATTGCTTACCTTAGGGTACCTAAACCGAGGGAGTGAGAGTGATTAAAAATACCATTACTAATTAATTAATCAATGCTTGTTTATTGTTACATACACTTTGGTTTATTATTCACATTTATTCGTAACAAAATTACGATTAACATTTTACTTTCAATGTACTTTACGTACAACGGACGGGTCGTTAGTTTACCTACTTTTCTTTACTCACGACGCATTAAAGAAAAGGTTCGAAGTGCTGGCCTCCCTTCTCAATACACAGTCGGGCGCGCCGAGAAATCGAACTCATGACTTTTTTCAACATTTGTGGGGTTATGTTGTTGAATGCCGCTGTAATGCGCGGTATCATATCTTCTCTCGTGTTGCACGGCTCCGAATACACAATATTCTTTATGTAACCCCACAAAAAGAAATCCAAGGGCGTCAGGTCCGGGGAGCGTGGAGGTCACGACCTCGGCGCATCTTCGCCGCGACCGATCCAACGGCCGGGAAAACGAGTATGTAGGTATTGGCGGACGCGACGTGCGAAATGCGCTGGCGCTCCGTCGTGTTGAAACCACATGTTATGCCCCACGGCCAACGGCAAGTTGTCAATTTCATCTTCCAGCTCACCATGCAGATGCTCCTAGTAGCCTGCAGCAGTCAAGCTGGCAGGCAAGAAGATAGAGCCGATTAAGCAGTCTCCGATTATGCCCGCCCAGACATTAATCCGCCACTGATGCTGAAAACTGCTTTCGGTAGACGCGTGCGGATTGACGTGTGCCCATACGTGGTCATTGTGCAGGTTGGCAAGTCCACTTCGTGTAAATGTTGCTTCGTCAGTCCATAACACTTTTTCCACCAACGAAGAATCCACAGCAATTTGTTCAATTAACCACTCACAAAAATCAACTCTAGCACTGTAGTCTGCCCGAAGTAGTTCCTGTGTTCTGCGGAAATGATAAGGGTGCTGGCCGTCTTCATGAAGAGTCCTCCACACTACCCTGTGATCGACGCGAAGCCGCGCACCCGCTCGACGAGTGCTAGTACGCGGATCGTCGGCAAAATGCTCCAGGATCTGAGTTTCCACATTACCGCTGATGGTTCGGCCGGCCCTGTTAGTTGGTGCATCATGAAAACTTCCGGTGCTGTGCAGACGTAAACAAAGTCCGCGGAAGCTTGAATATGAAGCGAGACGCCTTTGTGACGCTAGCGGCCTGCCGTCGACGAATCGTTGACGGTACAGCTCGCGACCCCCGCTCCAGGACCCGTTCCCAGCTCCGACGCAAAGTATCATATCGTAATACTCTGCGTTTAAATAAGACATCGTCTGTATGATAAAAAAATAAAATAAAACAAACGTGAAAAAATACAACCTCAAACCTCTAATGACGAAAGCCGAGTGAAGATTTTTAAAATAAAAGCGGCATTTTCAAAGCGGCTCCGTTTAGGGTTCCGTTTTTATTTTTTAATATTCGAAGATAAGCGTTACACTTGACCGTCAACTCGCCTGATGTCAAGCGGATGTTGCTGTCTACGATGGAGCACGCTTTAATGTAATTCTTTAATGCAATACTGTAATGTAATAGTCATTTGTTTTATTCGAAGATAAACTTTGCTCTTGACCGTCAACTCGCCTGATGCCAAGCGGCTGTTGCTATGATGGAGCACGCTTTAATGTAATTCTTTAATGCAATGCTGTAAGTAATACTCATTTTTGCACTTGACCGTTAACTCGCCTGATGTCAAGCGGCTTTTGATGAGCTCCAACCTCGGCCACACCGTCGCTTAATACGTTAGGCAAATTGGTGGTCAATCGGATCTATCTTGCGTAAAAAAACACAATTTTCAAAAATAATTATGACGGAACCCGCAGGGCGATAAATAAGTGTATTTTGTGGGTGTGATTTTCTAAGCGAATTGATTTAGGGTTCCGTTTTTTATTTTTAAAATAATTTCAACATTTTTACTCAAATTTTTATTCGAAGATACTTTGCACTTGACCGTCAACTCGTCTGATGTCAAGCGACTGTTGCGGTTTACGATGGAGCACGCTTTAATAGATTCCATTAAAAAGTTTCAATTTCAGTTTAGTCATTTGGTTTATTCGAAGATAAGCTTTGCACACTCTGAGTTTCCGGCAGTCTAGTCGGGAGACCGCATGACTTGCGATCTGCAGGTCATGCTTTCGAATCCCGCGGCACGCACCTCTGTGTTTTCGAAGTTATTTGCGTATTGTTGATTGCCGCCAACTTTAAGCGGTGAAGGAAAACATCGTGAGGAAACCTACATGTCGGAGAGTTCTCAATGATTTGAAGATGTGTAAAGTCAGCCAACACGCACTTGGCCAGCGTGGTAGACTATGGCCTTATCCTTCTCACAATGAGCTTCATTAAAATTTTATCAATTTCAATCTAGCAATTTTTTTTATTTAACCAACCAGACCTGTTTTTTATTATATCAGTATTCATTCAAACTTTGATTTTCAAGGCAAGAGTGAATAGATATCTTCTAGATTGACGAGCTTCATCCTCGGCCACGCTTTCGCTTAACACATCAGGCAAGTTATTGGTCAATCCTACGAGTAACCACCAACTACTTTCCTTTTTTTATGCAAGATAGATCTACATCTATCTTGCGTTAAAAAAAAGTAAACACAATTATCAAAAATAATTATGACGGAACCCGCAGGGTGAAAAATAAATGTATTTTGTGGGTGTGGCTTAATTGCCGAAAGGTCTGCGATTGCCCGCTATTGGTAGGCGGCTTTTATTTTAAGCCGGCGGCTAAGCTACGATTGGTGGTCGGCTAGTCTTTTATTTCTCTGTCGGCTTAGTCGGTTTTCTTTGGCGGCACCAGCCGCAGCCGCGGTCGGCTACTCCGTAATCAAAGAATAAATAATCAGATGTGTCAATCATTGTCAACCTTTTGGGTTTATTGAAAGTTATACGAAATTTACCTACCTAATTTACAATACAGGTATTGAATCTTTTTGATTTATGTACTACCTCGATCAGTTAAAATAACAAGATCTATTGTTTTTGAGTTGAGCTGAGCTGACTTTATTCGCCATCTTGTCATTAAACGCGTTTGCCTAGATAAATATACGATTCAATCGCAATGTTCCCATGATCATAAATTTCCCGAAATTGGTCGTATAATTGTCGTAGTAGTTTAGAGAGAAAATGAAATAATAGGGTTCGAAACATTGGACCAATGTCGCTGTTGATGTACATAAATAAAAAACAACTTCAGGGAGTAGTAGTAGGCATACTGAGTAGAAACATATCCTTGATAAATATTGTAGCCACTTTTAAATATACTTGAAAAGTGTAAAAAAAATCTACAAAACTAATAAAATAATATAAAAAGCGTAGGTACTTACCTACTAATAAAATAAAAAGCCTGCGATAAGAGTTTTGTATTGCTTACCAGCCCGAATATCTCTGAGAGAGATGATGAGAGTAAGTATTTACTAGCAGTGCCCGCGACTTCGTCCACGAGGAATAGTAACTTTGGAGGTATAGTGACGTTCAGGATTTATTTATTTATTTTTAAACTTCTGTCATCAAACATACAAACAAACTCTTCAGCTTTATAATATTAGTATAGATTAGTATAGATGTACGCCAAAACATTCACTTATATGTAAAGAATAGTGATTGGCACTAATTCTTTACATATATTTTATTCACGCATCGCGTCTTTACAAGTAGGTAATTATCTGTGTTTGTACGCCGCACGCGGCATCGTTTGATTTGCGGCCGCATCCTTTTAATAGAGCCGGCACGTGGCGAGGCGGCGCGGTAGAAAGCAAGGAAACGTAGGTACTATAAATAAAGGAATTATTTTAATTCCAGTCATTTCCAATTGAGCTGTGCTTCGAGTCTAACTTAATAATTGTTTTTACTAATTCTTGTTGTTTTCTAAAAACGTATCACGTGTACAATTTAATATGAGTGACGAAGATTCAAATTATTCTAGTCCGAGTAACGAGAGTTTGAGTCACAGATCTAAAAGACCCAAAAGCAAATTTGAGGAGTTTTTCGAAATAATTCATGCATCCCAAACTGCCTTGTGTAAATTGTGCCAACATAAAAAGATTGAAATAAAAATGAAAAACAGAAACACTTAAGGCTTAAGGAAACATCTAATATCTTTCCACAAAAAGGAATCACAAATATTTCTTCCTGTTAAACCAAAATTAAGTGGAGAAGGAGATATCACAAGCTTTTTAGTAACCGCTGGAAGAAGTGGACAGGTAAGAATATTTTTTTAACAACGGTCGAAGTTGTCGCTACGGGAATTTTAACTCCGCGTAGCTATTCATGCGATACTTTCAAAAACACCATTAACTTACGTAAGTATTTTTGAGTTAGTGGTGTTTTCATCTAGGGGTGCGACATATTAAGTATGTAATTATCGTCTTAAATATTTTTTATAAACACCCATATTTTCATTTGTTTTCATAATCGGCCAGTAACAACTAAGTACTTTATTTTGGTAAATTACAGTACAGTGCAACCTTAATATAACAAATGTCAATTTAACGATTTTCTCGATTTAACAACAACAAACCTCCTCCTCCTAAACGCTCAAACCTAGTTTGTTTTAAATCATAACAGAAGATTTATTATTTTATTTCAGTCGGAAAACTGCAGTGACAACATCACGACAGCTACAGTTGATTGGGTGGTGAAAAAATATCTTCCCTTCTCATTTTTCGATGACGAAGCTACACAAGTATATTTTCGACGTATTTGCCCTAATATGGTGTTTCCTAAAAGGTCTACACTTAGAAGGAAAGTCAAAGAGAGATTTGAAGAGCTCCAATTGAATCTCAAGGAACAACTTCAACAATTATCATCTAAAATGTCGTTTACCATTGATGGGTGGACGTCAATTGCTGGTAGGAGTTACTACGGGGTTACTATGCATTATATAGACAACGAATGGAAGTATCGATCTGTAGTTCTTGATTTTATACCATCACGCGGTCGACATACTGGGGAAGATATTGCAACGATTTTCCATGAATGTTTATTGGAATATGACATAATTGATAAAATACAAGGTATCACGGTCGACAACGCAACTGCAAATACCAAATTTATGTATGAACTGGGCAAACACCTGCCGCCACACTTTGATTCAGATAATCAACATTTCCGGTGCTTTGCTCACATTTTAAACCTTGGTGTACAAGATTTATTAAAGACCTTAGCATTACACTGTGAGTCTGACACTAACGCGCAAGATCAGCAGTATGAAGACTATGCAGACGAAACTGAGGATGAGGAAGATAAAGAATATGCACCAAATATTGCTGATTCGCGTACATCTGTAACAAAGTTACGCAGTATTTCCAGTAAAATAAAAAGAAGTGAGATAGTGAAGAAGAAGATTCAGTCTGCTTGTGAAGCAGCTGGCGTGCCATCAAATCTAAATGCCATTCTTGACTGTCCAACGAGATGGAATTCCACACATGATATGATTGGATTTGGTTTAAAAGTGAGAGCGGGCATTAACATATTGTGCAGTTCTGTCACCGAATTGAATGATTTTCAAATCACAGCTAGTGAATGGCAGGTACTCGAAAAATTACATAAATTCCTAATAAACTTTAAACTTTTAAGTACAAAACTTGGTGGAGACAAATATGTTACTTTACCGCTAGTCATTGTATCATTCAATCTCTTGCTAGATAAAATTGAATCCATGGTAAAACAGTTAGATGAGAAACCTAATCGATCTGAAGTGGATGAAAGGCTCATTCTAGCTTTCCAAGCAGCTCGAGACAAAATGCTTAAACATTATAAGAAGAGCAACTGGATTTATTGTACTTCTTTAATTTTAGACCCAAGGCATAAGGCTCAGACTTTTGACCTGACAATGTGGGGGAAGCAACTTAAAACAGAAAGTCTGCGCAAGTTCAATGAACTTTATGAAGAATATAAAAGTCTACACTCACTGAACAAATCTCTGGAATTACCAAAAAAAGAAAATAAAGTATGTGATGAAGATGAAGACGTAATAGACTTTGATAAACTCTATGAATGTCCCTCGACGTCATCTGGATCTTGTCTTCAAGGCTTAGTGATAGACGAGTTGGAGGAGTACCTGAGAAAAGCAAGAACTGCCAGCTCGGAAGACATTTTAGATTGGTGGAGGGCGCATGAGACAGAGTATCCGACTTTATCGAAGATGGCCCGTGATTTTCTCTCAATACCTGCAACTTCAGTACCTGCTGAGTGATTATTTTCTAAAGCATCATTAGTAATTAGAAAACATAGAAATAGGTTAAGTGATGAGTCAGCCAGATGGTTACTTAGTATTAATTCTTGGTCAAAAGAATTGATATAAAGTAACATAACCTAATGATAAAGCTGTTGTGTACTGTTATGTTTGATTTGTGTTGTATTTTATTTTTTATTGAAATAAATGATAAATCGTAAAACTCTTTTATTAAATTTCATATAAGTTGAGGGTTCAATCTCTTTCTAGACAGATATTGTTCTTTAAAATACAGTCAAGTTATTGTAATTAATTTGTTTTTTTTACATGTTTTAGCAAATGTAAGCTTATAAATCATAAATGTTTATTAAGAAACAGTTACTTCCATGGAAAACGACATATAGGTCAGTTGATTTTTCGAATTTCTTATCAAATCTTCAGTTATTTATTAATCTGCTTGATCTTTACTATGGCTGTGTTAATTCAAGCTCACAATGTTCCAATTCTAATACGTTTTTCTAAGATTTAAAAACTTTAATAAATAGTAATAGACTGATAGGTAATTGCAAGACTTGCAAGACTCTTGCTGCAAGACCAAGACCAAGACCAAGACTGGGAGCGCAATACCAAGACCAAGACCAAGACCAGGTGTATTGGCGCAAGACCAAGACCAAGACTGGCTAAGTCTCGTCTTGTTCTTGCATTTGGGCAACACTACAGGCACTTTACACACGCATACACACACACGTACACACATGCGCGCACACACACACATTCACTTACACATCTCTTCACCACGCCCCCTCGTGGCCGGGTGGGCTTGGGCCCGTAGTAAACAGTCACGGGTAAGAGAAGTTGACCACCCGCGCTAGGACCTGCGCAGTCGAGCGCCGTACGCGGGAATGACGGAGTCCTGGGGGGTTGAGCCGAGCGGCGCTGGCGGTAATGCGACCGTGAGGCTAAACGGTAAACGGTAGCCCCCGCTGTGAGCCGCAGCGGGGGAAATGGCCATCGTGTCCCGTCAGAGGGCCACAGGCTAGGGACGTGGGGTCCGCATCAGCAGTTGCAATTTATTTCGGCTGTTGATGTGGTGGGTGAAGGCTATACTGAAGGCGCAAGCGAGGGAAGACGGATGGAGTTGGTAACTTGGCTCCGACCTTTGACCCGAGCGGGCGCCCGATGTCGTGCTGTAAGCCAGCCTTGCGTTCCTATATCCCTCAGGTAATCCTAACGTCCGGTATGACGTTCCCTGTTGCGGGCTCCATGGAGGGTGGGAAGCCAGAGGGATGAAGTCTTTAAGTAAACGTATGGATACCGAAATCCTTTTTATTACCCCAACCGCGACGGGGACGGCGAAAGCTGTTCCCGCCGCCACAACCAAAACCATACAGATGGTCGACGCCGTGGCCCCGGCTGCAGGTGTCAAACCATCCCCCAAGGACGTGACTTCAGCGCTGGCTAACGCTAGTACTGGTACCGTCCTTACAATCGTCAGCCCGTTTGAGATCAAGCGGGAAGATGACTCCTCCTTCGCGGGCTGGCAAGTGGTGAGTCACCGTAAGGGCAAGGGTAAGGGCAAGACCACCGGTCCTGTCCAACGCCCGCCCACCACACAACCGAGTGGCCCCGCTGCTACCAGTTCCACGAAGAAAAAGAGGAACAACAAAAGCAAGAGACAGCGCATGGCAATTAGGCGGAAGGCTGAACAAGCCGCTGCTACTGCCGGTGCTGCCTCCACTAAAACAGCTGAGCAGGTTGCCGTCGCAGGTCCCAGCAATGTGACCAGCGCGCAGCCCACGCTCAGTAGCGAGGGGTGCACGATGGCCGGAGGCAGTACGGGGAAGCCGCCTGCCGCCAAGCGGCGGGCTGGCCACCCTGGACGGCATCCAGCCCAAGCACCACCGGGAAACGCGGCAGGTAAAACTGCCGAAAACAAGGAAAGAGGTGAGGCCAAACGTGCTCTCAACGAGACCAGCTCGCCTCGAGGAGAGCACAAGAAGCCCCGCCTCGACTCCTCCAGGATACAAGGTAAGTCCTACGCACAGGCCTCCAAGGCGTCCCTGGGTGTTGCAGTAACATGCAAACGCACAGGGAACTTGCCGAAGGAGTTGGTGGACCAGGTACTCCGGGAGCTCCAAAAAAAGATCCTGAGTGATGCCTGGTCGACCAAAACCCCCAAACGCCCCGCTCCAGCGTTCACCGGGAAACCCGTGCACGCGGACGGGGTCCTCAAACTTTGGTGCGCCGACGAGGCAACGCGTACCTGGCTGACGGAGGCAGTCTCTCTCCTGGTCCCACCACCGGGCTTCGAACTGGAGGTCAGGGGCCAGGAAGAGACCCCGAAGAGAGTGCGGTGCGGCATTGTCGTACCCGACGAACAGGGGGTCTTAGACAACGTGCGCGACGTGGGTCGCGCTCTGGAGTTTCAGAACCCCTGGTTGGAGGTTGACAAATGGTCGATGCTGCACTCTGAAAGGCAGTCAGGTGGGTGGTTCCTAGTAGTGGGCGTCCCAGTAGAACAGGTCCCGATCCTGATGAAGAACAAGCGCCGCCTCGCGTTGGGGGTAGGTGCCGTCTACGTCAGGTTCCGGGACCCCTCAGGTAAGTTTGTCGACCATCCTCTGGACGACAACTCCACACGAGTCAAGCAGGACTCAAACACCAAGCCAGGGTGCGACGCAGAACCCGGCCCGTCAGAGCCGGCCGCGTCTGGCTCGGGGGCTGGCCCGTCAGCCGAGGGTAACTCGGAAGATGAGAGCCTGCTCCTGAGCCCGGTGCGGCGGGACGACGGGGTGGAGGCTAGCGACATCCTGTCCGGCCTAACGCAGCTGACGGTCGGGGAGGTGGGGACATCATCCAAAGATGAACCCTCTGCCTAGTGACGTCAGTTGCCTCCAAATCAACCTCCATCACAGCCAAACGGCCACTGCGCAACTGCGCAAATGGATGGAGGTCCAACAATCAGCCATCGTGCTCATCCAGGAACCTTGGATAAGGGGTGGCCTCATCAGAGGCCTCTCCAGCCTGGGAGGTAAGATTTATTCTTCAACTGACCACACACATCCAAGAACCTGCATACTGACAACTAAAAACATCAGAGCCCAAGTTCTAACGGAGTTCTGTTCCAGAGACATCACAGCGATACAAATTGAAATAACACAGCAGCCAAGGAGTATAGCGGTTGTTTTCGCATCGGTCTACATGCCCGAGGCCGAAGACCCGCCACCGTTCGCCCTCACGCGTCTGGTTAACCAGTGCGAGAGAACCAAAACGGAGGTCGTAATAGGAACGGACTCCAATGCCCACCACCAAATGTGGGGCATGAACTGCAATAACAACAGAGGTAAATCAATGGTTGAATACCTATTCACCACTAATCTTACCCTATTAAACACAGGTACGGAGCCCACCTTCGTCACAAGACGTAGTCAGACAATTATCGACTTAACTCTCGCAACAGAAGGAGCGGCTGAACGCATCAAGGGATGGCACGTCTCGAAAGAGGCATCGTGCTCAGACCACAGATGGATCAGCTTCTCTATGGAAGTCGTTATACAACCTACACAGCCACGCAGGAAACCACACAACACTGATAAAGCAAAGTATGTCCAATTACTTAAAGATAAACTTACCCTTACTGCTACGCCGACGGTACTGGGTGACAATGAACAGATAGACGAGCAGGTATGTACACTGACGCAGTCGATGCTAGACAGCTACCACGCAGCATGCCCAGAAACCACTCTACCCTCAACCCCAGGTAAACAACCCTGGTGGGGCGCTGAGCTTGAACGCAAGCGCAAGAAGGTAAGAAGGGCCCTTAACAGGGCAATGAACACAAGCGTGGACGCAGATTGGGACGCTTATAAAGCGGCCAAATCAAGCTACAAGAAATGCCTCAGATTCAGACGCACCATGGGATGGCGAAAATTCTGTGGGAGCATTGAATCTTGCCAACAAGCAAACCGGGTAAGGAAACTACTGGCTCAGCAACCGATGGTTGCACCAGGTACTCTCCGTAAACCGGATAACACATACACCACATCGGAGGAGGAGACAACACGCGTCCTACTAGAAACACACTTCCCAGGCTGCGTCCTCACCCCGGTAATAACGTGGCACGATACACCAACAGTGGCGACCGAACACGAATGGAGACACGCAAACACCGTGGTCACAGAAGAAAAACTCCGATGGGCCATCGATAGCTTCCATCCCTTCAAAGCAGCCGGACTGGACGGCATCTTCCCTGGGTTATTACAATGGGGGGGTGAAACGGTCCGCAAAAGACTTCTGGCAATCATGAGGGCTAGCCTGGCCCTTAGATATGTACCGAAGAATTGGAGGGAAGTCAAACTAATTTTCATACCAAAACCAGGCAAAACAGACTACACAAATGCAAAGTCCTTCAGACCAATAAGCCTGACCTCCTTCATGCTTAAAGCCTTGGAAAGGCTATGCGAGAGGGAATTAAGAAGTGGGGCACTTAAACACCTACCCCTACATGCCAATCATCATGCATACAGCTCAGGGAAATCGACGGAATCGGCCTTACATCAGGTCGTGAACCAGATAGAAGCTGCTATACAACAAAAAAGCATCTGTCTGGGCACCTTCATTGACATAGAAGGAGCCTTTGACAAGACATACTTCTCCAGTATAAGCAACGCCCTAGCCAGACATGGTGTGGATCAGATGCTCATAAAGTGGATCCAAAACATGCTCAGCAAAAGAGTAGTGCGCCTGCACGGCGACTCCCAGACAGCCTTGATAACTAAAGGTTGCCCGCAGGGCGGTGTACTCTCCCCGCTATTGTGGAACTTAGTCATCAATGAACTCATAGACAAACTCAACGCGAGACATTTTTACACAATAGGATATGCAGATGATCTGACCATTCTCACCTCAGGTAAGGTAACTAGTACAGTGTACGACCTTACTCAACAGGCTCTACGCATAGTAGAGTGGCGGTGTAATGAGTACGAATTATCAGTAAACCCGAACAAGACCGAACTAGTTATGTTCACACACAAACGCGCGCTGGGTACTTACCGACTGCCCAGGCTATTCAACACAGAGCTCAAGCTGTCCACCGAGGTAAAGTACCTGGGAGTCACTCTTGACAGCAAATTGACATGGAACAGCCACATGGAAAATAAGCTCAATAAAGCCAGCATCGTCTTCTGGCAGTGCAAGAAGATGATAGGTAAACGATGGGGCCTATACCCCAAAATTGTCTTATGGCTCTATAAGACAATAATACGTCCGATGATAAGCTACGGCGCAGTAGTGTGGTGGCCTCGGACCAACCTAACAACGGCCGCCAACAAGCTTCAAAAGCTTCAAAGACTTGCATGCCTAGCGGCCACGGGCTGCATGAAAACTACACCTACAGCGGCACTCGAAGTGTTGCTGGACTTGCCTCCATTGCACCTGTTCATACAACAGGAAGCAACGATGTCGGCGATCCGGCTAAGAGCTCTGAAGCTCTGGAAAGACACTAACACACCGCACACTAGCAACTTAAACACACTCTTTAAAGAAGTTCCTCTCACACAAGCCATTGGCGACCGAATACCGAAACAATTTGTTTTCGATAAGAAATACAAAATCCAACTGTACGAGGATCTACACGAGGGAGCGGTTGTCCATAACGAGCTCACGATCTTCACAGATGGGTCTAAGACGGATACAGGTACGGGTTCAGGAGTATTCTCCGAGGACCTTAACATCAACATCGCAGCACCGCTGGGAGCCTACAACACGGTCTACCAGGCCGAATGTTTTGGCATAATCCTAGCTGCCACAGCAATCATGGCACGTGAGGTAAGGAAACGATCCATTAGGATCCTCTCAGATAGTAAGGCTGTCCTATCAGCCCTCAAAAGCCATACTATCACCTCGGCACTCACGCTTGAATGCCACCAGAAACTAACAGAGGTAGGTAAACAAAACAAATTAACACTGCAATGGATCAAAGGCCACAGTGGCTCAAGAGGGAATGACGCAGCCGACGTACTTGCCAGAAGAGGGGCCACTTTAGAGGTGGTATGACCCGAGCCCATTATTCCCCTCCCTTCTGGTTTTTATCGCAACCTGGTAAGGAATAGGACCAGGACCCAACACAACCAGTCCTGGATTGGTATTGAAACATGTAGGCAGGCCAAGGAGGCTCTTCCCGCAGTAGACGGTAAGATAGCCAAACAAATCCTCCGGCTGTCCAAACAACAACTGCGGACAGTCACGGCCGCCTACACAGGACACGGATTCTTTAATAAACACCTATTTACTATAGGTATCACCGACAGCCCGCTGTGCAGGGCCTGTATGGCAGCAGACGAGACGGCAGCCCACCTGCTCCTCGACTGCCCTGAGGTCGCACAGTACAGGCAGCAGTACCTGACGAGATACAGCACCCTGAGGGAGGCAGTGGGCCACATCAAGAGTCTGCTGGCCTTCCTCGAAGAGCTGGGGTGGCTCGAATGAAGACACCATTCCCACCTGCACGCAAAATACACGCCAAGACGTGGAGTTGCGGAAACAGCCCGTGCCATCAAGTATCAAGTAAGTAAGTACTGTCGTACTAATATCAGATAGTTTAAAAGACAATCGGTTTATATTATGACACGGGGAAAAATGTTTATAATCCAAACACTTGTGTATTATGTTTATCTTAAGTGTCATATTAAAAAAATATAGATACTAACAAACTGTTCAAGCGACTAATCAAGTTAGTTTTAAGAAAAGAAATATTGTTTGAAGCTCTAAACAGAGTGGAAAACAGTTGCAGCGAAAATGCTTGAACCGACATGCTTTATTGAATCTGGCTGACGGCAAATTAGTTGAAGTGACATTGAATTATGTTACTAGTCCACGCAAAATGTATGACGGGACATATCATCAAAGGTTAGCGATAACGAAAAACGCATTATCTGCCATTCTACTGCAATTTTGGGAAGAGAATAATAGTTCATGCTCCGATTCTCTATTTTTGTGTATAGCTTAACAGAAGTCTTAAAAAAAATTGGAAAATCAGATGTTGGATCATACATTGTCTCGCGGCGTTGAACCCAAAAAGTAGGTTGTTTTAAGCGCCAAAAAAGTGCTCCGATTTGAATGAAACCCGGCTCAATCGATGGAGAAAAATTCGCTGATTCTAATTATACAGGGTGGCGCTACCATAGGGGCACTTTTTGAACAGAGGCATAGCGTACAACATTCTGAAGCCTTGTACCAAAAATTAATTAAATCGGTGCAGTAGTTTAGCCACAATATCGATTTTAAGTTCCGCAATTTTTGATCTTGCTTTGAATTCCACAGAGCTGATACAAAACGGTCAACGACCCTACATTGCGCGCTGCGATTCGCTACGACGCGACGCCTTGACGTCATCCGAAGTTAGGCTCAGCGCAGATAAGTATAGATATATCCATAACATTTTTATATGTAAGTTATATTTATATTTTTGTGTTGAAGTTTTATTTAAGTTAGATGTGGTTGCTTGTAAGTGAATGATCACAAGGCATGTTAGTAAAATATTTGTAAAGATTTAATTAGGTGTAAGGAATGTGTATCGTTTGTTGGCGATCCAAATAAATAAAATTAAATAAGTTTCGCTGTGTTAAAACTGTTCATTCGATTTTGATAAATAATACCTATGAAAAGTTTTTGTGATCAAAGACCGACTTTTTAGTATAAAAATAGAATAACGTTATTTTACAAGATTTTCCTTGTTATAGTATCATTATACAATATTAAATCGTATGACTATTTCTTATAAAAATGTCATTGTCTATTACATTATTTGTTTACATTATATGCAATACATTTTTTGGGACAAAGGCGTGTAAAAAAATGCCAGTATCTAAGTAAATATTGATTTAGGTAATCAATATTTACTTAGATACTGGCATTTTTTCTTTGCAAAAAAGCTTGTCTAGAAGATTTTTCTCTTTTTGTTTAATGAATTGACAAATTTCCCTTTCCGCTATTTGTGGTCAGTGTGCAAGGCCGTCTGGTCCCAAATTACTTAGTTTTTTACAATATTCTTAGATGAGAAAACGTGCACACTGAACAAGATGCAATCTAGAAAAGATATAGAGGTGATGATGATAACAAATTAGGAAATTTGGTTTTGAACGACGAAAACCGGTTACTAACTTGACTGTGTATTGTTATATTTGTGGAGATGTTAGCAGATCATTTCTTTATTTAAGAATCGCTTCAGATGATTCATTTTGTAGGTAAGGAGACATGAATACAAAAGGAACCAACTCTTAAGGGAGAAAATTGTTTGTTTGTTTTTAGTGTGAGTGTGTGGCCAACTCTAGCGTCGGAGATTTTAGACCGCCCGAAGGCCTCCGACATGGCCTAACGATTCTTATCCTGAGACAAGAACCGGGACCGATAGCTTTACGTGCCCTCCGAAGCACGGTAGCGCTCAGATGTAAATGTCACACTTCGTCACCCATCCAAGTGGCGACCTGTGTAAGCGTTGCTTAACTTTGCCGATCTGTTACGAACAGCAAGCCAAGTCTCGCTATGAGCGCCACTGAAGAAGAAATTCACTGATTTACAATCTTCTTTGCCTGAGTCGAACTCACACTTGCTCGTTTTGTTATAAAGTCATTCGTCTAGTATAAGCTAGCGTATGTGGGCTACATTAATAGTTTATCTGACCGCGTAGGTTAATAATTAAATAAAAGACATAATATAAAGTATATTTTATACAGATAAACAAACAGCCGCATAAATATTTACAAGGTAAAATAAGTAAGTAACACAGCTAAAGTTTCAAGTAATGTATGTACTTAATTATTTATTGTCTGAACAAATCTATCTAAACGTAGGCGTCTTTATTTCGCTCTTAACAGATTGTGTAGATGTTTCCAAGATGGCCGCTCCTTGAACAATAGTTATTTTCACCACTGCAGCTCAAACATGCCGCTTTTGCTGCAAGACAACAGTGAACAAAACGCGATTTTGATTCGAGCGTGAGTAAAAGTAGCTTTTTAATTTTTCAATCTTCAGTGTCACGAATTGACATTGTTCAGCCATAAATTTGAAACATTCGAATTTTACTGTGCTCTGTCTCTTTCACATGCATATAAAAAGTGAGTGAAAAAACAAACCCCTTCAAATTCGAAATTCGATTTTGGAATTCGACCTCAAAGAAAACACCTACGGCAACGCAAAACAAAAAAAAAAGATATTTGTAATAAAGAAATAACTTTTTTTTATATGTTATTGTTTACATGTTTAATTTATTATTGGATTTTAATAAAAATATTTCTAAGTAATAGTATACAATTAGTATTTAACCAATACATTTTTATTTAGAATTACAACAATGATACATTTGAAAAATAAACATCAGGGACGCGGTAATAAAACGTGATTTAGAAAAGTACTAGTCGACCAAGCCAACTAGACGAATGTCAACGTGACAAAATTCAACATAATTCAATAATTATAATCCAGAAATTGCTAGTACCGATTGCAGGCGCATTGTACGTTCACAAGCCGCGTTCGCACGTTACGATAAATAATTTCTGGATTATAATTATTGAATTATGTTGAATTTTGTCACGTTGACATTCGTCTAGTTGGCTTGGTCGACTAGTAGCGGGAATAAAAATTTCGCTGATGCTGATACAGTAGGTATAGCGTAAAGTGTTAAATTATATTAATATATAAAATAATCTAAAAAGATGAGTGAAACTAGCGATGATGACTGTACTTTAACACCAGAAGAGTTAAATCAACAAGTGATTATGCAGAATTCAATCTATTCCTGTTCATTTCTATGTCTCCTAAGTAATATGTGTTCTCACTGCTGGGGTGAAAAGTTATGTGTGCTACACGAGAGCAAAGTTTTTTGTATCTCGTGTTGTTGAGTCCCTCACCACGCTCAGGATTCTAACTTTGATTCACTCGCTACGCTCGTGAATCAATCATAGAATCCTTCGCTAGCTCGGGACTCAAAATCAGCACTCGAAACAAAAAACAACTTTGCTCTCTTGTTGCACAAATAACTATTGTGCAACAAGAGAGCAAAGTTGTTTTTTGTTTCGAGTGGTGATGTTGAGTCCCGAGCAAGCGAAGGATTCTATGATTGATCTAAGTTAGAATCCTGAGCGTAGTGAGGGACTCAACAGCACGAGATGCAAAAAACTTTGCTCTCGTGTAGCATACATAACTTTTCACCTCAGCAGTGAGAACACATATTACTTAGGAGACACAAAAATTAACAGGAATAAATTGAAAACAAAATGCTGCATTAATCACTTGTAGTTTTAACTCTTCTGGTGTTAAAGTACAGTCATCATCGCTAGTTTCACTAATCTTTTTAGATTATTTATTTATTTATTTATTTATTTATTATTAGGTTAACCAACGATTGTTTACACTATACATATCGTTTTACTTGCTAAAAACATTAACATGTGTAACAACCACTTACAGGCTAACACGACATGCTCAAAAAACGGTTATTGATTATAAGTATTATAACATATTATTTAAATAATGAATTATATAATATAACAACATATGATTACTTAAATGAAAACTAATATTAAATAAAATCTTATCAAATAAACAATAAATTGAACAACAATAATCTACCCACACACTAAACAATAAATAAATTAGAAATTTTAGAAATGATTACAAATAACAGTTTATTTTTTAAATATCATTTTGCATTTTATATACAATACATTTTATACAATACACACTATTAATTCATTTAATTTAAATTTTGCAGTCATTTGTATATTATAAAAGTTTTTGGCCTTGGAATAATTTTACAAATTTACCAATGCTGTCTTGGTGTATATCTACTAAGTCGCTGTATTCATTGACTATCCTACAAAACCTTGGTACTGGTGAGTTTGCACCAAGCACAGATCTGCGCAATGGTGGACATAATGGTGTTATGGCATGCCTGGGATATCTAGAGGGCACTCGAAACCTTATTAGTTGCAACAAGCCTGGGCAGTCTATTTTATTTTGAACCAGTTTGACCAAAAATAGAGCGTCAGCGAGATCTCTGCGGGTAGACAAAGGGTGTACTTTGAAATGCTGCAGCCGAGTTCTATAAGATGGTAATTTTTTACATTTGCCTTCAGAGAACGCTAAGTGCCACACAAAACGTTTCTGTACACGTTCTAGCCGTAACATGTGAGTAGCGTAGTGAGGCCTCCATACAACGCTGCAATACTCCAACACACTTCGCACCAGACTGTTGTATAGCAGTATCTTAGTGCTGCTATTTCGAAAACCTTTCGTATTCCTAAGTATAAACCCTAGCATTCTTGAGGCCTTTTTGATGACATGATCTATATGAGGTACAAAGGTAATTTTCCTATCAAACAGTACCCCTAAATCTCTTATTATTTCCTCTTCCTGAATCTTGCTTTGATTTATAAAATATTCGGTATTAATATACTTAGTTTTTCTGGTGAATTTAACATGATAACATTTCTTATTATTAAGTTGCATTTTGTTATTATTGCACCATCTAATCAGCTGGTTAAGAGATTAAATATTTTATATTAATATAATTTAACACGTTACGCTATACGCTATCAGAATCAGCGAAATGTTTACTTTCTTCCCGCTATTTTTTAAATCGCGTTTTGATACCGCGTCCCTGATGTTTATTTTTCAAATGTATCATTGTTGAAATTCCTAATAAAAATGTATTGGTTAAATACCAATTTTATACTATTAATTAGACTTATTTTTATTAAAATTCCAATAATATATTAAACATATAAAGAATAACATTTAAAAAACAACATAATTTCTTTATATTAAATATATTTGTTATGGAAGTAACCGACAAGAAAATATGGGATGTACAAGCAGGATTCCGAAAGGGTATGGGGTGCACGGATCAAGTCTTTTCCTTGCGGTGCGTAGCCGAAAAAATCTTGGCCAAAGGTCAAAAGGTCTATTGCGCATTCGTGGATTTGGAAAAGGCTTACGATAAAGTGGTGAGGAATGAAATGTGGTCGGTACTGTCGATATATGGGGTGAACAGCAGCCTCATACGAGCTCTGAAATCCCTTTATGAAGATTCTAGAGCTTGTGTGAGGATAAATGGGTCGTACACGGATTGGTTTACCATCGAAACAGGTGTTAGACAGGGATGTGTAGCATCGCCGTGGCTGTTCAACCTCTTCATGGACAGTTGTTTGCAAGATTTGAAAAATAGTGACTGTGGATTAAGGATGAATGAGTTACTTGTCAAATGCCTCCTTTATGCTGATGATCAGGTTATACTTTCGTCTTCAGCGGAGGAGTTGCAGGAGATGGTAACAATCATGCATGGTGCGTTAGAGAGGAAAGGAATGAAAGTAAATGTAAGTAAAACGAAAGTAATGGTTTTTGAAAAGGAGGAATGCGTTACGGCTTGTAATGTTATGATCGATGGACAGCGAGTGGAGCAAGTGAATGAGTTTGTATATTTAGGTACGCTGTTTACAAGAGATGGTAAGAATGTAGAAGATATTGAAAGAAGAGTTAATGCAGGTAATAGAGTGAATGGAGCTCTGAAGGCGTTTATGAATAGCCAAAACGTGTCCAAAAAGGCACGTTTGGCTGTCCATAGAGGGGTGTTAGTACCTACTCTTATGTATGATAGTGATAGTTGGGTATGGCAGAAGAGTCATGAAAGTAGAATAAATGCTGTAGAAATGAGAGCACTGCGAAGTATGTGTGGTGTTTCTTTGACTGACAGAGTAAAGAATTGTGTGATAAGAGAGTGTTGTGGGGTAAAAGAAGATGTAGTGACAAGCATCGAGAAAGGTATGCTAAGATGGTTTGGACACGTGGAGAGGATGGATGACGAAAGACTGACCAAGCAGATATATAAGGCAAGTGTGGAAGGGACAGGACGAAGGGGAAGACCTAGGCGGACGTTCTCTGACTAGATTGGAGACATCCTAAAAACAGGGCAGGTTAGAAGCACCCTGAACAGAAGAGCATGCATGAGGAATCTGATGGGAGTGAATGAAGCAAGAGAGATATGTCAAGATCGTTGCAAATGGCGCTCCATGGTCTCTGCCTACCCCTCCGGGAAACAGGCGTGAGTCTATGTATGTGTATGTATGTATGTATTTCTTTAAATTTTAGGGTATAACGCGTTTCTGAACGTGTTTTCTTTGAAGTCGAATTCCAAAATCGAATTTCGAAGGAGTTTGTTTTTTTCACTCGCTTTTTTATATGCATGTGAAAGAAACAGAGCATAGTAAAATTTATGGCTGAACAATGTCAATTCGTGGCACTGAAGATTGAAAAATTAAAAAGCTACTTTGCCTCACGCTCGAATCAAAATCGCGTTTTGTTCACTGTTGTCTCGCAGCAAATGCGGCATGTTTGAGCTGCTGTGGTGAAAATATACTTTCGATTTAGTTTGATGCTGATTCCGAGACAGCTTAACTTTTCCCGGTACCTCACGTGTGTCAAAACTCGTTGCCATCGATGGTTCCTGCTGCTGATAAACCTAGATACACAAGTTATACAGTAGGGGCAATAACGGTGGGACTAGTCCCAAAGAGTATAGGTATATACTTACTTACTGCCTCCGTGGTCCAGTGGATAGCGTATGCGACTGCTAATCGGAGGTCCCGGGTTCGATTCCCGGGTCGGGCAAAAGTGTTACTGAGTTTTTCCGAATACTCAGTATCAGCCCGGAGTCTGGTGATGTCCGGCGTATGGCGGTCATTTCACAATTACTTGTGTGGATTAGTGCTCTAATCCGTGCCTGTGTACAAAGAGGCTAAATTGTATCTTATACTAATATGTAAAACTGAAGAGTTTGTTTGTTTGGTTGAACGCGATAACCTCAGGAACTACTGGTTCGATTTGAAAAAGTCTTTCAGAGTTAGATAGCCCATTTATTGAGGAAGGCTATAGGCTATATAACATCACGCTATGAGCCACGGGAGCGGAGCAGTAGCCTCAACTAACGCGGGTGTAACCGCGGACGTCGTCTAGTTCTCAAATATGAGAGAAGTCTGTTAAAATTGTGTTTTACACAAGCTTCCAACTGACCAATGTCTGACAAAAACGGGTTCAATTTCCACTCAGATCATATGTAATTTGATCTATTAGTGTCTATAGTTTAATTTTATAGTAGTATTTAATGTTTCCAGGATATCGAGAATACTATTTTTGCTGACGGTACCGGCTGTATCTGACCAAGTAGGCAGCCCGTTCATCCCTCTATTCAAACAAAATTTAATAGGCGTACATCCACACGTGTGTGTGCCCACGCCCACTGCCACGCGTGCTATTATAATTCTGCTAAACATATTGATATATACGTAGAAACAACGACTAAGTTCATTAAAATTTCTTCACATTATCATTATAAACGCCAACGTTTGTGAGGATACATTAAAAACTACTGAATCGATTTTGATAAAACTTTACAGCAATATACATACTTATCAGAAAAGCATATAAGCCACTTTTTGTTGCGATAACCAACACTCTCACGAGCGGACCCGCAGGCATAATCGTATAATGTTCTTGGGCCTAAAGGAGTTATTCATGCTTTGACTAGTGTTTAAGTAAGTAGGTATATGTAGTTATAAAAAATATCAGAAGCAGCACCTTGTCAGGTTTGCAGAAGGAGACTGGCATGCAAGACAATAAAACAAATTTTCTTGAGCTACAACTAAGACAACAATGTAATTAGCAATGAACGTTGCTTCATAAATGTTATCTTTATTAACATGTTCCAGTTTATCTAACAAATCATCGCGAATGTAGTCAAGATTAATGTTTACTCAATGTAAAAATAAAAAAATCAGGTCACCTGATGCGCATTTTATATTTCTATATCTATTCATTAATTAAAAGTTCTTGAGTTTTCCCTCAGATCAGTGAAGTAAGGAGATATGCCCCGGCCTAGAGAACCAGTGTCGCCAATTCTTTTACACCCACACACCTGCGTTCTATAAACGCTTCGCTTCATACACGCACACAACTTTTCCATTCGCCACTCACACAAGTAAATTCACGCTTCACAAGAAAGATCGCCTATGTCTCGAACGTGCGCATGAAAAAGATAACATGTTACTCACACACTGACGAATGCAATAACATTTACACGATTACACTAGGGGTTGACTCTATCGATATAAAATATCGATATTTTTTGTATAAATGTATTGTCTGGCTAGTTAGGCTATTAGTTAGTGACGCTGTCTGCTGAGCCTGAGGTCGTGGATTCAATGCCCGTCTACATTTTAATATATTATGATGAGCTCAATGATTTGTTCTGTGTTTGGGTATAATTTATGTATAATGTGTTTTTATTTAAAAATATTATCCTTCTAATATTTTAAATGTGAGAGTACGGATGTTTAGATGTTTGGATTTCAATCACGCAAAAACGGCTGAACGGATTTGGATGAAATTTGGTACACAGATAGATTATTACTTGCATTGACATATAGGATACTTTTTATTAACATTCCACGCCAGCGGAGCCGCGGGCGGCAGCTAGTAAAATATAAATAAACTGACGCCTGTTTCCCTAAAGGGGTAGGCAGAGGCATTTTAAGCGCCCACTTTTCGCCAATATTTTGATACCACGTAATAGGTGGCGAGCCTATTGCCGCTAATCGGGGTGTTTTATTTGCCAGAGCATCGTCATAGGCCGGTGCACCACTTGCAGGTGAGGTTGGCTTGTGACCCTAGGTTCTTGGTGGGAACCCTATGCATCCAAAATATTATAATATAAGAATTAATAAAGCACTGCTGAGTTTGATAACGGCAATAGGCTCGCCCCCTATTAAGGTCAACGCTCATTAGAGCCACCCGGCACCCACTCCGCACGGCGTCCACGAGTGGACGTCGCGCGGTCAACCAGCGGACCGCACGCCGTCAACGAGTGAACGCCGCGCGGTCAACGCGGCGACGAGCAGTCAACGCGCAGCAAGCATGCGAGCAGCGAGTTGCCACCGAGCCGGCTACGCGCGGACGGCGGGTGGACCACCCGCCGTCCGCGCGTGGACGGCTTACGACAGAGGCGATCCGGTGACGCTACGGAGTTGATGTAGTGAGCGCATACCCATACAAATCCATATAAAGAATACTAACCGCACGAGGCGAGGCGGTGCGGAGTGGGTGCCGGGTGGCTCTAATGAGCGTTGACCTTTACGTGGGACCTAAACATTCATGGCGAAACGTGGGTGTAATATTTACACCTCTGCCTACCCCTTTGGGGATACAGGCGTGAGACTATAAAAAAAATGCTGAGTTTGAAATCAGATGGCCGCGTGTCAGCTGTGTATAGTATTATTTAATTTCATTTAAGTACTGAACATATCTAATAATAATTATATAAAATTAGTGTTTGTTTGTTTGTCATATATATTTTATTTTGTGGTAATAGGCGCCAAACGAGCAGACGGATCACCTGATGGTAAGCAATTACCGCCGCCCATGGACACAAGCAACACCA